>OX438840.1:7500000-8750000 GCA_949315975.1 Eudonia truncicolella | reverse complement strand
CTTCATGATGTTAAAACATGTAAAGCTTAATAGAATAAACGCCATAAATTAAATTTTCAAGCGTCAAAGCGAAATATACTCTAAGTTTAGACAGTCAATGTGATTACGCTTCTATCGCTCGAACACGAATTTGAATCCGTCATCGTGACAGAAAAATGGTTCAACTGAGATCTCCGACGGTTCAACGAGATTGTTCGATAGATTAATACGAATCCGAAGTTCAAATTGTCGCTCGCTCCTCGAAGATAAGTCGGACTACTGGTTACTATTGTAGCCAAGTGTCTAAGAGGTTGTGGTCTAGCTCGAGCTTTGTAATCTAGTGGTTGAGACCGACGTTCCCAGATTTAGAGATCCGAGGGTTCAATTTCATAAGGGTTCATGTTTGTACTAGGTTTGATTTTTAGAACTTGTTTGATCCTCGGGGAAGGCCTTTGTCCAGAAGTAGACGTCTTTTGGCTGAGATGATGATGATGATGAGAGCTTGTTTTAAGTCCGCCAGGATAGTTACCACCATCTTTTCATCATATCATCAATGATAGTAGCGCTCTTGTTAGGGGTTCCAGAATAAGTGCGCTTCCACCTTCTGCCTTCTTCTTCATCACTGAATATCAGGTGAGATGAAAGTAGTGATGACTTAGTTTAAAGGACAGAGACCTTTGTCCAGCTGTGGGACAGTAAACGGGCTTATTACTAATAAGCCTTGGGTAGTTGCCTGGTTAGTCAATATAGAAACTTTTTACCAACTGTCAAAACGATTATTTTTAATAGAAATTGTATGGGATTAGCAAACTATGACGACTCTATTTTTTCCGTCAATTGAGTGTTTATTGATAACTTGTTAGGTTACAGAAATTCATGGTTAGGTCAAATAAAAAATTGGTTAATGTTTTAAAGAACTGTTACGTGATTTCATTTATACGTTTGTTGTTCTGGAATTAATTGTTGTTGTTGGCAACTACCCAACTGGCTAAGGTTATATGTCAATGACAAATTTACGATACGGATGGCGAAGATTATATCACAATTTGAGGTGATGCATACGGCTTAATCAGTTACCGCATTGACATTGGCTAGACGTGGCGGCTCCAGCCTGATTGTTAAACAACAACTCATGAAAAAACACAATAAAGTGGGTACGCACTGTGGGTACTTTTAAAAAACAACTAATCAGTTATCTACTATCGGTTACTTTAGTGACACTGAATCACGTTAAATATGTTTTTTATATATAGAATCTATATTATATTTAGTAGTATATTCATATTTTTGTGTATATATGTAGTTTAATGTGTAGTTTTTTTATGTTACATAAATATCATATTTTCTCAATAGTTCTGTGCGCAGTTTGTCTATCTAACTAGCTACTTTCATACTATCCTGTCACCATTGTCTGCTGGAAGAAATCTCTTTTTAGAGATAAGCTTACCTATACTAATGCGATCCAAAATGATAACCATTGTAAATGTTTATTTGTGTACGAACTAATAAATAAATAAAGTTGATCAATTGTTTTTGATAGTGTCTCTGAAACCCTATTTCATCAGTACACAATAAGGTCTAAATTTACTTAAAAAATGACGCTGCTTACGGACATTTCTGGATGCATTGATTTAATATAAAATGTTTTGTTATTTCTTTATCTCTATATTTTTCTTCTCTTGTATTATAAGTGACTTTTTCGTTTGATTAGATAATACTTAATTAAACTAATAACTGTTTCCTAATTTTACAATGATTAGTCCAATAAAACAGTTTTTACAAGCAATACAACGGTGGTCCCCTTGATTGGTTTCGTTGTTAAATAATTTCGTAATTGGAGCTCGCAGGTCGGCTTCTTGTTTACAGGCTCTGTAGAAATTTAATTAAAAGGCTGTTACAAGGAATTAACTTTTATGACCTACCATGGCGCAAGTAATAAAACCTTCTTTATAAGCAAAAGCCTTTATCTGTGTGTGGAGTACGTCATTGACCTTTTTTAATCGACTGTGTTCGCAAATAACGGTCAGCGCAGTTAATTGACAGCTGCAGCACCATTTTACTCGCATGTTGCCAACGCTTTAGTTGTTTCATGCATTTCGTTCAAAAACTCTACTGGATTTTATACCCTTAAAACTAGATTTGAGAGAAGAGAGAGTATATAACTGTGCACACTGCTAGGACGGCATTGTTACATGCCACATGCTATTTGTTAATGCATGGGTATCAAATTTATAATTTGTTATTATAAATATTGTAGCTTTTCTTTTTATACAAAGTTTTGTAAATCTTGCTTTACGCAGATGTCAGAATATATTACCGTCTTCGTTACGTATCACTTCTTCTATTTAAGAAGAAATAAAGATAACTATCGCCCTCATGACGTGGGTAATACATAACTACTTATGTTAGATATGTGTATGTGTTTTACTTCGAGGCGCCGTCCGTAGCTCACACGTCTACGAGTACGTTACGAATGTTGTTACGGAAGAGCAACAGACTTTGCTACGGTGTTACGACATGACACTGTTCGTAGCTACACCGTAATTGACAATTAAAACACAGATTGAATATTTGCGCTTTAATTTCTCGTTGGTTTGGTTGATTAATAAGTATACAATAAGTTATAATAAGTAAGTAGGTTATATAATAGGTTGTTAAATGTATAATATATTAGTTACATTATCGTATTAGGTTAAGTTTTGCCTGTAAAGATAGTGTAAGTTTTTGATAAAATAAATAAATTAATTAATTAATGTACGCCTTTGTGTACTTATATTTTTATGTCTTTTGTCAAACATTTTATTTTTGGTGTACAATTTATCTTATTAATAAATAATTGGTTACTAACAAAAGTTTTTATTTTCAAGTGTGTTCCGTTTTACCCAGAAGTTGTTTTTCCAATTTAATGTTAAGGATTGGATTTAATTAAATGTATGACGGTATCTCAGCCAGCTAACATCAGCTAGATAACAGCTACCTGACATCATCATCAGCCTAGAAAATCCCACTGCTAGACTTTGAGTCTTTAAACATGAACAGTAACTCGTAGAGAGATGAAGCCATCATTATCCACGCTGGGCTATTGGTGCGTTTTAACAATTGCTATCTTACGAATACAACCGGGACCAGTGGCCAAACAAACCCTTCAGAACACGTCAGATCGATTCCATCATCATCTTCATCATTAGCCACATCCAGTCTACTGCTGGACATAAGCCTCTCCAAGTGCAAGCTTGATATGTGATATATATGGAATTCTAAACAATTAAACAGACTACATCTGTTTCCAGTACAGCTAACCGTTTATTTCGATTATGTATAACGCAACTGATACACCTGTAAATCATGTAATCTGATATTCCCCCTGGTGTCATATTTGTTATAAATCTCCGCTTGCGGCTTTACTGAGCAGATTCTGTAAATGAGTTTACTCTGTGCGTTGTGTACGTTTGTTTATTAATGATAGACCTGAGGGCCTAGATAAGTGACATAACGCGTAAGGGAATAACATGATTATCGTATGAGATTGTCATAAGCCAACGATAATCTATAAATGATATTTAATTGGCTTTATGTCAATCCCATACGTCTGTAATTCTATTCCATTTCTTTTAGACTAGCCTTATGTTACTTGTTTAGGCTATTTGGTATTAATGGTGACAGAGGTTAGCTATACGTACAGGTATAGGTTCGGATCCTTTATCTTGTACTATTATTGATCGAAGTTATTGATATTAGAAAAAAATGTCATAACAAAGTGACCGTGTTCTCCATATGTCATCAATTCAATATAACTACTACAGTATGTTCGCTTAGCTACTGTAGAGCTGAATTGCCGGTATAATTCTTCAATCACGGCGTCAGAGCTAAACAAGAGGGTGATTATTTCCAAGTTCCAATATGATATTGTTTTCTAAAGTTTACGCGAACACTATCCATTGAAATCCTGAAATTCCTCTGTTATTGGCTATGTGTTATATATAAGTTTAATAAGCATGATTGTTACAATAAGGCTGTTGAGTTTCCTAATAAAAAAAATAGAAATTAAACTAATCTACTCGCGTTTATTTTACACATTAATTTTATTTAATGTTTATCCTGACATTTCGAACCCTTTGCAGGGTCCGTGGTCACAGGGAGACTGAGTTGTTGATCGTCTCATAATTAGTTGGTAGCTTGTATACCCTCATTTTAACGTAATCACTTGTGTCCCAAGCAGATAGAGCTTATAGTATCTTGTCTGGCAGTATGGTGTTGGGTATTGGATTTTATAGTTTGTATGATGGGATCTCACCGCTGCGCTACGTTCTGTCTACAGGCTTAAGAACTTCCTGCCTCTCAAAACCAAAGTTTTATTCTCCCAATTATTGATTATGCTGATGTTTGCTATCCCGATTTAAATAAAGACCTTCTTAATAAATGGATCGTCTTCTCAATAACTCAATACGCTTTATTTTTGGTTTACGCAAATACGACCATATATCTTCCTATCGTCTTCAGCTTTAAATGGCTGACCATCCCGCAACGTCGTAAGTCCAGAATTCTAACAACTCTATTTTCTATTCTAAATGATCCTAATTCTCCTTCTTACTTAAAATGTAGTTTCAGTTTTCTTAGCTCTACTCGTGCCCGCTAACTTCGCTCATCACCTTCTCGTCACTCCTTTGCATCATCCAGGATTCGATGCAAATTAATTCACGGTTCAGGCCATTCAAAAATTATGGAACGCTCTCCCCGAAAAAGACAGACAAGCTCCAAGTAAAATGGTCTTTAAAACAATGGTGTATAAATTGTTTCTACTGAAATTAATACCCACGTAAGCGATTCCCATCATCTTTTCTTCTGTCATGTTTAAGTATGTTCATGTAGTCTATTTTTATTTAAGTTTTTTTTTGTATGTATATTATATTATTATCACTAATTTAACAAACTTAATATGTATATTTCAGTTCTTATAAATTTATAAAGTATATGTTTCACTTACGTTCTTTGTCGCACCGCTTACCAATTTTTCTGCCTTGCCCTTAGGTCGACTGGTAGAGAATGCTATTTGGCATTAAGTCCGCCTTTTGTACTTTATTTTATTGTATTGTGCAATAAAAAATAAATAAATAAATCCCATACTGGCGGTCTAATATATCAATAATGAGTCTCCTCCCTAATGAGCCCTGTCACTCGTATTCGAAGTCGAAGGCGCCTATTTTAACACTGAAATTTATTTCGCACCCTCGCAAATTATGTTACAACTAAGTGAGTGTCGTTTCTATTTCCTTTTGTGTCCTGAAACCATAAACATTTCTTTCGATGCAACCATCCTCCTATAGCAAACAGGCCCCTTTATCCGTCTTGATAAATGGCTTTCGGATTGCGAGATTTCAATGTTCGCTTCTTATCGCTGTGAATGCCTTTCGTTCGCGATTGAAGGTTGTTTTCTTTGCTAGCACTTCATACAGAATCTCTGACTATTTTTTGACTTGCTTTTCTTATGGTTTGTAGCAATAATACCATGTTTCCCTCCGCCGCCACTTTACCGCCTCTGTAGTCTAGTGGTACCACCAGTCTCATACTCAAAGGTCCCAAGTTCGATTCCTAGCTGAGGTTACACCTTTGTAATCAGTTAAGGTGGTGGTGGCACTTGTTTTAAGTGTACCTGGCTAGCAACCACTATCTTATCTAAAAATGTCAACATCAACCTTGAGCATTATCGTTACTTAACACGAGGTCAGTTGTAAGCAAAAACGTAAGTTATAAAAAAAGTGTTCTCTGATAATTGTTTTATATCATCTGGGCAAGCTATTGTTTTGCACACGACAACGCTAGCGTTGTTATACTCGTATAATGTTATCTATATCTATACTAATATTATAAAGAGGAAACCTTTGTATTTTTGTATGTATCGAATAAACTGAAAAACTACTTGACCGATTTAAAAAATTCTTTCACCATTAGAATGCTACATTAGCGCTAAGTAACATAGGCAATATTAAAAAAAAAAAAAAAAAAAAGAGTCCACCCGTGCGAAGCAGGGACGGGCCGCTAGTATATACATAACAATATTCACAACAAAATTGTAATGCTCATACAATATAATGTAACACTATTATACATATATTTTATCTTTCGGAGCTCCTTCTACATAAAAACTTTAACTATACTAAATCTCATACTCGTCCGTGATCGCAATGTGCTTAAAAAGGAGCACGAAATTTTTCTTCAACTTTTAATTTTATTTATTTTAAATGGTCTACCAACAGTTTTTGTACTAATACATTCACTATAATACATAAAATAATATATAGATAGTGTTTGTGAACCAACCATAGAACGGAGAAGGTTGAGTTCTTTCTGTGAATTACGTCGTAACGTTTTAAATAGTATGGATAACCCAATAAAATCAAAGAAGAAAATGTACTTTTACTTCTTTAGCACATCGGGCTATTGAGATGTGGTTTATGTGATTGTTACAGGAGTTTTTTTATTTAAAAATATTACGCTTTTTTATCCAAATTAGGGAAATAACTAAGCTTGCGTAGAACATCCATGCTATGCTAGCAGTAACGGTAAGGTAGACAATACTCATACGTTGTATGTTACCCAATACGTTACCCAAAGTTTTGAAATTTGTCGCTTTGCGGTGCGCTTTGAGGTCAAAACTCATTTCGAATATTGCTTCCTAGCAGTCAGTCTTTCGTTACAACTCCACTAGCTTTTGCCTGTGGTTTTACCTGCGTGAAATTTGGGAAGAAATTGAAAACTCCCAAAGAAATTTGATGTTTTTTCAGGATAAAAAGTATTCGATATGTTATAATTTAATGTTTTAACTGTGTCCTAAATACCTGATGTTAAGTGATGATATGGCCGTAAGTGGAATGCTTAATCCGGAATCTTCAACTACTAAGGAGTTAGCTTACCTATCATCTTATCTCCAACTGTCGAGAGTCGGAACACTACAAATACAAGCTACTAATAATGATGTCATGATTGACACATGACATCATTCCCAACATGACTTGAAGTGCCTGAGTAATTACTTAGACAGGTGTAGAATATTTTTGAACATATAATAGAATATTAACGTCGCTTTATACAAACTAAAAGCATTATAACTGTGATACTGGCTACAGAACAGAATTTATCCGCCCTAATTTCCCTTTTGTACTAACACCTTTGTTTTAAACAGATGACGATCTAATCTCCAAAATTTGTTTCAGACATTTCTGAAAAGACAATGAATGGGCCTCCAATAATAAATTATAACTGAAATTTAATCCGTTAACAATATTTCACTGTCGTGTCAAAGATTAAACAGTATAATTGGGTATTGTGTGTCTTTGTCTATTCGCAAATCTGCACAATTCCTAATCCGGGCTAATCCGAAATTGAGTTGGTCGAAAACTTCGGTGTCGCCTCTAGGATAGACCGTTAATTATTGAGTGTCGTTAGTATAAACATAATTATCTTCTATGGGAAATGACATACTTTTTTGTTACCAAAATTTGACTTGTGAAAAAGTCGGCAAATACCTAGGCAAAAACGATAGATAGATAAAACTTTATAGATTACACTATGTACAGAAAACTAAGAAATTATTTGATATAAAGGTCTTAGAGCTTAAAGATATCTTTTTCAGACAACCTTTGAGGCATAGGACAAATGAGAAGAAAAATATGGCGGAATGTAAAGCCTATTAGAGTGACATCGATATGTAGCGAAGTCAACGCAATCGGACTTTAATTCTTCATAATCTTCATCAGCCTCATTCAGGCCTTCACACATGAGCAATAGCATATAACCAGATTGTCCCATAACCGTGTCATCGGGTATATGTTAACCACAACAACACTGCAATATTACACTATGCACAATACAATACATACAATACATTATGTACAATATTGCACTGCTCTTGCTTTAAAGTCAGCAACGCGCGTGGTGTTGCAAGCGTCTAATGACCGCTTTCCATCAGACGGGTTTGCTGGCTTGCCGGCTCAGCAACAAAAAAAAATTTTGGTAAAGCCACATGAGTTATTTATTACAAAAACACAATGTTGAAAAAATTCCACGAGCAGGATTTGAACCTCAGAAGGGTGCAGGTTCAAATCCTGTTAGTGGAAATTTTTTCAACATTGTGTTTTTGTAATTTGTTTCGCAACAAAATTTGAGTTAAAATTATATAAACAAAACAAAAACATTTTATAAATAATTTGCCTACTTCTTAACTGATCTTTAGTATTTGTAAAAATATTATGATCGGGTGTTAATGACGGTAATTGTTGACATTGAATGGGTGCCTTTGGCTTTCAAAGTAAAAAGTAAATAGTGTTGAATAATTTCGGCGGGCTGGTTAGAACCACGATAGCTCAATTGGAAGAGCACCTGACCCGGTATGTCAGAAGGGTGCAGGTTCAAATCCTGTTCAAATCATTGTGTTTTTGTAATTTGTTTCGCAACAAAATAATAATAATAATAATAATAATAATAATAAAATTTCCGTTAAAATTATATAAACAAAACAAAAACATTTTATGAGTTATTTACTCATGTGGTAAAGCCACAAAAGTACCGCAGTGCTAATAATTGAATAATATAAAATCTTATAGCAACTATGACTACTATGCCTGTGACTACTGTGCGCATAGAGTATGGTACACACGCCTGCACATCAACCTACCACAATCTGTCAAATTTCCTCAATAGACTTTGAACTTTATGCTTTAAATATATGGTTGAAAATGTATTGAAGTAATTCAACAGTTTTGGATAGGTTGAGGCGTCTGTACGTAGTATTTATCAATCCTGGTTGCGCCAGTTGGTGACTTTTAAATTTGCCGCGCAAAATTGGTTCCATGCATTTGTCGCTAATCGTAATATTTTCATATTTGATAAAAGTAGTTTGATTGGCGTGTTACTAGCTTCCTTTACCCATCTCCCTCCAATACATACCTTTCTCGTACACAAGAGCGAGACCGCAATAGAACGCAGCACGCCAACGAGCTCGTTGCAACTGCGCGAATCAGTGCAATGACAACGTTTGGAAATATGGCCGTGCGCGCTTAGAGGAGATCTCCATTTTTGGTCATATGATAGCTAATACCGCGTTACGAGTGTTATAACTGAGATACCACGCGCTGGTGGTCCAGGTCCGTGTTCCAGCCAAGTTCATCCACCGGCAACCAACCTGGTGCCGGTTAAGACTGCTCGCCTGCTTGTCGGACACATGCTGCCGCTTGCTGATCAAAGTACCCACTGTTGTGTTTTGTGTTTGTTACCATAACTGTTTACCCATTGCCCTCGTCGCCATCCCTCGCAGTTCGAAACCTCGCCTAGTATAACGCCAATAAAAAATACTGTCCACTATAAATTACAGCATCGCCCGCGCCAACAAATCCTGTGAAAGTGTGTTTGCTATTAGGAAAAATAGGATTGCGTATAAGAATAAGTACTCTTTGGCAGTGAGTACTCTTTTGTTGGTTTTACCTTACAACTATTTACTTTTGTGAGGGATACCGGAGATGTACCAAGCCAAAGCAAGAAAGAAAAAGTGGGATAAATTAATCACTCTTTTGAAGGAGTAGTATGGTTTGCTAAGGGATAGGGACGAGTGGATACGTAGATGCGAAGCCTTTGCTCACTAGTGTGACACAAAACAAGCTATTTTGAAAAACAACTAGCAGTTTTTTTAACCAGCGTAAAAAAAACAATTTCGTTTCCTAAAAGAGCGCTAATGAAACACATCAGCACCTCAAAGCTTCTATAAGTTAAGGTATTTATTAATTTTTCATTATTTCCCAAAATTTAATTTCGTCAACGTCCACATAACCTGCTACAGCGAATGGATATTAATTTTACGGTGGCAACGTCCGACGGACGTGTGGGCCGCAATAACGCCCGTGACAGTACCCTAATCTTTTGCACATTGGAATTTTCGTGACACACTTAATAGGATACAGATTTTGGAGGCGACGCGTTGATTGCGATTCCCTTTAAAATTATAAATTTAATAAGCCTATGTCAAAATGTTTGCGTACGTGCATTGTGGGGACACATCCCTTTAAGGTTTATGGGCATAAAGGAATCATAGTTGTATTGTTTCTTAACAAAAAATAAAATTTAATATTTTTGTTTGGGTTATTATTTATTTGGGTACCTTCCGCTCATGCTTAATGTAGTTCTTTTTTAAAGAATCTTTGTGTCTCACTGCTGGCCAAAAGGTCTCCCCGTAACTATCCATCTTTTCCGATTTTCAACTGTCTCCGGGCGACGAAACAAATCTAGATCCTTGCGTCAACATTATCGCGGCCTTGCTCGGTGCCTATGCCATAGCCATTTATGGAGTTATTTACTAGTAAATATTTGGCTGTGTGATGACTGATGATTGATCACTACATTCACTACACATATAAAGGTCTTTGTTTAGACAAACTATTTTAGAAAATGTGTACAAGGCGGATATTCGATAGATAACCTTGATTATATGAAGACAGACTTACAAGTAATTCAATAAAAAAGTCATTTACTTTCCTTCTTTCACATAAAAGTCAACACAACATAAAATTTTAACTTATGTTAAGTCACAAGTCAAAACATATATCTGCACAATGAATAGCATAGTTTTAGAGCAAAAAGATCTGTGAATACTAACCTCCACACGCTGGTAGGTTTTATATCCACTAAGCTGGACCGAAATTCACAAGTAGACATCCTTTATTTCGACTTTCAAAGGGCGTTTGATAGGGTCAATAATGACAATCTGCTGGCAAAGCTATCTGACATCGACTTTGCTCCTAGTCCTAGTCTATCTAGGCTACTTGCAGATTATCTTCGAGATCGCCAGAAGTTTGTCCGATTCGGTCTATACGAGCCACGACCCTATCGCACGCGTTCCGGGGTGCGTCAGGGATCGGAACTAGGCCCCCTTCTTTTCCTGTTAATGGTAAACGACATCCCAAGCGTTTTAAATCACGCTAGAAGTCTTCTCTATGCTGATGACTTGAAACTCTTCATGGAAAATCTGAAGACGATTGTATGACACTGCAGCAGGATGCCAACGCAATTTTTGAGTGGAGCGAGAAAAACAGGATGGAGTTCAACTCTTCTAAATGTTGCGCGATGACCTTTGGTAAAATTTAGCACCCGATCTGTTTTGAATACAAATTAAATAACTTTCTTATCACAAAAACAACTGGGGGTCACATTCGCCCATAAACTCACGTTACATGGACATATGATTGCGTTGGCTAAAGAGTCCTTCAGGCGGCTTGGCTTTGTCTTTCAGAATGTACGTGACTTTAAAAATACCAAAATTATAAAATTACTTTACGGCGCACTGGTACGAAGAAGTGTGTAGTATCTGGAATCCGTATGAAAGCACGTACTCTTTGCTGTTGGAAAAAGTACAAAATGCCTTTTTGAGTTATTTTTATAAGCGACTATATGGGTATTATCCCTTTATGTACCCCACTATGTTCCTTTTAGGTACCCTGGGTTACAACTCACTAAAAGTAAGGCGGGCAAATGATCAGGTCAAAGTAGCGTGCAAAATTCTCCACGACAAAATTGATGCTCCTGATCTCCATAATGAGCTGAGTCGGTTTTTTACACCGAACAATTACCTGCGGGCTAGAAGGCAAGCACTATTTGCTGTGCCATCGTGCCGCACCGTGGCTCGTGCACAATCCCCGATACCCAGTACCCTCGCCGCACTCAACGCTCTACTGCGACTCCAACCCAGACTGCGACTTGTTTGCGGACGAATAGATGAAATTATTGTTTAAATGCTTAGAGTTTTGTGAGAGTGATGTTTGAATGGATGTCAATGACTTTAATGCCAACAATTTTAATAATATTTTTAATTTAATTTTAATTTAATTTTATATTTATAATTTTAACGTATTTTTAATGTTTTTCTAATCATATTATTATTCTTTATGAATTGTTTTGTTTGTTTAAATAATGTAATTGGCTTATTGCCGTGTTATTTAAATAAATAAATAAATAAATCACCAGCACCGTACCATTACAAAAGCCATTGAGTTTATTGAGAACGGCAATGGCGGCTTATTTCCAAAAGTCAATATTGAGTCTCGTCGTAAAACAAAATGGTCGGACCATTTGTTTTTCGAGTTGTAAGAGACCCTCGGTTTGTTGGGTGTAGCACTTTTGTGTCAGATTATTTTTAATTGTCTAATTGAATTGAGTTTCTCTGTAAGAAAAGATTTATTGTGTTTATTTTATATATACGCTAAGATTCACATGAACAAAAAACCACAAACTGTCAAATTTCTTCAATAGACTATGAACTTTATGCCTTAAACTTATGGTTGAAAATGTATTGAAGAAATTTGACAGTTTTGGATAGGTTGATGTGCAGGCGTCTGTACATATCTGTAAGAAAAGAAACGACATTAAGGGCCTGTTTCACGACCTACAAGTAAGTTCCCATTAGCGTTTACTTGACAGATAGTCCATACAAAACTGTCACTTTATCTGCCAAGTATCTCCTAATCAGACATTGTGAAACAGGCCCTTAATGTTATTAAACCCGGTGTCAGTTTCTTAATCACAATAATTAGAATATTCTTCTGTGTAATTAATTAATGTACCTATTTATTTTACAAATTGTTTTCACACTACAATGACGTGACGCTTTTTTGGTTATATCTTTTGCATTTGCATAGACTACGAATTATATTTTATAGCGCGGCTCGGTGACGTTTGTCGCGCGGGAGAATTTGTATTAAAGAAAATTATATGTAGTATTGACTTCTTTACACGCGGAATGCACGTTATTCTTGATGGGCAAATGTTTCTTCCTTTTCTTCCAAGAGTTCGATTCTCGAAGAAGATTTTCTTGTATTTGGAAAAATGATTATCTATTATTAGAGACGTCTATAATACTCGTATTATAATAACATTCTATTGGGTTCAATATCCGCTCATCATTAGAACGATTATTACATAGTATAAGTTGGTTAACAACAACAATCATCTTTATCATCATCTCGGCCAAAAGACGTCCACTGCTGGACAAAGGCCTCCCCCAAGGATCTCATGGCAGGGCACATCGCTTGCAGGACTGATGGCCGCTGGGTTCTGCAGCAGCGCAGTTTGGGCAGGCCTCCAACAAGGTGGACCGATGATCTGGTAAATGGCGCGGGAAGCCGCTGGATGCGAGCAGCAGCAAAACCGGAAACTCGTGGAGATTCTAACAAGCAATATTTCTTTTTCTTTCTTTTAGTTGATGGCTTCGTGCGATTAGCACATTTAGCCAGTGTCAAAGTAATTTTTTTTACAAGTAATACATAAATATACAATATTTCCTTCCAGTCAGTAAAATGATGATGAATGATAATAAAAATGAGAAGTGAGAAATTATATACCCCCCAACCCCTCGAGTATCTCAGTAAAGATGTGGGGCTTTACTAAGCCCTCACGCAGACTTCTTGAAAGAATTTGAAAAGTGACGTTGCGCTGTTTTGTTTCATTTGCCAACATCATCGTCATGCACACTCACGAACACTTAACGGTTAATAATCCACCATTATTTCACATTAATATTCGACATAACACAAATTTTAGAAAATAAAACAAAACTGCAGACATGACTCTTCACTTTGCCGCCAAGAAGTCCTAAGCAATATTTGCTAGAAACAAAAAATAAACTTTTTTTAAATTCGTTATAGGCAAGCATTTTACCGCGATCTCACCTGATGGTGAGTGATGATGCGGCCTAGGATGTAGCATACTTGCCTGGATAGTGCCTGTTCACCCTTGTATAGAAACTGTACAGGTTGTGTCGAGAAACTGATCCACAGGAAGGGAATTCCACCTCCTTAGCTACCCGCGTCAAAAAGCTCGTCTTAATTAATTAAAGATTTTTAATGTTAAGTACTTTTAAAAGTAAGAGCATTTCGTCGTATAATAACCGTCTTCTTTCCAATAATTCCATATTGGGCGTCTCGTAAAACAAAATGGTCCGCTGTTGGCGCAAGTTGTTTACGTTAGATACAACCGGTTTATTGCTGTACAAGATTCGGCTGTGAGCTGGGGTGGTAAAATCTATTTTGCTCTGAAGCTAAACAATTACAAGTAAGGCGTTTCGCAAACAGAAAGTGTTTTATCTCGAAGTTCGGGCGATAAAAAAACAACGACTCATTTTTGTTTTTAGCAGATAGAATAATTTGATTTTTCATGGTGGCCATTTTGATTACACTGTTTAATTTGAAAAAAGCGGTGTCATTGTGTTTGAGTATTTTTAATTCAGTTCAATCATTTTATTGCACTCCATAAGAATTCATAAGGTCGAAGTGCTACTGGGATAGGGTAACTTCTGTAAGCCCCACTAAGATAAGATAAGCTAAGAAAACATGATTTGTTAGAATTTTGGTAAGAACGTTATTGGCCTGGATTGGGCATGACAATATTTTGACGGTGATTATAAAATCATAATTTAATACATGTTTCTTTTAAATTTCTGCCTGTTTTGCACGTTTAACAGCAAAGCTGGTGAGTGATATAAAGTGTCAGTATACGATAGCAGAACCCTTACTGAGCTCAAACCCATTCTTTACAGTACAAAGTCTTCCGACGTACGAGTAGATACTTACCGTTGAACTTTATAACAGCAATAATAACACAATACAATGACAATACCACGAAGTATTTTTAATTGTCAGCGAGTGTTGAGGTTAAGCAACTTTCGCAAAGGCCTGTCATCGGATGGGTAATCAAAAACGTATCATCTCGAGCTCCACCATGCTTCGGAAAGTACGTCAAGAAAGTGTTAGCGTCGTTAACAAGCACCAATCCGCACTGGGCTCGCGTGGTAGTTAATGGCCCGTTCTCCCTAGAATCTTTATTAATAACCCCGACCACTCTGCCAAAAATTACAACGGTTAGAAAGACAAGTCAAAACTGTGTTTGAACCATATCTGTATCCAAAATTGTGTAAAACATTTCAAATTTGTATAATCAGTAACAGATATGGAAGTTGGAGCGACACTCACACAACATCGTCTCGTAAGTGTCTGAAAGTTCTAGGAAAACATTCGCAGCTTGCGATAAGTATTAAAACCTCTTTGTCCTCCATTAAGAAGAACAGCGCTTGGTTCTAACGTTAAATAAATTCAGTGACATTGTCGATATACATCACGACTCCGCGAGATCATTTTACAAAAGTATATTTACCTTACCACTCAATAAAAATAAATTTAATAATAAAATGAAAAATGTAATAATAATATTAGTCAGTAAACTTTATAGTAAGCACACAGATCTACACAACCACACATCACATACCATAACATACATAAATAGACCTGTGCATGCACGCACACCTAAGACATCACTCACAAACATACACTAAACACACACATATTTATTTTAATGAAACAGTAATTCACTTACCTTACACAACATAGTTAGAAATACGTAGCTTAGTCTGCAAATACTATCTGTACCTCAATGCTTTTTTTTTTGAAAGAGATTGCTGATTGCCTCTACGGCATTTTCAGCTTCACCGGGCTTGTTTGGGGGCGGCGAGGAACGTAAAGGGTCCCTCAAGCCGTGTGAAACGAATCACCTTCGGAGGTTTTCTAGAGGGAACGGCATCGCGCACTAGTGCGCGACCCCGTGCCCTACTAGATTCTCCGAAGGGTTCGGATCGGATCGGGTGTTCGGATCGGATCGGGATACCTCAATGCATGCTGAGTTCACCTTTAAGTAGTTGTACATTAAGTATATGTCACTATAAATGTAAACCACATAATTGTTATAATGTAACAACTGTTGGTGATCCAATTTAAATAAAAAATGTCTTGTTTCAAACAAAGCAAAGGAACTGAGCGCTATGCGGGTAATCAGAGAAGGCGTTAAGCTCCGCTGTGAAATTTTTAATGATGCTCTGATGGAGTTTTAATGACCCGAACATCTGTTCAAATGAGAAAGGGTACATTTTACATGTGAATGACTTCGTTTTACGGCTGATGATAAAGTAGTTACAATGATTTCGTATGAATGGGTGCCAAACACAGACATATATAGGTATTTGGTCTGTGGTGTCAAACGTCGTAGATCGACGGTTAAGAGTAAGTTAAAATTTCCCATAGTGAACTTTAAATCGCACTTTGCTTGACAAACGATTTTTTTAAACGTTTTCTAGTATCTTTCAACAACTCTATCTAATTCCCTTAATCATAGAAAGTTTCATTAAAATTTGCCTATTGGTTTATTATATTATTATTAGAACTTTTGAGTTTGTTTGGAATATAGCAACCGAATGAAAAAAAACACTTAGGAGCTTCATCGGACTCAGAAACATAAAAAATACAGCATTACCTATCTATGTAATTAAAGCTATATAATTTTGCGAACAAAATTGACTCAGAGGTCCCGGGTTAAATTCCCAGCGGAGGTTACGTGTTTGTGTACTCGGTTTGGTTAGTAGTAGGGCTTAAACAAGCTATCCGCTTGGTTAGCTACCACTATCTTATCTTAATCATGTCGCCACAATCAATCAATGCTTTTAGCATTGTAGTGTTCCGCAGCTACACATAAGACAGCCAGTGCCTCACTAATTGAGGTTCCGGATGAAGTGCGCTTCCAGTTTCGGCTTGATCATCACTTAACATCAGGTGAGACTAAAACCTACTGCTTAGCCGTAAGATAAAAATAAAAATAACGAGCGGGTCTAGAACCCGCGCCTACTGACAAACCTGATCAGGGTCTGTCAGATGATGCTGGTCAGTTTTCCGAACAATGTTATACCTAAGTCAGTAAATCAGCCACACTTTTCCTACAATAACAGAAAAGTCAATCGGCAAGAAGTCAATATTTTCACAGAGAACATGGCCGTTCACAAATATTTGATTTATGACAGCAATCAATGAGATTAGGTCGCCAACTCTATCCAGACGCGTGGGTTGATCAAGTGATGTTTAACTTATCCCAAGCTGGTGAAGAATGTATAAGCTGGCTAACTTTCCTTTCTTTACTAAGGGACAAGGGTTCCAAGATGCTCGTGTGATGTGTATCAGGCGATCGGCTAGCAACCAATTACTGATGTTATCTATTTTTACCCCGGAGCCCTACTTTGATTATGCTTAATATGGCGTCGAGGTCTCTAACGGCGAGTTTACTCAAAATTGGTGATTTTTATGGTTTGTCTATCCCTTTTCGGAGAAGAATATAAGATTGACGTGAGAGTATGCATGTTTGTTTAACTTATACAAGGCGAAAAAGACAAAGTGTTACAAAAAAAATCCTCGAGCGGGATTCGAACCCGCACCCCATGACATGCCGGGTCAGGTGCACTGCCAACTATGCTATCGTGGCTCAATCCAACTCGCTGAAATTAATCAACACTAGGTATCTATTTTTACTTTATAAGCCAAAGGAGATGTCGACAACTACGTCATCAACATCGGATCTTAATTTTTACAAATATTGAAAGATCATTTAAGAAATTAGGCAAGCTATATTTATGATTATTTACATAAAATGTTACGCAAACATTGTTGCGAACAAATTACAATTTGGTACTTCTTGGCGGGAAACTGAAGAGCCATGGCTGTGGTTTTGTTTTATTTTCTAATATTTGTGTTATGTCGAATATTAATGTGAAATAATGGTGGATTATTAACCGTTAAGTGTTCGTAAGTGCGCATGAGTGTTGGCAAACAATACAAAACCGTGCAACTTCACTTTTAAAATTCTCTCAAGAAGTCCGCCCGAATAATTAGTAAAGCCCCACCATCTTAACTGAGATACTCGAGGGGTTGGGGGGTTTATCATTTCTCACTTCTCATTTCTATTATCATTCATCATCATCATACTGGAAGGAAATATTGTATATTTATGTACTACTGGTAAGAAAAATTACTTTGACACTGGCTAAATGTGCTAACCGCACGAAGCCATCAACTAAAGAAAAAAAAATTACAACTTGAAAAAGACAAACTGCCGGAATTCTTGGCGGGCAAGTGAAGAGTCATGTCTGCGGTTTTGTTTTATTTTCTAAAATTTGTGTTATGTCTAATATTAATGTGAAATATTGGTGGATTATTAACCGTTAAGTGTTCGTGAGTGTGGATAAGTGTTGGTAAATAAAACAAAACACTGCAACGTCACTTTTCAAATTCTCTCAAGAAGTCTGCGTGAGGACTTAGTAAAGCCCCACATCTTTACTGAGATACTTGAGGGGTTGGGGGTATATCATTTCTCACTTCTCATTTCTATTATCATTCATCATTATCATATTGTATATTTATGTATTACTTGTAAGAAAAATTACTTTGACACTGACTAAATGTGCTAATCGCACGAAGCCATCAACTAAAAGAAAGAAAGAAAGACAAACTGCCGTACTCAGAGACGTCAATTAAGTTTTAATGACAATTAACTCTCTTGCTGTCACTTTCTTATGTATAGTGCTAAATAGAGAAGGAAAGACATTTAATTGTCATTAAACTTAATTGACGTCTCTGAATACGGCAGTTAGTGTTGAAAAAAATAATTTGGTAATATGTGTATAATCCCGAAACATAGTTACACAACCAAGTATGAAGAACACCGTTTTAACATACAAATAATATATACGTAGATTTATTTTTCCATACATAAACTTACAAATGTATTTGATTACATTATGTTTAATGGAATCAGGCGTTATTTTGCGGAAATCCATGGTACAAAAAAAAATTAATTTAGATAATATGTAGTGTTAATTCCGCTAACTCACTCGTTTATCCAGCTTGAATGCAGCACGCCTGCAGTCGGTGCGCAGCTCTCGACCAGTCAACAGCTCCCGAGGATGTCCCGTGGAGGGGTGAAACACGTGTCGGGTATCGGTGTCGGTGTGCACGTTCGCTTGCACCCATTGTTTCTCCTGCATGTGCATACTTTTTGCGGGCGGGAGGGCGGCATGCGTGCTGCATCCAAGCTGGATAAACAAAGTTGCAAGTTGCAAATTAAAGTTAATAATTATGTCTCAGTAACAACGCATACAAGATCTAGATCGGATACATTTCGGATCTTTTTATTTTTACCACACCTTTCTGTTACACGTTGTGTGCACTAGATACGGTTCCCTTTTTGATAAAACGTATCAACGTGAGTATCGTAACGTATGCGTAACGGTATAATTATTGCGTAGTATTTTATGTAAAAAATAATCATTTCAACTGTAAGTGAAAAAAAAAGTCACACAACGAATATAAAATTAGCTTAATATTAATTAAAACGTACAAAACTGGTACATAAAAACTTAGAATTTTATTAAAAAATAACTTAACCCTACTAACTTGGATAAGAGTACGTTTTCGACAAACACTATTCAAACTTTCGACTCAGATAAATATAGACTCAAAGTTCACGTGAACTTTGAGTCTATTTTTATCTTAGTCGGTTGCTTTCAACCGAATGCGTTGAGATTGAGAATCTCAGTTCGTAACACTCGGGCTACGCCTTTCGCAAACAAAAGACGACCCCACGTAACGTACTCGTATGCATCGTGCTCAAGTGATGTTAGTTTTAGCTTCCATTGAGGTGGTGCCATCTGGCGAGTGGCAAGCCCCGCAAAGTTGTAAAGCCAGCACGGACACGACCCATATTTGACAATTCGCAGCACGCTCGCTTTGGAGCCGGCAAATTGGACTACAGCCGTAACAATTGTTTGGCTCCGACCCATTTCAGACTTCGCATCCCGGATTAATGAAATCTCTAGCTATCGATATGATATAAATACGAGTATAGGAAGTACTCTATGTAAGTCTAGAGTAAATTTCTACGTGAACCCTCATATTAACTTACTGTCAAAAGATTAATAATGATTTGTGATCTCAATCTTGTTATTTTTTGTGTAGTTAAAAATCAAATACATGTTTTCTTTCATAATCAAACCTAACCAAGTCAACTAAATAGACGCAGTTAGAAGTTAACAATACCCAGTTCTTCAATAGTTGTTATTTTGGGTAAAGTCTGCTTCCAATTTGTCTCACCTTGTCTCTTATTGTGTCTTATCATCACTTATCGTTAGATGTACCTAGGTACTCGTATACATCGTGCTCAAGTGATATTATTTTCAGCTTCGATTGAGGTGGCGCCATCTGTCGAGCCCCGCAAAGTTGCGAAGCCAGCACGGATACGACCCATATTTGATGATTCGCAGCACGCTTGCTTCGGAGCTGGCAAATTGGACTATAGCCGTAACAATTGTTTGGCTCCGACCCATTGCGGGCTTCGCATCCCGGATTAACGAAATCTCTAGCTATCGATATAAATATAAACAGTTGTATTGTTAGGTAATACTCTATTATAAGTCTCGAGCTAATTTCTACCTGTACCCTTATTTTAATTCGCAGAAACATTTGTAAGGGCTCGTGCTCTCAATTCACGAATCTCTACTAAAATTTAGTATTTATAATTAATTTCTTGTTCCGTTTTTCTTTATTCGTGAAACCAAACTAAAGCACTTACAAACGTCAAAAATAAAGATGAGCTTATAATACTTATACTAAGTAGTTTGCGATAATCCCCATTATAAAACTTTATTTACTTATATAGAAGTTCGGTAGCAGTTAGCGATACCCAGTTCCTTAGTAGTTGTTGATTTCGGGTAAAGTGCGCTTCTATCAACGGTCTATTTCACTCATCGTTGAATGAGACGAAGGTCAGGCAATTCCCCGGTAGAATATAAAGCATCATCCAGACCTTTGATTTGGTTAGGAGGTACATCGTTTGTATCCTGAAATTTTTGATAAAATGGCCGGGATAATACAAAATCCATAGTTTCAAGAAAGTCAAAAGACTATTTCACATGTTTAAAAGATCATTTGTTTTATTCATGTTAAATATTATTTTAATTCCATACCACGATCACGTACAAACTTACAAACAGACTTTAATGTTTAAACCCACATCATTTATTTGTATATGGCGGCAGACTCTTGTGTACTGTCTGGTCTGTGTTCTTGTCCTTATGTATTTTAGTAGATGAGATTTTTACCAGCCAAAATGATCCTGTCTGTCTAAAATCTTTACAAGAGACACTTAGATAAATGAAGATAAAAACTGCTTAGTATTAGGTACCGTCCTATACCGTCAAATTGTATAATTTTTGGTGTTGCATCTGTCTTTCAAATACATGACATTTCCTTGTATCACATATTTTTATCCATATATTTCTAAGTGTTTTTTATATATTTTAGCGTTTTATTAACGCTTAAATATACTTAAGTAAAATTTTAAACACTGAAAAAAGACGACAACCTCAGGCGGGAATCGAACCACGCACCTTCCGCATTCCGGGCGGCTGCCTTAACCACTTGGCTACCGAGGTCTGGCTTTCACCCGTCGAAATTTTTCAGTGCTTGATGCTTATGTTTTTTAGTCAACATTGCTTCATCAATCTTAGAAGTTTTCACCTCTGAGATCCGAAAGAAATATTTTTACAAATATTTGAACATTCGGTTAAGATGAAGCTGCGTTATAGATAAGTGTTTTTTATATATTTTAGCGTTTTATTAACGCTTAAATATACTTAAGTAAAATTTTAAACACTGAAAAAAGACGACAACCTCAGGCGGGAATCGAACCACGCACCTTCCGCATTCCGGGCGGCTGCCTTAACCACTTGGCTACCGAGGTCTGGCTTTCACCCGTCGAAATTTTTCAGTGCTTGATGCTTATGTTTTTTAGTCAACATTGCTTCATCAATCTTAGAAGTTTTCACCTCTGAGAAAAATTTTACATATATTTCTATCCAATCATAATTTATAAATGTTTTAAGCAAAACCTTTTGACACTGTATTACAAACATTTACATGAAGTATGTTGAAATCTCTCCAATTCGTAAATTTTCCGTGACAAACGTAGAGTGGACTGAGGAACTGTTATGGGGCTTTTCAGTTTATTGTAAGCAAAGCGAAAGCGTGCTGTGAATACCAAATGGCACATTTTACGACGAAAGTTCAATGACCTTGCAATATATAGAGAATAACAAATGACGAACGCAACAATTTCACCCATATCAATAGTAAAGTGGAGTCAAATAATATCTCAAATATCAGCAGTATACTCGTAGAACCCTGTCGTTCTTTGTGTTAATGGTTGCCATGGAATATATGTTGACAGAAGTTACTTTGACGAGGCACAAAAGTGATTATACATTATGAGACTAGAGTGTAGGTATTACTTTAAGGCAATTATTTTTTCCTTTTATTTCGGTGAAACTGTTGATTGCATTATAGTGTCATCTGCGTCATGACGTCTTGATGTATGGCAAAATATACTCCCCCCGTAACTATGGACGCGCTCGAATCAATTTTATTGAAAATTCAAAAAATTCAAAATTTAAAATCATTCATCAAATCATATTCAGTTTAGGCTACAAGTAGCTCTTGTGAATGTCACTATGCCATCGGTTCGTAAGTATACTCTGGGCGGGACATCTTGTACTGAGAAGAACCGGCAGCGTCAAAAATATTGGAAAATGCCCTATCATAGCAGGACACTTTCCATTGTTGTTTATCAAAAATAAATAATTACGCGGATATTCTTAAAAAAGTTTAAGGAGTAGTTTTAACCTGTCTTAACTAAATTTTCACGATCCCAAAAAATCAAAATCCGACAAGCGGTTTACAATGAAAGCATTCAACAACATTCACTTTATTGTTGTAATAAAACAACGCAACAGCCAACCAACAGCCGTTAACAACACTGGCACAAAATAAGGAGACCCAGAATGTAGGTTTAATACATACCGCGCTCGAGCAGCTCACGCATAGAACCCCTTGCAAGGACACGAATCTTGGAACAGCTTGGAACACCCCGACGATCCCATAACAGTTGCGAACGCCCCCCCCCCCGCCCGATTCTCTAAATGCCACTACACATTTACAAAATACACTAAACATACACACTAGTTTAGGCCCAAGACACCCTACTCGTAGAACAAGGGGACGACGAACCGGTTCACACGCGCTCTATACAGACATGTACCAGGGCGCTTCTCTCCACCACCACGGCCCGGTCAACCCGAGCCGAGGTTCGAGCCTTTCGAGGCGCCCTCGGGTTGTTCCGCTCCCCGATCCGATCCGAACCCTTCGGAGAATCTAGTAGGGAACGGAGACAAAAATACCGATTGAGGCAATCAGCAAACTCTATCCAAAAAAAACCAACGAGACTCGCATATTATGTGTGTATGTAATGTCAAATGTTACATTACAAAATGCAGTGAATACTCATTAGAAGACATTAGACATATCAAAATATGACACATGAAATAAAAATATGTCATGTTCATAATACCGATCTAAAATTTACAAATTGGCGCGCGCTTGCGCGCTTTTGCGACTTCCTGTTACACGCTTCCGTCCCATTTCAATAAAAAAAAAAGCTTGGAACAGTCCGAACGCAGCTGTTGCTTGATTCCGTGTCCGTGAGATTTTGTCTATGTGTACCTACGTTGCTCGACAGCGTTTCAATGAAGCTCACCTCCTGCAGTTTCTTTATTCTGTGACACTCGGCCTATCCAATCTACTTCTGAAGCAAAATACCGACATAAAAAAACACGTAACATCCAAGTGTTTTCAGAAAATGAACGCTTAACGTTTAACGACATTTTTCAAGTGAAATAATGAGTACTTACTACTTACTTTCTTCTTTCGTTACTTTCCTTAGAAATTGAATTTGAGACATTACCGATTTAAATATTATGCATAGAGCAATGACGGAAAATGTTACTTTGAATATTTTATAGATAACAATAGTTTGGTTCATGCTACAATGAGCTCGCAGAGCTCGAGGACTATATTGTCCTAGTCCGTGGTTAAACATTTATTAATATATACATACAAACGACACAAATTATGGCTGAATTGATAAAATTAAACAATAATAATACAAAATGTTTTTGTTTTGTTTATATAATTTTTAACGCAAATTTTGTTGTGAAATAAATTACAAAAACACAAATATTAAAAAAAATCCACAAGCAGGATTTGAACCTGGTTCTGGCAGGAGTTGAAACAGGTTCAAATCCTGCTCTTGGAAATTTTTTCAACATTTTGTGTTTTTGCAATAATAATACAATACTCGTACCTTCATACACAGAAACCTAACTGAATTTGATGAACTTAGTATTCACACTTAAATCACAGTGTACAGCTAACCTTTAACTCCTTTAAGTAATATAATAAGGAGTGGGTTCTCGTATAGAGTAATTTGATTACAACTCTGACTGATCACAATTTCTCGAACTAAACACGAGTATCTCCCCGTTTGATTCACGCCTAACACATTAAAAAAAAAAATATTACTATCACACTTTAATTTCACATTCAAAGATTGTATGTTCTTGTTCCATAGGTAAGGTTAGGGCAATTATGATACATGTATAGGTATTGTAAACTGGAAACAATCATGTTTTATTTTTAATTATTGTAAAATTTATAATGTTTACGCAATCTTTTTACATTTTAGTAAAATACTCCATGGTTGCATTGTGTACATTGTATTGGAGTAACCCAGTAACTACCTACAGACCCTGTATTACTCGTATTTATTTTATAAATGAAACAAATGATTCGTTTTAATAATAATATTCATCATCATCATCATCTCAGCCAAAACACGTCCACTGCTGGACAAAGGCTTCTCCCAATGCATGCAGTTGAGCCCGATAAGCCCAAAAGTACACATACACACACACATACACATTATTACAATATAAATATTCAGAATACAAAAAAATTTATAAGGTCAAATGCAATACTTTTATGCAGTGTCCAAAAAAGTTTCACACAGCAGTCTAGGCACCTGTCCCAAAAATATTGATAAATATTGAATAAGACCGCCATTTTGGCACTCTGCGGGCACCGCAACACACGTTAGGATGTTATGCGACATCACGTCTATAAGTAGGCAGCTCTAAGGTTTTTCTTTTTACTTATAAAAAAGTGTTATATAATATGAAAAAGCCCTGGATAGTGTCCTGAATAATGCAGTGGCGTGCATTTGGTTAGACCTAGGACCTAGACTTTATTAATATAGGTTGATAATGATGATGATGTGATAAGATGTTTTATACATAGGTAAAGTATACATATCATACACAAAATTATATTATAATATTTTTAATAGTTATAAGAGAAAGCAAAAAGCTATATTTTTACCAATTTATTTTTATGAGTCATTTAGAAGTTAGGAATTTAAGTAGGTAGTGAGCTCAAGTGTTTTTGGTATGGCTATTGCCATAACCTAAAAGGTAGTCTGCTCTCCGAACACCAATGATTATAGTATTTATACCAAATATTGTCAAAAATTTAAAACTACCAACACTCTTCATGTAAAGAAAGGATTATTTTTTATTTACAAAATATATAAATTAATAAAATCTTGTTTTTAGTTTCAGGTAAAATCATCATTATCAAGATACACAAAATACAACGCAGATTGGTAATGTAAAATTGTTATTTTGAATTAACAATACTGTATTTATTATTTTGAATTTTGCAATTACAATGCTATATACTACAGTACCAAGATAAAAATTTACTAGAAAAAATCAGCCAGCCTCAGGAAGCTCGAGTGGGGATCGAACCCATGACCTTTGGATAACCGGTCCAATGCTCTGACCGCTGTGCTACTGAGGCCAGAAGACTAGTTGAATTTTTCTAGTAGTTTGTGATTTACCCCATTTACGCTGCAAGCCAGCGGTATAAGGTCACTGTATATAATGTATTGTTATATAATAATAACCGAAAAAAACCGGCCAAGTGCATGTCGGGCCACGCGCAGTGTAGGGTTCCGTAGCCCATCTCAATAATGCGGACTCTGAGAAGAGGGCTTTTATGAACATTTATTTAACGATGGCTCATATACTTAAATGTAGATACTACCGGTTTCACACACCTGACAAATTTAAGTAGTTCCCAATGAGGAATTTGTACTGTATAAAATACATTTTATAAGTTGGTCGACTGTTTATCGTTAACTTGTAAAGCCTACTTAGCTGTGATAGTTTTCCTTTTAACTTCGTCATATATAAAACTACCGTGAATTTTTCCACGTATCCAGAAACAACCATTTGGCTGGCAGGGGGGGGACACAATCTAACAAAATTTTGCACTTTATAGCTTAATAGTTCACAAACAGATGCCTTAATCAAAAAACTGTAATAACAAACCCTCAATATTTTTAAAATTCCTATCTATTGACACCCCACACTATGGAGTAGATAAGAAAAAAAAATTACATCACCACTTCACGTGTAGGGGAGGAAACATAAACAAAAATATTTTTCAATAATTTTCTTCATTACTTTATCGGCGTGATTAATATGTATATCCATGCCAAATTACAGCTTTCTAGTACTAAAAGTATATAAGCTAGGTTGGGGATAAATAGACAGACATACAGACGGACATGGCGAAACTATAAGGGTTCCTTGTTGACTACGGAACCCTAAAAAGAATTTGGAATGAGTTAAACTAATGAATGTAATCATAATTTAAAATAAGAGTTAACAATTTTCATGTGTTACTATACACACAATACAATATAAAAAATTACACTAAACAATATAAAAAACATATAAATTTATTTTAAGACATTGTTCATTCCAATCAACAAATGAGTCTTATGGTTGCAAACCGTGAATTTCTAAAAGACAATACAAGCTTCCGTGCACAGAAAAAGAGGTAAGAAAAATTCGAAAGGTTTATTTTTTGTGATCGCACGGTACATAAGTTCCCGATCTTTTGTGTGGGAAGCAACCATTGCATCGTATGTAATGTTCTGGTCTAAAAGATTCGCTGCAAAAGACTGAGCCTCAGGCTATACGCGGACTTATGATGTCGTAAAAAGAGACATGGCTTCATATTGTTAATAAAGGCCAGTGTTGTTCGCCATTTTCCTAGTTCGTTAAAAGTGACGTTGCTTATCAGTTAAGTCCTTACAAAAAATTGCAAAACAGTTTAACCGCCTGGTCTAGCAGTTACACCATCGGTCAAAGAACGAGAAGTCTCGGTTACTTCAAGACTTCCTGAGTTGTTTTCCACAGGTGGTATTATCGATCGTAATAGGTTTGGTTATTAGTATGACTTGTTTTAAAACCGTTTGGCTAGCTACCACCATCTTATCTTAGTCTGTTGCCAACACCGTCTCTCTCCCTCCTTATATGACTTAATTATTAGAATACGTGGAACACCACAATACCTTTGAAGACCTTGAACTTTGACTCGGTATAAATTTGAGAAACATTTTAATAGCGAGGTACCTATAAATAATGGAGTTCCACAAGGGAGCGTGCGAGGACCAGGTTTTCTTTTGACATATGACATATTAATGTATAGCCTGTGCTGTGTCTACGCACCAGTGAAAGACAGATAACTTCTGATGATGAGTTGATTTGATGTATTATGTTACTTGGGATTATACAGCACAATAACGTAGGAGTATATTATTGAAGGTCCTAGGCGTTAAATTTGATTCTTTCAGATTGCCCCACACTTAGACAGGAAGAATTAACATAATTTGTATTTTTGATGCCTGCCCTTTAATTTCAATATAGTTTACGTATTGTTTTTACAAGAAGAGAATTTATTGAAGAATAATCAGCCTAATCATAACATTTTCTTTTTTTGTCAGCTTATTTTGTATAATTATGATTTTACACAAACAGAAGTTCACGAGTACTGAGCTCATTATTTATACTTACTATTGCGGCAGGCAAACATCAGTCAAAACTAAGCTTAACACGCGGTTAGTGACTTTGTGAATCACAAATGCAACTCTTTAATGTATTCTAAGTGGAGTGTGTTTTGTAAATTTTCGAAATAGCAACTCTACTTGTATGTTGCGGTTTATATTAATACAAGGCTAGGCTCGCCGCATTCATAGCCACAGTTATATCCTTTTTTTTATTAGTATGATATAGTTTTTATTTTCAACATAATTTGTACAGTCTGCTTTACAAATACTACTTGCATTGCTAGTACACTTGGTTTAGGTTGTCGAATTTACTTAAACTCGCCAGTTAGGCATCTTAATACAGTTTGTCTAATCTACTTAGACATCAATTCTACTTAGTGATAAACAAAAGAGTTATCACTGTTAAATAAACTTTTTGCCTCGTTATTTTTCTCATGGGCACCCAAAGTTACCACGTCCATAAATCTGAAGCTCATAGCTGAGATATGGCTGGCTATTGGGGCATACCTTTGATGCGGGAAACGCCGACTGCGGAAAAGCGTTTGAAAGAAAAGCTGGAAACTGTGTAGCAAAAGACGAATGCCTGCAACTGCTATATATCAAAGTTGGAGTTTTGAGTTGTGCGACTAGTTCTTGCCATGCTTTTGCGACACAGACCTTTTTTGGTGTAGACCTTTTTAAAAGTTCCAGGGAGGTTTCGTGGCGATAACTTACATATAGGGTTTAATGGAAAACGTTCGGGTAACGATAGCTAAAGTTAAGCGAATATTTCAACCTTTGTGGATTTTTAACCAATCTAAACGTTATACTTGTTGACGATAATCTCTTAAGATACGGGTACACAATATTTTGAAATACCTTATCCGAGCCGAAACCAACATTTGTTTTTGCCTTTTTGAAAAGAAATTAAGAATGTTTTGTCTCAGAAATGTTGTACTTCAAATTCAATACTGTACTAATAAGGGAAAACTTGGCAGTTTTGTCTAACACTAGCCAGTTCAAATTTTTTTTTTAATACTTAGCTCGGCAAACGACTCCACACCGCCTGATGATAAGTGGAAATGGAGTCCAGACGCGAAGACAACTGGTGCAGCGTGAAAACAACGCAGCATCAGTCAACTTCACTCTGCCGGCCCACAAGGTGAAAAAGAAAACATCAAAAAATATTTTTAAAATTTATTTGAAGAGGTAGAGACTCCTAGCTTTAAGTCGTCTGGATGACTACCATACACACGTCTATTGTCCTGTGATTGTCTTATTCTCATCCTTTGTTGTTTTAAAGAGTGTTTGTTTCACGAAAAACACTCATTGCTAGAGTATAATCATTACAACTTACTTAAAGTTTAAACTTAGTTGTCATAATAAAAATTGAGTGTTTTTGTATACCTAAAAAAATATTAGTCAACCTACATACTTCAATTGTAAAACCATCAACTCAAAGCGCGCTTGTATTCCATAATGCTTAATTTGGAATCTCACCGGTATCAGCACAATTTATATAAACCAAATTTATCTTCGTGTCAGTTCTCATACATTGTTAGACAAAGATATTTCAATTACTCTGAGCGCACAGCCGTATGCAAATAAAGCAATATATTTTGAACAGAATTTCTAACCACAAGTCACGGTGTGAGACTAACATTATATTAAAAATTTAATTTGATATTGTTCTCATATTTACATCAATTACACTACTGATGTAAATATTGTTCTTCTCATATTCAAACGTTTTTGAGCTACTTCAAGAGAAATAATGCTTTGGAAGTTTTTATGGCGATAGCTGGTGGTGTAGTAAACAGATACCTTAAGACAAGACGGAATTGAACCCGGAATCACTGAGTCTGAGACCAGCAGTCTTACAATTACTAGATCGCTGCGCTAAAATACTTATTGCGTCATGTCAAAACACTGTAATATAGGTTACAGTGATTTTTGCTCTTTATATTTTTTTTGTGCTTTCGCTGCGTTTACTTCACGTGATAGGACACTATCCAAAGTCAAAATGAACGTATGTAACTATAATACCTAAATAAAGGTGTGTACAAATGTTACAAACAATGGAATGAGCCAGGCGTCATCATGTCACCGGGTGTGAAATGGATTCCGCGATGATTAATGGGTGCCGTAGTTACGCGTTTTCGTTGAAACACTCAACTTTGTGGACTTAATTTTTAACTGTGGGTGAGAGAATGTGTTGTTGAGCGAAAAAGAAACAAAAAATACTTAAAAAGAAAGTAAGGTCAATCAGTTGCAAACCTTTTTTTTATTCAAGCCTGTGTGCTGTGGCCAGGTGGTGTACTCAGGTAGGGAAAAGTATGCTTTGCATTTGGCCGGTGTAGGTATGTAGTGCTTCGGAAGGCACGTAAAGCCGTTGGTCTCGACTGCACTACCACCACCAATATGCGCTGGGCCTGCGTGGTGGTTTATGGCCCCTTCTCCCTTTGGCGTTTCCATCCACATGGAAGGCTCGTGCCCCAGCAGTGAGGACATAAAATGAGCTGATGATGATGAGGTATATAGTATTTGGCAAGCGTGGTTAAGCCCACACCCGTTAATTGTAGCAACAACTTGATTTCGATGATAGACTGTTATGCAGTGGAACGGTATAAAGCTATTGACTTTACTTTACTTTTTAATTCAGTCTATTGGTGCATTACGTAGTTGTAAACTGCAAAAAATAAGGTTTATTCCCAAAGGTCTCGTTTCTACTGGTGGGACAAGTGAGAATAAAAAATACCAATAGTCCAGTGTGCCTCGTCAAGATTATTGAAAATAAAACAAAAAAATTGTATGGAAAAATTTTATTTAAATATTTTTGATTGCATCAAATTGCTTTTTCTGTGTTTTATGCAAAACATAAATAAAAACGTTATCATTTTGAATGCAAAATAAAAAAATTAAGTATACAGCGACACTTTGTTACTCGCCGCAACCATTAATATAAAATCTTTCGTCAGCTATGCTGGCAACACAATCCGATTAAGCAATGATTAACGTTCCAAAATTGTACATTTTGGGCATTACAACCGCACACACACAAAACGGACGCAATTGTGCGTGGGTAAATCATGATAGCTGTTCAATTCCGGAGCTGTGACGTGATTACAGGCGAATGATAAGACTGCTGGCGTAGTATTAAGCCTTCTGAATTGTTTCTAACTGTCTGGTACGTCTATAAAATCTCTAATTGGCTAAAAGATATATGGAAACTCCTTCGTGCTTCGAAATGCACGTAAAGCATTCGCTAACAATCATAGCTTATGGTCCGTTCTTCCTGTGGCGTTTCCATCCACAAGAAGGGCTTGTGCCCAAGCTGTACATAAAATGAGCTGATGATGGTTATAGGGAAATTTAAAATAGGGAATATAAATAGAGACGTTAAGTAGCTGCATTTCAAATTTTTCAAAAACTCACCCAACCTAGAGTTGATCCTTTTTCCAAGTGTTTTATTATTTTCGATATAAATACAGAATTATGAAATCAATTCGTTTTTATACTTAAAAAAAAATACTCCTGTCAAAAATACTAATTTACGAGTCACAACCTTTGTCAGACATACTGACAACACACAATTCGATTAAACAAAGTGCTAATCATTTCAGAATTGTACATTTTGAGAATTATTACAGCACAAACGAAAAACAACGGGCACAAATTGTGCGTGGGTGAATCAGGGTGAGCTTTAATTTTCAAGAGTTGTGACGCGTTGACAGGCAGTGATACGACTGATGACGGATTAGGCCATCCGCCAACGTCAGATAAATTGGTGATAGATTTTTGGTCTATGAAAATGAAACATACAGATTTAAATATCGATATCAGTTCATACCGGCTGATTCGATTGCTGGCGAAAAATGAAACGTTTAAATAGTATTCGCTAACGAAGACAACTTATCGATAGTTGAGCCTCATGCTAGCAATATACGATATTAAATGACTAATTGACTGAAATCTGCGATGTCAGTAACAAAATTGGTGATGAGAGCCGTCAAAAATTCGGCCCGATTATCGGACCTATAAAAAGTCTGACGTGGCTAGTCGACCTTATGAAACTTTCTGAATTGTTTCTGACTTTTTGGTACGTCGACAGAATCCCTAATTGACGTGAAACGTTGTACATGAATTTGGAGAAAATAAATTGTTAGCTGTTGAGTTGATAAAAGAAACAGCGAAACAAAGCTTTGAAATGATGGGCTATAATGCAAACTGTTTTTGATTGGTCAGAATAGATATATTTAAGTAGTGTTCGATGGGAATACAAAAGTGACTGTGGTATTTACAAAAAAAAACCTACATGTGCCTAACTTTTTAATTATTTTTTAATAAATATTTCAAAGTGTATTTTTTTAAATATTAGAAGGAAGCAAATGAGCAGGAGGGTCACCTGATGGGAAGCAATCACCGAGACCCATAGACACCCGCAAAACCAGAGGAATCGCAGATGCGTTGCCGGCCTTTAAGGAAGGAATAGGTTCGTTTCGTGAAGGTACGGAAATACCGAGGCCGTGAGCTGGTTCCACAGCACTGTAGTTCATGGTAAAAAATTACATGAGAAACGCACAGTAGTAGACTGCCATCCATCAAGATGGTGAGGATGAAAAGAGAGTTGATTGCGTGTAGTGCGGTGAAAGAAATCACCGGCAGGGATGAAACCAAACAATTCCTCAGAGCACTCCCCATGATAAAGGCGATAAAAGATGGGAACAGTATTCCATATGAGGCCTGACCTGTGCTTTGTAAAGTTGTGAGCGATGGGTCGGCGTGAAATACTGTCCCGCTCTATTGAGCACACCCAGCTTTTTCGAAGCTAATTTAGCTTTGCCTTCCAAATGACCGAGAAACTGAACGTCACTCGAAATATCGACGCCAAGGATTCCTGGTCGGTTTGGTATCAAGTTAGTTATTAAAGTTAGTATATGTTGAAAGTTCTGTGCTTCGGAAGGCACGTAAAACCATTTGTCCCGGCTTCTTTAGAAGTCGTAAACAACCACCAATCAGCACTTTACCAGCGTGGTGGTTTATAACCCATTTCCTTGTGGTATTTCCATCCATAGGGATGACTCATGCCTCAGTAGAACTTAAAATGTGCGGGTGATGATGATGATATGTAAAGTTTCACGATTGATAGACATTTTTGTTTTGAGAAATGTCTGCTGCACCAAAATGGGGCACATAGCACTGGTTTGGGCAATAAGCTCAAGCCGTTGTGATATCAAACCCCAGTGATCGGCATCACGCAAATATATCTTCACATTCTAAACATATAATTCTTTGCTAGATTTTCAAAGGCTTTCGAGATGGATTTCAGAAGCAGGAGACTCGCGGGCACTTTGGTAAATGGAGGACACTAAAGACGTTGTTTTTTTAAAAAAACACGACATTCTCATGTTTATTATGTAATTTCGTATGCTAACTTTGTCGACAAAGTCGCCTCAATTTTTACTGCAGTAATAATTAAAGTGTTGCTCTATTTATAACATACTAGAGTTTGAGAAACTGAAGACGTGTAGTGGTAGGCAATTTGTCAGCATCTGAGCCGGTCCTCAGGCAAAATTACTAAGCCATTAGTGAAGTTTCCCAACTAATTAGTACTTCATACGTTGACACGTTTGTCTTATAAAGAGTAGGGTAGCTATGCAATTGCTCGGATTTTTTTTGGTAAAAAGTAAAAGTTAGTCGGGGGAAGAAGAAGAGGGAGTTTAATCAAATATTTATATTCTTCATGGTAAAGTACTATTAAAAAACATAACATCTTTACTAATTATAAACATACAATAGAACTTTATTGACCTAATAAGACTACGTGTAATATCGCATGTAGAAAATCACGAAGTAGAAAATGCTTTCTTGGAATAAGATATATTATTTTGATTAGGCAAGTAAATTTGTTATTATTCTGATTTAAAATAATTGTATCTTGTTGTTTTTTTTCGAAAAACAACGGATTTTAATTCAGAATATAATAATTAACTTCTTTTACGGTCTGTGATGTAGAAACCCAATACGCTGCGCTCTATGGGCTATGGTCATACCCCGTGTCAAGTGATATAGCTAAAGTATATTATAGTAAAGGCGTATGTACACACGCCTGCACGTCAACCTACCCAAAACTGTTAAATTTCTTCAATACCTTGCAACCTTAAGCCTTAAACATAAAGTTCAAAGTCTATTGAGGAAATTTGACAGTTTGTGGTAGGTTGACGTGCAGGCGTCTGTACCCAATGTCACAAACATATTTAATATATCATTAAAATGATCTCATTATTCAAGACACGGCTCAGAATGCACACATATTGAACTACGTCTGGCATTACAACAATGTTGGTAATTTATAGTTTTAATTACTATGTGAAGCGTGCTTTGAATTAGTGCTTCATCTATTCCATTGCAGTGTTAATCTAGAGACTATAAACTGATGACAATGTTAAACGTATGTATTGTCACAAATTGTGAAACAAATTTTAATATGGTCTCAAGTTGTTGCTGTTTCATTTCGGTCAATACAGGCTGAAAGAGAGAGCATTAACCAACAATTTGATGTACTAAATAAAACACTGTTTTTAAAGTACCGTTTATTTTTATGGCGATACACACGCTGAAATTTACAATTTAACACCGGGTGACTATTATTTAGTACGCGAGAATACATCCAAAAGTGTTATACTTTTTTACTTTTCTTTTTAGATGCCTTTACCATAAAACATTAGTGATAAAGCAAAGGCATCTAGCCCATACGGCTTGCTCTTCAGAAACATTTTCTTTGTTAATAGTTGACAATGAGTGATGTTGTTTTGAATGATAAATGATATTGCTCCAAACGCTTTCAGTTAATATGTAAGAATTTACTGTGACCTCACGCGGACAAGCTTAAAACTTTTTTTGTACGCACAACAAAGTACTCGCTGCGAACTAAAACGCCAACGGGCAGCATCCATTAATCTGAAACATTACATGCTGCAAGCTAAAAGTCGATAAAAGAAAAGTTAGCCCGTCCCGCTTCGACTCGAGTATCGGGACACCCTACTCAAAGGGAACTTTTACGGTGTGGGAGCAGTTTAAAACTGAGGCAGGTGCCCACTGGCCGATGTCATTAAAGGCCGACTGTTAAGAACTCTTTAGCCGTGCTGGCTGGCAGAGGACTGACGTCATTGACATGACGAGTAAAAATAAAAATTTGCGTCTTGTTTTCTTCTCATGTTAGGGATTGCAAAGGGATATAGCCCATACAGCTTGGTCGTCAGTAAATAACAGTTAATAATGAGATAAAGTCAACTATAAAAATAGTTTTTTTACGCTAACGTTAACGAGACAAAAGGATCTAGCTCATCTAGCATGTTTTATAGTAAAAATTGGGCATTAGTCAGTCTTTTATAGTCTAAAGTCACAGATTACAATTTAGCAGCCAATATGAAGAATGTCCAATCTGCTTCCGTATAGATTTTACGACAGTTTTAGACTATCTAGACCAAGTCTGATTGTAAAAACTTCAGGCATATTAGGTTTAGAGAAGCTCTTTAGTGCACCTGCTAACGTGTTTTTGGTTGCCATCTTGTAAGCAGTCAGTCATATACCTAGCGGTATTCCTTTTTAGTGTCGCCATTATACATATCTTGTATATTTGTACATGACATTGTTTTGTATGTATTTTATTGTATTCAATTAAATATTGTAATTTGGTAACGATATACTTTTATTTTTGTAAATGTTGTTACTTCTATTATCTGTAGAGTTTCTTGCGCCCATTCTTCCTCACAGCTAAAAAATAGACGTCCTGAATGGGCAGTAGGTAAGTAAAAAATGTATTGACGATTCAAAAGCGCTTTTTGTAAGTTTATTTGAATAAAAATTTTCGAATTTGACTTTGACTTTGACCTTTTTAAACCTCCACGCGACGATGACTATGTCATTTTAAGCCGTTGTTTGGCTCCTCATACAAGAGCTACAGTACCAGCTCTAGTATGAGGAGCTCAATCGGGCAGTGGATAACGCGCCCGGTCTGCGAGTGCTGAGGTTATGAAACTTTCGCAAAGGCTGACCATTGCAAAAACATCGGATGGGTGACCAAAAATGTATCATCTCGAGCTTCGAAGGCACGTAAATACTGACGGACTGACTACTGACTTCGGAATACTGTTCCCATCTTTGGGCTGGAGCGCAGTACTAACTCCTCCCATTTGACCGCATTCAACGCAGAGCTACTCGAGTTGTCTACGACGTGGTAACCTCTGGTCGGCTCGATCCACTGGCCCTTCGGAGAGACGTTGCGTCTCTCTGTATATTTTATCGCCTATATCATGGGGAGTGCTCTGAGGAATTGTTCGGTTGATCACTGCCGCTGATTTCCTGCACCGCACTTCACGCAATCGACTCTCTTTCCATCGTCACCATCTTGATGGATGGCGGTCTACTACTGTGCGTTTCTCATGTAATTTTTTACCACGAACTACAGTGCTGTGGAACCTGCTCTCGGCGGCGGTGTTTCCGGACCTTCACGAAACGAACCTATTCCTTCCTTAAAGGCCGGCAACGCATGTGCGATTCCTCTGGTTTTGCGGGTGTCAATGGGCGGCGGTGATTGCTTCCCATCAGGTGACCCGACTGCTCGCTTGCCTCCTACTAATATAAAAAAAAGTAAAGCCGATGGTCTCGGCTGCATTATCAGTCGTTAACAACCACCAATCTGCACTGCGCCCGCGTAGTGATTTATGGCCCGTTCTCCCTATCCATACATAGGGAAGACTTGTGCCCCAGCAGTGGGGACATAAAAATGAGCTGGTGATGATGATTACTGTAGCTCTAAAACGGGCAAACTGATGTAAATAATACTAAAACTCTAATTTTTTTTCTCACTTTAATTGATAACAGGGATTAACGCAAACTACTTAGGAAGCTATCATCAATATAAAACTTTTTATTTTTAAATTTAGGCAAACATTTGGCCGCGATCTTACCTGATGATAAGAGGTGATGCGGCCTACGATGAAGCATATTTGTCTAGAAAATGCATGTTTACACTTACCTTGAAAATGAAATGAGAAAGTTGATCGAAAGCCTAATGTTAGGTTAGAAATAAATAAATGTTGCCGTTTAAAGATATTCAACGTTTATGCTGACCATATTTGCATCCAGAAAAACCCATTACATAGATATAATGAATTCTTTAAATATATTTTTTTTACATGCGAAAATATAGGATAAAAAAAATTACCTACGAACTTTAAAAACAATAAATACAAAATAACACAAAGAATAAACTAACAGAATATATGTTTTCCGGCACTTTCAAAGTAAAGGTAAAAATTATAATATATTTCTGTTTTTTCCGAAGAATGCCGTTTTAAAAGAACTTAATTTTTGATTTCATGGGCATTGCACTTTAAAACTTTACAGCAAGAGTTGAAAATGGCAAAATGACTTATTTTTCCCAAATGTAGACCACCAACGTATTTTTATTGCGGAGCGAATATGCAGGTTTTAATTTTCCGTTTTATTGTGTCTATTGTTGAAAGTACGAAACGTATTAAGGGAAAGTATTTTCTTTGTACCTTTTCTGAAACCAACCTTTTTTTTATATATTAAAAGCAGGCGAGTCACTTGATGGAAATTAATCACCGCCGCCCATGGACACCCGCAAAACCAAAGTAATCGCAGATGCTATGCCGGCCTCGAGGAAGGAGTTCTTCTTGAGGAGGGAGTAGGAGTTGGGAGGGGGGAGGGGTGAGAGATGGGCCTCCGGTACTTTCACTCACCGGACGAAACATAACAGCAACGAGAGCCGTTGTTTCAAGCCGATATTCTGCGAGAGGGTGGTATTACGCCGAGCGAGCCGGCTCATTTCGTGCTGCAACGCAGCGTGGCTCTACCACTCAGATGCCAGAACCTACATTATTCTTTATTAATTACGAACTTTTAAGAGCTGTGAAGCTTATAAATTAGATCTATGTGTAACACTTATTCACGTTTTTTTTAATGCTTAGCACGGCAAATGACTCAATTTCACCTAATGTTAAGTGAATATGGAGTCTAGATGTGACGACAACTGGTGCAGCGTGAAAACAACGCAGCGTCAACTGATGCTGATAAGGGTGACTACCCTCACTCAGCCAGCTCACAAGGTGCATTTTCACGTAACAAAATTATGACTTTTAAAATCTATCTCCTGATAACGATTTTCCATTTTTTTTTTCTTAAATGTCATGAAACTTTTGGAAAGTTACGTTGCATCTTTAAATTTGATGGTGACTATACACGAACGAGTCAGATTCGTGCCTATGGTGTATTAATCACGGTAAGTTCACCCCGCTGTTTCAATGAGAGGTGAGACGACTTATCTCAAAATATCATAGAAAACACTCGCATAGGAGCCGTTCTAAATATTCCACAAAGATTAATATTCTGCATTCGAAAATATTCTAACGTAAAACCAAAAGCGGGGCAGAAACGCATTGGATTTTGCGACCTCTGACTTTCTGACTTTCTGAAAGCTGAAATTTTCCCGGCTCTGAATCGAGGTGCCATGCAATTATTTGGAATTGCCTAGAACTCTAACTGGTCCAACGGGCCGTTTAAAGTTAGCCATTGATTGAAAGTTTACCTTGTGATTGCAAGTTTCTTAATTAAAATTATATTTATAGTACACTATTTGGTTATGTATATTTCCTTTAATATGTTATTTAAGTCGAATTAAATATTACGGTAAAGTACAATACTTAATTATTTATATTTTACGAACGCCTAGGTGGCCGAGTGGTCCCGGGTTCAATCCCCATGTTGGGCAAAGTGTGTTTCGGATTTTTCGATTTGGTTTGTGAACACCAACCCGCATTTGGCAAGTGTGGTGATTAAGCCGTTACCCATCAATTGTATCGATGACTTGATTTTAATTATTGAAGTTTTTCCCCAGCATTGGGACAGTTATAGGCTATTTACATACTTACTATTCGAGTAGACTAAATACGGCGGCGGTATCTCAGGCCGCTCGTCACTAGTTACGTTACATAAATACCTACCATGTCACCAGTCAAAAGTTAAACTTACCAGCGGTTTTTCATTCCGTTCAGTAACTGTGTTAATATGGACTTCATGGCGGGAAACTGAAGCGTCATGTCTGCGGTTTTTTCTATTTTCTAAAATTTGTGTGTTGTCGCATATTAATGTGAAGTAATGGTGCATTATTTACCGTTAAGTGTTCGTGAACATGCATAAGTGTCGGCAAATGAAACAAAACAGTGCAACTTCGCTTTTGAAATTTTCTCAAAACGTCCGCGTGAGGTCTCAATAAAGTCCCATATCTTTACTGATCCTATAAGCGTTAGGGGTATCATTCATTATCATCTACTACTATACTAGAGTAAATGTTTATTTATACATATATAACTTGTATGAAAAATACTTTTACACTGGCTAAACGTGGTAACCACACGAAGTCAAAGTCAATGTCAAATCATTTGTTCAACATAAGCCATCACAGGCACTTATTGACGTCAAAACTATAAAATCAAAAAACTAAAAAGTTCAAAGTTAAAAGTAAAAGTTTGTTGAGAATAAACTACTTCTTTTTTTTGGAGAGAGATTGCTGATTGCCTCAGACGGCATTTTCGGCTTCACCGGGCTTGTTTGGGGGTGGCGAGGAACGTAAAGGGTCCCTCAAGCCGTGTGAAACGAATCACCTTCGGAGGTTTTCTAGAAGGAACGGCATCGCGCACTAGTGCGCGTCGCCGTGCCCTACTAGGTTCTCCGAAGGGTTCGGATCGGATCGGGGAGCGGAACAACCCGAGGGCGCCTCTAAAGGCTCGGACCTCGGCTCAGGTTGACCGGGCCGTGGTGGAGGAGAGAAGCGCCCAGGTATATGTCTGTACCTGGTGAAGAGCGCGTGTGAACCGGCTCTTCGTACCCTTGTTCTACGAGTACGGTGTCTTGGGCCTAAACTAGTGTGCATGTTTAGTGTATTCTGTAAATGTGTAGTGGCATTTAGAGGATCGGGCGGGGGGGCCGGACTACTGAATCTACCGAATCCTATTCAATTTACCATCAATTAAGTTGGCTCGTTTGGCTGTGCATTGGGGGGTGTTGGTTGCGACACTCATGTGCGGAAGTGAAAGTTGGGTATGGCAGAAGAAACATGAAAGCAGAATAAATGCAGTAGAGATGAGAGCGTTATGAAGTATGATAGGAGTTAAACTGAGTGACAGGATAAGAAATAGTGAGATAAGGAAACGTTGTGGTCTGGAAGAAGATGTAGTGACAAAAATTGAGAAAGGCATGCTGAGATGGTTTGGCCATGTCGAGAGAATGGATGAAGAACGATTGACGAAAAAAGTGTATAAGGCGAGTGTGAATGAAAGTGTTGGTAGGGGTAGACCTAGGCGGACGTTTCGAGATCAAATCAGGGACGTCTTGGAAAAAGGCCAGGTCAAGAGTACCCTAAACCGAAGAGCATGTATGAAGGGAATAATGAAAGTGGACGAAGCGAAACAAGTATGTAAGGATGGTAGCAAGTGGAAAGAAGTGGTCTCTGCCTACCCCTAAGGGAAAGATGCGTGATTATATGTATGTATGTATGTATCAATTAAGGAAAAAAATCTGTGTTAATAGCGCCCTTAAAACAATTCTTAAAACATAAAATACGTATACATAGCAATGGTCGATGCTGTAGTTCAGGGTGCCTGGTGTGGGTTTTTACTACTACTTGAATTCCTACGATTACGTTTACGAAAACGAAAAAATTGTATGGCATTGAAGCAGCGCCACCTAGCGGCATACGAGAAGAGTTAACATTTTGCCATACAACGTTTTCGTAAACGCGATCGTATGGCGAATGAAGCTCGCACTAGTCGCATAAGGTCCTTGTCACGATAGAACTCATTACTATAATGAAAGATAATAAAAAATAACGATACCACCGATACACCGATACGAGCACTTCGCCTACATGTATTTCTTGAACTTTATTGACCTATCGGCGCGAAGCAACGGCACCGCTTTAAGACAGTAAACTCATAAATATTTATTGCGAATATGAAAGGAGATACGTAAGTACCTGCTGTGCGGCTTGCTTATTTTGCTTGGGAACTATGATATAGTATGAAGCGGTAGGTACTTAGCATACTGACATTTCTTGTGGCAATGTGTTATTTTTTTTATGAAAGGGCGCCGCCTAAACGGAGTACTAAGGTCGAAAGAATTGAAAAATATGTGTGAAAAGTAGACAAAACCAACGTGTCGTAGTCCCCTGAAACAAAACTGGACCGATTTAATTACTTTTTTCATTAAAATTAAAGAAAGACTTTGGCTGTGTCCCTATGTTTTGATTTTTTAGGTTTGCCTTTTTAAAAAAGGAATACGTAGAGACATAGCAAAGCCTTTGTTTATTTTTTAATGAAAAAAGTAATTAAATCGGTCTAGTTTTGGAGGAGGAATCAGTGGACTATAAAACGTTGATTTTGTCTACCTTCATAGATATTTTTCAATTCAATCGACCTTAAAGCAGTCAATACTTGTCGCTCAGCCTTTATTTCACTTGATCCTCACAGTCACACAGTTCTTAGTAGAAACAACCTTCCGAACCAGCAGTAAAATCACATTAAATATATGTATAGTTTTTATCATTATATAATGTTACCGCGAGTATTATTGTGTGTACTCATGATCATTTAATTATATATATTTTTTAGACATGTAGGTACTCGAGTTTCATAAGTGCCTAAGCTGTTTTTTTTTATTTCATTTCATTTCTTTTCATTTCCTTAAAGGCTCCCACCCCACAACCGACTTTTTGTAAGATCGATAATCGGACCGATTTTTTCTCCGAAGTTTTAGTACCGATTTTGACACCGACTTTTTGTAGGACGTGTGCGTTGCAACATATAATTCCATACGTTTCATTTTCACCGACTAAAAAATCGGTCACCGATTATCGGGCGTGGGCAAGGACCACGGATACTTTCTGATATCTGTGGCAAGGACTATAGTCGCTCGGCCTTTATCTCACTTTATCTTATGATTCTATACTTATCCGGTTATCTTATCTCACTTTTTCTAGTTCTCACTTGAGTTACCCAGTGGTCTAATTCACAGTCTGTAATTTTGTAAAGCAAAATTAGAAACTTACTTATATTTGAAATGTAGTCGTGTTTAAGAGGAGCGAAGGTATCATTCATGCAGAATACAGACTCAAACGACTAGCCATAAAAGGAAAACTAAAAAATAATGTCCTCTAGCTTGCCGTTTGACAGAGCTTCCCAGAATTAAATCCTTATTACAACTACAAAGAGTATGTTTTCGTTTTGCAAAATCAAGCGGTTCCATTTTAAGCGTGAAAAAATATTTTTCAAAAATCTAATTATGTTAAATGCCTAATGTATCATTTAAAAAAAGTTTTCTTGTTTGTATTACAAACTTTTTCTTTGTATAAAATTTGCGCTTTCTCAATTTACTAGTGGTTTGTCTAGTACATTTTATTACTCGGTTTTCTATCTTATTACAATAATATCAGATTAAAGAAATATTTCCATTGTGAAGTAAGGGTTAAGCTCTTTTAGGCAATACAAATACTATTGAGATTACAGGGGACTTCTTGGCGGGAAAGTGAAGAGTCATGTATGCGGTTTAGTTTAATTTTGTAAAATTTGTGTTATGTCGAATATAAATGTAAAATAGTGTTAAGTGTTAAGTGTTCGTGATTGTGCATGAGTTTTGGCAAATGAAACAAAACAGTTTAAGCCCCAAATCTTTACTGAGATACTCGTGGGGTATGCGTATATCATTTCTCACTTCTCATTTCTATTATCATTCATCATCATCATATTGGAAGGAAATATTGTTTATTTATGTATTACTTGTAAGAAAAATTACTTTGAGACTGGCTAAATGTGCTATTACCACGAAGCCATCAACTAAAGGCAAAAAAAAATATGTTAGTGCAAAAAAGCTTAAAACAAAACCAGACAAAGCCTAAGATTTAATCTAGCTAGCACAACAATAAATGCAGCTGCACAAAAAAGAAACATGGAGACAACACTTTTTTCATTTCACGTCTGCTGCAAAATTGTGTTCTATCCAACGTCGAGGGTAGAGTGGTATATTTAAAATAACTGTGAAATGTTCTGAATATTAGAAAATGGTTTTAAAACTATTCCACTCTGTCTCTGAAATAGAATTTCAGGTCAAGCAGTGTGGCTGAATGCATGCGAAAATAGGGTAGGCTTTGCAAAGCCCTAAGGTAGTGCGTTTGTGAATCCTGCCCCCTGATTCTCAAAAGAGTCTATGGTTTTTCTCTTTCTAACGCCATGCATACACATATATGGCTTCAGAGCTTAATGGTTTCATGAGTGACAGATATAATAAAGTTGAAATAAAACTTTTCACTGGAAATGAGTTTAACAATGTGGCTGTTCTAAATTGAGAATTATTTTTTTTGTACCGGTCAAATACAATGTGCCTGAAGGAACGCTACAAAGACTTTTATGACAGACCGTATCTTGTCTTATCTTATCTTTGTGAGGCCTGCCGAGGTATCTATCTCCCAGTAAGTAGCACTTTTGTAAACCCATCCTTTTAATCTTCTTCCTCTGTAAATAAGACGGCCATAAGTTTGGCAACGTTTTGAGGAGTTCGATGGCGCAGTGGTTAACGCGCTCGGTCTGCGAATTCTGAAGTTAAGGTCGCAAATACTAGTCATTGAGTGGGTGACCAATAATGTAACATCTTGAATTCCTCCGTGCTTCAGAAGGCACTCCATAAGTTTCATTTCACCGACTAAAATATCGGTCATCAATTATCGCACGTGGGCGGGGACACTTAAGCAACCTTAAGGTATTAGTAAAGTAAATGCGTACAAATTTACTACGAATGCAATAAGCTTTGAACTAAGACAGCACAGAAATTGTAATGGAATTTTGATAGGTACTTTAAAATTAATCTATAGACAAAAAGCCAATTAATTTAGGTTTAGTTATTTAAAAAAAACGAACGAGCCTTACAGTAGTCGCATATGATGTGTAACATTTGACTTATCACCTTTTGAAATCAATATTACAATAGAAAATAGAATGCAGAATTAACAATAACGTATATTTTTTTACAAATCATAAAGAGAATGCAGTAAATACTCATTAGAAGACACTTGACATATCAAAATGATGACACAATATGTCACATAAATATAATAATAATATGTCCTGTTCATATAATCGATTTAAAAGTTATAAAATGGCGCGCGCTTGCGCGCTTCTTTGACTTCCTGCTACACACTTCCGTCCCATTTCTACAAAATCACTCAAATGTTACACATCAAAAATATTTTACACTGTTTCAGTAGTCAAATTAAAAATCAATTCAGAGAGCTATTTTCTTTAATTATTATCACCTTCGTTTCTCAGAAGCCAGTTTTAAAACCAAAACGAACATGTGAAATGTAGGTAATCAAAAGACTAATGAGAAAAACAAAAGCAACTATTCGTTCGAAGTTTAATTACAACAACACTGAAATACCAATAGAAGTGAAAACTCTTTTGGAAGTTAGAAAAAAAAATCAAAATGATCTTCTGGCAGACCAATGAGGTGGTGTCCGCTCGAGCTTAAGATTAAGCAGATTGCTCCACTAGTTTTATGGACCGTAAAACTGTGAAAAAGTATCCACTTTACTGGAACAAGGCGACTTCGGAAAGTATCTCGGAACAATTTAGCTAGGATATGATTCTTGGCTTCGCAACGAAGTGGATAGCGCCGACTTAGACTTTTTGGTCTTCATACACTTTGTTAAAATATCAAACCATTTTATTGCCTATGAAAAACATTATTTTTACTCGAAACCTAATTCCTTCATTACTACGGCTGGCTTTCTTTTACATTTTTTTCGATCATTCACGATAATAGACTGATTAAACTGACGAGAACCAAACTTCATGTGAGCGAAGCCGTGGGCTGAAACTAGTATCAAGTTTTGCTAAAAATGTAAGAACCATGTTTTTACAAGTGGTTACACAAATATTTCTATAGCGGTAGTATATAATAACTTAATAAGTATACAATGTTCTTGAATTAAATATCCCATACAACCCTTTGCATAAACTGGATCGATGATTCGTTTCTTGGGTAGTAAAACGAAATTGTGGAAATGTCAGGTTACCTACTTAAATGATCTGAAGAGATCTATTTTGCATCCAGTCTATATTTTCCCGGTAACGGCAATTCTAAGCTGACCGCACTACATTTGGTGCGGGCGCCCTCCGTGCGCCGAATTTTACGACCAATAAATATATTTTAAGTTGGTATGTCCGTACATACCACCTAAAAATATTTTTATTGGGTATTTGGGCTTATACCACCATTTTTTCTACACAATCTACTCTATCTTTACAATTTGTCTACCATGTGAAGTCTGAAAAGAATTATCTCCACTAAACTGTGAAGCACAGCTATAAATATTAGCAATATTATTGCGTACAACTATAGCATTAGGTCTTAGATCAATTATGTACTAGATTCCCGATGAGCGCTTAAAAAACGGTACGCGACTATGGTGCCACGGATCCACAATGAATTATATAATATTTTATATATTTTAATATTTTGCATTCCTAATAAATTTTTGTGTTTAAGATTTAAGTTTCACAGTAAGCTGAAGTTGTTGATGCTATCCAATGTTTTATTCAGATTTTGTGATTCGAATATTAAATGGCCGCCCATCATATGCGCGGTTCAACAAGCAAACATCTTGCATCCTTTCCACGTGGCCGAACCAGCAAAGCCTATGTGTGTAATTTCAGCGTCAATGTTTGGCTCGGCCACTAGTTCTTCAATTTCGACGTTTTTGAATCCTCTAGCTGCCGTCGTCTCGCTGCACTGGCCCAAATCTTCCGGAATATCTTTTCCCCGTGGCTAGGAATCTAGGTTCTTCTTTCACAGCCGTACAATTAAAATTGGTTGGATTACCGTTTTATATATTCGAATCTTGGTACTGATACTGCTTAGAAGTTTGAATGTCAAGATTTTATGGAGCGCTCCTCTTCAACGGAAAGTCATCAGTCAGTGAGCAGATTTCAATTTCGTCCTATCGGGTATTAGTGTCCGTTACAGTGCAGCCTAGGCACTTGAACTTTAGTACTCCTCTATCTGATCTACCAACCAGCGTTGCGGTATCGTTTCATTAGAAGGTACTCAGTTTTTTCAGGTACTGTACTAACTAAATTCAATCTTTCAATACATAACAAACAAAAATAATATAAACAAATTGAAATGATATAATTATGATATGTAATTACATTATTACAAATCTATTTACATCTCAGTTTAGAACTATTGACAATTATTGATAAAAGATGCCCCAGTTGTAAGTTGTATGTTACCAATCACTGTTTTTTCATTTCTGTAATTTCCTGTAATTGTTTTTTTTACCGATTTTAATTAGAAAAAATAATAAATAAGTCATAAGCCTGTTACTTTTGTGCGCCAATTGAGAACCAACCATAAAAACTTGACTTACCCAATCACGCTCAGGCATACTTATAATAATATTGCTTTGCCAATACTGGGGCTGTTATCATATCGTAAATATTTACAAGGATATCCGTGGGTTAGATATTAAATCGCGGAACTGTTTTCGTTTAACATTTCGCAAGTGCGGCCATAATGAGTGTTTAGGGAAAACTGGGTAAGGTTGTTGTAGACTATGCTATAAAAAATATTTTAATTAAGTGGTTTTTTTTACGGTAAAAACTACTCTAGTAAATATATGACTCGTATTTAAATATGTTACTAAAAGAACTTATGGTTTGTCAAATGTATAGAATCTATCTGAGGAGCTCGCATTGCAGAGCTGGCGCAGTGGTTACGCGTCTGGTCTGCTAGTGCTGAGGTTAAGCAACTTACGTTAAGGCCAGTCGGGTCGGATGGGTTACAAAAAATGTATCATCTCGAGCTCCTCCGTGCTTCGGAAGGCACGTAAAGCCATTGGTCCCGGTTGCATTAGCAGTCGTTAACAACCACCAATCCGTACTGGGCCCGCCGCGTGGTGGTTTTTGGCCCGTTCTCCCTATCCATCCATAGGGATACCTATGTATTTTTAATCACTAAACAGATCACAAAAGTCTTATATAAGCGGTGTACAAAAAAAATTGCCGCAATGTTAAAGTAATTGACTTTTTTTTATGTTACTGATACATTTTACTATTTTTCCTAATTCTAAATATGTACTGGAAGGCAAAAATAAATGTTCACTTCGCTCCAAAATACCCGATTTTAAATAAATTGACATATTCAAATCGTATACGATATTCAAGGCGTGTCTCGGTATTGGCAATTTCTATATAACACGTATCAAATCATGCAAGTTTTAAAAATAGTAGTCAGGAAAATATTTATGATTATCTACATATAAATAATATATAAATATAATACAAATATTTTGCAAACAAATTACAAAAAAGAAAAAAGAGACAAAGTATTGAAAAAATTCCACGAGCGGGATTCAAACCCGCTGCCCCAGGACATACCGTGTCAGGTGCACTACCAACTATGCTCTCGTGGCTCAATCCAACTCCCCGAAATTAATCAACACTATCTACTTTTACTCTGTAAGCCAAAGGAGCCCTATTCAATGTCGACAACTAAATATTTATATTATACAGATCTAGCAGAACTTGATGGCGTAGTGGTTAACGCACTCGGTCTGCGATTGCTTAAGTTAAGCAACACTCGTTAAAGCCGGTCATCGGATGGGTCACGAAAATGTATCACCTCACCATGTACCACCTGTAATGTAAGGCACGCAAAGCCGTTAAACTCGGCTGAATTATCATTCGTTAACTACAACCACTCCTCACTGGGCTCGCGTGGTGGTTTATGGTCCGTTTTCCTTTTGCTGTTTCCATCCATAGGGAAAGCTCGTGCCCCAGTAGTAGGGACCTAAAATGAGCTAGTGATGTTGTGTGTGTGTGTGTGTATGAATGTATTAAATCTTGAAAGTGTAAAACAAATTAGTTTAGGAGTATATATTATTATACGAGTACCTACCAGAGCTGAAGGAAAAATGTATATTAATTGAGAGATTGGCTTAATGGTTTTGTTTTTGTGATAAAACCTTTGTAGAGCTCCTACAAGTATGGTTGTTATTTTTTCTGTATTTGGTACACATTAAAGAATAAATTTAATTAAATATTGAAACATTAACGTCGGTTCGTCTAATGCCAATTGTATTTTTATTAGACAATTAGAATTCCTAAAACAATACATAATCTAAAAGAGCCCAGATCTAAAGAAATCAATATTTATTATGACTATTTCTATAGCTTTCCTTTTTTTTTAAATATTAGAAGGAGGCAAACGAGCAGGCGGGTCACCTGATGGATGGAATGACCGTCGCCCATGGACAGCCGCAAAACCAGAGGAATCGCAGATGCGTTGCCTATTGTATTGCCTGTCAGTTGTAAATAGAATTCAGTGGACATAAATTGGCATATTTGTACAGAAAATCTATTCAATTTTATCGGGGCTTTTTTCCTTTTGCCTTTGGATTCGACATTCTGCTGATTTTTTTTGCATTTACAATGCTATAACTAAAAGAAAAATGTTTACAAGCAAATGGCAACCACCCTCATAAAGCTCGAGTGGGAATCGAACCCGAGCTACTGAACCCTCTAAGGTCCCCCGAGGCCTCGGTAGATCAGCGGTCAGAGCATTGGACCGGTTATCCAAAGGTCTTGGGTTCGATTCCCACTCGAGCTTCCTAAGGCTGGTTGATTTTTTCTAGTAAAATTTAATCTTGTAACTTAGGTTTGTTTGTTAAGATCTCTTGATTAAAATATTCTTTTTTCATATTGTCTGCATAATGTTCCTATATGTACCTTATTTTTGTATTGTAGATAATACAAAACATAATCTCTAATTAACATAAACGTTCGATTTTTACAGAAACGTTATAGTAAGATAACGATGTTTTCAATGAAATAATAATATAAGAGACGTCAATAAATAATTTAAATCTTGACCTGTTGTACATTCTGATACCTTCTATGTACTATAGCTAAGCCCCTAACGTTAGCATTTTAACATATTCAAATGAAGGACGGGGACCCAAAATTATAAGGAGGTTTAGTACCGACCTTTGGGTGACTTTCATTAATTGAATGAGCCAAGACGTTAACGGGAAAAAATATGTGCAGGTACAGATATGTATGTTACAGGCCCTTTTTCTTTTTTGTGAGGGAAAATGATTTGCTCTCATTATATGGGAATATTTTTAATATTATTACGGCAAACTCGTTTACAGCTAATGAAAAACTGCTTTTTCAGTCCATGGAGGTTAGTAACTCCAAGGGTATCACGAGCGCTTTTCTGAACCTAAAACTTTTCTTTTATCTAAAGTACAGTGCTTAGCTATATCCTTAATGCCTCTCGGTAATCATCGCATTTCCGAATGCAACCGAATATTAATTTCCATGTCCAATAATTATTAGGTTTATTATGCATAATAATTTGAATTCAGAACAACGTACTTTATTCTGTTGTTTTGCTATTATTTTACCTGTGAACTTTATAGAGCTGTAAAACTAAAAAACATAAATCAGTTACGTTTCACAAAATAGTATTTCCCTTCATTCTAAAATAAATCAATACTAAGTATTGTAGCAACTCTATATATTCTATAATTGAAAAGAACATAGATGCAGTGTAAAGGGATAGTATAGTGTACTGAAACTTATACGCAATGAAGCATAAAGTTCAAAGTCTATTGAGGAAATTTGACAGTTTGTGGTAGGTTGATGTACCAAAAAGAGTGGAAAGTACGGGTTTCAAAATCTTTAATTTATCATTATCATAAACAAAAGAAGTTCCATATGAACATCCCACGCTTTTCATGACCACCGTTAACCACATCCAGTGGATTCCAGAGACCAGGACGTCTTTGAAAGTCTACGCTGCGTCTCTCGGTGCGTAGTCGCTGAGAGCTTTCTTACCCTTTCAAATATGCATTTGCGAACCCTCTTGACGATCTTAAATTTTTTTTTTAATCCGCTCGAGGCTCTGACTAGGAGTCGTACCCTGTACCGTAAAGCAGAAGAAAAGCGCGTAACTAAACAAGAAGAAAAAACAATCACATAACAAAACACATAAAGAATAATAAATAATAACAAAATATTTATAACATACAGTGAAAAAATTAAATGCCTACCCGATCCAGCCAGGAATCGAACCTGTACTGTATTTTATAAATATTTAATTCAGCTTCAGTGCAGCAATTAGCACTTAAAAATAAAAATTAAAAAATAATAACAATTAACATTGCGCCCTGTTATGTGATACCAATACTGTGCACAGCTTAGTTATGGTAAAAAATATGTAACAGTGCAATTACAGCGTGCATTCATCATCATCAGCTCATTTTGTCCCCACTGCTGGGGCACGAGCCTTCCCTGTGGATGGATAGGGGGAACGGGTCACAAACCACCTCACCGGGCCCAGTGCGGATCGGTGGTTTCTTAACAGCCGGGACCAACGGGTTTACGTGCCTTCCGAAGCACGGAGAAGCTCGAGATGATACGTTTTTGGGCACCCATCCGATGACCGGCCTTTGCGAAAGTTACCTAACCTCAGCAATCGGAGACCGGGCGCGTTAACCACTGAACTATCGAGCTCCTCGACGAAAAATTACAGTGAACAATTAGATGGATCCAACTGAGTGCACAAGGTTTAGGGTCAAGGTATGAAGCAGATCTAAACCAAAATGGTCAAGGAAGGTTATGAAGAAGAAGTATAGTGCAATAACGATAAAGATTTATCATTTATATTTAATAAACACAATTGATATAAATGGAGTAATTCTAACTGCAATCGTATTCACCTCAGCCTCAGCCTCAGCAATTATTAAATTGGACTCTGGCCAAGTAATGCGGTCTCATGTCGGTGAGTATAAAAAATGGCCGGCTAAAATATGAAATGGGACCTTCCCGATTTTGGGAAACGTTAATGTTTTGATCTGAGTTAATAATAGTCGCATAATAATATTATGAAAGCACTTAAGATTTTAAAATATCAATGGTCAAGGCAAGTGTTGTGCTTAGGTTTTTAAATATATTTATTAAAGTTATATTTTATACGTAAATCTATTATAAAAACTACTACTACTATCTATTATAAAAACATCATTTAGTTCAATAATTGAAAAATATATAAATACAACATATCTTTTTACTAAATCTTAACTAACTTACTAAAATTTTTACTAAAGTTTTACATAGGTACCTACTAGGTGGGGCTTTTACAATAAAAAAAGTAGAGATAATGGAACAACTATTAAGTTTAAATGAAACAAAATTGTCCCCCGGCCGACCACCAACCACCCTACTTCAATAGACCTTCTTTAAAAGTGATATGCGTATCTAGGTAATTAATAATATGATTTCAATATTATTTCTTGCTTTTTAGAACTGTTTTTTACACAGGTAGGAAAAAAATAATATAACAACGTTCATTTAAATAATTATGTGATTATTATGTAATTCGATTCGAAGTTAAATATATACACATATTTTTTCTTCCTTAGTTTTATTACAAGTAAAACTTGTAAGTTAATAAATATGACGAGCTTTTTACTAGGCGCATACTTTTCTAATATTAATTCTTTTAGTTGTGAAGCCGAAGTATTTATTATTTTTGAGAAGGAGGCGATCAGTTTGTTTGTACATGTGCGCACATCTCTGATATGAATGTACTGACTTGGATGATTATTTTTTATTCGAAAGAATTTTACTGAGAATACTTTTCATTCTTAACCAATTGTTGACGAAAGACCTGTCCAGAAAGCTTTGTTGTTAAAGACTAAATAAAACTATTATCAAAAAAAAAACACGAATGTATTTTTTGCGAAACTCTTTACATAAAATACTCAATAACGAAATAAAAAATGTTACCACAATAAGTCGAAGTATTATCTTTTTTCGAAGTTTGAAGCATTCTTAAACAATATCGAGTCTACCAAAATATTATTTTAGCCAAGAACTATTGCAACGTACGAGTAGAAGAATTCCCTACGATATTTATTATCAAGCCGCTCGCTGAACTTTCGCAAAGAAAATAAAAATAACGTTCGCGAAGTACTAGGTGTACTTGAAAGTAGACGCAATATTGAAAGTTATTGAAAACTGAGTTTAAAATGTTCGATTCTTCTTTTCATAATACGCAAAATATTTTCTTTTATGTATTATAGATATACTTTTCAACAATAAATAACAATATACACCATGGTCTCGCAAAACTAAGTATATGGTTTGTCTGCGAGTACAAGTCTCACTCTATAGGTTACAATTATATGAAATACTAGCGGCCCACCCCGGCTTCGCACGGGTATATGTTTTTTAGTATAGCCTATGTTACTCAGCGCTAATGTAGCATTCTAATGGTGAAAGATTTTTTTAAATCGGTCCAGTACTTTTTGAGTTTACTCGTTACAAACATACATACAAAAATACAAAGTTTTACTCTTTAATATTAATCTCTCTAATTATAATATTAATTAGTATAGATAATATGAGGCAACTAACTTTTTAAGACGTGTCTTAAACATGTCTTAAATAGCAATTTCTTATTTATACCAGTAATATCAGGGGGTAATAATGTGTTTAGAAATTGAAATTTGCTCGAACCTCCTTTGTCTAAAATTCTCAAGTCTCATTAGAAGGCTCGAGTCCATTGGATCACTCGAGCCCCATCTCGAGCCTTGCATAGAGCACAAAGCTTGAGTCCCGACTTGAGTCTTCTATAAGAATCGAGGCCAAAGCTCGAGCTATGGATTTAGGGCTCGAGTCTAAAGCTCGAGTCTACTAATGAGACTCGATCTTTCAATGAGTTTTCGAGAGGCTCGAGCATTTTAACTACACTTACCGTGGTCACAAAGTAACTGACTCTTTTAGTTTCGGACTGTTCCGTTCTAACCTATTTGGTTTGTTGACACAGACTACCTATCGTCTTACATTGGATGCCGTGTTGTACTCGAGCCGACAAGTTGCTTACTTGTCTAGCTTGATGTGGTTGCATAAACTAGAACTCAACGAAACCAACGAGACAATGTTGAATGCACAATAGCAATAATTATAGCAAACCGCCACTACAATACTACAGTCTACTACAGTCTCGCTCGCGCCGCGGTGACGTACGGGTGCAGTTTTAAGCGACAAAATGTCATTAAATACGTTGAAGTGCAATTATTGCAATATTGTGATTTGTGAAGTATTGGCATACATACAATACAAGCAAGATGTAATGGACAACGACAGTTTAATAAAAATTTGTGATTCGTCGTTTTCGGAGAAAGAAATAGAAAATGCAAAAACGTTGCTGTTTGAATCTGTACCAACTGCTCAGCGTAAGATATCCCGCCGAAAAGATGGAAAAAAGAGAAAGAATATAGAAGACATCATAAGCTTTTTCAAGGAGCAGGATCCTGATTCCATACCGATATTTGTTGCGCGTGATTTGTTGAAACTGCCACCTGTTGATATCGATCACATCGATTAAAGATGTCACTAGCTTGCGTAATGAAATAAATGGTATGAAGGAAACTGATGTGACTTTGAAACAATTTCAAGACCTAGAAACAGACATACAGGACATCAAAATTAAGTCTAAAGTGGAGCATCCGTATGTAAATACAAAAAAGAGAGGTGGTTATCTAGATAGTGGCCCGATCGGCTTATCACATATTGTAAATTTCGATGGTGCGGGTAATCAAACATCAGCTGATGGACTCGTTAACGGTGACTCCGTAAGCTGCGTCTCGCAAAGTGTTCCATCTTGCTCTCGCGCGCAAGATTTCAATCGTACCGTCCTTGCTTCTCCGGAGCAAATGCAGCCTCGCTCACCGAACTTACTAACGCAAACATCGCCGCGTCACTGTCGACGGTCTTCATCTCCATCGGTGGTTACTGACGACGCAACATCAACTGCTCTATAGAAAAGAAGCAATGTATCGAGACCGAAAAGGAAATGCACCGTGTTAGTATGGCGGATATAGTTAGAAGAGAAGGTGTCTGGAAAGTAAATAAACCTAGTGAGAAATGGACCTTAGTGCAGCGGAAGAAGTATAGGAATCGTTTCATTGGCCAAACTGGTAAAGCGATAACTGCGCCGGCATCTAAGTTTAAAGCAGCAGATACTAAAATACCATTGTACATATCAAATGTAAACAAAGAGTGTACTGAACAAGACATTACCGATTACATACAAAGTAAGACCAATGAATTAGTTACACTGGAAAGGATAAATGTGAAGGAGGGTCGTACATACAATTCTTTCAAACTATTTGTTTTAAAATGTAACGAGCAATTATATTTGGACAATAATATGTGGCCCGATGGTATAAAATTTAGACGCTTCATTCATTTTAGAAAGCGAATTTCGCAGGCGGAAAACCCGCAGCCAGAGGTTATAAAAAAATAATATTCTAAATGAATAGTAACAAAAATAACAAAATTATTAGTTTCAACTGTAAAAACATTAAGAGAAGTGTTGACTGTGTTCGTGATTTATGTATGATGGCGGATGTAGTGGCACTGCAAGAGACTTGGTTGTTACCTTGTGACCTGGCGTTTCTTGGTAACGTTCATCAAGATTTTAGCTACACGGGGAAGTCGGCTGTGGATCTGACGACGGGTGTGCTGCGCGGCCGTCCCCACGGTGGGGTAGCGATTCTGTGGCGTAACAGTGTTTTTAGTGGTGTATCGGTGGTTAATTGCAACAGTGAGCGAATTACCGCTATTAAAGCTGTGACACATGAACTGCGTGAATTATTATTTATGTGTGTGTATATGCCTACTGACCAGTCGGACAATTTGCCTGCATTCACACAGTGCCTAGGTGAACTTAATGCTATTTTAGATGTAAGTAACATTGAATCTGTTTTTATTTTGGGGGATTTCAATGCACATCCCCATGCACAATTTTTCAATGAACTACAAAATTTTTGTGATGAGCAGCAATGGATTTGTGCTGATGTAGCTAAGTTAGGTTTAATGTCGGATAGTTATACTTATGTAAGTGAAGCTCACGGTAGCCGGAGGTGGTTAGACCACTGTCTGGTTAGCGCATCAGCTTGGCTCACTATATCTAATGTTAAAATATTGTATAATATTTATTGGTCTGACCATTTTCCACTTATGATGGAGTGTGACTTAGGTTTAATTAGGGGTAAGAATACTATATGTAATAATCAATGTAATAATATTATCTGAGGAATCAGAAATCAAACACAAATATCAAAATATAGTGAATTTTGCAATAATAATTTAAAACTTATAGACTTTCCGGAAGAATTCCATTTGTGTGCAGATAAAATGTGTAAAAATTGTGATCATAGAATAACTATAGATAATTTGTATAACAAAATTGTTCATGTTCTCTGTCAGGCCTCAAATGCCAGCTGCGAACATTCATTTAAATCAAAAAATAAACGCAAATGTGTTATTGGGTGGAACAAACATGTGGCGGAAGCTCATAAACAAGCTAGACTTGATTTCCAAATGTATGTGATGTATGATAAACCTAAGTCCGGTCCCGTTTACGAAAATATGATTTTAAGTCGTAAATTATTTAAATCAAGGCTAAGGTTTTGTCAACGTAACCAGGATCAAATTAAATTAGACATAATGGCATCTCAGCACTCGTCAAGGCATTTTAGTAAGTTTTGGAATAGCACTAAAAAGCTCAGTGGTAAGGCAAGCTTGGCTGTTAGTGTGGATGGCAACAGTGAGCCAAAAGATATTGCTAATTGTTTTAAACAATATTTCCAAGTCAACAGTACTTTGAAGTGTGCGGGTGCGGGTGCGGTGCCCGGTGTTGAGTCTTGTCATGTGATGGACCCCTTGAAAATAACTAGTAAGGAAGTTTCAACAGCTATAAAATCTATGAAAAGGGGAAAATCACCTGGGCATGACGGACTCAGTATTGAGCATTTGCAGCACGCTGGTCCTCATATAAGTAGACTGTTATCAATGTTGTTTACTTTTTGCTTAAGACATTGTTATTTACCAGCAGGCTTAATTAAGACTATTGTAGTTCCGCTAGTTAAGAATGCTACCGGCGACATAGCCGATAAAACAAACTACCGACCAATTTCCCTTGCGACTGTAATTGCTAAAATACTAGATAGGGTTTTAGACTTGCACCTTAGTAGTTACATAAGCTTGAGAGACTCGCAATTTGGTTTTCGTGAAGGACTGTCTACTGAAAGCGCGATACTGTCACTGAAGTACACTGTCAATTATTATACGAAAAGAAGTACTCCTGTCTATGCCTGCTTCTTAGACCTGTCGAAAGCATTTGACCTTGTGTCATATGACCTACTCTGGGGTAAGTTGAGGGAAGCAGGTGTATGTCCTGAAGTGGTTGGGTTGTTGTCGTATTGGTACAAGAGACAGAGTAATGTAGTGAGGTGGGCTAATGTTTGCTCCGACGAATACAACCTAAACTGTGGCGTGAGACAGGGCGCGCTTACATCGCCTAGACTGTTTAACCTATATGTTAACCAGCTGATCGAGGAGCTCAGCGACATGCGTGTAGGATGCCGTATAGACAATGTTAGTGTCAACAACTTTAGTTACGCTGATGACATGGTGTTGTTGAGTCCTTCGATCAGCGGCTTGCGACAGTTGTTAAAAACATGTGAAGCTTACGCTGTGCACCATGGCTTAAAATATAACGAGAAAAAATCTGAATTTATGGTTTTCAAAAGTTCGTCTAAACAGCCTAACGTGGTCCCACCTGTTCTCTTAAACGGGGTACAGTTGAAACGTGTTGTACAGTTTAAGTACTTAGGCCACATTGTGACAGAGGACTTAAAAGACGATTTGGATATCGAACGTGAGCGTAGAGCACTGTTCGTTCGCGGTAACATGCTGGCGCATAGATTCTCTCGTTGTACCGTTGACGTAAAGCTAACGCTGTTTAAAGCGTATTGTCAAAGCTTTTACTCGGGTGCTCTGTGGGCCAGCTTTACCAAAAGAACGTATAGTGCTCTACGAGTACAATATAATAACATTTTTAGGGCTCTGCTGGGGCTCCCGCGGTATTGCAGCGCATCAGGCATGTTTGCAGACGCCAATGTAGACGACTTCGCTACAATCATGCGAAAAAAGACTGCCTCGATGTTGCTGCGAGCTCAAGGGAGCGCCAACACCGTCCTAAAAATGATTGGTGGCCGGATGGACTCGGCACTTTTCGGACGGTTCACTGAACTACATGTTTTCAAACGTGTACATCAGTGAACCGACCAATGTTTTATTTTAATTTTAATGTAATATTTTATTATTGTTACTAACATAGTTTTTAAGTTTCAATTGTTACTAACCAATGGATCTAATGGTCTGAATTAAATGATTTATTATTATTATTAATATTACTTTCTGATTCAAATCAGTAGCTATTAATAGTTTCCATGTTCTGTATAATCGAATATCCCGTACGGGATGACGCGAAGATCAATTCGCCGTTCACTGCGACAAACGGATCGCAAAGCGGATATTACAAGTCGCGGGCGGCGCAGTTAACGTGTTTACTTCGAGGAAGAAGTGAAGCCTGGTGTACACGACATCTTTGACAATTTATGATAACCCCTACAGTATTGGTGTTACTAAAAGTAACTATCATACCTACGTAATAAAACATAATTGGCCTGTACGAGGCAACGGGTGACAGGAGATCGAGATCAGGTCATTTTTTCGCACAGCGCATTAGCTTGGCCATTCAATGGGGCAATGCCGCCAGCATTTTAGGCACCTTGCCTCGGACTGGCGAGTTAGTTGAAGTTTTTTTATATAAAAATTCGTAATTTGATTTTTTATATAATATGAATTTTTCAACCTCCCTGCAATAAAAATCTATGGCGCTATAAGGGTTATTTTTATCTCCTGAAAAGAAGTACCTAAAATTAAAATTATATAAGGTACCTTTATCTATAGCCATATGTTTCTTGGACATTGGAAATGTTAGTTTTTTATATATTTTCATGTGACCTTAGTTCCGTGTTTTCTTAATTGTTCCAAGTAGTATATTTATGCCCAGAATTTAACTGGATGGCGACCACTTTGACACCTATTCTGCCTCCAAGTAGCACTGTTTTGGGGTTTCCGGTTCTAGATCCAGGGAAGTAACCACGAGCTCTTATAGCAGTATTATTGCAGTAGTGAAAACGAGACGCGTGTAGCGGCAAATATCGCATCTCTTTTCCACAACTGCAATAATGCTCATAGTCAGGGGGCAAGTAAACTATTGTGGATAGTAATACTTTAAAACTTCAGTTTCCACCACAAACGGATTGCAAAGCGTTAATTAATTTAATCTTTATTGCACAAAACAATAAAATAAAGTACAAAAGGCGGACTTAATACCAAATGGCATTCTCTACCAGTCGTCCTAAGGGCTAGGCAGAAAAATTTGCAAGTGGTGCGCCAAAGAACGTAAATGAAACATATACTACATAAATTTATAAGAACTGAAATATACATATTAAGTTTATTAAATAAAGTGATAAATAATATAATATACATACCATAAAAAAACTTAAATAAAAATAGACAACATGAACATACTTAAACATAACAGAAGAAAAGATAATGGGAATCTCTTACGTGGGTGTTGATTCCTGTAAAAACATTTTATACACCATTGTTTTAAATACCATTTTACTTGGAGCTTGTGTGACTTTTTCGGGGAGACCGTTCCATAATTGAATGGCCTGAACCGTGAAGGAATTTGCAACGAATCCTGAATGATGCAAAGGAGTGGCGAGAAGGTGATTATTTGATGAGCGAAGTTAGCGGGCATGAGTTGAGCTAAGGAAACTGAAACTACATTTTAAGTAAGAAGGAGAATTAGGATCATTTAGAATAGAAAATAGAGTTGTTAGAATTCTGGACTTACGACGTTACGGGATGGTCAGCCATTTAAGCTGAAGACGATAGAAAGATTTATGGTCGTATTTGCGTAAACCAAAAATAAAGCGTATTGAGTTATTGAGAAGACGATCCAATTCTTTAGGAAGGTCCTTATTTAAACCGGGATAGCAAACATCAGCATCAATCTCAATCAACATCAATGTCAGTAACAATTAACGTGTTTAATTATTAACTGCGCCTTAATCATCAAGCCATTTATAGTACAATTACAAGTACAATTATAGTATATATAGTATACCTCTTATAATCAGCATCACCAGCTCATTTTTAGGTCCCCACTGCTGTGGCACGAGCCTTCCCTACGGATGGATAGGGAGGATAGGCCACAAACCACAACGCGGGCCAAGTGCAGATTGGTGGATGTTAATAAATGCTAACGCAGCCGGGACCAACGGCTTAGCGTGCCTTCCGAAGCTCGATATGATATATTTTTAGTCACCCATCTGATCACCGGCTTTTGTGAAAGTTGTTTAACTTAGCTTAGTTGTTGCAATTGCAGACCGGGTGCGTTAAGCACTGCGCCAACGAGCTCCACTTGCAATGATATTATATGATAAATCTATATAAATAGTTGGTGTAACTGAAATTATATAAAACCTTCATATAGCAACGTATCGCTAGAATTGCGATAACCGATTCAGTCCTGCGCACGTCCCCGTCTTCAGTCTTAAACTGTTTATGAAGGACATGTCTAGAATTGAATATGAAGTCTACTTCAAATTCTATCAGGGCTTGTGTGGACCAGACTTTATTACTCCAACGTAACAGCTAATAGCTTTCCAAGATTCAAAGAAATATAGTTTATGGTGTGTATCGTAAAATTGAAGTTAGACACGAGATAAGAATCTGAGATTTAACGACACCATTTGAGCTGAAGTTTTGCGATTTGAAGACGTGCGAAAGTTATAAAATATAATAAAGAACTATGACTTGGTAACAATATTATCCTGAATGTATTGCTATATACCTGGAGTGTATGAAGCTAATGCACAGTTATAGGCGCAGGATAAGTCTATACTTCATTTTTTCTATATCTTACGGGTTAGCACAGAGCAATCTCACCTGATGTTAAGTGCTGCTAAGGCCAGTGGAGGCATTAGCTATTTTATCCCTATAGTTGCCGGAACACAACAATGCTACAAACGTTGATGACAAGTCATAATATTATTAAGATAGTGGTAGCTAGCCAGGCGGGCAAACAACCCCTACCACCAACCAAACCGAGTACACAAAGATGTACTGCCACTGTGAATCTAACACAGGACTACAAAAACACAAATGTTGAAAATATTTCCACGAGCAGGAACCTGCACCCTTCTGACATACCGGGTCAGGTGCTCTCCCAATTGAGCTATCGTGATTCTAACCAGCCCGCCTAAATTATTCAACATGTGTGTGTGTCAAGTACATGTGTGACATTTGTTACATGGAACTTTGGTAGAAAAAAACATTCTATTAGTTTCAACATGTCTTGCCTTGTCAGGCGTACAATATAAAAAAGTAATTACATTAACATTCAGAAAATTTAAATAATTATCACGTCTTTAAAAAATTTAATTACTACAATATACAATTAATAATTACATATTTGCTATTAAATTAGATATCATTTCCAACATTTACAATAATACAATACAATAAACTTTAAAATAAGTAAACATCCTATAACTGTCTCACAGCTAGACAAAGGCGCCCATCATTGAAATCAAGTCATCGCTACAAGTGATGGATAATGACTTAATCACCACACTTGCCAAATGCGGGTTGGTGATCACAAACCCGGGCTATAAATCGAAAAATCCGAAATACATTTTGCCCGGCCTAGGAATTAAACCCGGGACCTTCGGGTATCGGGCCGAGCGCTCTGCCACGCGGCCACCGAGGCGTTTTTCCGTGTAAAAAATTATAATAGGCTGCTCAAATTATTTCCATCCATTAATACAGAAATATTCCGTTAATCCTCGTTTGACTGGACTTCCGTTACAGGTAAAGCTAACTCGATTTATTGAATATTCGAAATCGAAAAAACTCCTATTGAATTAGACTCCAATACCAGCAGGCATAACAAACATTTGGCGAACTCAAGTAGTACGGTTGGCCCGAATTAAGTATTGAAACATAATTTCTGGACTAAATCCGATGTTTGGCCAGTTAAGCCGCCACTTGGATACTTGGAAATGTTTCAATAATTCCCTTAAACTTTTCAACTTCTTCTAGTCAATTTGGGAGTTTGTTTATTACGGAGTTTGGGAGTTACGGGGTTTGAGAATTTCCCCTTTGGCAGTTGCTTGCACAGTTTGTTACTGGATGGACATACTATAGAAATTATAATGAAATACATACACATTGTCATCATGATTGCTTTCATAAATACTTTTATTTTTTTTAGTAATCTTTAAAAAAAAGTCTTGTGTAAATTCCACGAGCGGGATTCGAACCCGCACCCCATGACATGCCGGGTCAGGTGCACTTTTTTATATATTAACGGGTTGCCTTGGCCTTGATCTCACTGATCTGATGTTAAGTGATGATAAGGCCAATGATAGAAGCGCACTTCACCCGGGATCCTCAATTAGTAAGGTACTGGCTATCTTATCTCTAGCTGCCGGAACACAACAATGCTACAAACATTGATGTTATGGCGACATATTTAGATAAGATGGTGGTAGCTAGCCACTATCAACTATGCTGTCGTGGCTCAATCCAACTCGCCGATATTTATCAACACTCTACCCTAACTCTGTAAGCCAAAGGAGCCCTGTTCAATGTCGACAAATGCGTCATCAACATTATCATTTCAACACTTTGTCAATTACAACAAATTGTAATTTGTTCGCAACATATAAATTAATAGTTTTCATTAAAATACATTTCAATAATTTTCGGCCTAAAATATTTGTTACCAGTGTCTTCGAATATGAGTGAGAAGGAGCAATTATAATTGATATCATAGCGTGAGAGTTAGTCACCTGTTCAAAAATCGCACCAAATCGCACCCCTGTGTAACATGGGGAGATGAGCCTTACGAAGACACTTACAGATACAGAGACAGACGAATGCAGGAGCGCGAACGAAATGCCATGCGGCCTGGTACCCGTAAGTCCCGGGTTCGATTCCCAGGTAAAATGTATTTCGTATTTTTCGATGCATAGCCCGGGTTTGTGATTACCAACCCGCATTTGGCAAGCATGGTGAATTATGCCATTACTCATCAATTGTAGAGATGACATGATTTTAATATTGACTAGCAGTGGGATAGATATAGGCTATTTTAATTTACTTTGTTACTTAGTTTACTTTACTTAATTATTGCTTACTAATGGACGTTGGTCGACCAGTGGTCAAAATTCGACCGTTTCATCATAAATAATTTTAAACAAAAAAAATATCTTTCGGGACTCCTTCTCCATATAAACTGTAACTATACAAACTCTCACACTCCTCCGGGCGTTCTCTGTTTATTTGTAAGAGGTTAATGCCTGATTTCACCATCGACCCCTAAGTTTTAAGTGACCCCTAAACCATTTTAGGTGACGGTTTTGCTTCAACAACTGTCACCTAACATGGCTCAGGGGACACCTAAAACTTAGGGGTCAATGGTGAAATCAGGCATAAGAGTTTAACAAATACTATTAAACAGATATCTGTCTAAAATAAACAGAGAATAAGCTCCGAATAGTTATTCCGTGTTTTGTCTCTTTTACTCTAATTTGAAATGACGTTTACATGACGGGAACAAAACACGGAATAACTATTCCGACCTCATTCTCTGTTTATTTGTAAGACCCTTACTTTGTAAGCCAAAAGAACTTTATTTAATGTCAACAAATACGCCATCAACCATCTATGTCAAATTCGTCAAAACACTTTTTCCGAATTGTCACATAATATTTTTTGGAAAAAATATACTACCTATGTGCGAAACAAAATGATACAATTATTATGGGCCACTAGTAATGTCATCATTGAAATCATGTTACGTACAAAAGTAAGATGCTATTATGTGAGAAAAATGATTGAAAACTGACATAAAAATATAACCGGAATCTTACAACTTTAATAAAAAAATAATATTTTCACATCTTTTTAATTGCAGTGGTGATATGTTTTTTGATTGTTAGTTCGACACTTACAAACCTATGCTTTCAGTTTTTTTAAATGTGATACCTAATGTAACAGTTCCTATTTCAATGCATTCCGAACACACAGAGCACAGAATTCTAAATATGTGAGTTTTCGATTTTATTCAGGTCATTCAGAGATCATACATTGCGCATGTTACTTTCAATATCGTGAAAATGGACGAACTAGCCGCTACGCCACAAAGCTCCCCGCGACACAACAATACCTTTCACTCGGCTTATATAGGTACCTGAAGTATATTATGTAGGATCAAAGTTACGTCACATAGACGAGACCTACATACCTAAGACCTACCTGTAACCGCATATTTGTCTAGGTTCTTTGTGTTATAATAATAGTAAGCAAAATTACGCCTTTTGATTTTGAAAAGTTTTGTCTGTTTCGGAAATCTAACAGATTAATATTCGAAAAAACCGTAACAAGTTTTTTGCTGCCAAATAACCTAACATGGCCTCATTATCATTATCAACATCGTAATTTTCATCATAAACATTTTCATCATCATCATCATCATTTCAGCCTGTGAGCACCCACTGCTGGGCATAAGCCTCCCCTTTAAAACCCACACTAAGCCGATCCCGTGCGAGCCTCATCCACTGCCTTCCACCCCGACGATATCGTCTGACCATCTGACAGGTGGTAATCTATAGGGCCATGAAATGCGATTAGAATTAAGACTGTAATAGATACTACTGACTGACTAGAGATAGTACTACTATTGTAGTCTTCGATCAATATTGGTCGAAGGTTGTAGTAATTATAAGAAGACCCTAAAGTCTAACTATCCGGGTACCAACCACACCTTTATAGCATAACTTTTGTGATCGTTGCAGAAATGCGTGACTAGGCCACTGCCCTCCCACTTAATCATCATCATCGTCACCATCAGTTCATTTTTATGTTCCCACTGCTGGGGCACGAGCCTTCCCTATGGATGGATAGGGAGAACGGGCCATAAACCATCACGCGGGCCCAGCGGATGCGGATTGGTGGTTGTTAACGACTGCTAATGCAGTCGGGACCAACGGCTTTACGTGCCTTCCGAAGCTCAAAGGAGCTCTAGATGATACATTTTTGGTCAACCAACCAATGACTGGCCTTTGCGAAAATTGCTTAACCTCAGCATTCGTAGACCGGGCGCATTAACCACTGCGCCATCGAGCTCCAATGCAATTAATTAATATTAATTATACTAGATTTTTATCGTAATTATAAGAAGACTAAAAATTTACAATTCGGGTACCAACCACACCCTTATAGCATAACTTTTGTGATCGTTGAAGATATGCGTGGCTGGGCCACTGCCCGCCCGCCCACTTATTTCTACTTAAAGCTCTCAACTTCATATTAACGATTCAACAAACATTTGTATTCACGCCTGAAGTGTTAATAATTATGTGCCAGCAATATGAAAATGTTGAAGTAGTGAGCGTAAAGGTCTTATCTATTTTAAAACATCATTTATAGTGTAGTGATACATTAAATGCTGCTGACCTATAAAGGTCGGAGGGAGGTTATCAAGACGAAAAATTATAATTGGAAAATTATAAACGTTAATGCTACGCTAAATTTAGATCAAACTTTAATATTTAGACAGTGAATAATGAAAAACATCAACATTAGCCTAACCATAAGCTTTAAACATTTTTATATCAAATTTGGAATATCGTATTGAACATTTCTATAGTTTACAATATATTAAACAATACTAGCACTACTTACTCGCAACTTCGACTGCGTCAGTTTGAGATTTAAAAATTACTATGATTTTTAAATAAAATATAGCTCTATGTTAACCGCAGGGAATGTAGCATCCTATCAGTGAAATCATTTTGGAATTGGACCAGTAGTTCCAGAGATTACCCTCCGCAAACAAACAAACAAACAAACAAACAAACTTTACCTCTTTATTAATAGTATATTTATAATATACCTATAGTGGAGACTACTACAAAGTACTAATAAGTATTCTTGAGCAAATTAAAACATACTTACATGCAGTAATAATAAATAATATATAAATAAATAAATAAATATAAATATGAGACAACATCACACACATTGCTCTGATCCCAAGGTAAGTAGCTAAAGCACTCGTTTCATGGAAATCAGAAACAACGACGGTACCACAACCACCCAGACCCGACACAATATCGAAAAGTTCGTTTTCGAAATTGACCCGACAGGGAATCGACCCCGGGAACTCAGAGTTAGCGCCGCTCAAAGCCCGGCGTGCAAGCCACTCGGCTACGGAGGTCGTCAAAATAATAAATAATAATAATAATAATAAGTAATATATCTATGAATACATTATTAAAGCTAAAGAGAATCGAAAGTCTGTACATGGAAGATATTCAAAAAACATTTGGCCGGGGATACTTATAATTGATAACAGAACACGTTCCAACAGTTTTTAGAATTTTTGTCTGTTTGCCTGTTTATCTGTTTGTCTGTTTATTTGACCGCGCATCACGTGAAAATGGCTGAACGGATTTTTATGCAAATTTTGCACATAGGCAGAGCATGACCCGGACTAGGACATAGGATAATTTTTATCCCGGTAACAGGTTCCTGTGGGATAGTGTAGTCTTCGCGAACAAAATCACGGGCGACAACTAGTATATTAATACGTAGACAAAAAATTTGTGTCCCCTTTTTAAGCACATTGCACGCCCGGAGGCGTGTGAGAGTTTGTATTGTGCAGAATGAGGTCGAAATAGTTATTCCGCGTTTTATTCCCGTCATGTAAACGTCATTTCAAATTAGAGTAAAAGAGACAAAACACGGAATAACTATTCGGCGCTTATTCTCTGTTTATTTGTAAGAGGGTAATGCCTTATGTCACCATTGACCCCTAAGTTTTAGGTGACTCCAAAACTATTTTAGGTGACTCCAAAACTATTTTAGGTGACGGTTTTGCTTCAACAAATGTCACCTAACATGGCTTAGGGGACACCTAAAACCTAGGGGTCAATGGTGAAATCGGGCATAACAAATACTATTAAACAGATATCTGTTCAAATAATCCATTTTACTACTCTAGAACAGTTTTCTTCGTCCAGATCTCTGGAATACAAACTGCTGGAAACTCGGACAGTTTATATTTTGTCGCCCAACTTTTTACTTGTTTGAAATCTGAAACTTATATTTCATTTGGAGGGAATGAATTCAGAAACTTGCTAGGCAAACTGAAAATATCTAAAGTAATAAATAAGAAGCAACTGAAATGCAAAATATTATCAGCACCAGGGCTAGCAGCGGCAGGGGGTCTGTTTTTTTGTTTTCGAAGTCACTAGAGAGTCAGTAGATATTCTACCTACGTAGGTTTTAATTCAGTATTTACTGTTTAGGCTGAGCGAAGGTCTCCCCCAAGAACCACAATGGATTTTGCGCTAAATATTTGGCTACTATGGCGGTTTTGTATTTAAAATATCTTTAAATCTGTATACTTATTTGAATAGGTATATTGTTTTTTTTTAATTTTGCAAATTACATATTTTTGCTGCCGTAAATGTGACTAAGCTAAACTTCTTGTAAGATATGTTATAGATAAAACATTTTGATATGTTTATATTGAAGGTATCTGTACCTTCATTCCGATGTTCGATGTCAGAACAGTAATAAACTAGCTATCACACGCGACGGTTGTTTTATTGCATTAAAACACTACATTGGCGACGAGGACCCACTATTAAAAAAGTGATAATGTCTGCGTTTATCGGAAATTTAAATATTTTTGACCATTAAAACCAAGAGTGGTTGATTTTTTACAGTCGGCTAACACAGTTTATTAAGTTAAATAAAATATCAACCGAGAACAAGTGTGCGGTATTGCTGACTCATCTTACCAACGAAACTTATCGTCTGGCGCGGAACTTGGTGCATCCGCGCAAGCTAGAGATAGTCAGCTACGAATTGTAGATAATAAGGAAAAATCAGAATGTATCGCGCTCGAGCAGCTTGCTGGCAGCTCTGATAATTTATCAGAGAATAATCACGAAGCAACTTTAAATGACGAAGATAGGCCTCTCGAGCGCTATTTGAAAAGAATACGTAAAAAAGTAGATCGATATTTTTAGAAAAATTAAAATTAAATGAAATTTATCATAGCCTTATTATATAGTAGCTGTTAGGTACCTACTTGATTCTAGTGTAAACATTAAATTATTGTTTTTGTTGTTCCCAGGTTTTCTAATTAGCGTTGGAGGAATGATATGTTTATATTGAAAGTATCTGTACCTTCATTCCGATGTTCGATGTCAGAACAGTAATAAACTAGCTATCACACGCGACGGTTGTTTTATTGCATTAAAACACTACACATTTACTTCTAAAATTGAACCGAAGCAATCACAATTGCAAAGCATTTGGAATTAAATATAGTTTGCACCCCTTACATAACATTATCTGACGCTAACAATACAGATTTAGTAATAATTCCTGAAATGTTGAAGTGGCAAATTAAGGTAGCTTTACGAACAGATGATACAGAACAGTCGCGTTCACTGCAAAGCCGATTCCAAATGAACTTTATTGGTGTCTGTTCAATTTTGAGCTTTATTGCGTTTGTTTATAGGAATGCGGGTGATATACGGTAATCCTTTCCGGATGGTCGGGGTCAGGCTACAGTGTGTATTTGTTTTGTATCAATAGTACTATGCCGTAAATAGAATGTGTTTTCAGTGAAACATTGTCAACAGTTTGTTTTCTCAATCACAATGTTGGTAGTTCAATTGAAACATCAATGTTACGTTCAATAAAGTCACGGTTAGTCGTAAAAATGACACAAAGATTCGTACCTCGTTCTAAGTAGAACCCAAGTGGGTATCTGTGTATCTGGGTAGTTTGCAGATGGTTATGTCAATATGTTAAAACCCTTTCTTAGGACCAGGAAGCTCGATTTCTACTTTGTTAGAGCTATTTCAGCTTAACACCATGAAACAACAAAGAATTTTTAAAGGATTAAAAATATTGCGTTGAACGGAGAGCACCCGATAAAAATAATTTTCAGATTTTATTATGACGACAACTAATACCTCAATCTCCTTGTGACCATGAATTAGATGCTGTATAATTATTATCCCATCAGATTTTTATAAATGATGAAACAAAAGAAAAGCAGTACGAAAGACTCTTGTTTGTTACGAAATATATTACAAAAAGGAACCATTACCATACTATTATCAGAATTCCGATGTTACAAACATTACCGTATCAAAGGTATTGTCAAGGACTCCATTATATTCTCCGTATACATCTAGCACTTTCCTTGCCACCAAAACAATATTGTATTATTGGAGAGATATTTCATATTCCAAGGCAGTCGCGAAAATTGAAACGATCTGTACAAAATACTCAAATAAAAGATCCATTATAGTACCTTTGTGATGGAACAATCGGGAAGCTACTTCGCGAAATATCTCGCTCTATTGAATATAAATGAGAAATCTAACCCATAACAGGAATTGAACTTGAATTGTTGGAAAAATCCATCACAGAATTGTGTATCTAACCAAGTTAATGGACTTCTTGGCTGATTTGAAAATAAACTGCCCAGGTCGGATATCTTTTATTTTAGTCTTAGTTCATCGAAAAGAACTTCCAACATTTTGAAAGAAACCCATTGTAAATAGTAATTTGTTTGTTTTTTAATTTTATGTTGATTCCTTTCGTAACTTCAGTTGAGATTTTAAAACATTAATTGTTCCTCAATAAGAAGAAAATATACAGTTTTCTTACTTCGCTAAATCACAAATTTGCTAAGCATCGTAATTAAGCCAATACCCAATTTTAGCGATAACTTGATTACAATGATTGTGGGACACCTTGTCCCACAAATTTTTACTTAACTTTACTTTGCCAAAACACATATTATTTAACAAAAACAAATGTCTATTTAGATTATTTAACTATTATCAAAATACGGCAGTCAAGATTTTAATTAGAAATCAACTCGGATCGCATCGCCTTGGCTAGAAGCGCGGATGAGACAAACGACTTGGACGGTGGTTTATTCATGCAATACTATGGATCGATGCGAGAAGTGTCCTCCCGAATAGTGAACGCTCGGGCAGAGCCCTCGCCCACGTCCAATTATCGATGAAAATGAAACTTATGGAATTCTATGTTGCAACGCACACGTCCTACAAAAAATCGGTCCGTTAACGGAAAAGTTGGAGCTGCTAAGCTCGCAAATGTCACTCAGATAAATTTGCACAGCAGACATAATGCGTTTTGGGGATCAAGACTGACAATAATTGAATAACTATTTCCAAGTAAGTACGGTTACGCTGACCGTATGAATTTAGCTAAAGACTTTCATACCACATCGTTCAATCTTTTGCGTCCTGCCATATAAATACTTCTTTAATCACTAACATACATATTACGTATGCATGCATATAAGTGATGTTACAGTATTCGCTTTTTGTTATTTAATAATAAATACTGTTTAATTTAATAATAGTTGTGTTTATTTTTCATAAAATTAAATACTTATTTAATGTTTTAGTTCTTGTTTCCCAACGTGCTGCGTTCTTAAGATTTTATAAGCTAGACATACAAATTCTGGTATTCGATAACGTGATCGAATATAGTAATAAAATCTCGCACAAGGCACCCCGTTCGTTTTAAACCTTCGCGTTAACTTTTATTTGCTCTCTAATAAAGCGACCGTGGGCACAAATTCAATTTCTTGTAGTTTTATATTTTCTGACTTGAACTGCGTCTTCCTTTGAATACGCGTAGTATCACAGCAAACTAAATATTACTCAAATTAGATAATTTGTTATTACTTAGTAGTTATAGTAATAGATATTAGAGAACGGATAAGTATTTACCATCATGTTGTTATGTGGGAGTGTTCGATATTTCGGCACAGTTGCTGTATATATTGTGTGTATATGCTGTGTGTATTCTAGGCATAAATAAATATAATAAATAAGTATCTAATGCTCTGGTTACAATTGTCCGTCACGTACGACAGGCCGTTGAACCGACCTTTGGGTTGTAGGGTCACTACCATTGTCCAGACAGCTGTTGAATTTAAGCAAAAAAATAAAAGTGAGAATCCCTAACTCCACCCCGAGTTGTTTTGCTTTGAGTTCTATCTCCATGAGAGCCGATGTTTAAACAAGCCGAATAAGCTAATGAGGATTCTTATTTTAAAAAGTAAATAATTATCCTATGATTTATAATCATTTCCTGGTGGAAATAAATCAAATCAGATACTTTTCTTGTGTTTAGGATTAACAGTTCTTTGATGTTTATTTAAGGCTTTTATTGCATTGACCACCACACTTCGTGTTGAAACTAAATTATTATTGTGTCAAGAATTTTGCTATAAATTTGATACAGTTGTACCTCAGTTCTAGAAAACTAACTGTCGATATTCATTGAACTAAATGACATGGTAACAATGGGAGAACCGCAAGTTTTGATTCATGGTCCCCTTACTATTTGCGATATATTAATAACTTTCCATTATTTAGAGAAATTGGTAGATAATGTTTCAATCTTATAAAGTCGTTAGAAATACAAATGAAAAACAGCTTCGCTATAATAAAAATCCGCAAACGTAGGTAGGTATGGTATGTAGATTCAAATTTTTAAACTATTGTTTCACAAGACGATTTCTTTGCTCCGCCCATGCCCACATTTTTTAAGTAATTCTACCAAAACGAGTGTCCCAAGATTTCTACCGCATGCAATTTCTCGCAGCCACAATATGTTTTCTCTGTATATACTATTTCACGCTGCACAAATGCAATTACTGCAGCACGAGAGTTTACACTGCAAAAGTGGCTCGCTTTGATTTACTGAACACGTTCACTCTGAAAGGACAGTAAGAAACTGCATTGCCAGCTGTAATACGAGTAAAGGTATTTACTTTAAGGATAGCAAGTATTTTTGTTAGCTGGATTATTCTTAGTTACTGGTTCATAATTTGCCCAGTAATCTGGACGTAATTAATTATTAACAACAGGCAAAGCGCGAGTATACAGGGTGCCTAGTGCAAGTTTTATTTGTCACATCTTTGCTTCGTTTGATCAGGAGGCGCTGCTGCATAACTGCTATACAAATACTCGTTTTCATTGACGTGGTCAAATCGCAAATTAAATTCACACAAGGCGTTCACATCGTGTGCCATTGATGTTGCATACACGAGTTGCGGGGATCGCTCACCAAAGAGAGAAAACATTAACGAAAAGGACACTAAGTGACCGGATATATTATATTTTGACTTTAATTTTTCAGACAGAAGCTACATTATGATACCATGTCCCAAATAACCACAAAGAACACATTGCTATAAGGAACTAAAACTCTTTTTACAATATTGAACTCAGCTGGCTGTCCTTCTATAACCAAATTATGGCATCTACAAACAAATATAAAGTTGTAACCACAATCAAAACATGTGAAGGGGTTAATTACACGATTTCTCCAAAGCGTATTGTTACCTTCCAACGCCTATTCATTTAATGTTTCCCAGCTTTGCTTCTCCTCAGCTTACGTTAAATTTGTATTTTAATGAGTTTTCGGGAGTCTTAAATCATTTTAGGGGATACTTTCGCGGAACTTGTTTAATTCAGTGTGGAGACTTTCTGTCGAGATTTTCTCGAATTCTTGGGACAGAAACCGTTTTTAAACGGCTAAGTTCTTAATTAAGATTTCTGACACATTTCTAGCGATCGTCCCCTTTTTAGATTACACGACGCGGCGAAAGTTGGAATTTATGCAAATTATATTTTAAAAAATGTTAAAATAAGTTAGGTTGGAATTGCATACCATTATAGGAATCCTATGTAAATTAGTAATTTTCCAAGCTTTTATTTAATTTAAAATATGAATCATAATTAATTAACTTGCAAACAGATCAAATTACATGCAACTAAAATAACATTATTAACGTGACATTTTCTGTATTTTTAATAACAGTATTCAATTACTAAATTTGATATTGTACTGTATTTTTATTTATATAAACTGTATTTAATGACAGAATTAAATCATACTAATATTATAAAGAGGAAAGCTTTGTATTTTTGTATGTTTGTAACGAATAAACTCAAAAACTACTGGACCGATTAAAAAAAATCTTTTATAATTAGAATGCTACATTAACGCTAAGTAATATAACTATAAAAAAAAATCCACCCGTGCGAAGCCGGGACGGGCCGCTAGTTAAGTATAAAACACTCTTTAAAAAAAACACGTATCACGTTACACACTAATGCATTTTAAACTGTTTTGTAATCAATCATTTTTTTTCTCGTTCAAAACGAATCATCGATTGATCAGCCGCCGCCACCGTCGGTAATCATTACGCGCGCCCGATTGAATTAAATAAGAATTGAAAAGAGATCAGATTAAAATCTATTCAGACTCTCAGCTGAGTTCATTGAAATGAATGCGCAAAATAAATGCGCACTAAATCTTAATCATTCAAATAGAAAAAAATGTTAAAGTTAAGTATTGATTACAACAATTTTAAAACCAACACAATTTAAATACATATTGGTATTTTTATATAAATAAATAACTATGACAAGGTATACCAAAATGTATGTAAATGTATCTATATAAAAGATTTGGTGCTACAAAAAAGTACGATTATTATACTCGTAGGACTGAATTATAGGCATGAATCGGGCAAAGAAAGATTTTTTTTGTTTCTATTTCTATTAAGTAACAATGCCATGTCTACAAGCTGTTTTCAAGAGTATCGTACAAACCGTCTAGCGCGAAGACTTGACGAATTTCAACCCCCGGGGCAGGCCGGGTTTCACCATAGACCACGTCTTCACAGTGAGGCAGATTATACAGAAGACCGAGGAGTATAATCGGCCCCTGTGCTTAGCATTTGTGGACTATGAGAAGGCATTTGACTCTATCGAAACTAGGGCTGTTCTAGAATATCTGCAACGATGCCAAGTCAACTGGCGATATATCCAAGTGTTGAAATCTCTTTACAACGCCGCCTCCATGGCCGTTCAAGTACAGAACCAGCAGCCTAAGCATATCCCTTTGCATCGTGGTGTGAGACAAAATTGTTTTAATATTTGTACGTATTGTTTTGCCTTAACAATATGTTATTTGTTTCAGCTGGCGTGAGTGCGGACTCAAGCGTATCAGTGTCGGCACAGGTAAGTTTTTTATAGATAGAATAATAGGACATAAGACAACCTCCTAACTTCCATTCCACTCTACTGTGTACAGTTTTACCACACGTATGATTTTCTTTATTATACAGGGTGTTTGTTAATATGTATATATTCCTGAAACGTATTCATGTTAAAATGTAATTATAATACTATGCCAACGTCAGAAAATAATAATTGTAAAAAAAAATGTCGACTTTCCATACTAACTCGATCAGCTGATAGGTCATTTTGTATTGAGAGTCGAAAATTTTTTTTTACAATTTCTATTTTCTGACTTTGGCATAGTATTATATAGACATGTTAACATGGGTACGTTTCGGGAATATATACATATTACCAAACATCCTGTATATTACCACATAACGAAATAATACATTTCATTCTTAATTCTAAATAACAATAGGAAACAACGAAGACTTATAACATTTTTACAAGTATGTTGTAACCAGACTTTTGTGGATGGCAAGAAACTAAATCTTTTTCAAACCGCAGCCTATTCTTCAGTAGTCTTAAAAAATATTACCTTCCTATGACCGAAATATTCAACGATCCTATGAAAGCAGATGATTTAGTCTCTTTGTGATCTTCAACTCCTCGAGTGTCGATGTGTAGTTGGTCCGAGGTGCTGTACAATGACAAAACAAAAAAAAAGATATGGTTACATCAGCCTCGGTACAACGCCTCGGTGGCAAAGCGCTCGGCCCGATACCCGAAGGTCCCGGGTCCAATGCCCAGGTCGTTCGAAGTGTGTTTCGGGTTTTTCAATCCATAGGTTAGTGTTAGGTTTCTGATCACCAACCCGCATTTGGAAAGAGTGATGATTACGCCATTACCCATCAATTGTAGCGATGACTTTTTTAATTTTTATACTTAGCACGGCAAATGACTCCACACCACCTGATGTTAAGTGGAAATGGAGTCCAGACGTGAAGACAACTGGTGCAGCGTGAAAACAACGCAGCATCAGTCAACTTCACTCTGCCGGCCCACAAGGTGCTTCTTCACGCCTCGTTTGAAGGACCCCATATCATAGGAAAGAGGGAATACCTGTGCTGGTAGACTATTCCATCTTTTGGAGGTGCGACAAAGAAACGAGTCACGAGTTGATTTCAATGATGGATGCCTAAGCCCAGCAGTGGGAGAGTCATAAGCTATTTTACTTACTTACTTTAAAATCAGAGTTAGAATTCAAATTAGATGATGCAATCCACCCTTAAGGCTTCTGCCCATTACAACAAACGTGTACCATTACCGTTAATGGAAACGTGTCGGGCTAGTACAAAACGTTTCGTACACTCTATGTCCTCTCCAAGTAATTAACAGTCTTCTGTACTCGTATATAGTGTTGTATTTACAACGTCGTATTCAGTCATGAAACGTTACGGGTGTTGGCCAGTAACAGAGCGGCTTATTCTATCTATATATATAAAAATCAATTGCTGTCCGTTTGTCTCGCTAAAACTCGAGAATGGCTAGATTGATTTGGCTAATTTTGATTTTGTAATATTTGTGGAAGTTCAGGGAAGGTTTAAACGGTAAGAAACATAAATAATAAGTGAAGGAAAAATACTAAAAATGACAATTTAATTTTCCAATACAAAATGTTCCTGTGAAACGTTTGATGTCTTTTGTCTTTTTAGAAATTAAAAATTGTCACTTGGTGGTCAAATATGCGTATATATAGGTGCGTTCAGAAATTTGTCTGTTTCATAGCTGTAGTATGAGGTACGATCTCTTTGGTCTGTTTTGTTGGAATAAAAGACAGTTCTGTTTATCAGAAATATAAAATGTAGGTGATACGAAGTTCACCGGGTCATATAGATATTGGTTTTTGCATGTTTCTATACAATGTGTAACAAAAAGGTGTGGTAAAAATAAAAAGATCCAAAGTGTATCCGATCTAGATCCTGTATGTTTTTTTTTATATTAACGGGTAAGCACAGTGCCTTGATCTCACCTGATGTTAAGTGATGATAAAGCCAATGATGGAAGCGCACTTCACCCGGGAACCTCAACTAGTGAGACACTGGCTATCTTATCTCTAGCTGCCGGAACACAACAATGCTACAAACATTGATGTTATGGCGACATAGATAAGATGGTGATAGCTAGCCAGGCGGACAAACAAGCTCTACCACCAACCAAACTGAGTACATAAACATGTACCCCCCGCTGGGAATCGAACCCGGGACCTCTGGGTCTAAACCGGTGGTCTTAGCCACTAGACCACAGAGGCGGTAAATGTGTTGTTACTAAGACAGAAATATTAACCTTAATTGGTCATGCAATTGTAAATTAAATATTTAAATATGTGAAGTCATGCGCGTCAGGCGCGCGTATATAAGCTAGCAGCTATAGATCACTGGATCATAAATGTAAGGACACAGAGGTTACTAAACCACTAGTGACTTGTTTCTTTTGATGTAAAGTCACATAATTTTTTTTAAGTAAAAAATTGCAAAAACAAATTAAATTTAATAATTATGTCTTTGTAACTATAACACCCGTTTGCACTAAACTTATGAATCGCCTCAGTCTTGGCTTAACTACTACTTCACTATTATTCACTACTATTCACATATTTAAAGAGCTCGTGAAAAAATTCTACCTTTCCGATTAACCCTGTCCAGCTGCAAAACTGCCATATCTGCTACTTTCCTCCCTGAGACTACTATTATGTTTAAGTAGGTTTATTTGTATGTTTATCATTATCATCATTTTCATTATTATTATTTTGCTTTATTTATAAAATACACATTATTCTAGTATGTTTCCATAATTTCACCTCTAATCTTAAAGTTTATTAGCTCTCTCCATCCGACTGGTTGTCTGGAAGAAATCGCTTGAAAGCGATAAGACCGCGAAATTGTAACTTTGTAATTATTTTTATTTTTTTCTTTTGTTCATGTTTATGTTTTTTAGTGTTGCAATAAAAGTATTATCTATCTATCTATCTACCCGGTCAAATTAACTCGGCACCTGGCTCGAAAACGTCGCTTACACTCAGGTTAAGGCAAAACTTAGGCGATTCATAAGTTTAGTGCAAACGGGTGTGACTCTATCAAGATCTAGATCGGATAAACTTTAAAGCTTTTCCTTTTTTCCACACTTTTCTGTTACATGTTGTAGATGTATGAAAAAAGACAATGCTCAACCAACCTAGGAATGTCGTACTTCTGGGTTCAGGTCTTCCCACATGATCAATAAGCACATGAATGGACTAACCATAACCCTAACCATAACCTAACCATAACTTATAACCATAACCCACCAGGCTGGCCTAATGATTGTTGGTGGGATTTTGCTAGTTTGCATGCTAGTTTTAAGAATGTTTATTAACTAGCATGCTTTTTTAAATTAAGAGCAATGTCTGGCAGTACCTTAATTGTTAGTCTTACTGAATTATTTAATAAATAATGTACCTACTTAAACATATTTTTCGGATTTTTTCCCGATGCATTTGCCCGGTTTGTGATCACCAACCCGCATTTGGCAAGCGATGTGATTAAGCCATTACACATCAAAAATTGTAGCGATGACTTGATTTCAATGATGGAAGCCTTTGCCCAGCAGTGGGACAGTCATTGGCTATTTTCTTGAATTGCAAAAAACGCATTAAAAGTTTTAAATCAATAGTTAAATAAAAGGTAAAGTTTCAGTTTGCGTACAATTTCTGTTAATAAATTCTTTTCAATAATTTCTGACGACTCAAAAGGAGTTATTTCGTTATTTTGTTATTTATTTATACATTATAATATTATATACGAGTAACTGACACATTCTCGAAACTAATTGCTGTGCCTTTGTTAACTGCAATATGACAAGGTAAAAAGAAGATATCAAACCGCGCGCGAAGTTTGAAACACGTCCATCGCTCAATGTCTGCGGCGGACGTTGAGTGGTGGTCAGTTGCAGGCATTTGAACGTTGTAGGAGAAACTACATTTAGAAACTGTAGCATAGGGTCACAGATGTCCTATTTCAACGCAGAAACTTGTAATTGTGTTGTAATACGAATCACATTATTGGAAGTCGACTTGGACTTTGGCACGTATTAGGTATAGAAGCTATCGAAATCGTAAACAAAACCTACTTATGAGTATAATTTAGCGATTCATAAAAATATTTTCGGGTAAACTACCTTTGATGAGCGGAAGGAAGCGGTATATGAACGCGCAATGATTTATTTTAGTACCTACTTTAATTAAGGAGTTTGCTTAAAACTAGCATGTTAATTGTAGGCAAATGTAGTTAAAAGACAGTTAGATATAATGCTCGTTTCGTGCATGCTTTCGTATGAGTGACTTCGCGTGAAGTCTTTTAACGCAAAAACTAGTAATTATGTTGTACTAGTTGTTGCCCGCGACTTCGTTCGCGAAGACTACAGTAAAAAAAAGAAAAAAAGAAGTATCCTATATGCTGGTCTGGGTCATGGTCTGTATTTCTTGGGGCAAGGTATACACTATTACAATAAAATACCAAGTACTGTACTAGATTTACCTTTAGATAAGTTTAAAAAACATGTGAAATCTATATTACTTTTAAAAGGTTATTATACAGTCAAAGAATATTTAGATGATAAAACAGCTTGGTTATAATGAAAAACATATACTCTATTTGAATTAATATAATAAAATTAATTTATATAATTTTTATACTGATATGATAGCCTTTATCAGCAGTGTCCTACAGATAACAAACAGCGTTGCGTTAAATAGATCATTAAGTTTTTATTTAGAGTATCTTGAGTATGTCATGCTCTCTTTATTTGTCTCTGCGGTGGTGGCGTGTGCGTCGGGTCGTTACGTTCCCTAAAATATGGTTGAGCGAAGCGATGGCTGATTCATATGTCATACTCGTGAACGGGTGCTGCCTGTGGAGGCTGGTCTGCTCTTGCATACTTATCTTATTTTTAATATTATTTACTGTAGTTTGACTTGGTTTTTCTTAACCATTTTTTTTTTTTTTTGAGTACTGTAGTGGTACTGTATGACATTGTGGAAATTGAAACTTTTACCTGATGTAAATTTGTTAACTTAGTTTTTTTATTTTTTTTTATTTTGTGATATTTTTGTTTTTTATTTACATGTTGTGGTTGTCTTCTATAATTTTGTGTTTATTTGTAATGGAAAGTGTCCTGCTATGATAGGGCATTTTCCAATATTTTTGACGCTGTAAGGGAGAAAAGAGCTGGACACTTGCTGAGTTTCTTGCCGGTTCTTCTCAGTACAAGATCTCCCGCCCAGAGTAGACTTACGAACCGATGGCATAGTGACATTCACAAGAGCTACTTGTAGCCTAAACTGAATAAATGATTTTGAATTTTGAATTTTGAATTTTGAATTTTGAATTTTGAATTATGATGAAAGTTTCATTAAAATCCATTCAGTAGTTTTTACGTGAAAGAGTAACAAACATCCATCCATACTGTATAATATTAATTAATTATCTTAATGAATGGCTTCGCGTTTAGCATTTAGTCAATTTCAAGTATTTTTATTATTATTAGTAGTAAGAGTACGGTAGATAGAAATTAAAATGGAGTCTCACAACACTCAATTACGGCAAGAACTCGGGTGAAACTCGTTTATAATATTAAGTAGGATTACGAATTATATTGTTGGAAGTTGACTTTGAACTCACGTTTTAGGTAAGTGTAGAAGGTATTGAAGTCGTTAACAAAACCTACATATGAGTATAATTTAGCGATTCATATATTGTTTTCGAGCAAGCTAACTCAGATGAGGGTAGAAGGAAGCGGTGTTTGAACGCGCAATAATTTATTTTAGTACCTACTTTTATTAAGGAGTTTGCTTAAAACTAGCAATCTAATTGTAGGAAAATGTAGCTAAAAGATAGTTAAATAGCACGCTTACAAACATGCTTTCCTATGAGCAACTGCGCATGAAGTTTTAAACACGTCCTTCGTTCAATGTCTGCGGCCGATGACGCGACGTTGAGTAGTGGTCAGTTGCAGGCAGCATTTAAACGTTGTTGGAGAAACTACAATTAGAAACTGTATCATGAGGTCACAGGATTGTCCTATTACCACGGCTTCATTACATTTTAACGCAGAAACTAATAATTATGTTGTATTACGAATTATATTGTTGGAAGTCGACTTCAAATTCACGTATTTTGTATAGAAAGTTTTATTGAAGACTTCAATGCTTATGACCATAATTTTACGATTCATATTACTATTTTCGGGCCAGCTACCTTAGATGACGGTGGAGGGAAGCGGTCTTTAAACGCGCAATGGTTTGATTTTACTACCTACATTTATTTAGGAATTTGGTTAAAACTAGCATGCTTAAAACTAGCCAAATGTAGCTAAAAGATAGTTGAAGAGCATGCTCGTTTTGTGCATGCTTACAAATATGCTTTCGTATAAGCGACTTCGCGTAAAGTCCATTGCTCAATGTCTGCGGCGGACATTAAGTAGTGGTCAGTTGCAGGCATTTGAACGTTGTAGGAGAAACTACAATAATTAGAAACCGTAGCAAGGGGCCACAGGTGTCCTATTACCACAGCTTTGTTATACGCAGCAACTAATATAATGTATTACTAATTATAATGTTTGATGTAGACTTTATAGCATCACGAATTGTATTTTTGGCTTCTGATGGTGTATTAATTTAGCGAATTATACGTTATCTAGTTCATATAAGTTCTTATCTATTATTTAGTATATCAACTGTTTAGATTGACACTTAGTAGCATTTTCTTTTCACTTTCCACCCCTATTTCACCTCTCTAGGGGAGGTTTTCTGAAAAATGCTAAAACATGTTATTCTTCATTTTTGTTAAAAAATCGAAAGATCGATTAATATACTCATTTTGATAGTTATTACTTTAAAAATAACGATTTCCCCAAAAAATCCTTTTTCCCTTTTTTACTCATTTAAAGAAAAATAAACAAAATTCCTGAGACAGGTCATTCTTTAATTCTTTTCAAGAAACCAAATACCAATTTTCATGTATTTAACTTCAAAACTGACGGACTTTCATACAAACTTTCACCCCCTATTTGACTCCCTTAGGGTGTGATTTCCGTAAAATCCTTTCTTAATGGCTAATTACATCACTCAGTTAACCTACAGTCCAAATTTTATCTAATTAGCTTCAGCGGTTTAGGCTCGACGATGATAAGTCAGTCTGTCAGGACAAGCCATTATATGTATTTAGATGGTTTATTTGTATGCAAAATTGGTATAAGTACCTGCCACTATATAAAAATATAAAACTGTACTGAAAACACAAAGCTGTTCGCGGTAACCGCCTTTAGGTAGGTAATTATCTTTAAATACAGTTCTGCTGGAAAAAATAAGAGGAAACAATTAATAAAAACTCTCCTTAAAAGACAATATTATTTTGTTGTCTTCGCCTAATTGGTATCCACTTAACCTAAATTATTATAACATAACCACTGAAGATAATATAATAATAATTACCTGTTAATAATCAGGTGTCAAATTGCTCTTTCATCTTAATTACAACATTATCGAATGAAAATGGTATTGGAATAATTTATCTGATATAAATTGGAGGCTTATAATGATCTATAACCAGATGTAACAATATCGGTAGCACAGTGGGTAGACTGTCGTTTTCATTGGTTACTATCTATAGCAATATAGAAAACTAGCTTTTGCGCGCGTTTTTGCGTTCTTACTTAGCATTCGTTTTACCTAAAGTTAAGTGATAATAAGGCCGAGGGTAAAAGCGCACTTGGACACTTAAGAGGCACTGGCTATCTTATCTCTATCTGCTAGAACACAACAATGCTACAAACTTTGATGTTATAGCGACACATTTGGATAAGATGGTGGTAGCTGGCCAGATCTCTTTTTTCTTTTTTTTTTAATTTATAAGACTCAGGGGCAAACATTCGCACTGGTGGGTAACGAATTGAGAAAAGGGTGCATTTCCCATGAAAATGTATTTTGGCATAACACGAGTGCTATCGTGGATTTTCTACCAAAACAAGAAACAAAAAACATTGTTAATAGAAAAGTTTTGTAACATTGATTATTGAAATAAATAAAAAAACTAAAATATGTGGAAAATGTAAGTAGGTAGACTTATATAGGATTGGACGCGGTGCGTCCTTAACTCCTGGACTAAGCGCATACATGGAGCGCTAACATTTCGTCTGGTGTAGGTACTGTCAGAACACCGATGTGTTTTGAAGTACCTGCATTAGATCGCTTAGAGAAGGGCAAGACCATTGTACCACCATTATACCGGAAGATACTGCCACAAATACTACTCAGCATTGCCTGCAAGAGTGTGCGACTTGGGAACAGCAACGCCGCACCCTAACGGCGGTGATTGGCTCCGATCTCTCGCAGGCCAACGTAGTAAGGCAGTTAACACACTGCCACGCACCACGCAGCGTAGCGCGTGAATACGTGTTCTAACGTTGCTTGTAAGTCTCCTTTTGTATCCGGAAAACACGCACAGTCCAACACACAGAAAATGCATCCACACGCGTCGCGCGTAGGTACGTCGCCACGCAACATGCAGCGATGTGCGTGGCTATGTGTTAATCGCCTAAAGTCCATAACCGAGCATCGCTACGTGATGGATAGTTTTGTTAAGAGTTAAAGCTTTATTGGATGTGATCCATCCTGAGTTTTGGGTAACCCTCCCCTACCCCGTACCATCTTGGGGGAGTCTCATATAACCGCCGTGTTTTTGCAAACGCGGCGGAGGAACAGTTTCTATAATTTGTTCTATTTTTTAATTTGGGAAACGTAGTATATATTTGTTTACAAAAAAATGGAAAATCCACGTGAACGAAGTCGAGGGTAAACTAGTTATATATGTATATAGATGGATGTTTAATGTTCAATTATCGAATCGAATTTCAATTCAAAAAAATAATCTAAGTTTAGAATATGTAATGAAGAATTTAAGTATGTAAGAGTCGTAGCAAGTGGCAAAAAGATATTTCTGTCTACCCCTATGGGAGACAAGCGTACCTGCATAATTGTATGTAATATGAAAAAATACTTAGAGTTTCAATATACAATCTGTCCGGGGAAGTAGTAATCAAACTTTAAGAACGTGATCTATGGATAATTTTATCAATAAAAATACCTCAAATCAGGGGTCTGACCCGCCTCTCACCTTTAAGTTTTTCTTTACCTCTTCTTTTAAAAAAAGCGATAGCATGGGCACCTTGACACTGATAAGCAAATATTTGGTATCATTCCATAGCTAACAAGATTACCTATTAGCAGAAGTAGCAAACACACGCGGGCCCTATACATTTTGAGAGAGTAAGGATTGATTTAAGTTATGAAAACAGAGGAAAGAAAAGAATGAGGGTAAATTTATTATTCAGTCAGAACCCTGATTTTGATGTATTTTTATAGATAAAATTGTTCACAGATCACGCCCTTAAAATTTATTTACTACTTCCCCGGACAGATTATATATATATTTTTGAATAAAGTATTACCTAAACAATAGTTTAATTTTCTATTCATACATTTTCCTAAAAAAAAATAATCGAAATTGCTTTCGTAACGATCATAATTTCATATTCAGATCACATGAAAGCAGCATTCTTATCAACGACGACGGGAGTAAACAAAAAAACTTTGGAAGCACGCAACTGAAAATAGCCGTGACTACGAAAAAATCTCACGTAAAAAATATATGTGAATAGATTGGACTCCTAAAGTCGCTGAAGGTAAAATAATATTTCAGCCAAAAAATTGTCGCCTATTTGGATTCGGGGTCACGTAGACCAGCATTCACTCTTGGGCCGGCAATATTTCAAGTTGAAATGGTCCCCATAAGGTGTGCCGAGAGGTCAAATTGATAGAGCCGCAATGAGGCCACGCTTTATTAGAAACGAACTGAATTTTAATATAGAAAAGTATGGAGAAGTGTGCTCGATGAGTCGATGTTGCTGTGGTTAACGAGTCCATTCTGTGATTGCTGAGGTAAAGCAACTTGGATCGGATGGGTGACCAAAAATGTATCATCTCGGGCTCCTCCGTGCTTCGGAAGGCACGTAAAGAGTTTGAGTTTGAGTCAAGTTTGATTGATAAAAGTAGTGGGATCTATTTCCAATTGAACCTGTCGCTAATTTCAACTTTTTTATAATTTTACACTATATTGTATTTTTTTTAAACTATACATTATATTTTTAAACTATATTAGTTACTTACATTAGAATAATAACGAGGAGCTCGATGGCCCGTTGGTTAACGCTTGGGCGCGTTCTGTCATCGGATGGGTGACCAATAATTTATCATCTCAAGCTCCATCGTGCTTCGGATGGCACGAATAGTTTATTTATTTTTATTTTATTTTATTTATTTATTCATCTTAGCTTAAATCTATCTTTACAGTATAACACCAATACGAGTTACACTTTAGCAGTCGTTCAATAACTACCAACAACTACCAATCCGCACGGGGCCCGCGTGGTGGTTTATGGTCCGTTCTCCCTATCCATCCGTAGGGTAAGGTGGCCTCAGCAGTGGGGTCATAAAAAGCTAGTGATGGTTGATTCAAATGGCTAAAGAAAGTTATTTAAATTCTCACAATGTTTTAAATTAGTTCTTGGATACGTACGCAATATTATCTCTTATCGGTAGAGTTCAACGTGGTTTTATATTATTCTAAATTGTACGTATTCTGTTTTAACAGAATCAGTCTATTAATATCTAAATGTAATGGAAATCCGATATAATTAATTAAGGCATCTGTTCCATCTCCAAGGTGCTTACGAGCTAGGACCTAAGCTTTTAAAATGTGATTTTCCCTTAATGAAATTCTGTCTGAAGCATAAAGTTTCGTGAAACCTTTGTTTAGGCCTTGAGTTCTGCGTGTCTATCTTACTTACACTTTTTTTATTTAATTTTTAATATATTTTTAATCAGTGCCATGGCACAGCGTCTATTGCGTTCGGGTGCGATCCCGCGAGTTAAGTAATATCGCTGTGCCGGGTCACCGGATGGGTGACTTGAGTTGACGAGGTTTAAATTATAATATAAAGCTTTTCCGTGTTTTGGAAAGTTATTGAAGTTGTTCGTGCCGGTTGTAGTTGTTTGTTCGTTATCGTTGGTGAAAAGGTAAAACACACACACATTACACACACTCACGCACGTACGCACGCACTCACGCATGCACGCACGCATGTACGCACACAAACGCACGTATAAGTACGCACTAATGCAAAAACCTTTTCTTTTCATCTGCATCAGCCTATAGTAGTCCACTGCTGGACATATGCCTCCAAGTGCCTCATCCAGTTCTTGCCACCATGCTCCACCTAGTCTGAGGGCGTCCTACACTACGTTTGCCTTTACGTGGTTAGGGACATTTAATCGATTTATTTGGCACTCCTTGATTTGATTACTGTAACCGGTTGTAGAATTTCCAAATATGTAACATTTTTAAGCTTTTGCTACTGAAAAAGAGCTAACAAAATTTAATTTAACTTTTCACACCCATACATACTCGTAAATACGCAAACAAAACCAAAACTGTTTATGGTTTACACACATTTAATATTCGAACGAACATTACACGTGCTTGCTTATATGGAATGGGGGGAGGGATACTTTATCTTAAAAGTTGGTTCATTAATTTTCACTTCCACACTAACTAACTTACTAAAAGTTTGAAACGTAATGCTGTGTTATCGTGGGCAAAATACTCGTATATATCATGAATATTGCTGCTGGATCCCTTAATAGGTCTGTGATCCTTAAATGCTTATACTTTTCGTAGATACTTTTCTACACTAGGTAATTAATAATTATTAGAAGGCAAAAAGTAATTTACTTATAAAAAAGATTAAATACAAAGTATTAATGACTATAGGTTTATTGAAGGCGCGCGCTGCTATTTTCTATCGATTAAAATAATGTCAATAATAACTGCTGAGCTCTACAACATACATACATACATACATACATACATACATACATACATACATACATACATACATACATAGATACATACATACATACATACATACATACATACATACATACATAGATACATACATACATACATACATACATACATACATACATACGTACACACATACATACATACATACATACATACATATATACATACATACATACATACATACATACATACATACATACATAAATACATACATACGTACACACATAAATACACACACACATACACACACATACACACACAAACACACACACACACACACACACACACACACACACACACACACACACACACACACACATCCGAGAAATATCATATAATCATTCAGAGAAATAATCAACAATCCAATCGGCCAAGAAACAACAGATTATTTTAAATTGTTATTTGAAAACTGAAAACAGTACTTAAAGTAGAAACAGAAACTCTTTATATGTACCTATACTTTATTTGTAACTATCGTAATTTTTTTAAAATTAAGTTTAAAATGAACTATTTGCTATTCAATATTTAAACAACAAAAGAAAGAGACTGCAGAAAGTAAGCTTCATACAAACACGCTCGTGCAACGCACATATAAACGACTCTCCCTTTTTTTTGAGTGAGATTGCTGATTGCCTCAGACGGCATTTTCAGCTTCACCGGGCTTGTTTGGGGGTGGCGAGAAACGTAAAGGGTCTCTCAAGCCGTGTGAAACGAATCACCTTCGGAGGTTTTCTAGAGGAAACGGCATCGCGCACTAGTGCGCGTCCCCGTGCCCTACTAGATTCTCCGAAGGGTTCGGATCGGATCGGGGGGACGACTCTCACGGACACGAAATCCCTCATAATCAGCTGCACTCGTACTGGTTCGAGATGGTCCAAGATTTCTATGTGTGCGTTGCTCGACCGCGCGTTGCGGGGTCTCCTTGAATAACTGCAGCTTTTAACAAGAACATTTAACTTTTCAGAGTTAAAATAATTGACATTGTAACAAACAAACAAACATGGAGATAAACTCGTACTGTTCATACTTATTACATTGTGTTGTTCTGTTGCAGCTAGTGTACACAATTTGTATTTTGAAGCAGGTTTCATACCAATCTCTGACGCCATTATGCTGAAGTTATAATACAATGGAATGTAAAACAACAAACTACACGAAATTGTGTCGCATTACTGCACTTTAAAAGTTTGCTTGCGGGCTCCTAAATAAGGGTGGTTGCCGGCTTAAAAGCTTTTAGAGCTAAATGTGTGGTACTATACAAATTTAAAGTGCTATAGTTGTATATTTCTATAGAAGTAAGTATTAATAATACTAATCATAATTATAAATTTATTTAATTCGACCGTCGGGGATCTTACAGTTACATTTCATTACATTAAGGTAATACATTCAAATACAATAATAAATAATATAGTTAGGTTTAAAAATAGCTTATTTAAGCCACCATATGTAGAATATTGATAAAAATCCTCGCAATTAAGTTAGTTATACATTTAAATTTCTAACTTTAATTATAAAATGGTACATAAAACACCAGATAATAAATAACAACTTTAAACTATGTGCATTAAAAACAATGTCTCCATTAATGTTGCCATGATCGAAAATTCGAAACGATATCACAATCATTTCAGCCTGTGGCTAAAAATCTCGTTCACTTTAAAATGCTAGTGAAACATTGAAGATGCTTTTAGTTTTTGCACCGCTCGGGAGCAGAAATATAATTTTTTTACATTTTATTTCTCGGCTGTTTACTGCCAGCGAATAGCTCATTTGGAAATGAAACTTGCTGAAGTAGAAACTTTTAACTTCATTCGCGGCGATTGTGATCCCGATAATGTCGTGTTGAGACTGAATGGAAGAATTGAGACAAGCAGCTCTTCTTACCCGTACTAATGATCCTCTTTTGAAGTTATTTAATTATCTCTCTGTAGTCTGAATGCAACTTTGTTGGTGTGAATTCTTCGAAATAATTGAATAAAAATAAAACAAAGGAATTGGAAGTTTTAGTGTTTCTTTGGTAAAGCGCTCGAGCGCGATGATATAGGATCATATTATCTAAATATGTCGCCATAACGTTTGTAGCATTGTTGTGGTCCGGCAGCTAGAGATAAGATAGCCAGTGCCTCACTAGTTGAGGGTCCCGGGTGAAGTGCACTTCCATCGTTGGCCTTATCATCACTTAACATCAGGTGAGATCAACGCACTGTGCTTACCCGTAAAATAAAAAGTAAAAAAAGAAATATCTGGAGGACTTTGATGCATAGCCCGAGTTTACCCGCATTTGGCAAGCGTGGTGAAGCCAACTAGACGCGATCGACCACAGACGAGCAACTATTGACGCGATAATTAAAGCTATTGACGAAAATAATACTTAAAACCCTTTTTAGTATTGTAAGCGCTGTTATTTTCCGTATATTTCCGTTTTTAATGCTATCTATATTGGAAATATTAATAAATCAGCTACTACCAAATGCTATGTGTGATAGAATGTTAAAACAATGAACAATTGCAGACAGTCTCGTTTTTTAATTCAAAAATTGGCACAAAAACTTAATGTGATATGTGATTATAAAGCATCAAACTACACATACCACGTACTAATCATATTATGTCGTTTTTCATATAGGTTATGATACTTCTAGCAATTGGTGACAAAATTAAATAAAAACTTCATAAATATTTTATTCATTTTCATGTAGTAAACATCAAGAGGATGAGGATTGAAATTGAGAAGCTCGTTGGCGCAGTGATTAACGATGATGATGATGATGATGATGATGAATGATGAAGTTATGCAACTTTCGCAAAGACCGGTCATCGGAAGAGAGACCAAAAATGTATCATCTCAAGCTCCTCCGTGCTTCGAAAGGCACGTAAAGCCGTTGGTTCCGGCAGCATTAGCAGTCGTTAATAACCACCAATGCGCACTGGGCCCGCGTGGTGATTTATGGCCCGTTCTTCCTATCCATCCATAGGGAAGGCTCCAGCAGTGGGGACATAAAATGAGCCGATGATGAAAGATCAGGGTGTTACATATTGTTATTGCCATAAAACATTGTCTTTACACTGTCGCTAGGCAAAGACAGGATCGCGATCGCTCAACCCTGTCGCGGACAAACCGTTTTGAATTTAGTCGCGCGACTTAGTCGCGCGACTTAGTCGCTTGACATCGCCCGCATACCTACTGCAGGCAGGTACTCTTAATTTAAATGGCCCTTAAAATTCTTTTGAACAAATTTAGGAAGATTAACGAGACAATTTACTAATTTTGCCCTCTTGGGCCTTCTAAATAGTTACCGTAATAAATCTGATTGTGCCAGCCAGGTTGAATAGGTACGTTTACTACAGTTTTATGTTAGGGATCAAAGGAGATAATTGAATGTATATATTTTCCGTTTAAAGACAAGATATCAGATAATAGAGATGGGTACACTTTTTGTTCATAGCGAAACATAAAATTCGAATTTAATTTGATTATATGGGATAAAGAGGCTGCGTTGAAAGTTATTAATCTTGTAATCTAACTCAGTTTTCCATTTAAAAAGGTTTGAACGAAGATGCTGTTATGAATTATTGGCATATTTATTTAATATAATAAAATTTCAATTTAAAATAAAACTGAGATCAGTAAATTAGTACGACATGTAAAAAATATTTTAGGCATTTAAGTAAGAGGTATAACCCGAATTTCGAAAGCTTGGAGATTAAGCCCATCGATTGTACAGATGTTCTGATTTGAATAATGGTACTTACCTATCTGTGGAATATAGACCAATAACTTAATAAATGAGAAGAACTTGTTAATTATTATTTTCTAAGTACTACATAATATATTATTATTAATTTATTATTATTATTACATAATCTTATGCTGATCTCACATCAGGCGATCCTCTAGCAACCTATCACTGATGTTATCTATTTCACCTCGGAGCCCTACTTTTATTATGCTAAATGTGGCATCGAGGTTACTAAAAATTGGGAATTTTGATACAGTGTCTACCACTTCATGGAAAAAAGGAGTGAGAGTATAGATGTATGTATATATGTAAATTATTCCCTGTTTTAATAAGACACAAATTAAAGCACTGAGCTACAGATAAAATAAAACTCAGTCATTCAAATAGCAAATGCAAAGGGAACTGTAGCCTTCAGCACTAATTATAGTTCCTGCTTTTATAGACTGTTGACTCTCATCGGAATGAGAATAGCCCATACAATCGCGCAGCCTAGAAAAGTCGTTCTAAAGGGGTCTTCATTGAAACCTACGCTTTCTGGTTCGCAAAGTCCGTATTGTTTAATGAGGGTGTGCCTTGTGCGAGAATTACTAGCATAGGGATTTCTGGCACCTTTTCATGCAATCTTGTAGGTAACTGTGAGACATTTGCATGATGCTATTATTCCCTTTAGAAAACCTCTGACGGTGTGTGTCTCACATGGCTTGGATCTGTGACCTGTTGAAGGACCCTTTCATTTCTTTCTCTCTTTCCCTCTCGCCCCCAAAAAGTTCGTGATGCTGAAAAGGCCGTATGAAGCCATTAGCAATCACACTCCAAAAAAAATATGTACAATCTATAAACTTTGAAATTCACCTTTTGCACAAACACAATTGCCACAGATATGCCAACTACTCACTTGAAATTTAAATTGCCATTAAATCTCCATTGAAAAGAAGCTTATGAAATCGATTGGAGTCACAAATGGCCGACTCGAGGCTCGAGTGGCAGCTATTAACCAAACTTTGTCTAACTCTGTTTGTATTTGCATACTAGAGAAACTAATTCACTCTGGCTGGGTCCTTGAGACATTGTATAAATTGCCTTGGTATATCTACTTGTAAACAAATGTGAAATGAACATTTACCTATACGTTTTTTTTAAAAGATTTATCATCGTTTTGATATGTTTTTAAAAATATGTAATAAATAATTTTTTTGCTGTTTTTTTTAAAAGTAATTTATGTTAAAAATAAACTTTTTTTTAAACAGTTTGACAATTAATTCAAGAAGTTTTGTATGTACGTAGATGATGTAGGTATTTTTACGTTTTTGTAACATAGCAGACCAATGGTGCTTCCGAAGGCAAGTCAAGCCGTTGGCCCCGATTATAGCCGTGAAATTCACTTCGAGTTTCGGCCCAAATTCACTTTAAGAGAAGATTCTCTTAAACTATTGTGCCCAACAGTGGGACGTATAAGCTGATGATAACAATGCCTGTTCGTAATTTTAATATGGCTGTTTTGTCTACAGGCGGATATAGCGCATTCAGCCAAAGGCTACGAGTCAGAGGATGAGAACGTCAGCAGAAACCGGCAACGGGCCCTCGAGGAACGACCAGCAGGGAAGGTCAACATGTACTCCAAACAGGTATATTCAAAATCATTCATTCAGTTTAGGCTACAAATAGCTCTTATGAACGTCATTATGCCATGCCATCGGTTCGTAAGTGTAATCTGGGCGGGAAACTTGTACTGAGAAGAGCCGGCAAGAAACTCAGCAAGTGTCAAGCTCTTTTCTCCCTTACAGCCTCAAAAATATTGGAAAATGCCCTATCATAAAAGGACAGTTTCCATCACGAATAAAAACACAATATATAAAGGACAATCACAACATGTTGAAAAATAAAAAACAAAAGAGATTTTGTTCCCGCACCCCGAGGTTAGAACCCCATAAAATACCGGGTCAGGTGCACTAATAAATGTGCTTTTGTGGTTCTGTCCAACCCGCCGAAATTAATCAACACTATCTACTTTTACTTCATAAGCCAAGAAAGTTCAAAACTTAATTTGTTAACGTAATTTGTTCGCAACAAAATTTGCGTAAAATTATAAATAACCACTAGTGGAGCGCTCGCGACCTCGTCCGCTTGATAACACCCGTACCCCATGATGGACCCCTATTACAGCGCCACCTACCGGGTTCAAATGTAATTATAAACCATTCTCGAATCTACTTGAACACACACAATTTTTAAATCCAAATCCAGCCGTTTAGAAGAAGTTCAATTACAAGCACACGCACAGAAGATTTATATGTGTATAAAGATAATCATAGTTTTTGCATACTGTCTGGAGCTACTGTCTGAAGGAGCTGTATGACGCAGTGGTAAACGCGCTTGGTCTGCGATTGCTGCAACTTTCTCAAAGATCGGTTATCGGTTGGGTGACCAAAAATGTATCATCTCGAGCTCCTCAAAAATACAAAGTAATACTCGTGCTTCAAAGTGCACGTTAAGCAGTTGGTCCCGGCTGCATTAACAGTCGTTAACAACCACAACTCCGCACTGGGCCCGCGTGGTGGTTTATGGCCCGTTTATGCCCCTTTGGTGTTTTTATTTATAGGAAAGGCTCGTGCTCTAGCAGTGGGGAAATTAAATGAACTGCTGATGGAACTGCCTAGATGGCTCTTACAATATCTTATTAACCCGCCAAACAGCGGTGTACGTACGGTGTACAAGCAGTGAAGCAGCTGGATTGAAGCTTCATGAACAAAAGCACCCCAAACAAAGCAATTTTTAATGGGGACCCCGTCACGAGCCAGGACAATGACCTTTGAGTCAACTTCAAAACAGTTTTATAGTATATTCTGGAACTAAACAAATGAAAGATATCGACCGCTACCATAAAACCTATTTGTAAGCCTTACCCTAAAAGTTTGAACTATTATTTACATACTCTACTGATCTGGGCAATTCCATTCCATTTTAGAAACTTATGTTAACACAGATTACACTGTTTGATTATCGAAAAGCGCTTTATTACCGTTAGAACTTATTTTTTATTCCAGTGTAATTTGAAACTACCGTCAGAATGGAGCTTTGTAACAACACGATGTTGTTTGGTTCATACAACAAACAAAAAAATACTACCTTTGTTGGAATGTAGAAAAGTTTTAACTCGTTACATTTGAAGTTTTATATTTCGATGTTTATGTGATCAATTTTTTTTTCTAAATAATCTGGCTAAGGGTTTTATCCCTAAATAAACTTTGATTTAATTGTGTCTTATTTCATAAAAAAAAACATATTTAAACTAGTATTATTTTTATTTTTCTGAGTATGGACACAAGCTATTCTATCTTTATTTTACGTTTCGGCGTTGCCTTTAGAGATACCCTATAGGTATATCTTAATACGTACCGTCAAAATTTTATTTCGAACATTAAAAACAAGATAATGGTTTTCTGTCTCAGGAATTCCGGGAGCAGTACTGCATCAACACCAAACAACTGGATCTGCTGGAATTGGAGAAGTCCAAGAAGGACCGATTCCTCGGATGCCTCTCTCAGTACCATATTGAGAGTCCCTGCTCCAGAGCCAACAGGTTTTTATTTTTTTTACATTAGTATCATCAGTTTCAACAAATAGTGGTTTGAGAGTCCGTGCACCATCGTATGCAGCGTGCCCGCAACTAGTTTCCAATGGAGAGGGACGCCTAGAGTGAATTGACCAATCAGAACCCGCCTCTTTATCAACGTTTTAACCGCCTCCGTGGTCTAGTGGTTAAGACCACCGGTCTTAGACCCAGAGGTCCCAGGTTCAATTGTCAGCGGAGGTACATGTTTTTGTTGATATTTTATATCCTTTTGAAATACACGTTTTATTATGTACTTACCATATTTTATGTTTCCTTCCAAATTTTTTTAACGTGCAACAGGTTTTAACCCCATCAGAATATGTATCAATTTTGCGCGTTGTTAGAGAGCTTGCGCTCTGTAGTGATATACTCGTATTTACTCATGTGACCTGACTATCTTAGCTACCACCGTCTTAACTAAGTATGTTGCCATAACATCAATGTTTGTAGCGTTGTTGTGTTCCGACAGCTAGAGATAAGATAGCCAGTGCCTCAAAAGTTGAGGATTTCGGGTAAATTGCGCTTCCACCGGCCTTATCATCACTTACCATCAGGTGAGATGAAGGCCCATTGCTTATCCGTAGGATATAAAAACAAACATCTTCACGCATTTAAATGTATCAGACATGTTATGCGTGCAGACTTATTTCAACGCTCTTCGACGGGACATAATACTTTACACGCCGCAAATGCTGTATCAAAGGCCTGAAAACAAATCCATACTATCAATAGCACTGCGTTTGATGCCCGCTTTGGCCAATTCGCCGCTTTTTTTTGAGAGAGATCGCTGATTGCCTCAGATGGCATTTTCAGCTTCACCGAGCATTTTTGGGGGCGGCGAGGAACGTAAAGGGTCCCTCAAGCCGTGTGAAACGAATCACCTTCGGAGGTTTTCTAGAGGGAACGGCATCGCGCACTAGTGCGCGACCCCGTGCCCTACTAGATTCTCCGAAGGGTTCGGATCGGATCGGGAATTCGCCGCTGCTAGCCGGCAGCGCACGATTGTTACTGCTGTCAAATTAATGTAATTTATGAAGAAAGAAACAAGAATTCTGTGTAAGTTTTGTTAACTACCCGTATTCATTCGATTACGTTTTCGAAAACGAGTATTAGCATTGAAGTAATGCCTCTTGGCAACATACGAGAAGAGTTAAATTTTTGCCATACCAATTCTTGTTTTCATAAACGTGATCTAATGTCAAAAATAACTTACACTAGGCCCTCAGTACAGCGAGCTGAGCTGTTCGTAGCGAGCTTCACGAACTCCACCCTGTTGTCAGTTCTTCGGTAAATCCCCTTGAGTGTTACGAGCAAGCACTAGTGTTCCTAACGAGCACTGTTATTGGTCAGTCTGCAACTGCAATGCCGTAACGTATCAAGCTCGCCACAAATGGTACGTTACGATAAGATGGTACGCTCCGGTCAGACACCACCTTTAAGTACAGACGCCTGCAGATGAACCTACCCAAAACTGTCAGATTTCTTCAATAAATTTTCAACCATGCAACTTAGTAATAAACTTCAAAGTCTATTGAGGAAATTTACAGTTTGTGGTAGGTTGATGTGCAGGCGTGTGTACTTAAAGGTGGTGTCTGACCGGAGCGTACCATCTTGTCGTAACGTAACATTTGTGGCGAGCTTGATACGTTACGGCATTGGGACAGAAGTAACAAACAATATTTGAAGATTCTGTGGTCGAATGGAGAGCTACTTAAGTTTAATGCGAGAAAATCGAACGAAGACAATTCGAATCGATGACTTGATTTTAATGATGGAAGGATTAACCCAGCACCAGAACACCAGGTAGATTACTATTAAGATTACAAATTCCTATTACTGTTTTGGTAAAATGCCAATGAAGTAAAGTACGATGTTAACGTTAATAATAATCACCATTGTTTTGATACCAAAATCCTCTATTATGTCGACCCGTAAACTCCGAATTACTTCACATAAATTATACGGCGAAAATTCTCGACTGAACACTCTAAACTTATAATTAACTTTCACTTTACGGGAGCTCCCATTTCCCATTCCAGGAAAAATGTAGGAGTCAAAGGTTCACTCTGTACAGAGTCGAGAGAGTAGTGAAATGTCGGCAATTGAAATATTCCTAGTAATATTTGCGAGCAACCCGACGGTGTAATGTAAAACGTGCAAAAGGTTTGCCACCTACTCTCAGGCATTCTTAGCATCTTTGAAGTCCAAAAACATTTCTACGAATATTGAGTGTCGAGGAAATGAAGTAAGTAATGATGGAGCAAGGATTTCGTCAGTCCATTGTGGTGGTAACCATAAATGATAAAACTATAAATAATAGCATTGTTATAGATTATAAATATTTAATTTATAAATATGTATTAATTATACATATATATAAATAGTTTTTCAAAAATACGTTGCGTCAAGTTAGCCATTTAACTGAAAGATATTTGCAAATAAAACTTATTAATTTTTTGTCAAATTGTAACTCCATTGGCGTAAAATTATATTAACCAGTTAATCATTACTACAACTTATTTAGTTTCCCTTAAAAATCAAAAGTATTTTTAAGTATTTACGAGATAGTCAAGTCAAGAAAAACTAACAAACAAAATAACCGACCAACACCCTTTGGACCAGCAAGTGTGGAAAACGGTCCCGCTGTGCTTTATTAATAAGGGAAGATCTAAGCCCAGCAGTGGGCAACAGGGTCATAAGTACATAATTATTATTTTTTTTTTACCAAGTTAGAAGTAAATGTTACTTTTTGAGAAAAAGGTTCAGTTTCCTAAATCAAATTTTGTACCGTCCGTTCGGTCTACCCTCAAGTGACCAATCCCTGAAATGATCTTAGATAACGCGCGGCCCTGTACCGATTCCTAACTTCTATTTGTCAAAACAATTGCACCCCAGTTGCGTATACCTCGTCCTTTCTTTCCCTATAAATTTATTTTCTACTTATTGTGCTCAGCTAGACATTCCCCTTTGGAGAATAGAAAAAAATACTCATCTCTTACGTCCAATACCTACGTGTATGTGTTTGTAGGTTTGCAGGAACGTTACATAAAACACTGAAGGCGCTGAAAAGGGTCTCGATATTGGATTTTAAAGTATCATTTTTACTAGAAGTTGGTCTGACGTTTATATACTACTACTATCATCGTGCAGCTTGTATATTAAAAATAATATAAACAAATACTAATCTCAGCTGCCGCCGATGTTGGTGCGAGGACTCCGTCAGACGTGACGCGTCTTTTTTGTTTAATTTTTTTTTTCATAATTTCAAGTGTAATCGAACTCTCCAAGGCATACAATCCCACGGGGTTTTGCTAAGGATGGATGTTATAGGTTTAAGAAAAGAAATGTAAATTCTGTTGAACAAATAAAAAAAAATGTAGCCATAAAATCATAGTCATGTATTTGTGTCACATGTATGTAAGTGACAAGATTGCAGTATTAATGACTTGTCGAAATCATTTACTTCACAATAGTCCATGCTTCACACTTAATGTTGCTGTTTTTATAAAATAATTTTATACTTAGTACTATTTTCTGGTAAGCAATACCGAAAATTAAACTCCCTAATCGTGTGTTGTGAGATTGTTGATGGTTGTGAGGGAAAATGTTTAAAAACATTTTTCTTTCAAGAGCGTCTAGAAAGGGTCCGAAGTCAATCAGTGCTCTTGCAAGAAATTGTCTAGATGCATGTTCTATTTTGACTATGCTACTGAGATAACACTATAGCCTGCTACTTTATCATAATTCAAGGAACTGATATAAGCACACTGTAAATTTGGTCACATGAATAATGAAGGATATAGATACTTCAACAAAAAGAAGTAAAATTGAGTGGAATCTCTTAAAACATATTCATGCGATTGTAATTAAACATATAACGAAATTGTTTAAGAATATGTAATGTTTATGTACTAACGGAAAATCAAATACTTTTTGAACGTTTCATTCGTAATCTTTCCGCTCACTATGGGAGCATGGAGCCTAATTAATATTACAAACAGTATTTAATCCTCAAGTGGATCCGTAGCGTTCTCCTTAGTAACAGTAAATAAACTACGTCCTCTCTAATTTCTGCGTTTCGGGCAGCTAAGTTCTTTTCCACTATTAATGGGGGTCTTTGGCAAATGTAAAGGTAACAAATTGGACATTTTATTATTCCCTGCCCTTGTAATCGCATTAGGGCCGAAGGGTGAAAGACGGCGGGCGCTTCAATATTTTTTAAACAATTTTTATTTGCTAAGTTCTTCATTCCACCGGCGTCCTTGCCGTAATTTCGCCCGATTATAATGTGTTACGGGTGATTTATGAGTGTTTCATCAAGCTTTTATGATCGTAAATTTTATAGAGCGATAATATCGATGAGGTATTGGTGTTTTTTTTTTGAGGAACTCGATGTCGCAGAGATTAACGCGCCCGGTCTGCGAGTGCTGAGGTTAAGCAACATTCGCAAAGGCCGGTCATTGGATAGGTGACCAAAAATTTTAAATCATCTCGAGCTTCTCGGTGCTTCAGAAGGCACGTAAAGCAGTTGGTCCCGGCTGCACTAGCAGTCGTTAACAACCACCAATCCGCACTAGGCCCACGTGGTGGTCTATGACCTGTTCTCCCTATCCATCCAAGGAAGGCTTGTGCCCTAGCAGTGGGGACATAAAATGAGCTGATGATAATTGATGTTTTGAATTTCTAGCAGATATTTATTATTATGATTTGGAGAAACTGATTAACAAATAGCTAAAAACAGTTTGCTTGTTGTAAGGACCAACCTACCAACACCCTAAATCTTCTAACTTCACAACTGCAGACCTTCAATATCTTTACATGACAATCCCTTTGAAAAAGGCGATGGTAGCGTCATTGGCTCATTAGGGACTAAGGCGAGTCATCAAAAAGTTCCTTTTTCAAAATTCAGTTAAGTCAACAGACAGTCAATCATACAATATAGTATATATAAGTTGCATGATGGTTACAAAGAATTACCTGTAGTTCCTACAACGTGTAAAAGTATATTACAGCTCGAAGCAAAGTTTTCATTTATGAGATAAAGAGATTGACTCTTCGCAGCAGCAACGACTGTGACAAATTCATAAATGTAGAATTACTCTGTTGCCATTTGTTATGTTCTGTCAGTTTGTGACGTGATAGTGTAGTCCAGTTCTTCATTGGTGGAAGATTCCGAAAGAAGTGTGCTAACACTCATGTTACAGCGCTTCTGTGTCTTGGTCGCATAATTTCCGAATGCAATAAAACAAAAAAATTCCATATCTAGTAATTATTTGATTTTTCATCATACTAATATTATAATGAGGAAAGCTTTGTATTTTTGTATTTTTGTTTGTAACGAATAAACTCAAAAACTACTGGACCGATTTAAAAAAATCTTTCACCATCATAATGCTACATTAGCGCTGAGTGATATAGGCTATATTAAAAAAAATGTCCACCTGTGCGAAGCCGGGACGGGCCACTAGCGTATAATAATTTAAATTCAGAACAGCGTACTTTATTGTTGTTTTGTTTTAATTTTTCGTATGAACTATATAGAGCTGAAAACTTAAAATCGTAAATCAATTACGTATGACACAATAGTATGTTCCCTCATTCTAAAATAAATTTATAATAAGTAAAAGGAGTAATAGCAACTCTATATACTCTGTAACTTATAGAAATCCGACGACAGGCGAAACACGAAGTTTGCCGAGGGACATTAAAAAAGTAGACACACTGTATTTACTTAACGTCGCCTAAGTTCTAACAATGCGGAAGTCCAAAATTTGTCATTTTGACTTTAGCATGTCATTCGATAGAGAATCGAAAGACGCACGTCTAGACCAATCAGAAACAGTGATTTTAACTAATGGAAGTGTTTTCTTTTGAAAACAAAAACATATGTGTTATGATCGCGCTATATATAAAGGCACAATATTTTTGCTCTCCTGAAAAGTTGTAATTTTTGACTTCCGCGGTGTTAGAACTTAAGCGACCATATGTAACATGTAAGATGAAGGCCAAGCGCTTCATCATTATGAAATTTAAACATAGAAATGACAGACGTGTTCATCATCTTCATTGTTTTCGGTGTCCCGTAGCGCAGTAAGTGTGGTCTCAACTGACTGCCTTCCCTGTTGGATTTGGATATGGACCCACAATGCACATAGCACTCGTTATTGCATAAGAACCACTGCTATAAAAGCTATAACCGAGAAATAAAATAAAAAACTTGCATCTTTCAAAGAATATAACTACATATTAAAAATTTACCAACCCGCTGAGTTAATTTGATGCTTTTAATTTTTTTTTTTTATTAATATTCTATTTTTTTACAGATCATCATTTCTATCCGTATGCGTCCGTCGTCGAGTGCCCTCGGATGAGAATCTCAACTCCGATTATGCACCAATACAGCGATATCCCAGGTGATCTATGCATTTTTTAAACTCTCAACTGTCAAAATTATAAATAGATAACCAAATTTTCAAAATAATAGTTCAGTAAGTCTTATACCAGTTTTGAAACTAGAATATGATTATTTGCATACGCATATTTTGTTGCAAATCACAAACTGAAAAAAGACAAAGAGTGACAACAGCAACTATCACGATGGCATAGTTGGTAGTGCACCTGACCCGGCATGTCATGGGGTGCGGGTTCGAATCCTGCTCGTGGAATTTTTTCAACACTTGTCTTTTTTCAACTAGAATATACTATAAATATGAATATAACTAGAATATAAATATGTACCAAAGATATTACTATAGTTGATGTAGGTACCTCCACTTATCGTTACGTTCAGAGGACTTGAAGCGACTGAGATTGCCAAGTAGGTGTTTGAGCACTGTAATCCCTTCTAAAGCCCGATCAATTAGTGCTGACATGAAGATCCAATAGTTACGTGCTACACAGCGTATATGCGTATATGCATCGTGGGTAAGGCTTTGTGTATTAAATAGGGCTTACCCCTGCAGTTACTTACAAACCAGCTGTAAAGTACTTTATTTATACAAGCTGTAGGGTACAAAATATACCTACTACATAGTACGTATATAATAATAAATGGGACTCCTGAAAGCGGCATATCCGAAACCGGTGGACTTCAGGCTCTTCGCTCTTAAAGACGTTGCCAAACTTATGGCATCTTTCTTTACAGATGAAGAAGAGTAAAAGAATGGTGTTGCACAAAAAAGCCCGATGGGTCGAAGTGTTACTGAAAGAAGGAAACCTTAGCAGGCCCCACTAAGATAAGAAAATATATAATAAACCAGCTACAGAGTACATAATATACCAGCTATAAAGTACATACTATACTAGCTTTAGAGAACATAATATACCAGCTACAAAGTACATAATATACAAGCTATAAAGTAAATAACATACCAGCTGTATGATACATAATATACCAGCTACAGAGTATATAATATACCAGCTAGAGGGCACATAATATACAAGCTCTAAAGTACATAATATACTAGCTATAGAATACATAATATACTAGCTACAGAGTATATAATATACTAGCTAAATAGTACATAACTTACAAGCTTTAGAGTACATAATATACCAGCTACAGAGTACATACTTTATAATATCCATCAGTTATTTCGTAGGATGTATCATGTATGTGTCATGTATGTCATATGTGTATCATGGATGTATTAATTGCAATGTATGAAAATATCAGAAAATATCTCATAATATGAGATATATCGTTTTTAAACGGCAATGCTGTGAAATTAAATTTTATTGATTTTTAATGTTTTTTAAAATTTAGATATTTATTAATAAGAATTCCATTTTGATTATAAATATGAATAAACTTTTACTTCATTACCACAATAACAAAAACAAATTTTCGTGTAACAAATTATTTTTTGCATAAAAATAACTTTGTTACATTTGAATGTGTAAAGCCGATGTGGCGTATTGTGTACCGGCAATTTGGCAAGATGGAATTACTGCGTCTACGAGTGTTATGAAGATCGATGAGGCCATTTGTGTTGCTCTATCTATCCCCTTTATTTCATTGTGTCTATGTTTTAGTTCTTTGTACTGTTGAGGAAAGTCATGTGTAAAAGTAATGACTGTTGGTTTTGATATCTAAAATAAAATATAAAATAAGATATCTATAAGTATAAAAGTACCATCTCTTCTCAGCCACGGGAATAGCTGGGACGAACTAGGATCGGTAAGCACCAAAGGTGAAAATGAGCACAAGGAACAAACCATAAGAAGTTAACTCTCCAACTTTCTTTTTCTTTCCTGGTCTATCATTTTTACCCGTTCTCTAGGCAGCGTTTAGGAAACTACGTCGAGTCTTCTCGTCATCCATAAAACGAAAGTTTTCAATCAGTGCGTCCTACCCATCATGACCTACGAAGCTGAGACGTGGACACTTACGGTAGGGCTGTTCCACCAGTTTAAACTCGCTCAGCAAGCTATGGAAAAAGCTTTGCTCGGAGTTTCTTTGAAGGATAGGATTCGTAACGAATACATCGACATAGCTCTTAAAATTGGCAAGTTGAAGTGGCAGTGGGCCGGCTATATCTGGCAAAGAACTGACAACCGCTGGGGTAAACGTGTTCTTGAGTGGAGACCACGACTCGCTAAACGTAGTGTAGGACGCCCTCCGGCCAGGTGGGATGATGACCTGCGAAAGACTGCAGGCAGATGCTGGATGCATCAAGCTGAAGACAGGGCGCTATGGAGCTCATTAGAGGAGGCCTATGTCCAGCAGTGGACTAAGATAGGCCGATGATGAGCTCACCAATTAACTTTTTTTTCCTGGTCTACCAGGTTTGGCCAACCCTCCCCGGCACCTGCTGAGGTGTCAGCACATGACGCCGACCTGGAGTGCTCCTACTTTCGGCGCCGTCCACGCTCCGTGTGCAGCCAGCCTGACCCCAAGCGGTATACCTGGATGCCAGAGGATGAAGACTTCACCCGGATGGAGTGGCCACAGTGAGTTAAACTTACCAGTATCAGTAGCCTAATTTATTTAACTATACAGCGTACAAACTTACAGTTTGCCCAAAACGCCCGCATGCTAAAATAAGAATTAAACAATGGCAAGTAAATTAAGATCAATACAGAAGGAATGTCAGAATCAAATTAAAGCACTACTTCTACCGAAATCGTAGTCATAATAACGACATAGATTCTATGAAATGACGACAGTCAAAAGTTAGTTTCATTTACGAACGTTGTGGCGCTATATCAATATCCATACAATATTTCTAGCTCGTGACCATGGCTGGTGCAAAATAATGACCATATTACTTTTGCTTAAACTATTGTAGTAGTAGTAAGTAAACAGTCTAGAACTGTTCCACTGCTGGGCTAAGGCTTCCATAATTGAAATCAAGTCTTCGCTACAATTGATGGGTAATGGCTTAATCACCACGCTTGCCATTTGGCGGGTGATCACAAACCCGGGGTATGCATTGAAAAATCTGAAATACATTTTGCCCGACCTGAAAATTGAACCCAGGACCTTCGGGTATCGGGCCAAACGCTCTGCCACTCGGCCACCGAGGCGTTAAACTATTGAATAAATATATATTTTGCTACTCACATTATGCTTTAGAAAATGACCAAACAAGATATTTTTTTTTACAAGATAAATTTTTTAATAGAAAAAATCAACCAGCCTTAGGAAGCTCGAGTGGGAATCGAACCCACGACCTTTGGATAAGCAGTCCAATGCTCTGACATGTTCTATGATGTTCTGTAATGTTTCTAGTAGTTTGTGATTTACGCTGCAAGCTATCAGTATTACGTCACTGTGAACTACCCTCACAGTCGAAAGAACGTTTTTGCAAGTATTTAACAATCTTGTATAGTTACAAGATGAAATTTTCACTAGAAAAAATTATCCAGCCTCACAGTTTTCAACATGTCGGAGAATAAACATTTTCAATAACAGTTCGAGGTGACAATGCTAGGCTTTATTGGCCACGAGTAGACGCTGTCAATGATATTTCAAGCGTTTGCTTTTGTAGTCCTTTATCAAACCGGAACGTAGTTTCAGGAACAACCCATGCATGAGCAATGCACAAAAGGATGGGGAATTCGCGTCGTTGTACCGAAAACATTGTAGGGCGATTTGGGTACACAGTTTTCGTAATTGCTTTGAATATGGAAGCTTTTATGTAATGTTTGTGCGTACAAAGTATGTTGAAAGAATTAAATTTAATTACACTAAAACACTATTAAAATAAATTGAGAGAAAATACTAATAAACACGTACCTACGAAATAATTGTGAATATTTTTTTACATTCGCGTTTTAATAAAATACAAAAACGAACGAGCCTTACAGTAGTCGCTTTGGGTGTGTATAACATTTACCATCTCAACTTTTGAAATTAATATTTCAATAGAAAATAGAATATATATTTACAAATCATAAAGAGAATGCAGTAAATACTCATTAGGAGACGTCACAGTGTTATCCTATTACACTGTTACGATCATATTTCTACGAAATCACTCCCACAAATATTACGACCTACAACGGACATTGGCCTAAGTGTCGATCACTGGTGGCTTCCCCGACTAACACGTAACAGTTACAGGATCACACTGTTACGACCCTACTTTCGTCCCTTTTCTACGAAATCACTCCCACAAATTGTATACAGGCTGGGGCCTGTAACACGAGCAAATACTTCTTGTGTAGATTATTTTGAGCACTTAAATACCCATAATCGATGTAACTTCAACTGCGATATTATCTTTTACCGGTCGTAAAGTAACGTGGTACCGGGCGCGGCCAGGAAGTACTACTTACAAACAATCAAGACTAACGTAATGAAATAAACGGCCCATCAGTATCGATTTTCACTAAATGTATGGGCAGCCATTCATGGAAGCACTGTAATTGGTCCAATTTTTATTAGTGGTAATTTAAATACCACACGCTTTATGCAATTAATTGATGACACCGTGGCAGATTATTACAATAATTTGCCAGAAAATGTTCAAAGCTTAACTTGGTTTCAACTTGATGGAGCACCTGCTCATTCTATTGTGGGAGTAAGGCAAAAATTAACACAAATTTTTGAAAACAGGTGGATTGGACGCTTTGGTCCTATTAGATGGGCAGCGAGATCTCCCGATCTTACATGCTTAGATTTTTTTTGTGGGGAGCCATTAAAGATTACGTCTATTCCGTGGAAATGGACACAGTTGAAATGTTAAGAAACAGAATCGAAGAGGCGTTTGATGTTGCACGCTTAACTGATTTTTCTACACTCCACCGCAACACGATTTTGCGTTATGGCGCGTGCATAAGAAGAAACGGTGAACACATAGAAAACATGTTTAATTAGGTACAGTACTGGTAAACAATGTTGTGCTAGAGCTAAGTAATAAACACTTATCCTTTATCTTTGCTTTTTAATAGTTAATCTCTAACAAGCTACTTGAAATACAATAAGATATAGTAAACACATACGCAGTAGGTATCGTCGTAGGTTATTTTTCAATCAACTAATTAGTGTGCTTTGCAAGTTACCGTAGAAAAACTGTGATATCAGCAAATAGTTCATGTCAACTAAACTATCAGGAAAGTTTTTGGCGCTACATCAACTAAATGTCAGTGAAGAGTGTTTTGAATAAAATTAAATGTTTGCCGTCCATTGCTGGTGGGATTAATTTTGTTAGGGATGATCCACTTTTTTTTAAATAATTTTGAAGGACTAAAACCACTAAAAACAAAACCAGGATATGAATAGTGGTAACTGAAAATGCCTATATTTAAAGTTTTTGCTCGTGTTACAGGCCCCACCCTGTATATAGAAGGTGAGCGGAAAGATATTACACATCAAAAAATGCATTGGTAATATCTTTATCCTTCGTCACAACTCACATTATTTTTCTAACATGCAGTACAATAACCATGTTCTTTTTACCCGACTGCGTCAGAAGGACGGTTATGTTTTTCGAGTGTATGTATGTATGTATGTATGTATGTATGTATGTATGTATGTATATATGTATGTATGGAAATCGATCTAATTATCGGTCCTACAAAAATCCATGAGGGTTTTTTTTTACATGTTTGACTGCATATAATATTTAGTTTTTTTATTGTGTATCTTGGTGTATTTTGCTTTGCTTTATGTAAGTTTGTTATAAAATGTTACACATTTGCCAAAAAACATAAAACCTCAACCTGTTTTGACTTAGGTTTAAATAATACTAATGTTGAAATGACCATGGACAAACTCTTATTTTTCTTAAGTTTCTAATTTTTCGTTAAAATGTTTTCTAGATCGGTAATAGAAGATTCTGCGGGATGGCCGCAGAACTACAGCGCCGACAAAATGGCGTCTGTAAGCCGTGGAGGCTCACTACCAAGACCACCTTCTATTATTCCGTGAGTAAAAAAATGTTTTCATTATATCAATTTCCCCCGTCACAAACTTTAAAGATGGCGACCTGTGCTGGCGATTGATTACAATCGGTGCATTAAAAGTCAGTGAAATAGAAATACTCTTCGCTTCTGGACTCTGGTTCTGCTTAACATCAAGTGATTGTAATCCACATCCTGGGGGTTAAGGGTAATCAAGGGCCAACGTGGTGGGCAATAAAATACTTTTTAAGTGCTCTGGATCCCGCCCAGCGGCTGACGGGTGTCGAGTAGTTTATTAGGTCGGCCACATCCTATCCTGTGATCACCTCACCCATCTCCCGCGTTCTCGCAACAACTCGGTTGAGACGGTTCGGATACGAATTCTACTCATTAAAAATGAGGCTAAGCATCGCTGAAACCCGAAACACACTCTGCCCTACCTGTCAATTGAACTCAAAACGTCCGTAAATCTAGCCGGCTTTGCCACACGGCCACCATGGTGATTAAGATGATACTATCTTCTGAATCACTAAATACTTTAATGATCACAGTAACATACCCTGTAACCAAATAATGCAATCCCTTAATTACTTTAAAGCTACAGTTGCCACGATCACGGTTTATCCCAAAGCCGCCGACTCGAAGTTTGTTTGTAAATGTGTTACTCAAATACGTTGGAGCTTTAAAACGTTGTGGTTTTTACTTTTAGCATTTACAAGTTTATCATTGTCAGCTTATAAAGGTTCACTACTGGCATCAGGTCTTCGCATATAAACAAAAGCACTTTAAGAGATCGGGCAACACCCAACAGACTAGCCCATCACCATCATCACCAGGGCATTTTATGTACCTACGTCGGGGTAGTGGGAACATCACCACGCCCACGGCTGAGGCACGTGCCTTCCAGATTCCAGGTGGTGCAGATTGGCAGTCTTCACGTTCCTTCCGAAGCACGGGAGAGCTCGAGATGGTACATTTATGTCAGCTGGCCCTATGTGAAATTTGCTTAACTTCAGCAATCGCAGACCGGGCGCGTAAGCCATTGCGTCACCGAGCTCCTCGTAGACTGTATCTGAATAGAATAGTTAGTAATAATAAGCGGGTTAGTTACTATACCACACTACTACTAGTCGTAAATTCACATTTTTCGCATAATAATAAATTCAAGCCATGTTTGTAAACAAAGTTTTAACAATTTTCTTGTCATTATCAGTCAGATTTTTACTGCTTCTTGTGAGAAAGTCACCATTTTTTGTGGTTTTAATATAACTTCTCCTAAACCAGAATACTATCTGGCAAAATATATTCGCACTAAGAATAGTGAATAATCTGTTTACAAACATTCTTTGTCGGATTTGGTCTGAGCATATTATTATGTCGTAGCCATATCGTAGATTTGCTCACTTCACGAAATGCTCGAGAATTTCATGAAATGGTCGCATTTCATGAAATGTTTCACTATCTATTGGCCACATCATGATGTGGTTTGGGCAGATCAATGATAAGAAATCGTTTCTCGATATGGGCAACTGAACGCGCGGCTACTTCATGAAATGGTTAAACTTTAGTGATCATATCGTAAAATATTTACATTACAATATACAATATACAATATACAATCGATTTGTACAATCTTATGCCGCTCCCCCGTTCCGTGACTGCGCTCCCCCTTTCCGTGAGTGGCCCTTGCTACGCTGCGCTTCGCCCGGGAAAAAATTTTATTTAACCTAACCAACAGTAAGGATTTCCTACATTAATGATATGGCCAAACGTGGAAGGGCATATCATCCAACGTTGACGCTTTAACGATGTGATTAGTTTAAGGTGGGCATATCATGAAATACAACCATTTCATGAAATGGTCGATTACATCGTAAAGTGATATTTTAAGATCCGGCCATGACATATACATAGACGAATAATATAAAAGATTTCGTTCACAAGTTCTCACGCCATTAAACATTCAGCAGGTCACGACTCGCATGAGCCAGTAACATCACTAATTACTTTGGGGCTGTTTCACGACCCGGGATACTGGGAACTTTGTAACACTGTCACGTAGTCCAGCAGTTTCGTGGTAGGGGTAACTAATAAATTGAGGACGTTAACGAAGATTGTAATAACTATTTATGTATCCCTGTAATGCCTCGGAATGACCTGTAAGGCCTCAGGTTCTGGGTTCAAGTTCCTCTGTTTCGGATTTGTCGATATATTGCTAGGTTTTGTGATCACTTACCCGCATTTGGCAAGCGTGATCATTAAGACAATATCCATTCATTGTAGCGATGATTTTATTTCAATCCCCTACAATGGAAGAAATAAAATGCATTATGATTTACCGTGAAGAAGTATTCTCGTAACGTTTGAAAATAATTTAAAAAATTGATCGTTTCTGAACAAACAAACAACAAACAATATAAAGAATCTCTAGATGAGGTTAGATAATACGGCAGACAGCAAAATTGTCATTATTACAAAAGGTCTTTACAGCAAACCACATTTTATTTTATTTTTCATTTTATTCATATAATTAAAACCACAGTTCTCTAATGAATACACTACAGTATCACTAATAATAACTTAAAGCCAATTTTACAATAGTGAAAATCTCTTTTCCCTCCGGGGACTTCAACATGGGGTCATTCGAACGAAGCGTGAATATTGTTTTCACGCTGCACCAGTTGTTTAGCGTCTGGACTCCATTTCCACTTAAGACGACACCTCGATTTGTGAACATTAAAAAAGCTGATTCTTACTAGCTCTGGCATAAGGTCGAAAATACGTAGCGCTTGCGACAATTGAGACCGCAAATTAACAGAATCTAAAATATTAAAAAAAAATATATAGGTTTTAGTTATCAAAATATGCAGCTGACTTCTTGGCGGGAAAGTGAAGAGTCATGTCTGCGGTTTTGTTTTATTTTCTAAAATTTGTGATAAATCGAATATTAATGTGAAATAATGGTGGATTATTAACCGTTAAGTGTTCGTAAGTGCGCATGAGTGTTGGCAAATGTAACAAAACAGTGCAACTTAACTTGTCAAATTCTCTCAAAAAGTCTGCCCCAGGAATTAGTAAAGCCCCACATCTTTACTCAGATACTCGAGGGTTTGGGGCTATATCATTTCTCACTTCTCATTTCTATTATCATTCATCATCATCATACTGGAAGGAAATATTGTATATTTATTTATTACTTGTAAGAAAAATTACTTTGACACTGGCTATAATCGCACAAAGCCATAAACTAAACCAAAAAAAAAATTTGAAGCTACTAAATTACAGATATTGATATTATCAATATGTTGTGTATGTGGATTCCAAGCATATCAATTAAGTCAACATTTCAGATTCGTAAGTCATAATATAGTCATAAACTATTCGACGAAAGTTGGTGCATTTTTTCAGTGTGTCGCCTTAATATAAGTTGGAGTGGAGTTATTTGATGAGTAAATTAAAAAAAAATACTAGTTTCATAAAGTTGTTTCACTTCTAGAAGATTGTTTCAAACTATTCAAATTAACACTGATTGATTCACAGCTTCTATCAACAATTCAACAAAGTTGTTTTAAATATAGTAAGATAATTATAAAACAGCACAAACAGTTGTCGATTTTCAGTAGCAGAGAAAATGAAAGTTAAAAGAATAATATAGACTTAAAGCGATAGAATATTTTAAATGCATAGTATTTATTTAAATCTTTCCCTTTTAAAAGCTTAGTGCTATTATAGTGTACTCTTTTCATAAACAGATACGAGACTCTCGAGTCTGGAGACTTTGTGTGAATGTGATAACAATTCTGTTATTTATGTATGAGATTTTGTGCAAAATCGACAATGGATATAGTTAACATGTTAATGGATATAGTTATTGGAGTGTAATAGTAAATGTTATCTCCTTAAACAGAACTGAAACATCATCTTCATCATTATAAACCTAAAGACTGGACATGGGCCTCTCCAAGCGCACGCCACTGAAATGAAACCATTTTTACGCTTTTAGTCGCTTTAATTTTTTTCCTGACGTATGTTTGAGAACACGGATATAAGGTTCTCAGGAAAGGGTTCAAAACGTCTTCATAAAATAAAGTGTACAATTAAACGCGAGTAAATTCGTAAAAAGTGTTTTTGTTTAATGTGTAGTGTCCGGTAAACATTGCTCGCCGCGCGCACAGCGGATTCAGAAGTTCGTTAGCTCTAACACTGTAACAATATAAACATGATATGAAAATATGGACGATACGTATTCACGTTAAGATTGATACAGTATCATCAGTATTACCAATGTATCTACATTACACGCCACAACCCTAAAAAAGGCATTACTTACCTGTGGGAGTGGAATAGGTGCTTGCCGTTTGCTGTCCTGGGTCAGAGAAGGGGTGGTACTAGATTTTTAGTGGTTAGGCATCTCCTCCCCCTTCGAGTTTTTCGTAACGGAGCGGGGGGAGAGAGCCCCACGTAGCACGGGGTCTCCTCTGCCCCTGTCCTACCGCTTTTAGATTCGGATGACCTGAGTCACGTTAAGCCGTTGGTTCCTGCTGCTGACACGATCGTGTCTGCTGTCGTTCAGTCCTTTCGGTAACTTGTATCAAAATAATATAAAAATATTAGGTATTTATAGAATATAATACATGAAAATAATAAAACAATAGCAGACATAAAATAAAAATAGGAACTAACTTGAAAAATCAAATTGGGCTTTGTTTATGGCGGAGAACGTGTCCAATCAGTGTTGACATAAAAAAAGAAACATGTTATATGAAAAAAAAAGTTATTGTCATAATTTAATAAAGTACAGTAGTTATGCTCAATGGTGATAGAAAGAACGCAATGAACTAGACTCTGCTCGCCGCGTCGCAAGACCGCCAGTGGTCCTTCGTGGCCGAGCGCCCGACCCAATCAAAACCACTAGAATCTAGTAGGTAATTAGAATACGCTTGCTTGATGCCATTCCCTGTAGAAAATCTCTGTCGGTGTTTCGATTACACGGCTTGAGGAACCCATTAAGTTTGTAGCCGCCCTCAAAATATCCAGTGACACTGTAAAGGCTACATGCGTATAACAACAAACTCTTTATAAAAAAATATCAAGTGGTAAGACAGCATTTTCACTAGTCTTAAAATCAACCTGGTGCACGTAGCATTTAAAGTCCGGTGACACTCTTAATATGCCGCCTGAGGCAAAAAAAACTTAGCATTTATTTTATTATTTTGTTTTATTTATTTCGGGACAACAACCAGTTATAATATATTTCATATACATAAAATCTTACAAATCTGGTATAATTTAGAGCACATATGAATAATTTTTCAATGCTAAAAAGCATTCAGACGGCATTTTTTGTGGGCGGCGAGAAACTTAAAGGGTTCCTCAAGCCGTGTGAAACCACCACACAAACACAATCACCTTCGGAGGTTTTCTAGAGGCAACGGCATCACGCACTAGTGCGTGTCCGTGCCCTACTAGATTCTCCGACGGGTTCGGATCGGATCGATTTTTCACTGCGATTCATAAATGGCTTTCTCTAACTTTCCAGTTGCCCTGCGCACCCGACGATACCCCCGCCACCCCCGCCACCACCTCTCACAATGCCACCTCACAGGTACAGTGATAATGGTTGACTTTCATCATAGTCATCAATAATTTTACCTCTTTATGTTGCGTTATATAAGTTAGTTATCATAAATAATATAATATATACTAACTACCGCACTCATAGACGTCAATTTTCATTAATGATTACTTAGCACCTACAATTGTTCAATCGAAAATGTGCTTATTACGTCACTGTTAAAGACTATTTTACAATTGACAAGTTTAGGTGCTAAGTAATCATTAATGATAATTAACGTCTATGAGTGCGGCAGTTAGAGTTAGAGATTGAAATACACGAAGACTTTTTATCGGTGATCAGGACCTACTGATTCCGACTAATTAAATGATGGCCGTTGCAATAATAATAAAATTTCGTGTATATTTATCATAATCACCACAAGATTTTAGACTTTTGTGTTGCATTAGGCTACGGATTTAAATACGATCGTGTATCAATCATCGTTCTTTTTTTAAATTTATTTATACACAAACATGCTTACACATAAGTTCTATAAAAATTAACTTCAGTAAAAGAATACTACAAACGGTTTATATATTGCTGTAGACATTCACTGACATCTATCGACGTTGCATGTTGATGTCTTAAGTATAACTTAAGAACTTAACTATTAATTAGATTACTTATTAAAATAATTTATATGTTTTATATTTATATGTTTTATTTTATATGTTGCTATAGGTTATGGAATTATAGGTATAATATAATTATAATCACCATTAATATTTTTGACTTTTTATTTACATAAGGGCTTAGGTACCTATGCTTTTATTAAAACTCTTGTATGCCTAATCTAGTTACGAGTATCAACAACAAATACCTGGTATAGTTTTTCGCAATATGTCTTCCTCGTATGTTATCCTCGATCAGCAATAATCTCAACATAATATTATAACGTTGACTGCGAATAAGCGAAATAGGCAAAGCGAAACAAATTGAGGACCTGCCCTATATAGGTGAACGATGAATAGATAAATAATTTACCAAACGTTTTCATAGTGTTGGCCGAAAATATTATTAATTTGAGAAGCAAATTAAATTTTACTCAAACGGCCATGCCATACACCACATTTTTCAGGAGCTATATAAAACTGATCATATTTAATTAGTACCTATTCACTCGGTGGTTTTACGTATCAATAAGAATATAGCGTTATTATTTATGCTTTTGCATATAATATTAAAGTTATTTTCTTTAAAAATTACGGTAATTAGTATAAAAGCACTTATCCAGCTATGCTTTTCCGTCTTTCAAGTAATGGTTATGCAATATTCACCAATGCTACTTACGCGCTTTTGAACTATCCCTGACCATATAAGTACGGCTGATCGGTTAACTAAATGTAACACAACCTTCGTTCAATGTAAACCTGTAAAATTAGGTCTGTTAGTGAACAAATGTACCCTTTGTCGGCTTCGGTTTGCTTCTACACCTAATTTATGGCCCCCGATTAGTACACAATCACGGCTTTACGAAGTTGCCTTTACGTAACTTGTTTTAGTTAGCGGTAACCATCAAACAATATTGTTAGGCAATGGTTTTGGAAGCTTCAAAATAATCCTTTGTCAAGGATAATGGGTACATTATTGTTACCAGGTGAAATAAAAATGGGAATTCAAAGAATTAAAGAAGTTGAAGGAGATTTCACGTAAATAATAAATACAATCTGCGTTTCATTATACACTTGCGTGCAAAAAAATCGGGATGTCGTTACAAGTTGTTAATTAATTTTACGGCATTGATCAGATTGACGTGCTTATAATGATAGCCGATCCATTTCCTTTAATACCCAACCGTTAAAATGTTAAACCGTGCAAAGTTTTCGGATTCATGCCGTTATTCAAAAATAACTGACACAGGTTCAGTGCTGCTGCCCGGTACAGCTAAAATGATTAGTGAGATGTAAATTAAGCTGAAAATCCTCGGTTCACTCTTTAGATGACTATCACTATGCACGCCCCAATACTCCCTATCGGAAAACCAAAGGTAAAAATTACCTCGTTTGTATGAAAATGTAATGGTGGATCGATTTCTTTGCACGCTAGTGTACTAACGGGGTTTATGCCCGACGTTTCGACGGAGTCGGCCCGTGACCACGGCTGACGGAACTCGGTTTTTTTTTGTTGTTCAGGAGAATAAATGTATTCTGTGACATATTATAGGTGATTTAAAATTTCTACAACGTTCATATACCTATTTTTTTTACATATTCGGTTTGTTTGAACATATAATTATAGCATTTCTATCGCACTAATTAGATACCACATTTATTCAATAAAATTTAGTATCTATATACATTAATGTACACTTCGATACGCATATAATTGATCAAAGAGTGTACATTATATATTTGTTAAATTAGTGTAGACACTATGCTGCCTGTAAAATAAAACCTCCCTTTGAAGACTCTTAAACTATTTCTATTGTAACTTGTCCGAATTTTGTTTATCTACGAGTACAATCTACAATAAATATTACTATATTATTTTAATCGTACACCTCCCTACATTTTTTATAGAATTATCTTTTAATCATTTCAGGACGAAACACGTATCATTCGCCCGTTCACACACGCTGACCACGTTCGACGACTCCGTCATGCCTGCCGCTGTTTCTACAAGGTTCAGAAGGGACTGCGAGAGGCTGCTCGATGGACGGACTGTTAACGTACCTACTTTTATGTGCTTAGTTTATAAGAACCTTCTTATAAGAATCATCATCATGAGCGGCAGCCTATAATGGTCCCGGTACTGGGTCAAAACCTTTCAACATGAACAATAGTAGCACATGGGGAGATCGGGCAAGCCCTCAACCCTGGTTAAATGCGGGTTGGTGGGTTTTGACGACTGCTATCAACAGGCCCCTACATACCTTTTGTAGCACGAAATAATTTGAGAGGTTTGGTTGCCAATCTAGTGTTTTAGCTTTGTGAAAGTAAGATAATTTGCAAATACGCTATAGACCCGATGCTCTATAAATAATTTTATATTTAAACATTATAAAATTGTTTCTTTTGTTTTTCTCTTTCCTTTTTTTAAATATGCTTAAATTTCAAACAGAAAAGAAACTATCCATTTGGGATCTCAAGTACTGACTAAAGAAATTTTTGCTTTTCAGGCGGAAAAATCCTACCCAGCAATGCCAGTATTACTCCAACCCTACACACCATACCCTCAATACTTGGCCGCATCTGCACCAGCACCAATACATTACCCTAATCAGGTTGGCCAAATGCCACTACAAATGCAGGCTCAAATGCAGACTCAGATGAGTGGGCAGATGGCCGCTCATATGGCTCAGATGCCTAATCAGATGACGCAGATGCAACAGCAACAGCCGGTTCAAAGACCTGTGCAAACGGAACAGCCCAAAGTATTAGTATTAGGTAATATCATCACCAGTTCATTTTATTTATGTCACCACTGCTCGGGTACAAGTCTTTCCTATGGATAAATAGGGAGAACGGACCGTAAACCACCACGCGGGTCCATTGCAGATTGGTTGTTAGCGACTGCTTATACAGCCGGTACCCTTCACAGCTTCACGTGCCTTCCAAAGCACGAAGAAGCTCTAGCACGGTAGTAGAGATGATAATTTTTAGTGACCCACCCGATGATCGGCTTTGCTAATATTAGCAACATAACTTAACCTTAGCAATCGCAAACTGGGGCGTTTTCTAGTCTATCTATGACATGACCGGCAGCAGTATTAAATTTTGTATCTACTTAAATAATAATTTATTTCAGATAAAAAAGGTGTAATGAGGACACAAGCCACGCAAACTGAAGTATGCTTAGGAAGGAAACCGCTACCACCTAACTATTTATCATTAAGTCCAAGAACGATAAAAAGGGTAAGTTTTTGGTTAAGGTTCTTATCTTATCTTATCTTAGTGGGGCCTGCCGAGGTTTCCCTCTTGCAGTAACACTTCGACCCATCCGGATCTTTTGTGCAACCCCATCATTTCACTCTTCTTCCTCTGTAAAGATAGATGCCATATGTTTGGCAACGTCCTTAAGGGCGAAGAGCCTGAAATCCTCCGGTTTCGGATAGGCCGACCCCAGGAGTCCCATTCTTTTCCTAGCGAGAGAGTCACACAGTAGGTGCTGCATTGACTCCATTTCCTCTCCACACGCCCTACACAAACTATTTGTTGAAAGGTGCATTCTGTGAAGCATTTGTTTTGTGGCATAGTGCCCTGTCAAGGCACCGATGGTTAGTCGGGCCTGCCTTCTACCGCCTCCGCATATGAACTTACTCCGTCCTAAGGCGTTTTCGCCTTTGTCCTAAGGATTTGGAGTGTTTCATACCCGGCTGCTCTTTCCATTCGATGCCGTGCCTATTTTCGATGTAATTTTTTAAGGCCTTGTTAATGGTACTTGGTGCAAGTGCCACGAACGGCTCAGGACCAATAAGCTGGGTCTCCGAGCCCTCACTGGCAAGTGTATCCGCTATCTCGTTGCCGTAGATTCCCATATGGCCTGGGAGCCAGATCAATAGCACCATGTTATATCCACCTAGCTTATTTAGAGCTTTTGTGGTTTCTAGAACAAGGCCAGAGTCGATTCGGGGCGATATGAGTGACTTGAGAGCGGCCTGGCTGTCACTCAGGATGAATATAATTCGCTTTTTCATAGCTAACTCTATATTCTGCTTTGCGCATAGGAGAATTGCGAAAGTTTCTGCTTGGTAAACAGTAGCAAATTTTCCCATGCTTTGACTATGCTTGAAGTCATTATTATAGACGCCTGCCCCTGTGCCCGACTTCATTTCAGGTTAAGGTTAAAACGAATACAGTCCTGAGTTTAATACGTAAGATAGGTAGGTATATCAAATATCTATAAATGTAATGACCATAAACTTTTTAGGTGAAAATGGTTGCAGCTGGTGTTCAAACAAATGGTTTTACAGTTGGAGTTAGAAGACTTACAAAATCATTTTCAGAAGTGGGTGGTGATAGATTAGCTGGTCGCGATACAGCTAGTGATATCAACGCAACTATAGAAAAGTAAGTAGCTCACTAAAATCATAACGTTACTAATGTTATTGTTAAAATATTTACTACTACTTACTGTAATATTGTAAATGCAATTACCTGTATCTGTGACACCCAACACCTGGCTGCTGAGCTTCAGCATGTCAAGCATGTACTACAGGATAATAATCTGAAAGTACCACGGCTTCGTCACAGAAAACGCAATAAACCAACCACAGTCGAGCGCCAACCTGCTGTACTTCCATATATGAAAGGTGTCACTGACAAGATTGGGCATATCTTAAAGCGAGCTTCAATCAATACTTACTTCAAGCCGCCGAAGAAGATCAACCAATTTTTACGACCTGTCAAGTGCAACATACCCCTTCAAGATGCAGGCGTGTACAAACTGGACTGCGACTGTGGGCTCTCGTACATCGGGCAAACAAAGAGAAGTGTAGGAACCCGGGTTATAGAACATATAGCCGACGTCAAGCATAGGCGCGAAAATAAGTCTGCGGTATTCGAACATTCACTTGAGGGGCCCAACCATTATATCAGATTTGATAAACCACAAATGCTCGCCAGAGAACAACGATTCATCCCTAGGATGATACGCGAGGCTATTGAAATTAAAAAACATCCTAATTTTAATAGAGAAGATGGTTGGAATCTACCATCAGCCTGGGATCCCATCATACAGAATATTAAATCCCAGCCCCAACACCATACTGCCAGACCAAAAGATACTGTTAGCTCTTTCTGCGTAAAACGGAATGCACTTGATTAATTTAAATGAGGGTATACAAGCTACTAACTAATTATGAGACGACCAACACCTCAGTCTCCCTGTGACCACGGACCCTGCAAAGGGTTCGAAACATCAGGATAAACATTAATTAAAACTAATGTGTAAAATAAACGCGAGTAGATCCGTAAAAGTTGTTTCATTTCAATGTGTAGTGTTCGCGTAAACTTTAGAAAACAATATGAAATTACCTATTATTTTTACAGTTTGATTAACAATGACCATGATAAGCTACATAGAACTCAATCAGAAGAACCTCCAAGGTCACCTAGATCACATCCTTCGTCAGTGCCACCTTCACCTCTGATGCAAAGAATGGACTCCGACGAAGTCACTTCTTCGTCTGTTAAATCAGCCGCTTCATCACAGTTAGATAAATCTTCAGAATTAAGTGCATTACAAAAACAGGCTCAAGATTATTTTCAACAAAATTTCCAATTCATACATGAAAGTGACAGAGACGATACGATTGATGACGACATGGAAACAATAGAAAAGAGCATGGCGTTAAATAGAAGAAATTTAGAATTCCTTCAACAAGAAATAGCTAAACAATCCAAGGGTGATCGGTCGCTTAGATCAATATTATCAAAAAGTACTAGTGACGCATCTCAGAAAACAATAAATTCCTCTCATCCTTTTTCAAAAACTTCTACATTCCAATCGGAACCTTCAACTGAGACTTCGGCAACAACGACAGACGATAGTGAGAAAAATGAAAAAGAAATCATAATAGACTTTGAACCAAGGCCAGACGATGAAGCCATGCCGTTCACCACGTTACGAAAACATAAGAGGCCGCTGCAAAAGACGCTATCTGAAGGGGAAATTCTTTTAGACGTGTAAGTCATTCAATAACAATTTTACTCCAAACGTTTGCAGCAAACTTACTTGCAAAGCATTTTAATTTTATTTATGTTCTAATGTTTAACCACCTACTAGCGTATATGTATTATAATTTTTAGAAGAAAAGCTGAAGTAGGGTCCAGTACCGACAGTATAAAAGACGCTCCTATAATTATGTCCACGAGTCAAGAAAATATGACAAGAGAAGACCGAGAACGCGAAGCAATGTATCGACAATACGTGGGACAAAATTATACGCATACTCCAATCAAAGATGAAGGCATTTTTGGTTTTGAGCCAGATGGATCTTTTAGGTAAGAGAACCTATAAAGATTTCAAAATTTTTAACAGTAGTTTTAAGAAATACTCGTAAGCACATAGAAAATAGGTACATTGCACAATTTACTTCAAGTTTGCATTCATCAACTTGATCAAAACAATCGTTAAGCTAGTCACTAGTGCAACATAGTTTACAGGTGGTAAAGGTTTTCACACCAATCTGCCCAAGCTTTCTCGACTGCTATTAGATTCTTTAAGCTTTACGTATTTGTAACTATATCACGCTATCCATCCGTGCTCATCCATATAAATTCTCTTCATAGTTCTTCAGACGGAAACGCACCATATGAAGATTTTCATGAAAAGTATATTAGTTACAAGCATGAACCGTTTAGAAATCGAAGCGTGAGCTTCGAAGAACCAAGTGATATTGTTAGTAGAAAGGATGAAGCTCATGAGCTCAGGTATGGACGTCATGGAAAAGTGTTAACTGTTTATGTCACCAGTCTGCTTTCAGCTTATTATAACCATGAAAATCCAAAACCTCTTGCTCATGTCAAGTAAAGTAAAACATATTTTTAATATTGTTAACCAATTTATTACCCTATATTTTTTGCTAAAGGTGTCCTCAAAACTTAACTATTATTTTTCCGTCAGTGTTCTATTTGAATGGTATTATAGTGTCAATGTTGTACCCTCTATGTTACAAATTCTGATAATTCATTTTTAATAAATATATTTAAATATATTTTTAGCACTGCAAAATCAAGCCCTGGGTCTCCAGAACCAATAAGTTTAGATATAGATGTAGATGTGAAGATAAAAAGAGCAAAAATATCAAAACATCTCTCCGCCATACCAAATACATTAGATAAAATTTCACCATGCGCTTCAAATGAGTCATTGACAGTTGATCACAGCAGGTATGTAACTTAAAACCTGAAGCCCTTCCGAAGACCATAACCTAATTTTGTATTATGGACAAGTCTAATACATTTTAGTCTGTGGTTTTTCAGAGATCACTCTGATGGATTATGGAATGAATCCCAAACAACAGTTTTACAAGTTGATTCCGGTACTGAAAATGGAACTGTTATAAGGTACGGTGTTTTTTGTATATGTAATAAAAAATAAACAAAACCTATTATAATGTCAAAAATATATGACTTATTATTACAGCTCGTCGGACCTTAGTTCGTTAGCAGCGTCTCCCGGTGCACTTGCATTATTGACACCAACTTCTAGAAGAAAACAACTTTTATTACTACAACATCAACAACGCTCATCTTTAGATACAGATGCATTAGATGAAGAGTTTGATGCGTCACAGGTACCTTCAAAAGACATAAGTGCAATTACTCCACCTATATTTGATGAAATTAAAATAGTCCCAAAAATTTTACATTTTATTTTTCAGAGCCAGTCACCCACATCGCCAAGAAATAAATTAGATACCTCCAGTTCAAGTTCAGCACAAGCCAGATTACAATCATTATCTCCCCCTGCGGTAGTACCAAATATAACTCTACCAATAACTAAACAGCCAACGATATCAAAAAATATATCACCCATAGCACCAGCAAAAGTAAACCACAATCCAGCAATAGCAATCACACATCCAAGTTTAGATTTAGCGGACGTTCCTTTTAAAAGAACGCCCAGTTTTATAAATAAGAAACGGGAGCGAGCACTAAGTCCGTCAAGAAGAAAGGATTTGCAAAAGAAAGCGCAACAGAAAGAACCAAATGGGACTATTCCTAATCAAATAATAGAATCTCCATCTGAACCGTCGTTAGCTAAAGCTGCAAGTAGTGAAACTAGCTTAGCAAGAACAGATTCTGGTAAAATAAATACTACAGATGTTTCAGAAAGTACAACGACAACAGACGATTACGTTACAGCAAATTCTGATAGTTCGAAGAAAAGTTGTAAAAATCAAAACCATAGTAAGAAGTTTACGTACTTAAAAATAATGTTTATATCAATGTTATTATTTACTATTAATATTTTATTTTATTAACAGATCCTGAAAACAATAAAACTCAAGAAGGCTCTTCATTCGAAAGCGCATCTAGCTTATACTCTTCTACTAGAACTGAAAATATAGCAGAAGACTTAGTATTACCAAGTTATTCACCTCCTTTACAAATAAACGAAAATTTTATTGTACCAGATTTATCATCTCCACCTTTGCCATTACCTGACAGATTATCTAAAACATCTATAGAAAAAATTGAAGTAAAAGCAGAAATTAATTCAACTTTTGAAACTTTAAAGAGAGAAAAGACTGAATTTATAAAGTTAAAAGATGATATTCCCCGAGTTTCTAAGGTAATGGGATTTCAGAATTAAGATAGAAACAGTAATCAGAGGTTCAGTATAGGTGATGTTCAAAAATTTGTCTCTTTCAGATGTCCATGCGTGATATGGTTAGCGGTAAGAGTAGTTCCAGTGGGAGTTATAGCATAGGTGGTTCAAATCTAAATGTGACTGGAGATATTGATGACAAGACTCCTACTGAGAAAACAAAACCAATTCCTGAAAAAACAGAAGTAAAAACGAAAGAGGACAAAGTTACTAGTCCAATGATTGAAAAAGAACAATTAGTGCCTAAAATGATGGTAATCAAAACATTTTTGTATCATAGTAATTTAACTTTGTTATAAACTGCTACATAATAGTTATATTTAATTATGATCTTTATTACAGGGTTCGTTATCTGACGATGAAAGAAGTGTTCATTATTCATCATCCGGTTATTATGAGAGTCCTGCAGAAGATGATGACGATGGAGGTCTAAGTATGAACAATCACTTCATTAGATGAAAAAATAATAATTAAATGGTTATTTTAAAGGGTCCCTCAATTTTTCAGCTTACAAACACTCACAAAAATATAGGTCAGCGAGACCAAAATCTTGGTTAGCAGATGAGAAAAGACGAAAGAAAAAAGCCTTCACTTTGGAATTTTCAAAATCATATGACGATTCAGTTTCAACATCGCAAGATGACTGGGGTAAAAAAGTTAAAGATTCTGATAGCATAAGTCAGAGGTCTGAACGTAGTAGTATATTTAAGCCAACAACCACAAAGTCACCTCTTGAAGAAAAAGCCCCAGAAACAAGGAAAAAGAAGACTCACTTTGTAGAAAAGCCTAAAAATATTCAACCTTCTCCTAGAGATAATGTAGATATCGATAAATCTGTTAAAGAAAAATCTTTAAAAGAAAAAGAACCAGAAACCAAGAGACCGCAAGAAAGAGAGCGTTACGTCAAAAGAACAAAGTTAAAAGTGAAAAGTCCAACCCAAAGTAAAACCGTTGATGGCAACTATTGTTATAGACAGCAACATTATGATAGGCGGGAAGGGTTAGGGTCTAATATGAAACTACACCTGAACATTCCTACTTCTGACGATTCAAGTGAACAATACAGAAAAGAAGGTAAACATAAAAATTAAAATGTACATTAAAGCAAACAGCCGTTGTATTAATTAAACTATTGAAAGTAATTAAGTAAAAGTAAATAGCCTATAATTGTACCACTGCTAGCCAAAATCCTCCGTCATTGAAATCAAGACATTGATGGGTTATGGCTTAATCGTCACGCACGCTTGCCGGAAGCGAGTTGATGATCACAAACCCGGGCATATGCATCGAAAAATCCGAAACGCACTTTAAAATAATAATGCTTTAATTTTTAGGTACTGGTAATGGAAATATATCTCCAAGGAAACATCGGCGGCTTAGAGATAGCCCCAGAAGAAAAACAGGAGTTAACTCTAATACAATAAAATCTCCCACGTCTGGAAATAATCATACAGGATACAGGTATAGGTTTTTCCATTTATGAAATGAGCCGACGCAATACATTTTGTATTCTAGAACATGAGTGTTTTATTTTATTGTTACTCAAATTGTAGGCCCCGAAAAAAAAGCGGTTCAAACGAAAGCATATCACTACCAGGCAGCTTGCCTAGAAGAAAACAATCTATACCAACAGTACCTTGCATAAGTTCTTTAGAAGCTGAGGACATAGAGACTACTAGAACTTTAACAAGTGCTGGATCAAGACTTACTCCTTTGCGTTACATAAAAAGTCCAAATACTTCTCCTAGACATCACAGAAAACATGACCGAGGTACTAATTCGTATGATAATAATTCACTGCAAATATAACATATTTTGAAACATAAATATTATATTCACTTTTTTTGCAGAATGCACTGGGAAATTTGCAAAAGCAGCCTCCGCTGAATCATTGCGTTCCGTATCTCCAGGGTCTGATTCAGTATTCTACTCGGAACAAACAGAACATAGTTTTGCTGGAGCCGATGGTGAAGCAAAAGCACACTGTCTACATTGTGGTAAAGAAGTCCATATTGTGACTGCAACACATGAACATGACAGCAGAACTTCCCACACTGATGTAAACAATATTCTTGGTTTCTTTTTTTATTTAAGGCAATATTTGTACATTTGTGTTTATGTCAGTTATTTAAAATTTATTATTAAAATTGTACCTATTTACACAAATTGTTTTCAGGAATCTTATGCAGACGCAACGCCCGATATTGTCCCGGCACCTGCAGGGTTTGCAGATTCGCCATCTTGTATTGGTTTAAAAAAACACGCAAATGGAGCACGGTTGTATAAAAAATTAGACAAAAGATATCGGTCTGAAGACAAATCTAGACACTACCGCAGCAGGCAAGAAGTTCGAGCAAAGGTAAACTTTACTTTCTATTGTATATTTATTCCAATGTAGTTAAATAGCCTTACTATAATACTACCAATAGACGTATAGTTATTTTTTGTTTTGACCTTTATGTTTTTATCAAAGGTCATGTCGAAATTTGCCAGAATACAGAGTTTTTTCTTACTATCCAATTCAAAGCCCCATTTGCAAATACATTTGTAGGAACCAGGTGTATTCAAGCAATCCTCTGTCGAGTTGTCACACGGGCCTGGCTCTGCGACACATTCGTTTACATCAACACATAAACCAAATTGAGACTTCCAGATAAATCCAACTTGCTTGCAATTGCACGATACATTCCACTTATTATTGATAATATCCTTCAAGTTTCTATTTTCTTTTCTATCTAGCATACATGTTGTGTTAGGTTGAATGTCAGGGCTTTCGACAAAGCAAGGGTTGAATATATTTTCATGGCATTCATTAAAATGTTCAATGTGCTTCAAAGGACAACAAGGGTCTGGACAGAAACTGTACAACGCGCAAGCAAATGATAGTCTATCATCAGATCTAAGGTCACGGTTTCGATGTCCAAACTTAGGATCTAAACAATTTGCAAAGTTATCACATGGTTCTCCAAGCATTGATAAAGCAGGCGTTCCAAGCATTGTGTACCAGCACATGTAATAAATGGCAGTTGTACGCCACTGAAACTTCTCCGTAAGACTATCAAATGGAAAAAAGCTCCTCTCAGAATTAAACTTTGAGATTGTACATTCATAGTTTATTTTATTAATTACCGTTTCATTTTCTACAGCTTTTTCATTCAAAAATGTAACGATGTCCTCATTTCTGCCAAATGGAACTATATCGATTACACGTTGTAAATAAGTAATGCACTTATAAAAGTTATTATTACAATTTTCGTACACTTTCCAATGTAAAGATCTTAATATAGGCATTGGAAAGGAATCATAGAATCCGATGAATTCTTCACCAGGTCTTGTACTATGACATCGTGGATCCCATTCATTAAATTTATAATTTCTTAAATAATGAGCTATATCTTTCAAGGACTCTGAGATCCATTTTTCGTCAGGTACTTGAAAAGTTGTAGCTGTAACTTGCTTAGTTTTTGATACCTTTGTAACAACATCGTCGAAGTCGTTGTTAAATCTTTCATCGATGTCATTTTTTAAACTGCAATCACTAAAATATATTAAAGTTACTGTTATTATATAACTTCGCTTATAAGCACAGTTCATTGTCTTAAATGATATAATTTAATCTTAGTTTAGAGTTAAAGTAAACATTTAAATGTCACTTAATACTCAAAGCCTCCAACAGTTTTCACATGAAGCCATAGATAAAAGCTTCGTGAGTTTTTATGTTCTTGTCACTTGCTTAGACCAGGACCGCTTATGTTATTGATCTACTAATGGATCTACGGGTACTTCATATCACATCATGTGCTTCATACAGTAACTCAATGCAAATATACGAATAAACGCCAAAAGAATTACTTAAGATTTAAAAATAAATATATTATTATACTAAGAAGATTGAGGAGCAGTTATTTGTTAGCATGCTCAATGTCTTTTAATATCGTAATTAATATATCCTATAAAAACAAAAAAAAATACTTCATTAAAATATCACGGCAGAGCTTGCAAGACGTCTTACTTACATGGCAAGTTAAGAGCGAGCAAATACAAAACAAATTAAAGAAAGATACCTATGAAGACAATAAAAGATCTTATTCTGCTGATTTCTAGTCTGAAGAAAGGGGCAAAGAAGAGTATGCTGCAACAGAAAAGCCGCAAGATACACGAATCGCACGCTCCGCTGGGAACAGTCTAGATAAACTAGGTGGTTCGAGTGCAAGCGTGGACCCTGATGGTAAGGAACACTTTCAACATACTCATACGGTACTAAGAATAAATGTTTTATATAAATTTTACTTATGACTAGCTCTTGCCCGCAACTTCGTTTGACTACACTATCTACGGTAAACTGTTATTGGAATAAATAATATATACAGGATGTTTGGTAATACCTCTATAATCCCGAATATGGCAGATATGTAGGCGTAGAACCCCAGAGATTTATAAATATATCTATGTTTATAAATCTGTATACAGGTACGGTACGGTACGGGTCGGGTCGGGCCATTTTCAGATGAAAAGCTTCATATTACCTATTATGTCCGAGAAATTAGGGTTGTCCGTTACTAAGTAAAATTGCAAAGTGACAACCTTATGTCCAGCTGATACATTGTTCTTGTTCGTCAACCTCATGGTCCAAACGAAGCAGAAGTCAAAAAATGTCAGGGTTTAACAAAAATAATTCATACATACATACATAATATAATCACGCCTTTTTCCCGTAGGGGCAGAGACCACTTCTTTCCACTTGCTACGATCCTTACATACTTGTTTCGCTTCGTCCACTTTCATTATTCCCTTCATACATGCTCTTCGGTTTAGGGTACTCTTGACCTCTTGACAAAAATAATGTAATAAAATAAGTTTGAGTTTTTGTATGGAAAAGTAAATCTTCATAAATATGACTTTGCATGTTATCATGGTGTTCTTTAAAATTGGTTGCACGGCTATGTTTCGGGATTATACATATATCACCAAACACCCTATATAGTATAAAAAGTTACTCATGTTATTTTACATTTCAGTTAAATATTCTTCTGCATTACAAAATAAAAAAAGGTAGTTAGATTATAGTGTTCAAGCAATTCCTTTGAATCTACTTTATTTATCGATACTCGTAATTATGCCTATGTTTCAAATGCTAGCACGAACTTCTCTATATCATAATGTAAAAATTATGTTAAATTACGACTACGATTATATTATAATGACGTATGTCGATTGTTATTTGCATTCACTGATTATTAGTGAGTTGTTTAACCGATGATATTATCATTGGCTTTATTAAAAACTTTAAATTAACTTAATTTATGACGACAACTTTATAAATTTAATTAATAATATACCTTTAGCTACCGTACAGCAACTATGCCGTGATCTGTGATTTTGCTCAACATTTTTTTGTAGGCATTAATGTATGGTTCTACATTTAATAATAATGGGTCCCCTTATTGATTTCTGATAGAACACGAGGAATGTTCTGGAAGTTCTGAAGGAGCAGAAATAGGTAGTCGAGAGGAAAGAGGTGTTTATGCAGCTCCATGGTGGTGTGGCAACTGGATATTGCTCTCAGAGAATGACGATCATTGGACAAGAATACCACCAGGTAAGTAACAAAAGTTATACAAACAATTGTCATAGGCACTAACCATGTTTTCTTTAATGACAATAATATGTTTTAAATGAACCGTGTTTATGATGTTGATGTGCCTTGAATAAATAAATAAATATGTACTCGATCCGAACCCCTCGGAGAATGTATTAAAGAACGGAGGCACGCTTGCATGATGCCATATCCTTTAGAAATCCTCTGACGGGGTTTCGATCACACGGTTTAACGGGAACCCCTTAAAGGTTCTCGCCACCCCAAACAAGTCCGGTGACGCTGTTAAGGCCAAAAACAGTGGCAATCTGTTGTCTCTCTAGAGTCTAGCTAGTGAAACAGCAAGCCTAACAAACGAAATGGAATTTTTCGTAACATTTAATAATAAGAGGAGTTCATGAGAAGAGCAAGTTGCAAAAATATAATTTATTATATTAATTATAAGATAATTTTATCATTTCAGATGTAATAGAAATAGCTGATAGCAGCAAAGATGATCCAACCGAGTCAGAGACGGAATTCAACAAGCGTTACGTTGCGCTAACGCACAGGCTTGTACACAGAAGAGCTTGCATAGAGTTAAACAGAAGACAAACAAACAACACTTTTGGTGAGTACCTATTTTCAGTGCCTTGTAAGACTATGGTGTCAAACTTTCCGAAGCGAAAATCTTCAGAGGCAGCTTTGATATTGTTATATAAAGATATTACCTAATTATTAAATAAGGCATGCGTACAGCCATACTGATAAAAGCAAGTAAAATAATCTTAAAAGCATGAGTCTTTTTAATGACATAGCTTGAATTAACTTGACTAAATCTTTAAAATGATGTACGGACTAATATGACATTCGACGTTGTTGGGTACCTACCTACACACGTTGGAGATACAAATTCTAACTTAAAATCTAACTTAAAATGCTAAATGATATTAATAGTAATTGTAAACTGTCAATTCTTCTCATGTCCGGACAGTTATATCATCGCTATCTACTTTAACAGTGACGAGTACGTTTATTTTGAGTACCGATTCTATTTAAATCTCGCCACTTATTATTTCAGGAGTTCTGTATATTTTTGCTGTTATCTTCCGTGGTGGCATTAGAATAGCCATTTTGTGACGTAGGTGATAATCAAATTGTTCAGTAAGGTCGTAACCTTGACACGACATTTCACTGACCTTATCGATAGAGAATAATAGATTTACTAAGAAAAGAGAAAGTAGCAGGAGTTCTGTTGATAAAACAGATGCGTAATCATCGAAACTGTTTCGTACTAATTTTAATTCTGAAAGTGTTTCCAACGTCAATCCTCAGTAGTAAGATACACGCGACTGCGGTCAGATGATATTTTTACGTCTGACGTTGTGGACGGTTTGGCTCATATTGATTTTGTATTGGGAGCATGTTTAAAATGATCGAATAGTGTTTTCGGTGACGTAATTTTAATACAGTGCACGCGTACAGTAAAATTGGTGACAAAATTGTATTGACGTAACCGAAGTTCAAGACCGTTTGAGGGGAGTACTCTAATTCCCCATACAATATGGGTTACGTTTGTAAGTAGAGTGAAAGATTCCTAATTTGATTTGTAACGTTTTTTGATATTTATTTATTTATTTGTTTTTAAATTTTGTTTTATAGTCAAAGATGTTTTGTCGAACTCAAAAGGAAGTCTCAGGCAGAAGTTGGAAGATATCTTCAAGCTAATGCTTATGGTGTGGTGTCGGCAGTCTCAAGTAAATCGGCTTGTCGCTGTAGAGCCATGTGGTAAAAGATTATTCAAAACTATAGTGTTCTGTGCAAATAACTACATAATAATAATGCTCTTTTTTATTTATATTCTACTACTAACGCGTGTCTTGTCCTGTCATAATTTAAACAACAAAATTTTATCGCACCTTATGAATTAAATCTTATTGCTTTTTTTTTATTTAAACTAAGTCTCAACTAGGTTTTACTGATGATTAAAGACCATCCTCAGCCTAAAATATTCCACTGCCGGGCTCAGACGCGAGTGTAGCCACCAACTAACTCTTAATAAAATCATACAAAGAAACTGCAATCTTATAAAAATTCAAATTGCGTCTTTGTAGCTCCGTGCTAGATCAATTTTAAATTTTCAAACAGTAATTCTAAATTTTATGTTTACCACTGATTATAATCTTATCTGTAGGGATACTTGAAGCTAGGTCAGGTTCAAGATACAGTTATGTTAAAAAAAAATCTTCTGAAGTATACGTATCGCTATGTTTGCAAAATATTACTTAATTTTAATTTATCTGAGAATAATTTTATTAGAATTTCGTATGATTATGATATTTTACATCGTCATTTGTACATATGTTAGAATTAAATTTTCTCTGAGTTCTTGACTTGACTATGAGTTTTCTCAGTAGATTTGTTATATTTGATTTTAACTAAAATTGAGAAAAATACAAACAGTCGCGCGCGAGTTTTCTTTGTGAAGTATTATTTTATACAACCTTTACAATAATTACATAACTAACAGCGCTACGAAAATACCTATGACTGCCAAGAAGCTCTACTTTCATTATCAGCTCATTTTATGTCTCCTCTGCTGGAGCACGAGCCTTCCCTATGGATGGATAGGGAGAACTACGCCGGCCCAGTGCGGATTAGTGGCTGTTAACGACTGCTAATGCAGCCGGCACCAATGGCTTTACGTGCCTTCCGAAGCACGAAAGCTCCACTTTGATCCATTAAAATTATATGGCAAAAAAGCGTAACACCTAAAGCTGTAGCTTTAGGTGACTTTAGGTGACTTTAGGTGATTTTAGGGACTGTAGTCCCTAATACGTGCGTTACTCTTAATGTTGCAAGGGGCAAGAAACTCAGCAAGGGCGTTTCTTTTCTCCCTTATCAGAGTGTATAACGCGAGTTTTATTCGATATTTGATCACATTAACGAAAGTTTTGAAATGAAAATAAAAATAAAATGAAATTCATTTATTGGCACACACTACAAAATATCACGATATTCACATTAACAATACAAAACAAAAACAAAAGATAAAAGTGTGACCAACGTTACTAGGCCCCAGCCTCAGCACGTGCTACAGCGACCTAGAGCCGCTGCAACGCTGGTATTCTGGAGGGGCCTAACTCGGTGACGTGTCCACAAACCAACATAGACAAATATAATAAAACGCTAGAACACACGAAGAGAAAAAAAAACACACAATAATAATTTATGACACTAAGGGCCTGTTTCACGATCTACAAGTAAGTTCCCATTAGCGTTTACTTGACAGATAGTCCATACAAAACTGTCACTTTATCTGCCAAGTAACTCCTAATCAGACATTGTGAAACAGGCCCTAAACATTTAACACTACTCAGTAATATCTTGGCTGTTTGCTTGCCTTCCCGTGCTTCCAGCAAAAAAAAATAAAAAAACAAAATTTTGCACTATGGATGGTTGGAACACACAAAAAGGATGACAATAATGACATTTGACGTGACAGCACAGAAAGAAACGGGAATTACGGCAAGCAACGGCATGATGGGATGGTTGTGTTGATTGATTTACACACGATTCACATTACAATTACATGGACAGTACAGACACGCCACTCAAAGTAATGAACAAGTATAGGCAATGCCTATCGTGGCAGAACCAAAAAAATATTTTATGGCATTGTAGCAGCACCTCCTGGTAACAAATAACAAAACAGTAGAAAATTTTTACTTTTTATTTTCAAGTGCTAATTGCTGCACTGAAGCTAAATTAAATGTTTATAATTTTTTTACAAAATACATTGAAAACCATTGGTTCCAGGTTCGATTCCTGGCTGGGTCGGGTGGGCGTTTAATTTTTTCACTGTATTTTATAAAAAAATTATAAATATTTTAAACAGTAGAGTTTTAATATTACCATACAATTTTTTCGTTAATGTGATCATATGGCAACCAGCACGAGACTCCTTGATGGGCCCTACGCTAATTTGACGGTTCAGTAATATAAAAAAAAGATAAAAAGGTACTAATGAAAATTAAAAAAGTCAATAAAAACCTTAAAGTTCGATAACACTTTCAAAAAGAAACTTTAATAATATAATAATGTGATTATTCTTCTTCTATCAGAAACAGAAGGTGCATACCGTTAACTACCGACAGCGTATTGTATGAATGAATATTGAATTTTGGCCTTTTGGAGAACTGCCAAGCATTTAGTGAAAGCTATAATATGAAATTTCAGGTCCAAGCACTCGATATGTGTGTCACGGCCACATTTTCATTGGTGTATAGGTATGCGTCTTTCGGTCGTAATATACTGTTTAGATAACAATAGTTATATCAGGTTAATCGAACGGTTCTGTTGGTGCTATTTTCCGAGTATTTGTAATCTACCTATTATTAGTGGAGTTGAATCGTAACAATTTTTTTATATACTTCTCATTATGTTTGAATTAAAAAGACTTGTTGTACTTGGTGTGCCTGCACATCAACCTATCCAAACCTGACAAATTTTTTCAATACAAAGTCAACCATATTACTTAAGCATAAAGTTCAAAGTCTATTGAGGAAATTTGACAGTTTGTGGTAGGTTGATGTGCCGGCGTGTGTACATTATAATTCAAGCTGTTTTGTCACACATTATAATAGGATCTTTTATAAGCAAAGCGTCGGTAGCCGAACGGATAATGCTCAGATTGCTTTCGAGAAATGGATGTTCAATTCCTTTAGCTCCTATGTAATACTGACGTAGACTCATACCTTATTAGCAGCTTATTAGCATTCTAGGTTGGTTAACAGGACTGTAGGAGCTTCGTCTACTGTACTGTTGGTCGTTGTGTTCAGCCACACTTTTAATCGTATTTAGACGTCCGATTGAATGGCGTTCTTCTATCAAAGGGTTAGCAGTTCATTTAAACGGCTATTAAACCAGTTGGCTGCGACAGTAATATCGAATTAATAATAAGCTTCTCTTTTATTGTAGTTTTTAATTTTTAAAATATGTATTGTTATCAAATCTTTGAATATGATTTGGAACTTAATTGTAAACACTTTGCTAAGGTCTTGATTTTTATTATTATTCCAGAAAGCGACAAGACTGTCGTCGTCAGGCGCGGTAACGAAGAGTTTGGCTTCAGGATCCACGGGAGCAAACCGGTCGTGGTGTCAGCGATCGAACCCGACACACCGGCCGAAACCTGCGGCCTTGAAGTCGGCGACATTGTTATAGCTGTTAATGGTAAATATTTTGTTTTTTTTTCTAGTTAAACAACATAACTAATACTAGCCAGCTTAAATTTGATCGAAAAAGACGCTAAAAACTACTTGCTTCAGCAACCCTCAAATCTAGGCTTGTATACAAAAAAAATACAAAAAAGTTTATTTCAGCAACTTAGTCTAATACAGGCATAATGTGGTTAGTGCTCCCATTTGAGCTAAAATAACTTGTTGTAGGCAGCACCGCTCTTCCATAGCATGGTCACAAATAGACTAAACCACTTTAACAGTCATAAAATGACTGCTTCAAATACCAATCATTCCTGTATAAACTCACATTGCACGTTTGCTCATCAATACCCGCCCCCCGACCGCCTAACCGATTGCTTTGGCTACGTGTATAGTTTATGACGTCATTGAAATGAAACAATTTTTACGGATCTACTCGCGTTTATTTTACACATTAGTTTTAATTAATGTTTATCCTGACGTTTCGAACCCTTTGCAGGGTCCGTGGTCATAGGGAGACTGAGGTGTTGGTCGTCTCATAATTAGTTAGTAGCTTGTATACCCTCATTTAAATTTAATCAGGTGCGTTCCGTTTTTCGCAGAAAAAGCTTACAGTATCTTTTGGTCTGGCAGTATGGTGTTGGGACTGGGATTTAATATTCTGTATGATGGGATCCCAGGCTGGTGGTAGATTCTAACCATCTTCTCTATTAAAATTAGGATGTTTTTTTAAATCTAATATCCTCGCGTATCATCCTAGGCTCGGAACGGAACGCACCTGATTAAAGTTGAATGAGGGTATACAAGCTACTAACTAATTATGAGACGATCAACACCTCAGTCTCCCTGTGACCACGGACCCTGCAAAGGGTTCGAAACGTCAGGATAAACATTAATTAAAACTAATGTGTAAAATAAACGCGATTAGATCCGTAAAAGTTGTTTCATTTCAATGTGTAGTGTTCGCGTAAACTTTAGAAAACAATTTATGACGTCATCTTGTCATTTCGCACCGCCTATGAAAGCAATATCGAAACCTATAGGCTATAGCTTTCGATATATGACTATACCTATTAGCTAGACAAGATGACGACATATGCTGTACTATAAGCAATTGAGTTAGGCGGTCGGGCCCCTGGTTGCATTCAAGGCTTACCAGTACTTGTACTTGTCTTTGTAATACTTTGTACGCCTGTGTACTTTGTGTTAGTACTTGTCTCAAATAATGCGTGGATATCCAGACAATCCCTCTTGTCTAAGTTATTTATGAAAGGGACCTGCATGCAAAATTTCAGCATGTCCAATCATTAAGGCTTTGCGATGTTGATCGTTCTTCTCGCGGCTACTCTCATCCAGCTCTTAACAGGTGTGTTTGCTTCCATATTTCGGTGTAAAAAGATCGTTCTATTATTAATAACTCATGTAAATTTATTCGGTCTGCTAAACACGACAGATATGGATTTTTATTCGCTGGTGGGTGCTCGCGTGCATATAACTAGACAAATTTCGTGAATTTTATTGTTTAATAAAATTAATAATTTGATCGTTTGATTAGATTATTTTAACTGTTTCCTTATTCTGTGTAACATGCAGATTTACTAAAAACCAATAAATGACAGATCTAAAAATCTTCCTTTCAGGAATCAACGTTTTAGACAAGACACATTCTGAAGTGGTGAAAATAGCACACTCTGGTTCTGAAATTCTAGAATTAGATGTAAGTATTAAACTAAAATTAATTACCAGTACCATAATAGGGATGTGGACAACAACAATAATTAATTCCAGAATAATAAACGTAAAAATGAAATCAAGCTACAGCTCTTTAAAATATTAAACAATTTTGATTTGACCTAAACATGAATTTTTGCAACTTAGTGATTTCATAGTTTCCATTTTCATACAATTTCTATTGAAAAAAAATGTTTTGACAGTTGCAAAAAGTTTCTTAATTGACTAACCAGTCAACTACTCAATTATACCTAATCATCGTCATCAGCTATCGAGAAAATATTATCATAATTTTGCATGTTGGAAACAATAAGATTTTTCCTGTGAAAAATGAAAAGAAAAATGTTATTACAACACATTATGTTGTATACGTTTTAATAGAAAAAATACATAAACAAGGGCATTTCAGAGTGTTCAACGCCTTAAAAGCATGAGAATTTTAATAATGATTATTTAGTAAAATATTGTTGCGAACAAATTACAATTTTAAAAAAGACAGTGTTGAAAAAATCCCACGAGCGGGATTCGGACCTGCACCACATAACACGCCGGGTCAGGTGCACTACCAACTATGCTATCGTGGCTCACGTATGTGGCTATCGTATGCTATAGTTGGTGTTGCACCTGACCCGGCGTTTAATCAACACTTTGTCTTTTTTCAAAATGAGAATTAATGTTTATTATATACGCGGCAGGTAGCACGAACATGCGAAGTAGTTGCATCCCTAGCACACGAAGGCGGCCCTGCCGCGTTGTATTCCGGCTACCTTTGGAGGGCAGCGCCTCTGAGGCCGCCCCACCCGCCCCGGTGGACACGCCGGTGGTTCGTGCTGAAGAGGGACAACTGCTTGTACTACTACAAAACTGATTCGGTATGTTCTCGCCATTTTTATAAGGGTGGGAATGTTTAAGGGCAATATATAAAAACATTTGAACATTTTAACTCTCCTCGTATGCCACCAAGAGCACAACTTTAATGATATTATATTAAAAAAAAAAAAAACACAAATGTTGAAAAAATTTCCACGAGCAGGATTTGAACCTGCTTCTGACATACCGGGTCAGGTGCTCTTCCAATATCTATTATATTAGTTTTATAAACGCGATCGAATGGCAAATAAAACTCGCACTAGCCATGCCATCCTAGTGACGTGTTGGAATAGTCTACTTACGACTGCTACCACCAATTCCGTTTTCTGTAAACAATGCGTAGAATCCTATTTCTGGAATATTATCAGTTTTTAAACTTGAGTCGACACTGGCATACCTTAAAAGAGGATTTTCTCCCAATAAAAGGGAAAATCTCCCGTCAGACTAATTGCACAGCTATTTAATGAATATACGAACACTGCATTCATGATGTAATACTAAATAATACCGAAGAAATAATCCATACAGTTACTGAAGTACATAATTGTAATTTCTAAAATACCTTAAAGCCATTTCACGGAACAGTAACGCTACACTCACTAAACTAGACCTTTCCCAACGTCTAAATTTGAACAACGCTTTCACACCATCTATAAATAAATACATCCACTTTCGTCCAACAGAGTATCCACCCGGTAGGCGCTCTAATGTTAGTGAACTACCAACTAACTGAGGAGGAAGCAGGCAGGCCGCACGGATTCCGATTGCAGCGCGGCGGCGGGACGAGGTTGCAACTCGCCGCGGACACTGCGGAAGCGTCCGCTAGATGGCGCGCTGTGCTCGCACACGCTATTGACGCTAGTAACCAGGTACATTGTATTATTAATAAGCATATCTACGAAGATCCTTTTAAAAGTTGCTTTTACCCTTTCAATGCCAATGTTTGAAATATCGAACTCTTATTTTCTTGACCAATCTCCTAGATAGGTAGATTTACCTATCTGTTGGTGGTAAACAACAGATAGGTATATCTGTAAGATTGATAGATTGAGCACGCCAAGAACTTGTCCGATATATCAGACTTGACGTTGAAAGAGGAAAAATCAGGTTTTTAGATTCTTAAAACGCTTAGAGTGTTACGTTTTTAAACGTTTACTTTTTATATCACTCAGTCCCGCCATCTATGTTGCGTAGACGAAATTACTACGTCGTCGTTGTAGCATCTCGCAGGACGCGCGATTAAAGAGCGTTTGTGTTTGTCAAGTAGCAAGCTTTTAGCTTAGAATCTTTGGCCTCAAAAGTTATATGACACGACAATGAAAGCTTCAAACAAAAAGCGTTTAGCGAAAAGTTTATTAAAAACGGCATTGTTATATGCGCAATATTTTCATTATAGGTATTTCAGACTGTTTATAGAACATAACATAAGTCAGTTAATTATCAATGGAAGCTTTTACGTTAGCTGAAGTACACACGAAAAAAACACGCTCACGGTATGGGTTTTTGTATGCCCATTGTCTATGTAGAGTCGGTATTGCAACTAATTTCAGAATGCGCTCGCTAGATGGCGTTATACCACAGAAGCTCTAATGCTAGCTAACAAATTTATCTATGCTTTTACTTAGCCTGTTGTAGGGTTCCTACAAATGACTACCACCATCATATACTATACTTACCTACTTTCATACTTGTTTCTACCGCTGAGCAGCATTGTTACAGGTATTATTGCATTCCGGATTTAGATCTCGTAAATTATCTGGGCATAGGAGCATTCTAATTAAGGCCAATCTAAGGCATGGTGTGCAAGGTGTTTCAAGCATCGGCTACAGTGATGTCAGTTAACATGAATTATTATTAGACCAATATTGAATATTAAAAAACCTCAGAAGGGCCTACTGATTATTATAATTTATGAGTAAGTTAGAGATACAACTGTAACATTTTTTGGTCTGTATGTACAGCCAGGCGATTTTATTTTCTGTTCAGCAAGTTGTTAAATATGCTTGTTTAAATTTGTTTTTTTTTTTCAAAAAAGAAAGAAGAAGAAAGAAGGCTTTGCTTAAGCTGCTGCTTATTTTGTTGAAGAATTATTATTATTTTATATTAATGCAATAAAAAGCAGTCAACCCAAGGACTTCTTAAAATGAAGTGCTGTAACGCGGAAGTTACGCATCCTTATCCATCATACTACTTAAAATTTACTATTACGCGTATAACATAATCAACTGCTTTTATTTGCTCATAAATTTGGTATCGTATTGACCATCGTCAATAACTCGATAAATTAATCAAAGATATTTATTGCATGTGTCTCAGTGGTATTTATAGCACCTGTACAAAGTCTAGTGTTTCCAAAATTCTATGATCGAGAAGTTAAAAGCGTACCGTAATTATCCGAATATTCCATAGTAAATTCTATATGATAGAATAGATACTGTTAAACCATAAATAAAAGGAAAAATACTAAACAATCCAGAACTACCTTTATTGCTTGAGATATTCGAGTCCCATAGCACAGCTTACTACCACCTAAGACGCGTTCATGTTTTATAAACCTTATTGTATCATTAAATTAATTAAGCATTTTTTCTTCTTAATTTTTCTTATCAAAATAGATTATCACTTTATCGCGCAGCTTAAGTTGCGAGTTATTTATTTGAAGTCTAGTTTATTTCAGTTTATTTATAGTCGCTAATGAGTCCTAGCACATTAGCCGGGTTCAATTCTAAAGTCGGGCAAAGTGTGTTTTGGATTTTTCGATGCATAGCCCGGGTTTGTGATTATCAACCCGCATTTCAATTGCAGCGATGACTTGATTTCAATGATAGAGGCTTTTGCCCAGCAGTGGGACAGTATATTGGCTATTTATTTACTCAAGTAGCAAAATTCTCCTATAATTGTTGCATTATAAAACTAAACATCTTATAGCACACTAATAAACGCTTTGATTAAAATCACTGATCTTATAAAAGCAGCTTAAAGGGCTATTTGCGCTACAAGCACTTTCGACCTATTACGTAGTTTTATAAACGTTTACAAAAACGTCTTATTAGACTATTTACGCTTCAAGCACTTTCAATCCTAATACGTAGTCTTAAAAACGTTTACAGGTTTACATTATATGATTCTTAAATGACTCTAAGTCTTATAAGGGCATGTTATAAATATAAATAGCAAGTTCAAATCAAAGCTCCTATAAATGCATTTAATATGATTGTGTTTTATTCTTCTATAGGAAAATTCTCCTGTAAACTTTTTGGGTGTAGCTACTATATGGCAAAAGATATTATAAGATTGATTTGTCTTTTTTTTTTGACGCTGCTTACAGTGTCAACATAAAAAGAGCTGTACACTTGCTGAGTTTCTTGCTGGTTCTTCTCAATATAAGATCTCCCGCCCATAGTAGACTTACGAACCGATGGTATTTGAACATTTACAAGTGCTACTTGTAGCCTAAACTGAATAAATGATTTTGAATTTTGAATTTTTTTTTATTTTGTCGTTACTTCTAATAGATTGGTAGCACCAACTTGCACGTCCTGTGACTATTATAGGTAAGATTCTACTTATAAGTGACATGCATTTTGCTATTACTAGAGTGATCGGCTGTCCACAGCCATTTTGTTTTCGTTTTGTGTTTTTAAGGAAGAAAATACAAAAATGGATCTAAACAAATGGAAACGATTTAAGCGCAATGGCAGTTATCGAAAAAGAGTTTCAAAAAAAGGTCTTGAACAGAAATCAGCGTTGGGGTCGTAATTCAAATCAATAACTTCAACTAATAAAAGAGAGTCTAGTGAAGTTTGTGATGGTTCCGTACAATGTGAAATGGAAATAGGAAACTACGAAGCGCATTTATCTGAATGTTCTTATTATTAAGAAGATTGTGAAAGTGATAGCGGAAGTAGTGCTGGTGAATCTGATGATGACAACAGTACTGACTTTACTTCTGTCGTAGGTATTTCTCTTAAGGAACCCTAAAAGCATTCAATACCATTGTATTGATTGGTGTCCATGACTGTGATCCTATAATAGCATTGGCTAAAATGCATTGTAAGGCTCTTGATAAATGCATTACAATATGGACAATCCGATGACGGCCATTTTTTTTTATCGACACCTCTGTTAAAAAATAAAGAAAAATGAATACTCTAATTATGGCATCACAATTACCACTATTAGATCAATCACACCAGTAGCAGCATGCGCCAGATCGTTACAGGGCTAATCACGTTCATTCAGTGCTCGTACCAGATCTTTATAGGAAACAATGATCCTGTAGAAAAACTCAATAAAATAGTAATAAAATCAATTTGCACTTTACCGGACTGTAACAAAATTACTATAAAACGCAATAGTACTATAAAGTGCGCCTAAATGCGGGCTTGTAAACGTTAATAGGATTTCTATAGGACTAAAAAATATCTGGTACTAGGATACTTACACGACTACATTTTGCTACTTGGGATAGGCTCTATGTCCTAAAGAAAGGATTCAATTTGTCACCAAATCAGAATTAGAATTCAGAATGCTTCTTGCATCCTTCATAGTAATTGCCAAATATTTTTGAGTTGTGGGTTTATCTTAAAATACCATTTTCGAATTGCTCACATAACATTAGAACTCCTCGTTCCAGCGTGATGGCTGGTTAGAAGTGACAATGAGGAACATGAAACTGCCGCCGTCGTCCATACCTCGTCCGGACTGCTTCGGATACCTTCTGAAACTGGGCTCCAAGTGGAAGTCCTGGGTGAAACGGTACTGCGTGCTCAAAGACGCGTGCCTTTACTTCTACAGTGACGGGAACAGTAAAAGTGCTTTTGGTAAGTGTTCTTCAAAGTTTTTTGACAGAACTGAGTGGTCCACTTTCTTTGTTTAATAACTCGGCTGGTAGGTGTATCTTGATACAAACCAACCATCAGATGATTATCGTCATCATAGTACAAACGTCGAATGAAAACATTCCCTTGAGTTTTTTCACGAGTCACGAGCACATGTAACGGTTAATGATTACTAAGCATTCAAGTACAAGTCCAGCAGTGGACATCACCGCTCATTTTTTCTACCCAAATGTTAAAGGTAGTCTGCCCGTCTCTGCAAAACTTATACAATGAGACCAACACTAAAATCGTGAAAAACAAAGCAACTGTTTCATACCTTTTGATTGAGTTAGGTTTACATAATGTATGGATCAGCTGATATTTTTTTACGATTTCCGAGTTGGGCCAATAGCAAAAGTTTTTCAAAAAGATGGGAAGAGACGTATCTTTATTTTTTTCTGGAAGATTACGGTGTATAACCTTACTACTTCATTTCAGGCATGGCGTGTCTCCACGGCTACAGAATACAGACATGCGCACCGGGCGGCAAGAAGTATGCATTCGAGGTGATGCCTACTGAGCCGAAGCAGAGACACTTTTACTTTCACACAGAGTCGGAGATGGATAGAAAAAGGTACTATTATTCTAACTAAAAGTACTAAACAAAAAAAAGCTCTTTTAACTCTATTGACGATCGACCAGGGGGCCTACCGCCTAACTCTATCGCTATCGCGCTCTATAGTTTATGGCGTCATCTTGTCATTTCAAAAGCGATATGAAGTCGGGGGGCTGTTTGAGTAATATGTTTTCATAATATTTTCTACTGTGTTTATTTATTTTCTCAAAGGCAGAATGAATAATAGTTATTGAATTTAGTGTTTTTATTTATTTCTTAGTTGTAAGCACTTGGCCCTTATATCACCTGATATTAAGTGATGATGGTCGACCGTGAAAGCGCACTTTATCCGAAATACTCATCTGCTGAGGAACTGGCTATCTTATCTTATAAAGTTTCCTTTTCATAGTAGGACTACCCATTGGGATTAAATGTGTAACAAAATCATTTATTACAAAAACACAAATGTTGAAAAACTTCCACGAGCAGAATTTGAACCTGCACCCTTCTGACATACCGGGTCAGGTGCTCTTCCAATTGAGCTATCGTGGTTCTAACCAGCCCGCCGAAATTATTCAACACTATTTACTTTTTACTTTGAAAGGCAAAGGCACCCATTCAATGTCAACAACTACCGTCATTAACACCCGATCATAATATTTTTACAAATAGTAAAGATCAGTTAAGAAATTGGCAAGCTATTTATAAAATGTTTTTGTTATGTATATATATTTTTAACGCAAATTTTGTTGCGAAACAAATTAAAATTTTGAAATTTTTTCAACATTTGTGTTTTTGTAATTTGTTTCGCAACAAAATTTGCGTTAAAATTATATAAACAAAACAAAAACATTTTAAAATAATTTATATTATATTATTTTATGTTAATATATTTTGAGTATATTTAACCAAAAATATGTCGTCGTAAAATTATATTACAGAGCGGAGTACATCGACACGTAATAGGAATCTTCTATTGGTACTTAAAATCTTATAAATAAAATTGTATTTGTTCACAGATGGATGGCAGCCTTGGAATACTCCATAGACCGGTGGATGAAGGCCGGTTGACGACGACCACAAAGCCTCGATGACTCATTCGATATCTTATAATGTTATTAAATTGTCTATTTATTTTACATTTTTTTGTTTTTATTTTGTTTTTCCCAACTGTTTTTTTTTTCAAATTGTAAAAAAAACAACATTATTCTAGATTGTTTTTTTGCATGTGTGGCATACAGTACAACAATATTTTAAGAATTTCATTTAATTTTAATTTCGTGATTTTGCGTTGTCTGTCCAACCTCCAAGAACTTTTTTCTGTCATATTTATAATTTATAAGATTTGCACTTATGTAAATACATACATTTTATTTGTCTTTTTTACTATTAACCATAAACGTTAATGCCATCATGTCGATTTTTTTCCTGAAGTTTAATTACTACTATTATTACTTATTGATTTTTTATTTTGTTATTGCATTTATCGCAGCAATATTTTATTGGAAGCCTTATTTCAAACAAAAAAACAAATTAATATTTACAACGCCACGTCGACCCGTCCTAGTTTAAAACCTAGAAATCATTTTATCCACACAATTAAAATAACTATTTATCAATATATTAAATTGATTAAAATGACTATTGACAAAATATTTTATTTTTTGTTATGTAATAATTACATAAAAATGATTTCAACGACGCATCGAACGTAAATGTCATAATGATGTAGCTTTAACCGATGTAATTCTAAAATAGGTATGAAATTAAAATATTATTATTATAAATAATTATCAATAACATAACGAGAATGAATATAATGCGAAAATGTCACGGCATAATGACTAGCCAAAATATTGGAATGAGTAAAAAAAATATATATCCTAAAATACTCATGTTAAGATTTTATTAAATGTAGTCTATCTACACGGAAGTGAAATAAAGACATGTTTGTTTAAGTGTCTGTCGTATTAAAGTTTCAAAACAGTCTTTGAAATATAAATGTGGATTATATATTTAAATATTACTGGCCAAAGGACTATCAAAATTTATTAGATATTTATTAAGACCGATATATTAAAAGACTAGAGACAGGCCAAAAATAATATTCCTATTATATTATGTAGAATGTAAACTGTTTAATACTTAGTTGTGAATCGTAGGCACTAGGGGAATATCTTATATATATAGCTATTATTATGTCATTATTTAATCACTAGATTTAGTATAAACTTAAATGTGGTTTCGATTTAAAATGGGAAAGCACAATTCTTGTAGACATATATGTAATTTTGATCTTTTATCTGTAACCTCTCATATATTTATCATGTATAAGTAAATATTATCAGTGTTGTGAATTTTCGAATATTACGATTATTTTTATTAATATTAGAATCTAATTTATATTAAATAAGGCATTTCTTAGTTGTAAATACTGATTTAAAGGGGGTTACAGTTATTTATTGCAATTTATAAGATTATATGTATAATTAAAATGTTTAGCATTTAAGAAAAAATATATTAATATTTTATTTCCCCTTTAGAATGTGGTCCATACTAGGTGACTTAAAATTGTGCATTAAAATAATAAATAAATATGGTGTTGAATCTACGTCGGCGATATGTATATAAATAATCATGTAAAGCTCAAATATATTTAAATAATAAAAAAAATATAAAGACTTGAATGTAAACAAAATCTTAAAACAAGCTTATAGACTAGCCTTGTATATTAGTGAGTGTTAAGTTATAGGCAATTGAATTTATTATAAAAATTGATTAAATTATTGCAAGTTTATAAATGCACGTTATAATAAAAGTATAGTTTTATGTTTTTAATAAATTAATAGATATATCAACATTGTACTGTTAAATAGCTATAAAAGTGTTCAGTAAACTAGTCAGACGACTATACTTAATATAAATAACCGTTCATATTTTGATTTTAAAAACATATTGTTTACTTTTGCTTTGTTGATTGAAACATGGTTTCATCAAAATAGTCTCTATATTACATAGTTCATGTCTGTTACGTAAATTGAAATAATTTAAATTTTTAAGTGTTTATTTAATTACCTTATTGTTACGAAACTAAAATGGACGTCTAAACCCTGACGATTTTTGGATAAATATGTGACCGTATATTAGATTTCGTCGTATTAAAGTATGGAAACTATTATGTTGTTTTATTTTTATTTGTACAAATTCTTAAAATTATATCATTTGATTTTATACTATTGTAGTTGCTATCAGATTATTTTTATTGTAATTTCAATTATTATGAATCTTTATATGAATTAAAATTTTATCTTTATACTTTATATAAATGACTTCACAAAATACTAATATAATTTATGTTAGGTAATTTTTGAATATTTTATTATTACATATTATTACTATTGTAAGCTCAATTTTGGGTACACTTATGGATTTATGCTAATTTTTAAGATCTTTATGTACACAGTTTCACAATAAAAGTTTCAATCAATCAATCAATCAGACATGTACCTCTTTGCTAGTACATATGACTTATATTATAATAGTATGTTGAGCATAATATAGTACATACTCATGCCAAAATCTTTACGACATATTAATATTATATATTAAATAGATGTATAAAATCACAGTAGGTATCAGCATCCGTTAAGGTGATTTTTTGTTGTCATCCATTCGCCACCTCCTTACAAAAGAAAGGAGTATAATTTTTTGCTGGTACTTTGTACATTTTGCTGGTAATTCTGTTGTTAATTTAAAGGATTTAAATGCAATGAGTCATATTGCATAAAAATATTTTATATGTAGTAAAGTAGGGTAGTGGCATCCATGTTCGACAGTTTAACCCAATTTTTGGCATAGTGGATTATTTGAGACACTTAACTTGCAAAAACTTTCGAGTAGTGAAAAAAGAACACGTTTTATACAAAAAATAAATAGAATTCCACAAAAAATACTCTGCCAAGTATTTTGTTGGGCCCTGTGTTTGACACAATTTACGTCGCCAATAAATAACATACATTTTCATTGAAATTTAACGGGATGACAGCTAAAAAGCAAGTGGTATCTATTCAATTGTTGCCAAAGACTAAAATCAAATGCTGACCCATATTTTTAATGATTACAGGAAAAAAATGACGATTACTTGTACATGATGTACACTACTGCCTTTACCCTAGGCACAGAAGAAAGATACCTAGGTACTTACATAAAGATATAGATTGTTGTGTGGCCAAAATTAAATGCTAATCTAACTATCAAAATAATATAGCTAAATAATATATAGCTTTTAGTGATACAGCATGGGACAATATAACTATTGCTAGTGCATAAAAAATGGATATACGCGCCGTTTGGTAAACGATGCCTAATGATATTAAAGGATCCTCTTTAATGTAAGAATCATTTACTAAGGAAACAACTTCGAAATCGCGAAAAGAAAAACAAACGAATCATAGGTTTATTTAGAATAGAATAGAATAGAATAGAAGAATAGAATTTAGAATTTAGAATTAGAATTGTTCGATTATGATAGAATATGATGATAGAAACAACTACAGTACATAAAAAAACTTATAAAACTTCAAAAAAATTGAAATTCTATCAAAGGTAGTTTTATAACTTAAATATTTGTTGAAAAATAATGTAGAGAGAAAAATTATAATTACCTTAAAAGGAAACGAATTCAATATTAAGTATTATCTAAATAGGCTACATCACACTTAAATAAAGAAAGAATGAAAAAAGAAAGAAAAAATAAAATACCAAACACACCAAATAAGAAAAGATATCCCCTGTCAATTAGCGACTACGAACGAAATTCATGATACCCGACTTTCGAGGGCAACGTTAATTTACACGATTGATATTATAAGCTACTAACATGAAAAATAAACACAATACGACGATATCCCTTTTTTATCGCTCCAAAAGTAAAAACAGTGAAGGCTTCGGTCGCCGAGGGGAGGGGACGGGAGCTACCGCCTTCGACGCAGGCGCAGTAGTACGCGCGCTCTACTCCCACCAGTCGCGTGTCACTTGCGCACGCGCACCTTAGTGATACCACACTGAAAAAAACAAAAAAGCACCACCAAGGACTCCCATTCTGGATTACAGTGAACAAACTCAAGTGATATTTAGTGAACACCAAGTGTGTGATAAAGTGCTACCAATAACATTCTATCCATTAACTGTTTTATGGTGTACAGTACGCTTATTGTGCGCTACTAATCTATCCACCTGTCTCGTCTGCGGTTGGACTGTGAAATGTGACAAAAAATTGCAATGAGCATCCATTGTGGAGGAGACCCGCCGTTTGTAAACTTTGCGGGTTAACTACCTGACTACTGAGGGTTGGTTTATCAACTCATCGGGCAACTGATCGCCTTGTGAGTTCTCAACAGTGTTTTTTTTTGTATGTAACTTTGAAATTTAATACAGCGGATGTAGAATAAATTGGGCACGCTGGGTGAGCTTCGGTGTGCTACCTGTTTTGTGTGGTCGGAGCGCTCCCAACTTACTGTTTCCGACGCAGATGCTGAACTGTGAATAAAAACAGTTCCCAGTATAACGGAGCTGCGGTTTACTCCATTGTTCTAATGTTTTACAGCGGTGTTTACTTAACATTTCCTGCCACTGTGTTTCGCAGTAATTATCATATCATTGTTTTGTTTGACTCTAAGGTGTCTAACTAGCATTAAGTACTTCTTGTTTTAAAGGTTATTGTTTTTAATGATTGGTTTATAAACCATTTGTATTGTAAACTAAGATTAAGAATACACAAATATTATCAATTATTACTGAACATTGTGTTAATTTAATACAGAAAACTCAATCATTTATGCAAATTGTTATGTACTAATTACATATATATGACCAAACACAGCTTCGTTTGATGGCTGCTTCTAACACTTAAAACACGTATTATTGTATATGGACATAATGGCTTTCATAGATCATCCCAACACGTCAAACATAAAGTTAGAAATGGTCTCTAATCGATTATATTTATAAGATATAGTTAATCGATTATAGAAACATTGTACAGACGCCTGCACATCAGACTATCTAAAACTGTCAAGTTTCTTCAATAAATGTTCAACCATATGCCATAAACATAAAGTTCAAAATTTATTGAGGTAACTTGACAGTTTGTGGTAGCCTGATGTGAAGGCGTGCGTACCACGAAAGCGCCATCGGGTTTCGCGCTCTTGAAACCGATTCGATCGCCTTGGAGAATCTAGTAGGGGAGACGGGGACGCTTCTGTGATGCCGTCCCCTCTAAAAACCCTCTGAGAATAGTGATCTCTACGGCTTGAGGAACCTTAAGTTTCTCGTTGCTATACTGTAAAGGTCGAAAGCAGCCAGCTGTAATACCTTTCCAAAATAAAAGCAAAGAGAAAGAGAAGCATTAAATTGTTATAGAGTATATAATAGTTACAGTGCTCCTACAAGTTCCGATGTTACTACTACAACTGTAGAAGCGACAGATTGTTTTAACAAAACAAATAGTAGTTAATCTTCGTCGTCAAGTGATAATCACGATAACGGTACCGTTATCGCGCCTGTTTCAAACGATGGTAATCATGGCTTGCCTAAAAAAGGAATACCGCGTAATATTCCACTTATAAACCTAATTGCTTCTAATATACATACTTAATGTAACAAGCGTAAGTACTTAAATAGCTCTCGAGATAACATCGACAGCGGCACCAAAATATTTTATAGACAAAAATGTTTTAATTGACGTCATAGTAGGTAGATAAACATTTTGGCTACCAATATTTTAGTACATTATTATCTATTGTACAAAGGAGAATCTGATTGACTGGTTGATACATTAACAGTTGAAACTGGTAGTGTAAAATCAAGGAATTTAGCACAAAGCAAGTTTTAACGAGGCGATTTTTGATAATTTATCACATTTTAGAAAGAGAATTGGGACAAATTTAAAAATCTGAGTTATACAAATTGGTATTTTACGGATAGAAATATTAAATGTCGTATAAACTTTTCAGTAATAAATTAGGAGATTTTAGAACTAATGCAACATTTTGGAAACTGATTTTCTTATTGCCTGTGGTTGGATGAAGTCGCTAGCAAAAGCTAGTCTTACATATACATTAGAATAGGCATCATTGCACTTACAGCAGTAATAAACGACTTTATGGGTATATTATTTATGATAAATCATTTATCTGCAAGAATATGTTTACATTGGCTACAAGTATACTAGTACTATTAAATATCAACAAGAAAATTATATGAAACAAAGTCAAAAAACCTATATGTTTCTATGGATACAAAGCTCTAGGAACAATTGCAATTATTTTTTGTGCTAATGGTAAATCAAGATACTAAGAAAAACTTGTGAACGTTAATATGAGGCTTAAAAGATTAAAGATATTCCATATTACATTATTATATCTAATAATAAAAATATAAAAATAGAAATAATGGCATTTTTTCTTACATATCTATCATGCAGTTGATGGCATTGAATAATTCGTCACCGAAAAACATTTACCAGCAAACTAACAAATTGTCGATAATGTTCTCCGATATAAAGGTAAATCTGGATTAGGAAACCACTTTATGGCAAATATTATCCTAAATCAGATAACGTCCCTGTATTCTAGATAACTATTTTGATTTATTTCGATGTAGTTATATCCTAAAGCATTCTTTACTGTTCTCGAAGCTATCTGCTTTACCTTTCAGGATTAATGTGGTCACCAGATTTGATTTTGAAAAATTTGCTGTGGATTTTAGCGTAAGTATAAGACCTACGTTCATTATTCGTTAAACGTTGTTGGAAAAATATTTATCCTTAAGAAGCAGGACAATTTGTAAAGTTGAGTTGTAAGCATATATAACTTATTAATGCTTGCCAACTTACGTGACTGATTACGGCTGTGAGCTTATTATTTTCATTAAATGCACAACATTTTAGTTTTCCTTATATTAGTAATACCATTGATTATATCCAACATAATAATTTAATGCTTCTAGTGTTTTTACTATAATTACTTTAAACTCCTGGTTTAACCTACATCATGGTAGCAAAGTCATGCTTGAAATAAGGTTTTTTCTTGTATCAACAAAGACATTTGCTGATTTTGACGTTTTTTAAGATCTTCAAATTTTATCTGAGGGAGTATTGAAACAAAAATTAATAAGAAATTGTTATTGAAATCAGTGAAAAGCAAATTATGCAGCTTTATGTTGATAATTTTGATTTAAATATACTAATACATCAAAGGTATATAAACAAAAACAAAAACATTAAAGGTCTTGCGTTAGTGGCGAAACGTTTTTTTGAAATTCTCACAATTAATATTTAAACCGATGTCGCACTTAAGTACTTCATGTTTTCATAACTTACATTAAATAACCGTATTAATTAGAGGTAGTTGAACACCTCTAACATGTTACCAAATAAAATAAATTTTAATGATGTGGTAATTAGAAGTGATCTGCTTGAATAATATCAAGATCACAATGAAATATTCAGTGCGAGTTAGCAGTCAAATGTGACGAACAAGATAAAAGCACTCAGTATCGATTAATAAATTATGCTTTGTTACTTCTGTCACTAACGTTATAGATTCCAACTTTATTGTACGCTCTACAGCTCTAAATCTACAACTTTATTGCAATAGTATAACATACCATATTATTATATATTATTATTGTTTAAAATATTATCTTAGCCAAGTAAATTTGTGATAGTAGGGAAAAGTTATAAATGTTTAATGCGTAATATTAGGCTTAAAACTTACATAGACAGCTAGGTACATGATCTGTTACAATAGTATTTGTTTTTTTATAATATATAAGTTCAAATGTCTTTGACCTTAAATTATTAATATACAAATAAAATCATTACTAGTTTTTGAACTTACGTTTAAAAACGCTTATTCGTATAACCTTTATAAATGACTAGCAGTGTTGTTTTACAGAATACAAATATACAGTAGGTTTAAAATTGCCAAATGGATAAGTGTAACATATTCCATTCTAAAGATTTTATGTTATTGAAATGACCAGTATTACATCCAAGAGACCATTACTTACTGCTGTGCCTACATACATATTCATATCTCGAAATTCTCGGCCCGAAAGAGAGATAAAAGTAGTTTTACTGCTTCGGTGCAAGTAAGATGGTAGAAACTCGATCAAGCATTACCTTGTGAGTGAGCGAGCGAGATAGAGCACTGCGGCTGGTAGGTTCGACAGAGAAGGGGGTACAATCAGAAGGCTTTTACGGTAGAGTGGACAGGGCAACGCTCAGTGAAATGTGGGTTCGCTTGCCTTCTTTTTCGATCTCGCCTGAGTAAATTGATTCTATGATTAATCTTTCGTAGTTGCTATAACTGACGAGCGTAGTTTTTACTTGACCGTTGTACGTCTCGTGATAAATTTCATGTTGATATTTGTAATTTATTTGGACTAGTTTGATTTATTGTACACCTTTTTCAAATTTAATAGCGCACGATTAACCAGTATGTATTTGCTTCGGCAATAACTGGTTGAATACTTTTCTTTCAAATATTTACCTAAAAGATTTGCGAAATTTCGTTTAATATTATTTGAATATTTTTATTGCGTCAGATAGTATGTTTTTAATCAATTTACTGCTAATAAATTAAAAATATGAAATAGGTAATAAATTACTCAATATATATTTTTATCTAATTAAACATTAACTAAAATTATACGTTCTTAGGAAGTTCTAGTCATATTTTATGTAACAAGCTTAGAAAAAGTAGCCCAAATAAACAAGTTTATTCAGAACATATAGATAACGTAGATGAAATCAAAGTTTTAAACTAGCTAAGGATTTATATTACCAATATAACAATTAAATAAAAACCATTTAATTTAGGTTCAAATTAACAAGAATCAAATTCAAGACATCATTATTTTGATAAATCAACAACAAGAAAATCATCTACACAAAAACGGACCATAACTTTAATATTTAAGGAACATGAAAGTCACAGACACCGGAAACTCTGTGAAAACACAAGCCAAGCAGAGCCGTAAACCGAGGTCATTTTATTGTCCTCACTATGATACTCATTTCAGATGAAAATAGTCAGTTCATCGTAAATCTTGAAATAGCAATCTGTTCACAGACGTTATTAGTATTGTACAAATAAAAGTGGCGGGGCCTGACAATAAAAACATTCTAAGATTTATGGATTTGCTTAGGGCATGCACACTGTTGTTACAAAAGTGCTCCTTCTATTTTCTTAGGTAACTTCTAACCCCCTTATTCATAAAAACTATTAGCATTATTTAGTTATATATTGTTTTGTCAACGTCACACAAACGTCATTTTGAATTTGACAAAAAGAGTTGTTTATACACTCGTGGACAAATAATACGGGTCAGTGACAAAATCCTATGCATCTTGTAAATTAATAATGTTACATGCTTGAAAGTAACTTTATATTAAAGATAATTTTAATATAGTATGACATAAAATTTTGAAAATAAAAAACAAAAGTTCGAATTTGGTAATAAATTCAAATCACGCGTGTTTTACTTTTGCTTGTTTTCTCACTTTTCTTTTTAATCTGTCAAATCAAAATAATAAAAGGCAGTCATCATCGTTTTTCACGGTCATTATTGAATTACTATCATGTCGCTAACGCCAGAAGAATGTACACATATCGTCACTATGCTAGAAGAAGGCAGAAGTCAGAGAAGTACAGCGAGAGTAACAGGCGTGTCACTTTCTATGGTGCAAAGTGTCGTGCAACGTTTCCGAGAAACTGGGCTCAACATTAGAAGACCTGGAACCAGCAGACCGAGATGTACTACGGCTCGAGAGGATCGATTTATTGTTACGACCATGCTCCGAAATCGACACCTCACGGCAGTTGAAGAAATAAATCAATTTCGAGAGAGCCGAAGAGACGAGGTAAGCGAGCGGACTGTAAAGCGGCGGCTCCGAGCAGTTAATTTGACCCCACATAGACCCGCAAATGGCCCAAAATTTGCAAGGGAACATCGAGTAGCAAGATACGTCGTGCCCGCGAACATGCACAATGGGGAGACGAAGATTGGGCAAGAGTAATGTTTTCTGATGAATCTAGATTTATGCTCTATGCACAGGATGGGCGGTGAAGAGTTTACCGACGGCCAGGGGAACGTTTTATTGCAGCTTGTTTTGAGGAAAAAGTACCTTTCGGTGGTGGATCTGTTATGGTTTGGGCTGGAATCTCTTCAAAGAGTCGCACGGAGTTAGTGCTGATAGAATACGCTAACTAGTGCAAGATATGTAGAAGAGATCCTTGATGAGTATGGCGGCCCATACTTGATTAATATGGGTGAACATTCCATATCTATGCATGACAATGCTAGGCCACATACAGCTCAAATTGTAAATGATTATATTCAGGACGTTTGCATCAATTGCATGGACTGGCCCTCGAGAAGGCCGGATCTAAATCCGATTGAGTACGCTTGGGATGAGCTAGGAAGGCGTGTGAGAAATCGGAACCCCGCCCCAGCTACACTTAGAGATCTGAAACATGTGTTAGTGGAAGAATGGAACAATATCCCGCAACATCGCATAACAAACTTAATAAACAGATAAACAGTATGCCCAATCGTCTGGCAGCTGTAAGAAGAGCCCGTGGAGGCAATACGAAGTATTAATATGGCTTTAATGTACGTTTTTATGTGGTCTGTGAGGTAATTAATGTCTTTTAATTTTTCAACGCAAAAAATGTTGATATGTTGATTCCTATGTAATTTTAATAAATGAAAAAATAACGTTTCTACTATTTAGTGTCGTTATTATTAAATATGAAATTATCTTCAACATAATTATAGTTTCATTCATGCGCTAGCTCTATTATTTTAAGAGATATTCCAATTTTTCGTACTGACCCGTTTTTTTTTGGAGAGTTTGCTGATTGCCTTAGCACGTTCACAGTCCCGTGCACGTCCTGTACACGCGGATGGGTCCCGACGAATCCGTGTACTTTTACACCAAGTGCGTGTCCCCATGCCCTACTAGATTCTCCGAAGGGTTCGGATCGGATCGAAATATTATGTAAATTCTTTTTTATAAATCACTGCGAGATTGGCATTTCTACTGTTTATAGGAGTTTTATAAAAGTTTCATGTAGTGATCAATGACTCTAATAATAATGTTTGCACTAATACAATAAATTTGCATAAACGTATTAATATACTAAATTAACATAATATCATACTTTTTTGCCAAAGAATCATATTCAAGAAGCCGAACAACCAAATTTACGGTTTTAGTATTATCAAAAACCTCTTAGTGATTGTGAATGTAGCTATTAAGTTGAAACTTAATAATACACATTCAATGAAGCTTCACTGACACTTAGAAAATTTAACATGTTCAGCTAAAAGCCAATCCGACTTGGATACCATTAAGTTTGTATTTAATGCAGTCAATACCATTATATCAAATATCAGGACTTCAGGACTAACGCTGATTAAAAATGCGGTCGTCATTTACATTTTCTGATATCACCGATGCCAAGAGTTAAAATATCTTAAATAAATAAATAAAATAAATTGAATGGCCGACAGATCACCATTGAAAGGTAATCTGGTTTCAGACTCAGGATCATTAAAATAATTGTATATATCATCATCATCATCATCTCAGCCAAAAAGACGTCCACTGCTAGACAAAGGTCTCCCTCAAGGATAAATCAATAACCTCATTTTGAAGGGAATTTTTCATAATTGCCACGCTTGGAAGGCGGGTTGGCGATCGCAGTACGGTAAGAATAATCACAGAGGGACGCTGCTGCCCATCCTCTGGAATGGTCCCATAATCACCTTCTACGACACCCACGGGAAGAGGTGGTGAGGTGGTGCAATTCTTTATCCCCGGCACCACACGGGCAATTGTATATTATGCTGTGTTAAAAAGTCAAGTCTTGTTGTCATGTCGTATACAGCATTTAATAGATTATATATATTAGACAACATCACATACATTGTTCTGATCCCAAGGTAAGTAGCTAAAGCACTCGTTTCATGAAACAACGACGGTACCACTACCACCCAGACCCGACACAACATCGAAAAGATCGTTTTCGAAATTGACCCGACCGGGAATCGAACCCGGGACCTCAGAGTTAGCGCTGCCCAAAGTCCAGCGTGCAAGCCACTCGGCTACGGAGGTCGTCATTTTATTAGCAACAATAATGTACATTCAAATTTGTTTTGAAGCCATCAACTTCGTTCTCATGCTCAAACATTATTTATTCATGAAAGGCACCTAACATAAAATCGTCAAAGATACGTATCTTATGATAATTACTTCGCAGTCACAATATAGATCGCTACCTACTTAATTAGGCATGTTTCTCGATCCATAAATCTGAATGTTCAACACCTGCTCCAAAACAAGCAAACCATTGAAAAACCGTCCTTTAGTTGGAATTGTGTATCAAACTTTACGATCTAGTGAAAGCTATCAAGATAACAAGTACACTCGAAGACATTTCTCTGCATTGTTATACTACAATAAATATGTTTTTATTATCTTGATATTACTACCTACTTTATAAACGTCATAGGAATTTATGATAACTAAATCATCAGTTTCATCATCAGCTTATAAATTTTCTCCTGCTGGGCTACAACCATCACAATTATGAACAATATCGCTAGCACGTTGGGAGATCGGGCTATTATGTATCACGCTGGCCCAATGTGGGTTGTTTTTCTAACTTACGACGACAGCCTTGAATTAACAAGGATCTCAATTCCTCTAATTTCCTTAGTTTAAACGTTTATTATTACGTGTATTGAAAGTACATAACGTTTTATTGTTATTTCTCTTTTTTTCAGATGAATTGTCAAGCACAATGTCGGACACCGGTGGAGCAGTAGTGACACGGGCGTCCACTCCTCGCACAGTCACAGAACCTCCAGTGACCGCCTCACTAAGGTCAAGACATGACCAATTTCTCGCTAGTTCTGCGGAAAGAGCCCAGCAGAGGCCTTCATCGAGTGGAAGGAACACTAACGGGAACTTTGACTCCCCACCTTTACCTTATCATAGACAAATTACCACTGGTTCCTTACTCACGTCCACTCATCGCGAAACCTCAGCCTTCGTTCCTGTAGTTCCCACTAGATCTATGCATCCCGTAGTGTACACAAATGAGATGCATCCAGCTTTATTACCATCGGAAGTTATGGATAGAGAAAGAATAATGGAAAGGGAAAGAACAGAACCAGCAAAGAGTTCGCCCGACAGAACGTCAGGTAACTTTCCAAAAAGAAACTCTTTCGACCTTATGGCAATGATGGTAGAGAAACGCAAAGAAGTAGCTCTTCGCGAAGCAGCGGCAGCGATGCTTATTCCACACCACAGAACATCTTCCATGGATGGAATGATGTCAGATGGTTCCTCTCAACCCCCTATATATGGTCCTCCTGGAGCATTTCTCGGAGCTCCTGGTCCTTCTCCTACCGCTGCAGGAAGCTTTACCTTTCCTGGAGCCGGACTATTTCCCCCTGGGGCAGGACCTCATCAGATGCATCCTCATTTAGACAGACGATTGCTTCGAGCACCGGGCAGAGCGTCAAGACCCAAAAAGCAATTTATATGTAAATTCTGCAACCGACAATTTACAAAATCTTACAATCTGCTTATCCATGAACGGACACATACTGACGAGCGGCCTTACTCTTGCGACATCTGCGGCAAAGCATTCCGAAGGCAGGATCACTTAAGAGACCACAGGTAAGATCTTTATATACCCCATAACTTATTCAGTGTAGTCAGTAATTACGATGTAAATTGTACGAGTTGTCCGGTCCCTTGCACATTTTAATTTTATACACCGCTGATCATAGGTAAAGACCTAATTTAAATGCACGTTACAGCAGCCGGTGTAACTCAAGTTGCAGATGTTTAGCCGACTGTGGCCGCATCCGCTCGCTACTCGGAAATGGAATATTTATATAGACTCAATCGTAGTGCTATAGCTTCTAAGAAATTGTTCTATCTTGATTAATAGTAAGAGGTGCATGTACTTTCAAGCGTAACGACCATAGCCGGTTCTGAACTAAAGCTTATGGATCTCAAAACAAATACCATTTGCTGAGCTTTTAGGTGAGCCATTGGTCAGTTATTCTGATTGTAGATAACGTACGAATGATGTATAACAGTCTTGGTTCGTTTATGACAGATAAAAATAAGCTGATAGAGATTTACTTATGCGAGATGCATAGTTGGTTTCGAGATAAATGTTAAGTAAAATAGTTCTGCTGTTTGTTTTGGGTTTAGAAATATGTAAACATGTTAGAATAAATTCAGTTCGTGTGCAAGGAAATACAATTTTAGCTTGTTGTTTGTTACCATCCACTTCAGTATTAGCAATTTCTTACACCGATATATTGTTATAAATTATGGTTAGAATAACTAAAACTTAAATTTTTTGTTTATTAAAGAAACCGTAAATTTTCGCGTCAAAAACATAAACTAAACGAGATAAGGCAACTCTTACAAAAAAAATAAAAAAATGACTTCAAAGGTCAAAATCCTTCATCAAAACTGATTACATTCAATACATTTTTGAACAAATTTAGACACATAACATCAATAGAAAATGATACATAAAAAGCCCGCATCGTCGGCTATCAATGATGTCGATCGTCGGTGTATCTCAAATCGAAGCTGCTATAAATATCAATTAAGTCTAAGCCGAAGAGCGATTCGAAAATCCCAATATGTTAATTAGCTCTTATATCAAAATAAATATACGTTCAGTTTTCTGAGAACTTTTTTGATTACTTGAACCAATCAAAAAAGCGCTTCTCGTTTAATGATTCGTTTTGAAAGTTTTCGTGCCCAAGTTGGAACATTTTATTCTCAAATTTATCTGTTTTGTTTTTAGCTTCATAACATCAACAATATAATAGTCATAACAATAATGGTTGCTGACCTTTAAGCTATTATTTAATATATTAAAGATTTTTATAGATAATTCACACAGTTGCTCACTGCAGAAAGCACATATCTAAAAACCGGTGATTCATATTCGCAAATACGTAAGCAACCTAAAAACTGTTTAAAACTAGCCGGTAAAACAATAAAATTGCCACGAAAACCATTATAACTTTTGTGTTTTTTTTTTTGATGAAACCCAATGCGGTGTAATAGAAAAATTCGACGCACATTAAGTTCCTTTAGAGTTCTATGTCTGATGTTAACATTATAAAATACATCCAATAGTCTTTATAATAAGCTTAGTAAAAAAAATATTGAACATTGTCGATCTTCATTTGATGAAACATAATAAAAATAAATGAATGAATTGATACAGTCTCACATCTGGTTCTTTTCATGAGTATTTCAATAATCAAAGATGATAAAGTTTGATTATAGTAAAAAAGGTAGGGTACGGAACCCTGAGTGCTCGCACTTGGCCGGTTTTTTAAAGTTGGGACTGTAATTAGTTTAAATTCTGATTAGTCATCCGTTTCTATTGAAGCCAGCGTCGTAATGATATACTGGAATTTGGTACTAGTGGCAAAGAAATACAGAATTGGACACTCACGCTAAGTGAAGTGAGTTGTATAACTTTTGGACTAGATGCCTCAAGTCGGATTTATATACCTCCCGCTGGGTATTTATTAATGTACTCAATTTGTTTGGTGGTAGGTCTTGTTTCAAGTCTGCCTTATTATCTGTAATAATTTCTTAACCTGTAGCTTTAACAAAAAGTTTTGGTATTTGATTAAATATGACAATTTCATATGTATGGCAACAGTGTATCAGAAGAGACCTAATTTGAATCTTCATTTTTATATAAATTTGATTGCTCAGCACGAATTCAAAGTAAACGTTTCTGCTGACGCTACATTCCCAATCGCCTGTCCAATACCTTTAAGTTCTGAGGCAATTTAATACTACACGTCCAGCCTATTTCGTGTTATCATTCTCAAATTGTCGATAGAAGCACTGAATAGAGTCGTGACAAAAAAGTTAAGTACTTTTTTCACGCCTAACCCAGTAATCAGTGCATATTTCTGCGATTTGTACCAATTGCTTTGGAAATAAAGATCATTTTTGTTTGACTAAATTGTCTACTTTTCCTTTTTTTTTAATTAGCAACACACTTTTTTTTTTGTTTTGTTGAATTGAAATGTATTATTCGTCTCATTGGTTTAGTCATTTGCTCTACATTCGCATATTAGTGTTAATGATAAAAGTATGAATAACATACCTGTTTACTACACTCGGCGTCAAAAAAATCGCACCTCTTAGAAAATCACTTTCAAATGTCATTTACTCTTGATATGCACATGCAGTCGCATTAATTATGATTTTATTTACAAGGTTACTTAATTAACTTAATAAAAAACATTACTTTTCATTATCAAATAAAACCTAATGCAACAAATAAAGTGTCACAAAAATTCGATGCAAATTTTGCTACCCGTGAGAGTTGCTAGTTGCGCTTCCTTTGTGGGTATAAAACGGTCAACACGGGTTCAATGTGGGTCATTCGCTATTCAACCGTTGAAGAGGACACACGCACAGATTTTGATGGATACCGCAGCTGATAAAGCCGCTCAAGTGGTTGCACTACTGCAATCAGGGGTGCGGCAGTGTGATGTCGCCCGGCAACTGAACCTGAGCCGTTATTCCGTTCGAAGAGTGTACCAGCGCTTCATAGAGACCGGTGGCTATATCCGCAGACACGGTTCGGGTAGACGTCGCTGCACTTCGGAAAGAGACGACCGGTTCGTTGTGTCGAACTCTTTGAGAAATCGTTTCTCCAACGCTGTTGAGTTGCAACAGCAGCTCCAGGCAGTTCGCAGACGCACCGTAAGCGTATCTACGGTTAGAAGAAGATTGAAGGAGAAGAAGATAGCGGCCCACAGAGCTGCTACGGGTCCAAAATTGACTGCAGCGCATCGGCGAGCCCGCTTGCAGTTTGCTCGTGACCACGTCGATTGGACCCTTGAGCAGTGGAGAGCTGTTCTCTTCTCAGACGAGACGCGAGTGTGTCTTTTCTGCAACGACCGACGGAGAAGAGTATACCGGAGGCAGGGTGAACGTTTCGCCCAAGCCTGCATCCAGGAGACGGTGGAATATGGTGGCGGATCCTGCATGTTCTGGGGCGGTATGTCTGCTGCCGGCAAAACCGACCTTGTCTGCGTCTCCCGGACTGGAGGTGCTCGCGGACAAGGGTCGCTGACTGCTCGCCGCTATGTCACTGAGGTCCTGGAAGTGCATGTGGTCCCCTTTGCCGAATCTTTTGGCGAGGGGTTCACATTAATGCACGACAACGCTCGCGCTCACACTGCAGGCATCGTGAGCGACTTCTTGCAGAGGTCCCAAATCTCTGTGATGCAGTGGCCAGCGCGAAGTCCGGATCTGAATCCTATAGAGCACCTCTGGGACCATCTTAAACGTAAGGTTCGATCTCGGGATCCAGCTCCTTCGACTCTACAGGAGCTCCAAGACGCGGTGATTGAAGAATGGGGGCTTATCCCTCAAGAAGAGCTCCTGAAGTTGGTGAGGTCCATGAGGGACCGTATGGAAGCCGTGATCAGGGCAAGGGGGGGTAACACTAGATTTTAAGTTAATTTTAAGACACTTTTTGTTCATTTTTCTTTGTAAATTATCTGTTGTTAATTAGGACTTAATTAAGGATTTTTATTATTTTATTAATTTTAATGTTGTTTGTATAATTATAATTAAACAGAAAGTTAAATTTAATTGTTTTTTGATACTCCTTTTTGTTACCTTTCTAATGATACCCAACACTATCCTCTACATAAGGTTTAAGAATTTTTAAAGATGATTTTTAAAAGGTGCGATTTTTTTGACGCCGAGTGTATATTGCAATTGCTATAAAAGGATAAATTTCACATAAACAAACCGCAAAAACTAACTTCGTTGTACTGTAGTTGTTGCAATATCATTTTTTTTCGTGTTCAATTTCATAAATTTTGATCAAAATCGGTGCATAAAACCTGCATAATGTCCGGTTATTATGTTCAGCGCTACAATTAATAACCCCGCACAAAAAATGATTTGACCCGCCAAGGATAACTCGCAATTACAAGATTCTGCGAAACACCAATGCAAAACCGTAGCAAAATTGTTTGCCTAAATTATTGCTCTTTAGTTTAGTTTAGATGCATGGTTTTATTTTTTTTTTATTTTTTTTATTTTATTTATTTAATCAACAAATATATAATTACATATATCGGTTAGTAGTCTTATCTTAAAGCCTATGCTAGGTTTGTCTAGATACTAAGTTCTCAATATAATAATAAGTAATTGAATTAGAAATAGTAAAATAATAATATGAAGGTAAAAGACAAAAAGGCAGTACATTAATTGTGAGCTAGCGCGCTCAGCGATAACCATTCCATCGCATCGATACAGAACTGACAGCGTTGCACAGTGTCACTGCGTGCATACTTAACTTTATATTGTGTAATTCTTCAGTTTGAAGTAAATTTGTTTTATATGAAAGTGCTTATTGAAATGCACTCTGCACATTCTTTAACACACAAAATCACACATAGAACACTCGCGTTTGGATATAATACTGTCTAAGTTTTACAAACAAATGTTATTTTTTCTCATTTTAAATTTTCTAATTCTGTTACTAATTCTTTATACTAATAAACCTTTAGCCAATATCGTATTACAGACATTATGCGTCATTATAATAAGTAGTCATACGTAATATATTAGACATCACATGCATTGTTCTGATTGAAGCACTCGTTTCATGGAAATCCGAAACAACGACGGTATCACAACCACCCATACCCAACACAATATCGAAAAGATCGTTTTCGACATTAACCCGACCGGGAATCGAACCCGGGACCTCAGAGTTAGCGCCGCCCAAAGTCCGGCGTGCAAGCCACTCGGCTACGTAGGTTATAGGCTATGTAGCTAGATACCCCTTTTTATCTAAATCTGTCGCCATAAAAATAATGTTGGTAGCATTTTTTATTTCGACAATTAGAGATTAAAACGAAGCAAGTTAAGGATTCGGGTGAAGTGCTCTACCTCCTTCCTTATCCTTTTACGTTATTGTAACTTGCCATCAAGTAAGGTGAAGGCAAAGCTACGCTATTGTGATTCAAAAAACAATGGCTATCTATCAAATATCGAAAAACCCTATGAATTATTCGTAAAAGTTAAAAATAAATTCGCCTTTTAATATAATTGCAAATCGAATAAAAGCTAAAAACCGATGACGCTATCCCATTTTTATTAGTAACTGCAGATAGAGACAACATCAGTTTTGAACCTGTTTTAACTTTAGTTCATGTTGAAAACTTCCTTAATATTTTTGGCCTAGAGATGTTAGCAATTTAATGTAAAAAATAAGATTTTTAAATGTAATATCAAATAATATAATATATATAATATTATAGGGCAATGTAATATCACCTGTACCCACCTACCTACCTGTACCACCTATAGAGCCTAAGATATCGAAAAGCTTAAAAACACAAGAGTTCTTTAGCTAAAATTGTACCAGTAATTATCATAATAAATTCTTCAACAATTTCTATACAAGTCACTCAATTTACATAAAGCATTTATAAAATTTGCATCGCGTTACCAATGAAGCGTAAAAAAAGGCAATATGCATATTTAAAGCATCTGCCTTACGTAAATATACAAAACTTTAATGACCACGGTCTTATCGAAAACCGATCGAAAATTTCGATGCGTGATCGGAATTTAAACAGTTTGGGGAAAGAATTCGACCTGTAATGAGCCAAGATTAGAGCGAGATATTTTTAAAATATACATATCTTGGGCACGCACATGCATTGCATACTCGTATATACATTTAGTTTATTATTTCCCGAAGTTAATTTTTTTTGCGAACACTTAAACAATTAACAATTAAACACTTTGTACGGAGATCCGTAGATACGGAGTAGATACTCACGGTTGCAATTAAGGCATCTCTGTCTAGTGGTCCACGCCCTGATCTCTTAAGGTTCGCGTGAAAAGGCCTGCGTCTAGTGTTGAGACATTTATAGGAACAAAATAAAAAATATCAATATTACTGTTATATATTACTCGATATTCAAAATTATGAATAATTCATGACCAAAAATTTTATGCAATTTCTTGTTAATGATTTGTAAATGTTTATTTTATACTTTACACAGACATTGCTCTTTCTTACAGTCATAAGACATAAGTTAACTATATTACAAGAAAAACTTTTCCACTGCTATTTGGAACAAAATCACCATTTCACATTAACTTTAATCGAAGCGAAAAGAGAATTCTCAATGCATTTATTATCAGAGAATACCTTTATGCATTTAATCAATGGTCCAGACAAAAAATTCGTTAATAAAACATCGTCGACATTTCCCATCAGACTATAAAATGTTCGGAGATACAACGGCACTCGCACCATAAACCTGTATTAAAGCTGATTAGTTAAGAATATACATGGTAGAAGGCAAAATAATGTACGCATTATCGTTAATTTTTCTACTCTGCAAAGTTATTTCTTGCGATGAAAAACGGGTTCGTTGGATCAGAATATGTTTATTAGAAACTAAAAGTTTTTCTGTAAAATTATTATACATATTTGTTTATATGCTTCGAAAATAATGGTCTTAGCCGTTTAAAAGCTGTACAAGCATATGCCTACAAATTTTGTAAAATAAATATCTTGAAATGAAACATATCTGTATGTATTAATCATTTTGTGGATGTGTTTTATTTGGTATATTGTGACAAACTTAATATATAAATGAAACTTAAATTGAATAAAGTTATAACCGTTATTAATTAAATTCCTGTAAATTATAAATGTGTACATTCGATTCTACCTGGAAGTCCAGTGCAAAGAGTACGAGATATAGGTATAAACAATTATTACCCATATTTTATACGCAACAAAAGACAACGTGGTTATTTGCAAACATCTTGTCGGATATGAATTATTTTTGCATTGGATGTTTTATCTCCGGGCTCATTTGCAATTATGATTGCGGCGAGACCACATATAATGGAGGCCGGTGAGACCCACTCCTTCCAATCGCTCAAGGGGCTGTAGCAAAAAGGGATATCAAATTAATATAGAATCCATAATAAATCAAAGCGGGGCAGGTGCACTTCGTCGCAGAGTTTAGCCTACGGACAACTTTAGAAATTATCATCTCCCAACCAATTGGAATTCGGTTCGAATAAATCATTATATTGTCTGGAATCCCTGATATTCTGAGGCTCCAAAATATTTGGTTGCGGGCGAAAACAAAAGTGTCGTGTTTGTGGTCACGCTATATTGTAAATTTCGAATAAACTTCACGATCTTCTTTTATTTTTCGGGGATTAACGCGTACCTACGCTTTTTAGCTCTGTAATATTTGAACGAAGGTACCAACTGAAAGTTTCAAACCACTGACATATTTGAAATGAACGCTAACTAGCATTCATTTGTTAAAACGCACGTTGATTAGACTGCCCATGCCGGTTTCCTCTCCATAATACGAGCTCGAAATAATCGTGACCGAGGCTGTACAATAATTAGCTAGAATAGCCGTACGCAAGTCCGTTCGTCGATTTCACAGTTTCTTATTGCCTTTTGAAAGTTAATCTCGCAGCACTCCGAAACACTTGCGCAATTTTTTTCTTTGCGTTCTCACAGTTTTAAAGGACGTTTTTTAAGTCCTGCATCGTATGTTCTGAGTTTAAAATCAAAAGACTAGAGATGTGCATTCTAATTTCGGGAACTTATTTTTAATTATAGTTATTTTTGATACAGTTAATATTTTAATATCTTTTTAAATCATTCGTATGCCATTATGTTGGTATTGACGTGGACTAGTATACGTTTTATTTAAATTACTTTAAACCGTTCGCGTGTTTGCTAGCGAAACAATTTTTTGTCTTTGTGTCTGACCAATTTAGTTAAGTATTCGCGTGTTCTTGATTCTCATGGTCAACACTCAAAGCTTCTAAAATATTAAGAATTTCGATTAACAAAATAAGATCACCTTAACTTGTAGCAACAGCGTTAAGAGCTACCCAACTTGAGATAAGTTGATAAATAAGAATATCGTGTTAGGTAACAGAAAATCTCACAAAGTTGTATGGTTTAAAATCTAGACCAAAATACCATTTTGTGGGCATCATATTATCTAAATATATGTCCCATACGTTGTTGATTGTAATATTTATTACACAAAATACGGACAGCACGAAGTGGTATTCTATGATTATGAAATAAAGTTTGGTCTACACTTTATAACATGCGAGTTGACATGCTTGATCGACGTAGCAATTTGCGGTATAAACCATTTAAAAATGCTTGTAGTTTAATTTCATTGTATTTTATGGGTATTATTTCGCAATTCTAATGACTAATAAAGCTGCACATTCCTCATTAATGTTATTGATTACGTCTTTTATCTTTACAAATGTTGCATAAGCTTCTGGGATTACAACGATACCGGTACCGAGATCTTTAAACACAGAATATGGCACTCCACACGCTTGCTCAAGAGAGCTTGACTTAAAATATTTCTGAGTGTTTTCGAGGAGTCTCCGAGCAAACAGCGACCGGTTGATTGTTCAAACATCGTCTGTACCAGCGAGACCTCCAAGCCCGTCCAGCATGTTTGTATTTACTTGACAACCTCCGATATTTGCTTGTGAATATTATAATGATACAACCGTCAGTTGAGAGCGTTCTTCCATTTTGATGGCCTTTACATACAGTATTTTTTTTAACTATGCAGTTAGGGAATATACAGAGATCTAAATTTATACTAAGTCGAAAACATTAAAATAATGTTTACAATTAATTTGAGTCTAAGACCACTATGGAACGTTGCAAATAGTATAAATTCAGTTTTTTTAAATGTTTTTTACTAACTGTATAGAATTCTGTATTTTCCTTAAGCATGGAAAGTTTCTAATTATGGTTATATTTTTAATTTTACGCAAATTTTGTTGATTTTTTCACACGTTTCAAAACATTAGAACTTCGAAGTTTATTGTAGATATCGAAATATTTAAAAGCTCTTTAAGAATTTCGAAATCCAATCGTTTACCCTCTGAGATTTGTCAGTCGCTATTGTCCGGTCCGTTTGTCCCCAAAACAGGTTTTGAAAGTATTCCGGGTTATACGCCATTGTCATTTATAAACATATAGAAGAAAGGTATCCGAGGAGGCTCTGTGCGACCATTAATCATACGACGACGTCTACCTCAGATAAGATCCACGGGTACGCTCGCGCTCGGTAAAAATACAGTATATATATGATGGTTTTATAGCATAATATATATAATAATAGTACAGGTAAATAGACAACCAGCTTATTAGTATAAACATTATTATTTAAATTTTATTTTTGTTTATTTTTTTTTTATATTTACTGTTATTGAATGGATCTTTTCTGGAAATGAAACAGTCAGCAGATATAACATTTGCAAAAACACGACATGTCTCAAATAAGATTCAAACCCACAACCTTTGCAATCTGAGTGACTGCTCTTCTATTGAACTACCTTGACTCCATACTGCCAGACCAAAAGATACTTTAAGCTCTTTCGGCGTAAAACGGAATGCACCTGATTAAATTTAAATGAGGGTATACAAGCTACCAACTAATTATGAGACGACCAACACCTCAGTCTCCCTGTGACCACGGACCCTGCAAAGGGTTTGAAACGTCAGGATAAACATTAATAAAAGTAATGTGTAAAATAAACGCGAGTAGATCCGTAAAAGTTGTTTCATTTCAATGTGTAGTGTTCGCGTAAACTTTAGAAAACAATACCTTGACTCATTATTTTACTGGTGTTGTACAACCACCTGATAAAATTATCAAGGGATCGAAAAAAGCAAATTCACAATTTAGAATACCTACCATTTTCATTTTCGATATAAATATAACATTGTGTATGCAGAATACAATTCAAAATAACCGTCGTTGACTTAAAAATGTTATTTTAAGCGCATATTTTCATGAGCTGTTGATATTATAATAATACATCCTTGTAATATTGCCTGGAGAGAATATATTCTTGTAATAATGGAACGAGCCACGGGGATTTAAACCATACTCTGCTGTTTGACCGGCTGTCCTTGAATGTATGAACCTTGTCTGGCTTTGTAGAAGTATTTTTTAACTGAACCAACATTTAACATTGAATCACTACTTTTTAATAAATGATAGTTCACTTAAATAGCAGCGATATACATAGGCAAAAAACAATACTATCTAGCGTAATTACTAAAAGGCATTCTTCGTACATATTATGTATTTAGATTTTTGAAAAGAGTATATATGCGTGTGTGTTAAATACATGGTAGTGGGTGTAATGTTTGTTTTATTGATTAAGGTATCTTTTATGCAAAATTTAAAAAAAAAATACATTCTGCAATCTTTCTCTATATAAACTATAAGTGTGCAAAATTTCATACTCCTCCGTCTGCGCAATTTTCGTAAAAAGGGGTACAAGGTTTTTGCTTCACGTATTAATATATAGATATAGTACTAAAGCGTTCAGCTTGATTGCTGCTGACCGTACTATAGCTAGTTACAGAGGCATCGACCACCATCAAATACCTTGGGACTGTAAAATAGAACCTTAATTAGGTAAATATAAAGTCGCAAAAGTTTTACATTATAACGGGATAAGCCTAACGTTGTTATACATAAAGTTTGAATTTCTAAATGACAGGTAGCATCACGAATCTAGGAAGAATAACAATCGTCCCACGCCACGGTCCATTTTAATCCTGTTTATGAAGTGAAATCAACCGAAAGGGCATCTCGGTTTCACACTAAAAAGTCCGGCTTATAAACCGGAGCCAGTTTCAATACCGAAATAATCACGTTATTTATTACCACAGGCCTGAGACCAGCCATCTTTAATCTGCTCTAAGCACGTACAAACCGATTTTATGGAAGATTAAAACCATTGATCGACTTATATTTTTTTAATAGCAATAAACATTTATTAGACAGGATGATATTAAAACTAGATTTTCAAATCAAACCAATTATTGAGTGCTACAAGCAATCTTTTTTTATACCCCCTCAGTTTTATGTCCATCTGTATAATATAATAGCAGTGCTTAATTAGAACTGACCTGTTTTAATCACTTCGTTTCTCACCAGTTCTTTAATCTGTAGTCACTTGCTTATAAATCTTAGTTATATACCTTTTACCCCTTGTTGTGCTTCTATGTGGCACAATGTTATCGGTACAATGTTTCTACTGTAGGATATACAAAGCTATGGCTAAGATTCTGTCGCTCAAAAATACTATTTTAATTTCATCTTAAATAAAAATATTGCTTTTTTATTTGGTTTGTGTAGTTTTTTAAGTCCTATGTCTAATTTTAAATCCGTAATTATTGAACATGAACGTGAGCGCACTGATAGATTAAAGTATCTAGCAAAAGTTAGTATCGAAAATGATATAAAACAGACAGTTAACAGAAATTATAGGCGAACCAATCAGGAGGGCCCACTGTGTTGTAACGTTTCCCACATGAAAAGCGTCTCAATAAAGATGCGGTACCGGCCGATTACACTCAATTACAACAGCACTAAAAATGGATTTACGATGAAATCCAAATTAACACTCCACCCTGTGGCCTGATTGTACACACAACTGCACATAAGACTACCACAAACTGTCAAATTTCCTCAATAGACTTTGAACTTTATGTATATAGCATATGGTTGAACATTTATTGAAGGAATTTGACAGTATTGGATTGTCTGATGCGCAGGCGACTGTACTCATCTCGTCTCATAAATCAAAAAAGGCAGAATCGACAAAACAAAATTGAAGCAAGGATTCCAAGCTCTAATTGGATTTGTACATACGGCAGATCTATCAGGTATACATTGATTAATGATATCTCAGGACTACAGTATAATTGCCAGCCGGGACCGTCATGAATCAACTGTTGGAGTTATAAATCTGATAATTGGAACTAGTTTTGAGCAACTTGAATCCGAAGCAGTGCAAGAGAAAGGTAGCTGTTACAATTTGGATGCTTTACATTTGCTATGATGCAACCGGTCCTCAGAAGTTATTCGGTGTTTTTTTATTATGTTTTGTTACTTTCCTACTAGTTTTATGATGGGCGGCAACTGTAAAGATCCTAGAAGAGATAGCGGTTACGGATATGCTTGAATGTAGTTTTATCAAGAAAAACAAATTCCCTCTTTATCAGATTAAAAATAACTAAAGATGATTTATAGAAATAAAACATTTGAAAATAAGTGTTTAATAGTTTCATCGACAGATACCGCATAATAAATTTTAATAAAGATTACAAATTGTTATGTTTAAGATAACGAAGTTTGTAACAGTTGTTTTAAATGAGTAACGTAATACCTACGAGCTACATATAAAATAAACATAAATAAACCAATCAGTAGATCGAGTTTCATGAAAAATTATGTGAACCTTGAAATATTATGTTTACGAACTATTGAAGCAAGATCTTCATCAAGATGATCGAGACTCGCATATATCAAATATCATACAACATATTTTTTGTTACACAACTTGTGAGGCGCCATTTGTATTTTTTTTATAATGCAGGTAATAACTTTAGAATCTCAGAATAGATGATTGATAACACATATTCTGACTGTTTATGTTTTAATAGTGTGATACACCGTTATTTTTGTTTATATTAAAATTATTTATAAATGTAACTCCAATAACAGCATTGAGAAATTAATTATATAAAAGGAATACAAAAATAAATTAATTTTATAATTTCAAAAAATTATTTAGGTCATAATTATTTTTAATAGAAAAACTTGATAACTTCTAAATATAGTTTGTGGTATGTAATTTGTAAAAATGTTGGACGTTTGGAAAAGACTGTTTCGGACTTCAAATTAATTAAAAGTTGATGCAACAAGGGAAAAGGGTAAAATTTAATAACTTATCAGAAAGAAATGCAGCAAATAGTAGTAATCAAATATTTTCTTGAATTTAGAAAAATCTAACTAAAAGTCATTGAAAAATAAAAACAAAATTAACACCAAAGAGTTCGTAACACTATGTATTAAATTTGATGGAGGAGGCCCATAGGTATTGCAACCTGCGTCCACGCAGGTTTGTTTCAACAAAGCGATGAAATCTAGCATTTCGCGGACGAAAGCACCTGACCAGACTTGCGCGTTCGGCGTCAGTCAGGACGGAGTCAAGTACGCAGCACAATGAATGTTTGTGTCAGTCAGAGGTGAAATTGAGTGTGAAGCGGCAGCAGCCAGCCGTCGCTCCCATTACGTCGCTTCGTGTGCGCCGGCCGCCGCCAAACCGGCTGCGGCTGCGCACGCGTAGGCTATTGGCACGATGTTCAAACACCGATGACGCTGTGATTTTTCTTCGAAGTGTTTAACCCAAAATTTAACCTTACTTATCACATTGAAATATAAAACACTTTATATGGATCTATGCGAACGTTCGAATCCTTTGCAAGGTCGCGGTCACAAAGTCACCAAGCCACGTAAATACAATAATCGTATAAAATGTATTATTTCAACGCGAGATATTGTTTTAGTTATTTTTTTGTTGTTTTTCAAAAATAATAGGAGAATAAAATACGGTACAAACTTCTCTCAGCGGGATCACAAAAAAATCATAAGAAATTATACTAGAACCTTTCTGCCATAAGCAAAAAGGAAATTACTTAAATAGACTTGGCAAACTTAGAACGGATGTGCTATGTAAAAAGAAAATTTTTAATTTCTGTAGGTTAATAGGTTTTCAAGCAAATTGTGTGAGTTCTCAAAATAACCTCCTTTGCCTGGATAGATATTATGTTTTTCTTTTTTTGGAATGGATGTTATGAATTTTATTGATTGCTTGTATTTTATTTTCTTCGTGTAATTTAAGTTTTTCAGTAACTGCTCGCGAATTGAACTCGCATTTATAATTAGTAATGATTAGCTTTTTAAAATTAAAAATGTTATAACATTAAAAAGTCTCTTTAATATTATAGATTTTTCGAAGTACTGTCGGCTAGCTACTTACCATGGCGCGGCTCGGACCAACCTCTTCGCCGCGCTCCATTAGTATTTTCCATTTACTTTTTGTCCACGTACCTGTCCGACTTTCGGGGATTTGACTTTTTATAACCGCCGTGGTCGCGCGACGAATACAAAATTTCTTTGGTATACATCAGAAAATAAATGATGAAGTGAGGAACTCCTTTGAGCCCCATTCTCAGTAATATTTTTCCATAAAGTTTTTAAGGTTTGAAAAATGTCACAACATTAAAATCTACTTTACACATCTCACATAAAACCTCCTAGTTCGTTATTTATTCTTGGTTTATCAAAACTGAACAAATCGTGGTTTCTTCATCACATATTAATAACGGATCCTAACTACTTTGGATTCTAAAGAAGCACCACGCTGATCTATTGAGAGCTTGAAGCGTAGGAAGGCTTCAGATTGTTAGTGGAGACCCACCGTCTTGTGCCTTAATGAGTCATTGTGCAGAGTGCACTGATTGAAAGCAACACGCCTACACGGTATTTATTAGACACGAAGCTCTCACGACGAAGCTATTATGGATTTGCCATAATGCACCTTATTCATTAAGAACTGCATAATGTATAAGATGATCAAACGGCTTGATTAATAGATATACCGAATAACTTAACATCTAAAGATATTGAAAATGTGTTAGACACAAGTAATATCGTTCCAAAAATACTGTAAACACTTATACCAAGCACCTAAACTTAATTAAACATACTAGTCTATGGATACTGGATAACGAATAAACTTACATAAATACGTTAAGAGAAATATATATGTGTTCCGTTCGAAGTACATGCCCAGAGTAAAAGACACTCGCGTCGACATTAATCCTAGATGTATCCCAAGCTGTAGTCAAAGATGGAAATCATCTCTAAAAAACACTTCTTAAAATTATTAAATAACCGTCTCACTGGCACAGCAAGTGCACACATACCATTCCAATTTCTAAAAAAAGGAGCTCCGTTTATTGACTTCTCATTTTGTTAAGAATCAACGAGCAAAAAATAGTGCCTAATGCGAATGCTAATACAGCTCGAGTGGTTGCGAAAATATTCATGTGAACAACACTTTGGCTCATTAGCATTATGTCATATACTACATGTAAGCATTCAGCTACTGAGAATACGGGTTCCGGTGTTCATATTTTAGAAATATTGGCTGCTCAGGCTTTATGTTAATTAAATGTTTCAAGTTTCGCCTCTGCGTCAATACTTGACACAAGTTCTGCCATTTTGTATTCTGCCTTTTTTGTTTGAACAAACGATTAAATTCGAACTGACCATTAAACAAAATTTAACGCTAAGTACTTGTGTATTGAAGTTAATAAAGCGTTAAAGTTGTTCTTGCTAAATAAAGTTAAGAGTAAAATCTTTAATCCTAACACTTATACTCCTTGAACAGTTAAATCATTTTCCACAAGCATTTCTGAAGTAGAAGTACTTAAAAGCCTTTGAGATAACTCAATAGTTCTTAGCCATTCTGATGTTAATTAGTTGAAAGTCAATGCGTTGGCGTCAGTTACTACTGAGCTGAGATATAAGTAGCATAACAATAAATCGACTTAAAGGAAACCAGCTTAGTTGCTTGTAAAGAGATAAAATATTGCGTGGGCTCACATGACAAGCCCAGCCAAGCGCAGTTGCTTAAGTACTGCTTTTGTGTATCCTAATAAGGCAAAACTTCTTCTGTGAGACACCGGCAGGTATTTAAACGGACGTTTACAAAAAACAATAGAATAATTTTTTTTGTTGCAAACAAATTGTGTAATATCTTTGGAAATATTATCGCAAATTTTTGATAGTTTTGGCGAGTATGACTCTTTTTAACTTAGAATGTAAATCAGGTTAAAGATAAAAGTTTGTTTTTAGTTTAAGGATATTAGGAGGCCGAGATGATTATTAAAAAGCAAATGTTTCAATAAAATAAGGAATTTCAAAAATCTTTGTAAGAATAGTGATTTCTACGCTAATAAAAGATCATAAATTCTTATTTCTTATTTCTTATTTACATGATTCAGATTCAACTGTATGAATGTTTGAAATAACTTTTTACATTCAAAGAATTTGTACGGTGTAACTTAGAACTCAAATATAATTAACATAAAGACGCGAGCTTTTAGCCTCAATATATCTTTTAATTTAATAAAATCAATAGAAAATGCGGAATGGTCTATAAAATTATATTCTGATGCATCTTGCCTGAAAATCGAATGACTTTGAATAACAAATTCTGCTACTTCATTATACAAATTGCGGGATTATGTTAATATTGGCTATTTATAAGCAGTTTTGATTTACTTATATGCGAGTGTGCTGGTTGTAACCGTTTCTGAGAATGAATTTATGCGTTATGTCTTGCTACCGTTTTGCATTAGTGTGGGTTTCGCAAATATACCTTACCCATTAAAGATGCGTTATTCATTATAAGTCGGTATCTTTGTCTTCTTCGCGATTCTTAAATATGAAATCGTTTAATCTAAAGTGATGTCATCTCTCCTAAACTTTAGTTCGTTGTCCGGCTGTATAGATATTTGGATTTTATTGCATTGTTTTGTACAAATGTAAAATCTTTGTTTACGACTATTTCACATCAGATGTCATCAATTTGTAGCAGAAATTTTTACACATTCACTTTGTTTTCATTATCATTTCAAGTTTTATTAAAAAAGATCCTTTCTCCCAAATCAGTTATTGCAGAAAAAGAGATAAAAACGGACGCCATTGACGCAATTGATCTAGACGATAGAAGGCTTAGATATAAAGATGAGCTGGGCGTAGTGGTAGTGAGTGGGGATAGGGCAGTGACCGATGCGGCAGCATTCCAACGCGCGCTCCATGGACCTGATCTCTTTACTACTAAGTACAGAATGTTTTAAATCTACACGCGGCAAAAGTAAATTGACGTTATTTCTTCTTATTATATATTACAATAGCCCTGCTATTGTAATATATAATTATTTTTAATTGTCAACCTTTTTGTTGCAATCCTGGAAAAAGTTTGTTTGTTTTCGAAAATAGTGATGCTCATTTTTTTCATAATAAAACTGTACTAATAAATCAAGACTTCTAGTGTAATGCTAATATAGAGCAACGATTTAGATTTTATTACCTGCTACAAATCAGGAGGATATGCTCCGTATGTGTTAGTTGCTATGTAACTCACATTAATTTTATGTTTGTCGTCGTGGCGTCCGGTTAGGATATTCTGGCGATCATTAGTGCCGATATACAGGAAAAAGTTTTTGTTAATTAGATTATTTTGATCGTGTCATAAATAAAAAAATTATACTTCTGCCTGATCATCATAAATATATCAGTTTGGATAAGACAAACAATACAAAAAAATTATGACTCTTCTTTAAGAAACAACTAAAAGGAGTGTATTGCTGACGTGGCATTCGTTATATTTTTATTAACGCTGTACTTTTATGACTGTTTAACGAAATTCATTTCGATTTGGTGTCTTAGTTCTGTTCATTCGTCTGGTTATCTGAAAAGATCCCTTAAGAGCTATATGAACGATTATTGTTCTTCTTCTCTACATCTTTAATTCTCATTATTGTGGTGCTACATAAAAGTTTCATTATTATAGTAGTTCTAGGATTAACTATGTATCTATCTATCTTTTAAAAAGTGCTCCTTCTGTCGGCAAACGTCTTTATGGCGCCTCACTGATCGCTTTTATTGCACCAACATGTGTTTCTTAATTACTCATTCTGTTCATCCATTTTTATTACATCACAACTTTTAGTAGAATTACAGCTTTTATCAAAGTTATTACTTTTTTCAAATTCTGTTACATCACGATCCATTTTGTCGTTTCCTTGCGGCGTCTACTAACTTTATGCCTTCATACGCATTACCTATATCGAGCGGTAACAGTAATGGAAAATATTTTTTAATGTACACCATTAGCGCCACAACACGGTCCTCTCTGTAATTTTGACCCTCACATTTTTTTAATCTCGGCCCCGCGCCGTGATGGGATTCTGAGCGACTGTCCATCGCGATCCTTATCTCCGAGTGTAATAAGAAGAGACAGACGTTACTTATATTTTATTTAACGTCAGGTTCGATCGAAGTGGCGCGATAAGACTGCTGGGAGGATAAGATTTGTTTGTGTGTCATTAATTATACGTATTCTTTTTGGTCACCAGTTTAGTTCCCAAATAAATGTCTTCCGTCTAAATGTTGTGTTCATTAAAATTAAAAAGTTCAGTTTTCGTTTAAAATGTTGTTAGTAACTGATTGAAGGTTTTATAGTTAGTTCGAAGCGGTTGTGAGCCAACGTTTTTGAAGTAGGTATCACAGTAATTGGCTTGTTAATTCAAATTTAGTGGCGGGCTCTTTCATCTGTCAGTAAAGTTGTTCGACTGCTAATTCAGCATCAAAGATCAGATGTCTAACAAGCATTATATCATATTAAACTTTTCGATTCCATTTTAGATGTTTACACTGTTTTTCGGTTTCTTGTGTCAGTTTCAAGACATTATTATTTCTCTTTTTTACGATCTCCTCTATCATATTATTAATAATTTAATATTCATTTAGAACTTTTTCGAGTGAAACAAGTTTTTTTAAATAATTTTCTCTCTAGCTTTTTACTTGTATAGTAATGCTTCTATTACGTCTAGAGATTTATGAGATTTAAATGTCATCTGTTGCCAAATCTGGCGCAACGGTTTCAAGACATTCAAGTAAACACAAACACATGAAAGGCACATTACAAATACCTGTTTATTTTTACGATGAACTGACGCAGTCGGCCGTGACTTCGAGAGATTTGTGATATCTATTTCTAAAGTAAAATTAAAACGAAGGCTCTGTGGGGACGGAGAGCGTGGTTGTACCACGTGATGTTGCCTGGGATGTGTGTACTTTGGATGGAACCGGTCCGTCTGTCAGTCAAATGTTTGCGTGGTTAGCGAGGCAACTCGACTTGTTATTTGACTCCATTCATGAGGATCTATCATTTAATTTTTTCTAACTATATATAATAAACTCATTGAAGAAATAAAAGAGCAAGCTTAGGAAAAACAGATGATTTGCGAAGAAAAATTGCATACCCAAATTAAAAAAGCTAAAATTTTTAAACTGATTTGTATTATTTATTGCTACATTTTAGTTCGAAGGAATTTGGAATTTTTATATTGTTTTCTAAAGTTTACGCGAACACTACACATTGAATTGAAACAACTTTTACGGATCTACTCGCGTTTATTTTACACATTAGTTTTAATTAATGTTTATCCTGACGTTTCGAACCCTTTGCAGGGTCCGTGGTCACAGGGTGACTGGAATTTTTAGTTTGGTGTACTCTAGTCTATGTTTACCTGTTACTTACAAGACCACTATTAAGTACAACATAGACTTTTTATAGCACGAACAAAATATAATTAGACACAATCACTGTTGACTCGTTTCGTTTAGTATTCCGTTATTGCTCATCGAAAATTAAAGTTTCAATGTCAATATCGAACTGCCGGCATTTAAAATATTTCCTGACCCGGTATGTCAGAAGGGTGCAGGTTCAAATCCTGCTCGTGGATTTTTTTTCAACATTTGTGTTTTTGTAATTTGTTTCGCAACAAAATTTGCGTTAAAATTATATAAACAAAACAAAAAACATTTTATATTTCCTATAATCAAACTAACCGTGAAATCTAACACAGAGGTCAAAGTTTGCGGAAATCTTAACAACCACCCAAGAGAATAAAACAACAACCTATTAAATGATCAATGAATGATTAAAATCGGTAAATACCAATATAAAGTAACATTTCGCTATGGACCTCATGCATCTGTATAGTAGACGTTAGCAATTTGGTATAATAGTCAAGTTAAACCAGTCAATCAAGTTAGCAATAAAATAAATCTGAGCCATTTTGTGAAATTTATGTGAGAACCTGCACTGGTATCGAAGATATCAATGAGAATTTTGAAATGGACCAACCAGGCACATGAACATGACGCAAGCCTCGTAATAGGAGGGGAGGTCATTACACCTTTTTTGTTTATTTTTCCATAGAGTAATGATACATTATTTACGTGATGCATTCTTATCATGATTTCAAAGGAATCTCAGGAGTCATCATCATTAAACGAATTCCGACGTTGGCGGTTTTTGATTCAATTTTTTGTCGCGTGTTCTTTGGTATTAAGTTCTGTTTCATTAAAATCCTTCAATAAGATGAGATTGATTCTAGAACTTATAATTTATTAATATAAGAAAAGCAAAATTATTAATGGAAGAACTTACACTGATAATGGTTATTCATCGTTTAGCTATTTACAGTTTTGTCTTATCTTTTTCTTGTCAATAACTTTAAAAACAAGTTTTAAGTTAAGTTTGGAACAATTATGTTAGTTGTAACGTTTATTCACTTCCTTCATTATACTCGTGGTCAACACAGACTGCCCTTACAATTTTTATTTCCTCTAAAAGATTCTTAATGGTCACGTCATGCTATAATAATTGTTCCATAGGTACGCCATCTTAGATTATTTTTTTCAATTGTGATTACTTTTTTAATACCTGGCGCAATAAACTAATGTAAAAATGCTAATAGTATGAAAATAATTGTGGTAAGTGATTAATGCGCTACTTTTAAAATTGCACCTTTTATTCACTACTTCAATCGGTATAAAGTTATATAATCATTTATAGCGTAAGTTTCGATAATTTTTATAAATGTTTTTTTATACAGGTGTTTTAGTTTTTAAAAAGAGTAGTTTCATAAATCTGTACTTTTATGGTTACACCATTAGAGTTTTCGATGACAAAACCAGTTCAGATTAGAAAATAGTAAAAGATTATAATAAAATAAGTAATCAACTGTTAATGTGAGTAGATAAAGTATTTCGGCTCTTTTGATACAAGACGATAGTAACTCAATATAGCCGCTGTTGTTAATAATATTAATCGCAGCGATTCGGCCAAACTGGAACTCTTGCGGAACGCAACCAGTATAACGTAGTCTCTTCAAATTCTCTTTCCATTCGATTTTACTCAACAAAACGGGGCTATGGAGATTTAGCGGGGATCTCGGAACAATGGTGATGTAGTAGAGTACACGTCGCCGTCGGTCTCGCCTTGAAACTCAAGTCTCAAGTTACTCGGATCACGTTCAAGGTGCGTCTGCGCCGTTAAGTGATCGTTGACGTAAAAATTTCACGCTTATTACAATGCCTTATAATTATAAGCCATTCGGAATAAAGTTTCTGTTAAAAAATCCAAATATACCTATTTATTTAATAACTTATATTAAGTTATCATTTGACCATAAATCATAATTGAATATAGCCTGCGAATCCAATTTAAGAAATAGTCGAACTTTTATACTTCATTTTGCACTGAACCGCCATAAATAAACGAAACTCCTATAAAGATCTAAAGCACTTGTGTACCGCCCCTCTTCAAACATTTAATTAATGCGTGCTATTTCATGGTACGAATTATTAAATTGTTCATGGCGCGCGTTCATATACGAAATAACATTAACTCGCGTATTCTTATCGCCTATAACAATTTTAATATGGTTTGCTCATTAACTTTACTTTATTTGTTTCAGGTACATACATTCGAAGGAAAAGCCTTTCAAATGTACAGAATGTGGAAAAGGATTCTGTCAGTCGCGGACTTTGGCCGTCCACAAGATACTTCACATGGAGGAGTCTCCTCACAAATGTCCAGTTTGCAGTCGAAGTTTCAATCAACGATCTAATCTTAAAACACATTTGTTGACCCACACCGATCACAAACCTTATAATTGCAACTCCTGTGGAAAAGTTTTTAGACGAAATTGCGATTTACGACGACACGCCCTCACTCATGCAGTTGGCGATGTGCCGCCAGGAGATGTCTTAGACGTCGGCGAAGAAGATATTGGAAGACCCGGCTCTCCTATAGAGCCAGGGTTCGACGATGATGACCCTGACATTTCATCTCCAGAACACTCACCTGTACGCCGAGCGCGGTCGTCATCAATCGAGAGCATTGGAAGAGAACAAAGCGAAGAAAGACCACGTCTAACGTCTCCATCACCTGTAGAACGTACCCACTGTCATCATAATGAGCACAGAGACAGAGCAAGTCCTTACACAATGCGCCCTCAATACTCAGATAAACATCGCATGCCCTCAGATCTCTATGAAAAACGTCGTTACACCTCCGATGAAATTATTGAAAAAGAAATGCGCTATTCCGATGGACCAGAACCGCAAATAAGACATCCTCAATTACAAATTCGAAGAGACTTACATCAAGTGGTCCCACCTGATCCTTCAAAAATTGCTCAAATGGCAAGTCCTCCAATAGACCCGGGGCCTTCTAGCGTGTTTTTGACACCATTTAGAAAAAGAAGCCACCCACCAGATATTGGAGAAAATATGAGGACTTGTGCTGCGGTATATAGAAGTAGGTCACCCGAGCCTACAAACTTGACGATGCCCCGTCCGTCGCTGGTCAACAATGATGTCATAGTTGGTATACCGCCAACTATTATAGGCATGTCGTCTTATCACAAATTTGGTTTGCCATTACCTCCCCCTCATCCACAGTTAGCGTACGGTCCAGTTACACACACAATGATGGGGCCACAGCAAACAGTTGCACAAGATTTGATTGTGAAACATGCTCCACCTAAAGATACAGCCCCGGTTGCTTCAACAAGTGTTACTAACTGTAAAGACAGTCCTCAAGGTAACTTAAGAGACCACGAAGATCCTAAACCTATTTCGATTGTTAGTGGAATAAAGAACATTGTTGGCATACAACCAAATGTTAAACCCAAGCCTGGAGCCAGCCAATCGAGTGGACCGAAGAAAGGATTCAGTATAGAGGACATAATGCGGCGTTAGCAATAAATGTAATACGTTTGATTGCTTAACATATAATGAATCTGTATGAAGGTGTCTCTATGGGGTTTAATATTGTATGTAACTCATGTAGCTTCTAAAGAAGTATTATTATTATTATTTTAATTTTATAAATGTCGTCGGTGGCAGTCGTTTTTATAAGTTGTCAAAGCTTTTACATCTGGAAGTCGACTTTTTGATTACGAAATATTTCCATCGGTACATTTTTTATCGGTATAAGTAAAATTCCAGTTTGTATTTGCTCTGGTGAAATGATTTTTCAATTAATTCAAACAATAGAATACAATATAACTATCGGTAACATGGCCCATTTAGATGCACCTTAATTTTAGTATAGTGGTAGTATAAATTTGCTATAGTAATTAATCCTTTTCGAGAAGTATTATTAGTAGAGTACCTAATAATGTCATGTAAAATTGTTAGAGGTATGTTTGTACGTATTTGCAATGTGGATTTGGTTTTCGTAAAGATCTCATATGGTTTGTTTGTGCAGTGTTTTGTTTACCTCCAAATTTTAAAAATTAGTTTATCAAAATTTAAGACTTTTTTATTTTTATTCGCTATAATAATTATGTAATTGTTGGATTTTAAAAAACAAGACAGTTCGACTTTAATTAAAATCCATCAGTGCTGATAATTGAATTTAAAACTATGTTAAGAATAGTATAGACTGGTTCTTAGTAGTAACGACTGTTATTTAATATTTAAGTATTTGCTACTTTGCAATAAATATGATTTTACTATTTAGTTAATTTTCTGTATCGGTAAATCGTGATTTAGTTCTATTTCCAATATTGTACTTTATTGTAAATAAAAGTATTGATAAATTATAATAATTGGTACCACAATGATTGGTTTACATTAGGAATTATTGAAATCGTTAATTTATATAACGTACAATAAGTTTTGTATTTAAAATGGCAATAATTTTAAATGTATTTGAATTTATATTTTTAAGAATGTTCGTAAAATACCTTTATAATTGAAAATTGGATTGTATGATAATTTTTAAAATGTTAATTTTTATGTAAAGAAGATCATTATGTCTCCATAAATGTTTGCTCAGATTAAAATTAAGCGAATGATTGTAAGTGTATAGTAAAATTTTCATAATAAATAAATTATAATGAATACTTGGTACCAAGTGGTTTTTACTCATCTCCTATTTTTAAATTTGCTGTTGAAACGTATCTGTAAAAGTCTAATCTTACGAGTTTTGAGAGTACAACTTTGTTATCATCTACAAAAGTCTAGAATGGCTTGCTGTGATGAAAGTGATGATAAACTAAACACTAGGGTCTTACAAATAAACAAAGAATAAGCTCCGAATAATTATTTCGTGTTCTGTCCCTTTTACTCTAATTTGAAATGACGTTTACATGACAGGAACAAAAAACGGAATAACTATTCGGAGCTTATTCTTTGATTATTTGTAAGGTACATTGGCTAAAAACTATTTTGGAAGAGTTAGCTCTCATTTTCTTGGTTTTCTTTTTTAAAATTATTCAGAGGGTGAGCACAATGTCTTTCTTGATCTCACCTGTTGTTAAGTGATGATAAGGTCAATTCGTGAAAGCGCACTTCACCCAGAGTCCTCAACTAGTGAGGCACAGGCTATCATATATCTAGCTGCTAGACACAACAATGCTACAAACATTAATATTATAGCAACATTTAGATAAGATGGTGGTACCAAGTACAAAACATGTACTCCCCGCTGGGAATCGAACCCGGGACCTCTGGGTCTAAGCCGGTGGTCTTAACCACTAGACTACAGAGGCGGTTAAAACGATGGTATACGTTAAAGACGAATCTAAGTCGAACCTTAAGCCTAAGTGGCCGAACCAATTCGAAAAATTTGCTTGAAATTGAAATAATGGCTATTGAAATTAAAAACATCCTAAATTAACAACATACGCATTGAAATTGCTTGAAATTGAAATAAAGGCTATTGAAATTAAAAAACATCCTAATTTCAATAGAGAAGATGGTTGGAATATACCACCAACCTGGGATCCCATCATACAAAATATTAAATTCCAGCCCCAACACTATACTGCCAGATCAAAAGATACTTTAAGCTCTTTCTGCGTAAAACGGAATGCACCTGATTAAATTTAAATGAGGGTATACAAGCTACCAACTAATTATGAGACGACCAACACCTTAGTCTCCCTGTGACCACGGACCCTGCAAAGGGTTTGAAACGTCAGGATAAACATTAATAAAAGTAATGTGTAAAATAAACGCGAGTAGATCCGTAAAAGTTGTTTCGTTCCTTAATAGACTTTAAACTTTATGTATATGACATATATGGTTGAGTATTTATTGAAGAAATTTGACAGTTTTGGATGCTGGCGTCTGTACAATAGGCAAGAAAATTCGCTGCAATTCTAGTATTTTCTAAAAGCAACTAAGGAATGTTACAGATATTATGCCATGGTACTAAAGTGTTCGGCTACTTTTGTTGCTGACCGAATAGGTACCTTGTAAAAATGCAGGCCAAAAATTTTTAACATTCGGATAGGAGTTTGTCTTCGTAACTTAGGAGTTAATTGTGAAAAGCAAAAATACACAAATTGTTTTCTAAAGTTTGCACATGAAATACATACACATTGTAACGAAAAACTTTTACGATTTTATTAGCGTTTTTACGTTAAAAATAATAAAAACAATCTTAAATACTGTTAGTTGCTTTGTGTTTTAGTCCACCGATTAAAGCAACGTTGTAACCAGAGAGACTTTTAAAAATCTAAACGGAAAGCCCATTAGGAAGGAAGTCTCCAACCAATCTTCATCCAACACATAAAGATAAACTACACGACCGAAAGGATCGCTCCAAACGACCACACTCCGGCGCATACCTTTATATGTTAAAAGGTGTTTCTTTTACGATGCCCATTTTACGACGCGGTATCGTCCGCGAATGGCAAGATTCGCTACTTGAGACTTTATGCAAATCGTCCGCCGCCCGGGGTTAAAAGAGAAAAACAATAAAAAGTTTTTTACGACCAAATGTCGTTTCTCGATCTTTTAATCCGGTCCGAGAGGTGAAAGCATCGATGCCAATCGAACTCGCCCGAATTTATAGCGCACTGCGTAAAACGGTATTGCGGTATGAAGTTAAATTAAATTTGTAATTGAACTATTGGAAACAGCTTGGAACCAATCGTTTATAGCACTTTTGGCTTCTGATAGATGTTTTGGTGCGGTACAGCAGTTGGTTGTTAGCTACGGTGTATCGAAATGAAATTTAACTCGTATTCTTTTATATGGCTCAGGAGTTTCGGGTAAGCATGTGTGATTTCATGTCAAACTTAAAATTCAAAAATTCAGTTTACAGTCACTATGCCATTGATTCACAAGTCTACAGGGTGAGAGACCTTGTCCTAAGATGAAGCAGCAAGAAAGTTACCAAGGGTTATTATCTCTCCCGTTCTTTTACAGAGTAGAAGATTGATAAATGCCAGCTCTCTTTTTGAAGGAATTTCCATCTCTCTCACGCTCTGTCTTAGCCACTGCACGAGTCTCACTATTGCATGAGAGATGTTATTTACTATTAACCGATAAACGTCTCACTGCCGGGCTCAGGGCATCCCACATTAGCACTAGCACATGTCCAGAGATCTATCTCTGCAATGACCTCTAGGCCATATCCCACTATGCTGGACAAATGCGAGTTGTTTATTTTAACAACTGCAATAATTATAACAACAAAAGGTCGGGGCCAACGGCTTAACGAGCCTTCCGAAGCAAGGAGGATTAAACTTGGTCACCCAATCAGTGACAAGTAGGTACTTCAATAATTGCTTAATTTGTAATATTGCAACTAAAACGCGTAAAACTCTGGCCATTGAGTTCCTCAAACTACACCAAAACCCAACCGCTTATGAGGCTTAGTAGATTCCCACCGGCCTTAGAACCGAAAGGTCCCGTGTTCGATTACTCCGAGAGGGTATGTACTCGATGTTTTTCTAGAGCTGGTTGTAAGTACCATAATAACTACCACTATCACCTGCTTAGTAGCCCATATAGTCTAAATCTGTCGCCACAGCAATGTTAGTAGCATGTTGTCTTCCAACAGTTAGGTAGATATAATATAGCCCGTTCCGCAGTAGTCTATCTTTGCCTAGATAGCTTATAGTTAATCTAATTTTAACCAGTCGCCAAAACAACAGTATCAGAAGCATTTTTTGTTTCAACAGTTATCTCAGATAAGCAGCTCCTCAAAAGTTGAGGATTCCAAATAAAGTGCGATTCCACCTTCGGCCTTATTGTTACTTTCCATCATGAATGCCGAGCCAAGAAGCACTTTAGTTGTGTAAAAGAACATGTAAAGTAAATAGCTTATTACTATCCCACTACTGGCCAAAGCCCTTAATAATTGAAATCAAGTCATCACTACAATTTAAGGGCAATGTCCTTATCATCAGGCTTGCTGAATGCGGGTCGGTAATCACAAACCCGGGCTATGCATCGAAAAATACGAAACTCACTTTAGCCGACCTGGAAATTGGACCCGGGATATTCGGGAATATACCCGAGCGCATTGACACTCGGCCACCGAGGTGTTGAGTTGTTGAAACGTTGATATTCAAACTCATGCGCACGACCATGTCGTAGAACCATTGCTCATACGCACCCGGATTCAATTCCTATTAATCGTAAATCTGTCCTGTGCTTTGAATTCTAAATTGACATTACTTAGTTGTTTTAAAATTTTCAACTTGAAAACTTCGTTTGGGAAACCCGTATGGGTAATCTAAACCACTGCGCGGTACGTGACGAGAAAACTTAGTTGCACCGTATGTCAATTGAACACACAGACAGCACTACCACGACACGATTCGAGAACCTTGCCTTTATCTATACTAATATTATAAAGAGGAAAGCTTTGTATTTTTATGTTGGCAACAAATAAACACAAAAACCGATTTAAAAAATTCTTACATCATTAGAATGCTACATTAGCGCTGAGTAACATAGGCTATATAAAAAAGAAATGTACACCCGTGCGAAGCTGGGATGGGCTGCTAGTTTATTTATAATTAAAAAATACAGCTTTATACAATATAAAGATTATATAGATAAATGGCAACCACAGCAACATTTTAATTAAAAATGTAATTAAAAATATACATTCGGAGCTTATAGAAGGACATGGACATTTTATTTAGAGGCGCCTTCGAGTTTTCCGCTCTTGTCAACGAGTTTAGATAATATTATAATCGATATGTATCTAGTAGGGGACAGGATATGCTTACTTGATGCCATCCCTTTCAGAAAACCTAAATAGATTGTTCAGACGCAGACTCTCGCACGCCTACCATGAGATCTTGTTATAAGACTTTGAAAATTGATAAAAGTATGACGTGTACCCTATATTGTATACAATAAAGAAAACTATTTTCTTTTCACAACCATTAGAATCGGTATAAGATGTCGTCGATTCATTTTTATGCCCTGATGGCATCCCAGCAATAGTCCTAAAAAAGTGTGCAGCGGAGTTGTCCCCCGTGTTAACGCGCCTATACCGTCTCTCGCTCTCTTCAGGTTGTGAGCCAGAATCTTGGAGAGAGGCCAATGTGCAACCGGTACCCAAAAAAGGAGATCGGTCAGATCCTTTCAATTACCGCTCCAAAGCCATAACTTCAGTTTTGTGCAGAGTCATGGAGCGCATTTTAAATAAACAACTTGTCCACTACCTAGAAGAACACTCCATAATTCACGATCGCCAATACACGTTTCGGCCTAAGCGGTGAACGGGTGATCTTCTAGCGTACGTTGCACATCGCTGGGGTGAGGCTATTGACAAGCGTGGTGAGTCGGTGGCTGTTAGCCTCGACATAGCCAAGGCATTTGATCGGGTCTGGCACAAAGCTCTTCTCTCCAAGCTTCCGGCATACGGTCTGCCTGCTCAGTTCTGCAACTGGGTCACTGACTTCCTGCATGAGCGTAGAATCCGTATCTTGTCTGATGGATGCGCTTCACGGCTCATGTCAGTGAACGCAGGTGTTCCTCAAGGTTCCGTTCTATCCCCCACGCTGTTTCTTCTGCCTATCAATGATATGCTTCCACTTGGAAATATTCATTGCTATGCAGATGATAGTACAGTGCACGGTGGGTATAACGGTCACCCTGCGGCTGGGCGAGTCGAGGCTGAAGTGAAACAAGTGAATCTTGTCATTAAGCTCGATCGGGTATTGGACCTCGATATCTTTGGGGCTTCAATAATCTGGTTGAGTTCAATGCCAAGAAAACACAGGTATGTGCGTTTACGGCCAATAAGTCACCATTCCTTCCTCTTCCAACTCTTCAGGGCACATCTCTAAGCCTGCTTCACTGTCACACATATCCCATCGCGCACAAAGAAATTTGGTGACTCGTTTCTTTGTCGCACCTCCAAAAGATGGAATAGTCTACCAGCACACGTTTTCCCTCATTCCTATGATATGGGGTCCTTCAAATGAGGTGTGAAGAAACACCTTGTGGGCCGGCAGAGTGAAATTGACTGATGCTGCGTTGTTTTCACGCTGCACCAGTTGTCCTCGCGTCTGGACTCCATTTCCACTTAACATCAGGCGGTGTGGAGTCATTTGCCGTGCTAAGTATAAAAAAAAACTATTTAACTGTTAATGTTCGACAACCTTCCCAACAGTGTGTCTACACGACATTATTTTGAAGTGCGGACTGCCCGTGTACCGAATGTATGCATAACATCATTGCCAACCGTCCCAACTGACTCAGAAGTGAAATTAAAAGCGTTGCTATTCTGCTTAAGTAAGCTGTGGTAATGTGTACTTCTTAGATTTCGATTTGCAAGAAGTGAAGCTTCCATGAATAGGTGACATAGGCTGCTACCAAGGAGTGCCGTTTGGCAATTCGAGAAAAACATCACCTAACTTTCAACCGCCTCTGTGGTTTAGTGGCTTAGATCACCGGTCTCAGACTGGAGGCCCCGGGTTCGATTCGTTAGTGGTAGGGCTTGTTTTAGCCGGATCACTAGATTTGTTACCATATTAAAAATATCGCGAGCTCCTCCGTCCTTTGGAAGGCACGTTTAGCCGTCAGCCCCTGTTTGAGCCTAAGTCTGAGCCTCAGTCCAGTAACTTGAAACGTTTATACCATCATCATCATCATCCTACATTATCCCACTGCTGGTCAAGGACATTGAGCACTCGTACTCTCGTCCAGCTCATCTATATCTATATCTAAATAAAAGAAAAGAAATCTTTTTAAAAACAAGTTTTTATTACTTGTTAATAAAAAAAAGAAGTAAAAAGTTAAAAATAATTTAAACCTGATAATTATTTTTTTTTATAATTAAAAGCGTGTTACATTTTGATGGAACGTTAAGTATATTACACCTTCATTAATTTTTAAAAGTTAAATTTTATTTTTAACTTTTTAGTATTTTTTTAGGGGATAAGGGCTTCAATACAACAGGGTTCTCAGAATCCACATTCATAACAAACGCAACGAACGAACGAACGAACTTATTATCCCGAGTTCCTATGGCCATCTTCCAGCACCATCATCAGACCCTGGTTACCATCTAGCACCAAAGTACTCGTCAAGGCGGATCAAACGAGTACAAACTCGAGAGGGTTGTGTCGTTTAACTTTCGAGTTCCTATAGACACCTTCCAGTTCCATCATCAGACCTTGGTTACCATCTAGCACCAAAGTACTCGTCAAGACGGATCAAACGAGCCCAAACTCGATGGAGTTGTTGTCTTTAATTACTGAGTTCCTATGGCCATCTTCCAGCTCCATCATCAGACCCTAGTTACCGTCTAGCACCAAAGTACTCGTCAAGACGAATCATACGAGCCCAAACTCGATGAGGTTGTGTCGTTTAACTACCGAGTTCCTATGGCCACCTTCCGGTTCTATCATCAGATCAGCTCTATGTCATAATAATTTTGCTTTGTCATTCGATTTACACATGCATGCAAAGTTTCAGCTCAATCAGTAACCGGGAAGTGGATCAAATTTAACTTGCAAGATTTGATCACAAACATACATCGGGACAGGTGAAACTAAATAAAAGCTTGTAATAAGAGCTTCTTTTTAAATATCAAATCCACGCGGACGAAGTCGCGAGTAAAGTACTAGTACAATATAAAAGCAAAATTTTATTGTATTACCAGTTTCACCCAACGCTTTGATTTTTAAAATGGCACAAAAATATTGGAAGCTTTATACGTGGCTTTGAAATAGATTAAAGCTGTTACCTGCACATCGATGAGCAAGAGATGCTCGAGGCGATAACTAGTCATCGATAAATGTAACAGGTGTTCGTATGAAACTGTCTGTCAAACCAGGCGCATACATTTCGAATGATAGCAAAGGTCTATTTGCATACATTAACTACGTCCGATACATAATAAGTGCCAATAATAAATTACAATAAGCAAAAAATGGTTCGAGCTAACGTTTGATGGTTTTATGTTATACCATAGTTTGATTTGTTTTATAGTTGGTTAATTTAACTACATTTGTGACTGCGCATTGGGGTACAATTAAGCAGCATTGTTAATTTAATTGTGCGTGATGTAAATAGGCATGCAAATTAAGATAGGTACGCCTAGATGTGTAAGATGTAGTAAGTAAAGTAAGTTAAGTAAAGTATTAGATGTATTTGTTTGTTATTTTGTGAAGAGAAGTGTTCTGCTATGTTATGGAAGATAATTTCCAATTTTCTGACACTGTAAAACAAAGGCAGAAAAGCCATTGCTAAGTTTTTGGCTGGTTCTACTAAACCGATCCGATCAGAACCTCTCGTAGAATCTAGTAGGGAACGGGGACACGCACAAGTGCGTGATGCCATTCCCTCTTGAATACCTCTGACGGCCTATCATTTCACACGGCTCGAGGAACCCTTAAAGTTTCTTGCCGCCCCCAGAAAAGTTCTGTGACGCTGAAAATGGCGTTAGAGGCAATCAACAAAAGCTCTTCAAAAAAAACAAACACACGCACAGAAGATTTATTTAAATATATATTATAAGTACCCGCAACAAGAGAATGGAATCAAATCTGACGAGACGACGAGACCACTAGCCACAGTGGATAAATACAAGTTTGACCTGTCGCAACGCAACTAAAGGTGTATAGGTATCAACTGTCCATTGTAAAATCTTTTTTTGTATTTTTATATTTTATATTTGTGCGATACCTAAGTGTAAGCTGCTAGGCGACCAAATCGCGAGCGACTATCGTAGCCCGCTTCGTTATCCTAAGATCTTTCGTAGCTGGTCGCATTGTCCGCCGAAGGCGTGCAGCCATAGTTCGACTCTGTCGACTATGAAACTAGGCTTCGATTTTGCCGTGACTTGATTTTCGTGACGTGACGTGATTTTTGCAGTGACTTGATTCTGACATTTACGCCATAGTCCAAATGTGAAAATCAGGCCACTGAAACACGATTATGTTCGATGACTGGAATGGCCGATTTCACACAAAAGAATAAACGTTGTAAAACATTTACAACATTTTATCAATTAATGCTTTTATCAATTAATCGCTTTTTCTCTTTCTGGAAAGTAACTGTTCACTATAATTTCATAGATTATCAGACCAACCATTTTGTTAAAGATTATAAGATTATTAACGAAGTGTTAATTCTTACCTCAACAGATAATAAAAAAAATCTAGTCCCTGAGACTAGAATTGTTCCTGAACAATACAAATAACGAGATTGTCTTGTAAAAGGTGTTAATAAGGTAATAATATATTTATGATCACCTTTTACATGACAATCTCGTTATTTGTATTGTTCAGGAACAATTCTAGTCTCAGGGACTAGATTTTTTTTATTATCTGTTGAGGTAAGAATTAACACTTCGTTAATTCAGACTAAAGATATGGATATATATAAACCAGCTTGCGAGCCACTCGACTACAGGGGCCGCCAAAAACATATTGATATAATTTCAAATCAAATTACATATAATAAATTTGAGGGAGAAATCCACAGTCTATGTAGCCTCACAACTCAATATAGGTACGCATTAGCCGAACGGCACCGTCCACTCTCGCGGCGGAACGCAAGCGGTTACGTACCTCAATGCAGCCTGCAAGGGTTGTCACTTACTGTATCCAGCTGTAAAATACTATCGACACGGTACAATAATTCTGATCCAAAAGGCCAAAGGTTTCAACTGATTAGGATATTAGGCAGAAAATATAAAATAAATGTCTGTGAAATATCGTTATAGGACAGTACTCATGAAAACAAACACTACTTTAACACTGGTCTTGATAGTGTCAGAGAAGAATATGATTCACGTAGAAAAAAAAACAACCTTCATAAAATGTACGTGCGTAAGACTACACTAAAAACGCAAAAAAATGTTTGCTACTAAAATATAAAAAGCTATAGGTACTTTAACATATTCTTATTCAGCCGGCAACCCTACAACTGCCGGCCACCCGATACATTCTACAGCCTAATTAAAACGGTGCAGGGACCCTTTTATCGGCCCCGAAGATACGATTACTGCGGAGTGACACGCAAACTCTCATTTCGGGTCCGAGCGATGCGACTCGATAATGTCCCGCTCGCCATTTTTAAATTCGAAATTTAAATTTTAACGGGTTAACTTTTGTTTTTAATTTTAGAACAATCTTTTTCGTTTTTTAAAAATAAACTTCAAATAAAAATAGCTGCTGGTAATTGCTTTCAACAGAAACTTTGATAGCAACTTCTATCAAAGTTACATAGACATGGCGCTTAGTAATTAATAATGTTTGTAATGTGTTGCTGTAAACTTGATGTAGGTACCTAAGTCGATAGAATGTAAACGGTTTCGATGCTCGTTCTATTTGTTAAATCATACTTATGATATAAAGGGAAAAGCTTTGAATTTTCGTATGTTTGTAACGAATAAACTCAAAAACTACTGGACCGATTTAAAAAATTATTACTCTATTAGAATGCTACATTAGCGCTGAGTAACATAGGCTACATTGAAAAAAAAAGAAATGTCCACCCGTGCGAAGCCGGGACGGGCCGTTTATTATAAAATAGCAGACAGGCATTCTCATCAAATGTTATATTTTATATATAGATTTTGTTCAGGTTGCCTAGTACGCGCTTTTATATGCGTTTCTGAGTAAGATCCACCATTCAATCACGTTAATGAGAGCTAAAATTTGTATGGCAAAGTTTTAACTCGTGGGGAGTTAAAATGATGATGGTGATGGTGATGATCAGTAATTGCTAAAACCAGCCAACCACCTGAAAGAATATGTCGTTGATGTTATCGTATCTTGTTATAAAGTCCTTAGATAATGTTTGTTAATATAGACAATCTATAGTTATACTCTTATCTATACTAATATTATAAAGAGGAAAGCTTTTTATTTTTGTATGCATGTTTGTAACGAGTAAACTCAAAAACTACTGGACCGATTTAAGTTTTTTTTCACCATTTGAATGCTATTTTAGCGCTGAGTAACATAGGCTATATTAAAAAAAAATGTTCACCCGTGCAAAGCAGGGATGGCCCGCTAGTATATGATAAATAGATAATCTAAATGTACATAAGTGTTTATAAACATTTAAACTGCCACACCAAAACACTTATAGCGTCAACAGTTTTGCAAAATTGTTGAACATTATTTTCAAAATATATTTGCACACAAATCCTTACCTGATCTTTTTAACCGCCTCTAAATGTAGTGGTTAGACCAACGGTCTCAGAATTAGAGGTTTCGAGTTAGATATCCAATGGAGAACTAAAGTAAGAAGTGGGAAGTTAAGAAATGAATTTAAAAAAATACAAAATGAACACAATGTAAACTCGTTTTTGAAAATTGTTTATACTATATTTTTATAACGTAACTAGATAAAAGCTCTAAAACAATAATGTTGTACAGAGTATTTTGTGGCATTCAATGTCTCTATGTAAAAAAAACCTAAAACTTTGTATGCTTAGGTACCTACTTTTTATGTTGTGTTGCCTAAATAAGGAGAGAAAAAGTACTGCTGCCTTGCCTTAAGGCTTTAAAGCAGTATTTTGCAATTCATCATCATCATCATCATTTCAGTCCGTAATCACCCTCTTCTGGGTATAAGCCTTCTCTTTAACACGCCAACTTATCTTTATTGCTATTGCAGTTGTGAAAACGAGACGTGTGTCGCGTTTTCACAACCACCAACTCTGCTACAATACTGCTTAAAGACCTTATTATTACCCACCGGCCCGGTTTAATTGGTATAGGGTTGGTTCTAAGTTCATCTGGTCAGTCATCACTATCTTATCATAGTTCTGCGGTGTTACGATAATTAGAGAAAAAGTTAAGTGGCCTTAGGGTGAACAGCGCCTCCATAGTCGGCCTTATCGTCTCACCACTCTCGAGATGAAGGCCAAGCGTTGTAATTAAAAAAAACCTCACACAAATTTAAGTAAAGCAAGAGTGTCAACAATACAACCTTAATTACATCGAACACATTGAACTTATTATAAAATTTAATACTTTCCACAGAAAACTTCCAATAATCTATATAGTCATTCTGTTCTGTAATGGCACCTTAAAATCGCTTCCATCCATGTTTATTGACATTACAGACGATATTTAAATTGTATATAAATTAAGTACCTGTTAAAAAATAATTATAATAATAATAAACTTTATTTGCACACAAAAAATACAGATACCGGTAAATTTTATAGAAATGAAATGAATCTTATAGAAATTATTAGATTTGTATAAAAAAACAGTTTATATAGAAAATTAAAGGTTCGAACGAGCTTTAACTCTAGTAAGAAATCCGACATACGGTCGATTTGTATGGCCAAGGATTACTGCATGGCTGAGCTCACATGTCAATGCCCGGCCTTTTATTAGCTGGTAAGTAATTATAAGGACAAATATGGAAATACACTTCACCCGAAATGCTCAACTATTAAGGAACTGGCTTAATTGTGACTGAATTAAACGTGGTCATCAGCTGTTTATTGTAAGAGCCGCATATTCACGTAATTGAGGTGCTAAAGAGGAGGTGATAAAGCTCCTGGGCTGATATCCGCTGGTCCTAGTTTCATTTGGCAAGCGTGTTGATTAAGCCAATGCCCATTAATTGTAGCGATGACTTGATTTCAGTGATGGAGATCTAGCCCAGCAGCGCGACAACGGCGACGGTACAGACGCCTGTACATCAACCTTTCTAAAACTGACAGATGTCTTTAATAAATGTCCAACAATATGGTTGATTCGTTTGTCACCCATGTTAGACATTTAACAGTATTTAAGTTTGTAACGACGACTGTTCTTGAAAATCCTTAATAATTGAAATAAAATAGTTAATTATTAATAAAATATGCCAAATACATAAAGACCCTTCAAAGGTCTATTGAGGAAATTTTACATTTTGTGGTTGTCTGATATGCAGTGCACCCATGTGTACATTAGCAACTTTTTTATTTCATATATTTCTTAATGGCCAATACAATACAGGCTTGCCAGTGCACCCAGCCTCAGGTTGCACGGGGGTTCAGGCGCAAAACCAGTTTCGTTCCCTTTATAGCGCGGACCGCCTGCGCTGCAGCTTGCGTGCTGTGACCAAGCGTTTGTAATCGCATGTGGAAATATTACAATAGGCTAATAAGCCAGTATGGTTTTCGCCGCGGTCGTTTGGCTGGTGATCTTTTAGTGTACCTCACTATGGGGATGGGCGGAGGCAGTCAAGAGAAAAAGGGAGGCGCTGGCAGTTAGCTTGGACATAGCGAAAGCCTTCGACAGGGCTCTTCTTTCTAATCCATCATACGGGCTTCCTGAGAAATTGTGTGCGTGGGTCGCCAGCATTCTTTCTGGGCGTAGCATCAAAGTCGTGGTTGACGGATCATACTCTGACCTGAAGCCCGTGAATGTTGGAGTCCCGCAAGGGTGTGTGCTGTCGCCTACTCTGTTTCTTCTGCATATCAATGACATGTTGCATAAGAACAGCATTCATTGCTATCTGGACGACAGTACTGGGGATACGCACAACACGCTATCGACTGTCTTTTCATCCACACCATCTCGATAAATGGCGGTCTACTACTGTGCTTTTATCGCATAATTTTTTACCATGAACTACAGTGCTGTGGAACCAGCTCTCAGCGGCAGTATTTTCGAAACATTACCACTTAGGGATCTTCAAGAAACGAGCCTTTTTCTACCTTAAAGGCCGGCATCTGCGATTCCTCTGGTTTTGTCCATGGGCGGCGGTGATTGCTTCCCATCAGGCGACCCGCCTGCTCGTTTGCCTCCTTCTAATATAAAAAAAAGCTTTCGCGTTCCATTATTTTATAAAATTTATCGCAGTGAGCGGGGTGGTACTTGGTGTCTGATGTTCGTGGTTCCAAGTCACCTGCGGGAGTGAATTGTGCTGTGTTTTATTGGGTCTGCCACCCTGCGCACCGTCTAACTTCTCGAAATTGAGCAGGAAGCCGGAGGAAGAGCCACATATAACTCGCGAGTTGCCCCAGACCCACGAGTATGCATTGCAAAAACTTTTCTAGCGGTAAAAGAAAAGGTAACCACCGGCGACAATTAGTCTACGGCCTGTGCAACACTGCTGAAACGACGATTAATTGATAAAGTTTGAATACGATACCTAATATCAAACATTATGCGCAAATGTTTCAATCTATTTTAATGTAATTCCAAGTAGTTACGCCATTTTAAATTAACTGTTGGGAGGGTTCTATCATAGAAACTAGTTTGATGGCTACCTTCATACAAAGGTACTGTGGTAGCCATCAAACTAGTTTCTGCCAGCAAACAGCAGTCAAAGCAAGACGCATAGCCTCCTTACTACCTATTAGATTTACAATAACATTGTAATGATAGAACGTGCAAGCTTCACCTATATTCATACAATTGTAAAAAGGTTGTCACCACTATTTTACCATAAGGGTGGAGATATAGCTTGCAGGTTCAGTCAAGCGCTGAAAAAGAAGCGAAATGTTGCACTAGAGCTGTAATTAGAGCGTCCCCATATTTTATTATAATTTCCAGGGCGCTGCAACGCAAGCGAAGAATCAGAAAGTAAGAAAATCTTTGTTACCTTAGATTTAAGAACAAAATATGTTTTCAATAGATCTACATTAAATTTTCTTGACCGGCTCTTCTCATAACATAAAAGACGCATTCTGATTCGAAAGTAAAATCACAGCTATTCATAAAAGCTTCTGAGAATGAGCTTAATTAAATAGGTGATTTTTTTTCTACCTTTTACTTAATGGATTAGTTTTTGGTTATAGGAATATATTTATTGGATTAAAGCTTTTTCATGGTTACCCTAGTCGCGTCCTATACTCGTATAGGTTTATAATGAATTGTAACAGGCTATTTCTTGAGCTAGACTTAATAGTGTATCATATAGGTTTTTAATTAAAATTGAAATGAAAAGGAATTACAGAAACTTAATATTACATCGCTGACGATGAGTAGACAACAATAACAATTCTCGATGGAGATAAGGGAAGGTATTAATTTATTCTTCGTAATTTATGTGCATAATTCTATAGTTCCTGGATATTAAGAGTCGAGAGCAGTGAAGTTTAAGGACACGGCAAGGGAGTTTGGATAAGTGCCAGTTTAAAAACGTTTTTGGGAAAACAAAATGTGTCAAGATAAATTAAGATAAAATGATAAAAATTAACTTTCCATTTTCTGAAATAAATACTCAATTGCATCAACATCATTGCGCATCGCCTGTTACGAATTGGAATCATAATTAAGTTGATTGGTACAATATGTTTTAAAGCTAGGTTCACAATAGAGCTTATATCGTTAAATTTATGAAAACTATACAACATTAGATACATATTAGTTATAATATACATGAAGTGTATCCGTTAACTAGGAATTGAAGCAAATTATACTTTTAAAACGTTTAGTAAAATGTTATCTGTAAGCCGTTTTATGTAAGGCATAAATATTCACATAACAGATTTATAGACACAGATTATTGTATGATCATGAATAGGTTTCTCTCAGTGCGAATACGCAGCATGATTTAACTAAACTGGATTTCCAGACGTTATCTGAAATTACATTGTGATATCTAAAGGTGAATGTTATACCGGCCTTTCGTTGCATTACTTTAAGCGATCGTTAATCGTTAGTATAGTATACTTGGCGTTAGTAGGTATTATTTTATTGATACTAGGTATATGACAATGTGTATTTTAAGTTCATGTTTTTTTTTAATATTAACGGGTAAGCACAGTGCCTTGATCTCACCTGATATTAAATGATGATAAGGCCAATGATGGAAGCGCACTTCACCCGGGATCCTCAACTAGTGAGGCATTGGCTATCTTATCTCTAGCTGCCGGAACACAACAACGCTACAAACATTGATTCTATGGCGACATATTTAGATAAGATGGTGGTAGCTAGCCAGGCGGACAAACAAGTTCTACCACCAACCAAACCGAGTAGACAAACATGTAAGAGAATCGAACCCGGGACCTCTGGGTCTAAACCGGTGCTCTTAGCCACTAGACCACATAGGCGGTTTCGTCATTATCATCATCATCTCAAGCCTTCATCGACCAGTTCGGTGTAGGCCTCCTCTAACCCCCCACTTCGTTCTATTTTGGACTGTCAGTATCCAATTTTGGCCCGCTATCTTGCTGATGTCATCTTGCATCTCATGATGTAAATTTGCAAAATTACCTACCTACTCTCAGTTCTTAACCCTGAAAAAGCGATGGAGAAAAATTTGCAGAAGATTGGCCAAAGATTTATTCATGAAAGGAAACCACGAATGGAATTTAGGGGATACTTTTACTTAGCAGTGGGACAATGAAATGAAATGAAAATAAACTATTTTGTACACAATACAAAATACAAAAAGAGGACAATTCAAGAAGGAGTACTAACGACGGCCTTATCGCTAAAAAGCTATTTCTTCCAGGCAACAATGTAGACTTATTATAAAAATAACACTTAGTCAATTTTCATGTTTTTTAGTGATGGAAATTGGCTTTCTATAATACAGAGGGCATTTTCTAATAGGTATTCTGACGCTGTAAAGAAGGATAACAATAACGTCCTTGATCCCTGAAATTGATCCTGATGTTGATCCTGTCGTACCGATCGATGGCGTAGTGACTTCCATAAGAGCTCAAATGTAGCCTATTTTAATTGATTTAGCTATATTGTGTTAAACTTAATGATATAATATTTCGTTAATTTGAACTAAAAATGTTTGTAGTTCAGTATTTTCAAATATTATTTTAGGTACATTTTCATTGTTATTTTGCTTATTCTAGACCTACCTGTATCTATGTCGAACTCGAAACTGAAATTAACTTGAAAAAGATACTTACCACAGTTCCCACCTATTTTCGATATACGAATACATCCTTTTTCCTTTAGTTGATGGCTTCGTGCGATTAGCACATTTAGCCAGTGTCAAAGTTATTTTTCTTACAAGTAATACATAAATATACAATATTTCCTCCCTGATGATGATGATGAATGATAATAGAAATGAGAAGTGAGAAATGATATACCCCCCAACCAATCGAGTGTCTCAGTAAAGATGTGGACGTTTACTAAGTCCTCTCGTGGACTTCTTGGGTGAATTTGAAAAGTGCCGTTGCACTGGTTTTGTTTCAATTGCCAACACTCATGCACACTCACGAACACTTAACAGTTAATGGTTTACCATTATTTCACATTATTATTCGACATAACACAAATTTTAGAAAACAAAACAAAACCGCACACATGACTCTTCACTTTCCCGCCAAGAAGTCTTCGAATTCATCCTTTTGATTCTATATTGTTTTTTTAATATTAGAAGTAAGCAAACGAGCAGACGAGTCAGCTTATGGAAAGCAATCACCGCCGCCCATGGACATCCGAAAACCAGAGGAATCGCAGATGCGTTGCCGGCCTTGTTTCGCATTATGTATCTTTTGCATTTATACTTATCTATTGCATTCATACACTTATAACCACCGCACCGCACTGGGCCCGCGTTTATGGCCCATTCTTCCGAAGGGAGGGCTCGTGCCCCAGAACTGGGAACATAACAAATTAGCTGGTGATGATGTATCTAATCTGGAGTAAAACGTTTGTAGGCTGTTGATAACCTCTTATCAACATTTCTAAGCCTAATTATATTGCAATACTACAAACATCATTAAAAGCTGAGGGCCAAAAGTAAATTTGTAGAAAATGCTCTATTGTATTTTAATAGAATGGAAAATGAGCTACGTCTTTTCCTTTCATCCTAAGCTATAGCTCTGTCTCTCTCACCCTTTAATTCTGACTCGTAACCTATCTCTTTCCGCACACAATGCCATATTACCTACCACAAAAAGAGCAAGACAGCATAGTGATTAAAGCGTTACTTTATACATCGATATCGATACTGAATTATTTAAACTAAAGTACAGTGTAATGAATGACAGTTATTCGTTCGGATTCGATTGCTGATAAAGGGATTTGAAGCAAAAATAAACGTATAAGTTAAAATTTATAAATTTTGTGGATGCTATTTTATGTTTTCTTCTGTATTTCTCTTGTAAGTGAATTGTTAAAATTATTTAAATAATAACCTACAACATAGAAAGTTTAATTACATATTGGTTTGAAAATAATGAATATTAAAATTATGCACATTTAAAAACATATAATTTAATGCATACAATCCATCGGCATATAGCTGTACTGTATAGTATATTAATACAAACAGTTATTAATACAAATACTTATTAATACAAACGACAATAAATATAGCTGTAACCTAAATGACCTCAAAACAAAAGTATAATAATTATGGTTTTCCTAAAATAAAATAAATAAAGTGTGAGGTAACACTGTATTACTGTGCTATAATTACTGTTTATTGCAATTGTGGCCATTTCAAAATAATAATAATAATATAAACTAGTTAAATTAGAAAATCTGGTTCTGTAGCAGTTGAGAATTTCGAAATTCGAAGAATCCTGAGTAAAAACGTTGATTTATTATTCAGAACTACTTAATTATGTAACGTGTTCAATGGTTCAAATGTTTTATTAATACAAACGACAATAACATTAACTATTTAAAACATTTACTGGCTATTTCGCGTCAGTTACTTGGTCTAGCATGCATATATTTTTCAAATATAGTTAACAATTCTTTTAAAACTTTCTATATAAAAAAAAATCATCGACACTGTCTCAACACTAGCCGTGCTACTGCCACAAAAAATATTTTATCGTGCACGGGGCAGCCTAAAAAACCAAACGGTCGGTAAGTCACTCGACGTGTGGCTGAGAGAGGAAAGTTATTATTTTTTTGTCGCACGGACTGGATGGTAGGCGACCGGCCAGTTAGACTTGGATGGCTCTCAAACTATTCTACTGTAAACTCTGTCTTATGTAGGAGAGGGGTAGGTAATTTTAAATAGGTACTATTATATTTAACTTTAAAACGTGATGACGCAGATAGTGTCAGTGAAATTCTACTCATCATCAGCTCATTTTTTGTCCCCACTGCTAGGGCACGAGCCTTTCCTATGGATGGATTGGGAGAACGGGCCACAAACCACCACGCGGGCCCGGTACGGATTGGTAGTTGTAAACGATTGCTAATGCAGCCGGGACCAACGGCTTTACGTGACTTCCAAAGCACGGAGGAGGTCGAGATGAACATTTTTTGGTCACTTATCCGATGACCGGCCTTTGCGAAAGTTGCTTAACCTCAGCACTCGCAGACCGGGCGCGTTAGCTACTGCGCTATCGAAATTCTACTATCCCTAATAAATTACCACCACTAGTAGTATTCCAAATATCCTTTTCCCTCTAAAAATTGTAATGATGTTATGTGGATTATAGTTTTAAAGAAAACCAAAAGAAACGGTTTAATTTACGGTTTAATTCACGTTGCCGTTGTCTAACGTTGCCTTAAAATTGAATAAGGAAGCAGTTATTTTTAATATTACATTTATTTATATTATTTTTAGGATAGCAAATCCTATTTTGGGACTAAGATACATCTAAGTCTGTCACCACAACAATAATGTTAGTAGCATTGGTGTGTTACATACGACAGATTAAGATAAGATAGTCTGGCAGTCTCACTGTAGTTAAGAAACCTGTTAAAGAGAGTTTCCATTTTCGACCTTATCACTGACCATTAAATATAATAAAGAAAACGCTTACCTGTTCAGGAATAAAAAAACTATGTAACGTAATTTTTTTTTCTTTTTTGGTATTCATGGTTTTAAAGATTGGGAACCGTAGGAATGTGTGAGCCGCATATTTCAAGTTTTGAAACTTTATACATATCAAGCACATTTCTTGCACTTAAATTATAAGAGTTGACGAATATTTTTTAATAGTTTTCGAGTTGACACTTGCTTCATCATCAGCATATTAAACATTCCTCTGGAGTTAGAAATCTTCACGAAGAGATACGGTCTAACTACCACAATCATGGCCACCACAATTTACACGGGTTGGTTTGTAAAATAATAAATTTTCATTTTTAACAAACAAATATTTATTAATAGTCCTGTGACTACACAAAATGTAACAATAATGCAATAAAGTTTATTTATATTATATTCTATTATAAGCTTGTTTGTGTTAGGAATGGGTTCATATGTACTCTTAATCAGTGGTAGTAACGTGGCCAAAGGACTTTAACCACGTTTTTCCGCAATCAACCGGGTTCTTCGCTAACTCGACACAAGAGACCGGACACACGTATATCCTAGTATGAGTTTTTGTTTCCTATCCGAATTCATTCGATTACGTTAACGAAAATGAAAATCAGGGGCCCAGTGCGAGTTTCATTCGCAACTCGATCACGTTTTTTATATTTTTTTTTATATGAGACAACATCACATACATTGTTCTGATCCCAAGGTGAGTAGCTAAAGCACTCCTTTCATGGAAATCAGAAACAACGACGGTACCACAACCACCCAGACCCGACACAATATAGAAAAGTTCGTTTTCGACATTGACCCGACCGGGAATCGAACTCGGGACCTCAGACTTAGCGCCGCCCAGAGTCCGGCGTGCAAGCCACTCAGCTACGAAGGTCGTCAAACGTTAACGAAAACGAGAATTGGTATGGCAAAATTTTAACTCTTCTCGTATGTCGTCAGGGGCGCTGCTACAATGCCATACTTATTTTCGTTTTCGTAAACGTAATCGAATGAATACGGATAGTTAACAAAACTTACACTAGGAACCCAGTATGGCATTGAAGCAGCCTCCTGGCGACATACGAGAAGAAATTTTGGCATACAAATACACGTTTTTGTTATCGTGATCGAATGGCGAATGAAATTCGCACTAGTCACCCAGTTGGTAAAACTCAAAATTAGTATCACTTATTATTTCGTCATCCGGACGCGCCAATAATTTTTACGCGTCTCCCCATAGTGAAACTTAAATTAAATCACTTTTATGTTTTCGTCAACTGAATATAAGATTTAACGTTTTGGGAACATAGCAGCATGCAAGGAGTACGACTCTTTAGCTGTAATTCTATTATACTCAGCGCAGAGGGTTAGTATAACGCTGATATCAAGCCTACATAAGCACCAGTTCATTTTTATGCCCTTACTGCTGGGGCACCTATGGGCGGATACGGGGATATGGGCTCGTGGGTCTAGTGCGGTTTATTGGTTGTTACCCAAAAGCTTTACGAAGTGCGGAGGAGCTCGAGATGGTACATTTTAGGTCATCCATCCGATGATCGGAATTTGCTAAAGTCGCTTAACTTCAACAACCGTAGACCGAGTGCGTTTACCGTTTTAGTTATTAGATCAAAAGGCTATCAAAAGGTAAATAATTTTTAACGAAATGGACGACGGACTACACATAACAATGGAAATAAAACAATAAAACAAACAATTTCATATTATTTTAAAAACACAGAAATTGTATTGTTCTTTGTAATGAAATCAGAAAAATATTAAATGCAACAATAATGCAAATAATAAAATGCAACATCCTAATTTCATGTGTTGGAATGGAACAATACAAAGTCATTTCGGGATTGACTCGAAGACAGTCATTGGGGAAATTATGTGTAATCAAACCCTGACAAATAAATAATGCCAAAATGTTGTGCTCGTGCGATGGAATCTCAAATGATCTTTGATTTGGTTTTAATTAAATAATAACAGAACTTTAATTTGCTCTGCTGCAGAACAAAACAAATATGAAAGGAATGAAAGAATCTGTTAGAAATAGGGACATAGGCAACCACAAACATGTAGGTAAGTACATTCATCACTTTTTAATTGACCATAACTACGAATATTTTGTTAGCAAAAAACGGTTATCTAACACGCGCTCTAACGACGGAACATAATACTGACATCATAGTTCGCTATTCTTATACAATTTGTTTCTAATACTGTAAAGGTAGTTCGCTAATCCCAATGCAATTGTAAGAAAGTAGAGGTATTATCATCATCATCATCTCAGCCAAAAGACGTCCATTGTCCAAGGTCACCCAAGGATCTCTACAATTACCGGTTTTGGACTTACATCCAGCGACGTATACAACGTGTAACAAAAAGGTGTGGTCAAAATGAAAAGATCCAAAGTGTATCCCATCTAGAACTTGTATGTGGTGTTTTTAAGGCATAATTACGCTGTAAGGGAGAAAAGAGCTGGACACTTGCTGAGTTTCTTGCCGGTTCTTCTCAGTACAAGATCTCCCGCCCAGAGTAGACTTACGAACCGATGGCATAGTGACATTCACAAGAGCTACTTGTAGCCTAAACTGAATAAATGATTTTGAATTTTAAATTTTGAATTCTGAACTTTAATTTGTCATGCAATGGTTAATGTAATATTTATATTTGTGAAGTGATGCGCGTCAGGCGCATAAGCAAGCAGCAGTGATCATAAATGTCAGTACACAGAGGTTACTAAACCACTAGGGCTGAGACTTGTTTATTTTGATGTGACGTCACAAAAGTAATATTAAATTTAAAATTGAATAACACATTAAAGTGAATAATCATGACTTAGTAACTGTGCATACAGGATCTAGATCAGATACACTTTGGATCTTTTCATTTTGACCACACCTTTCTGTTACACTTTGTTTAACTATTCAAAACTATCACAGTCACAAACATTAGAGTAGTAATTACTACGAGATTATCACAATCTTAGTAGTTGAGGATCCCGGGTAAAGAGCGCTTCCACCTTCGGACTTATCATCACTTAACATCAGGTGATATGAAGGTCGAGTAAGATATGAAAGATCACTAGTAAAAAAAAACCAAAAACACATTAACAATAATCCGGCTAACAATCCCTAATCTTCAGTTTCGAGAAAAAAAATACATAAGAACTAACTAATACTAGTTCCTTCATTTAAATTTCTAGTCTCCTAATCGTCCTACCGTCCACAATCTCGAAACAATAAATTATGCGTACAAATCACAAGCGACAGTTCAGTTTCGGACAAGCCATCAATCACGAGCGCCATCTTGATGGAGATCACAGGGCATGCGCGTACCGCCCCCCGCTGCGCGCCACGCCCCTCACCCAGGGGAGCCGAGGGGGTTAAGGGTGACACAAGGTACCTGCTCATAAATATCGGGAGTGAACACTGTTTTTGTTGCATTGCTTTCACTGGATTTGGAAAACTTTCGATGTTTACAATTTTTATGGCGTATTATAGGTAAAGGACAAAATCAAAGCGAGGAATTCGTTGAAGCAGTAGCTAACGCGCCCGGTCTTCGATTGCTAAGGTTAGGCCACTTTAGCAAAAGCCGGTTATCCAATAGGTGACGTGTATCATCACAAGCTCCTCCGTGCCACGGAAGGCCCGTAAAACCCGTTGGTCCCGGTTGCAATAGCAGTCGTTAACAACCGTGAATACGTACTGGGCCTGCGTGGTGTTTTATGGCCCGTACGTTCTATCCATGCGTAGGGAAGGTCCGTGCCCCTCTGCTGGGGCATAAAATGAGCTGATGATGAATTGGTAAAGGGTTTTTACGGTGCACGGGGCAGGGCTTGCTTGAGATCGATTTCGGAATGAGGTTATCTGCCAAAGAACCAAAGTAATCGATTAATTCACCGGATTAGCAAGCTGAAGTGTCGGTGGACCGGCCGTAATAGTCGCAGAACCGACTCACCGTAATAGTCGATAAAAGACTCTTTGAGACCGCGTATCGGCAAGCATAGTAAGCCATCAGACTAGGTGGAGCGACTATCTTCGCAAGTTGTCTGGTAGGAGCTACGTACATTTGAAGAGGCAGTTAATACTATTATCAGCCAATATTAATCCACTGCTGGACTTATGTCCACAACCATGTCCAGCTGTGGACTGGTATTGGCTGATGATGATGTTGGGGCAGTGCTTTTATACACAAAAAGTTCTCAACGACTGAGGAACTGCGTATCTTATCTTTTAAGATTTCACGAATTATTTGAACTTAAAGAACGTACTAAATTGTCTGATAATTTAATTTATTGATTTACTCGTATGTCGTGAAATTACAGGTGGTAAATAACTGCTACTAGGAAAGGAATCCAGTATCTTCGGATATCGGACTATGCGCTGTGCCACTAGACCATCGAGGTGTTACATGTTACCTACATAGGAAAAATAAAAAAGAATTCTTAAATATGTTTGATAGGTCACTGCTAGGGGACAATTGATGAATGATTGAAAGAGGAGCGAAATTGAATTCGATGGCACTAACGATTCTTTCAGAGCAGCTTTATTGAAACTGACTACAGAAGTCGCCATTGTCGAGAGCAACAAACAATTTCAGGATCAATAAATGAATATATCCTGGAAATAATCTGTTGTGCTAAAGAACTGTTGTTGAATATTTAAACAACCGTCAACTTACCTTTATCTTTTTAAATCACTTGTTAGGTTACAAATGGAGTATGCAGTTGCTATCTGGAGCCCGTTATACGAGAAATACATTAGTAGGCTTGAGCAATGCAGAGGAAATATTTGCGATGCATGCATTTTATTGTGTGTCAAGAAAAGATTGCCCTATGTAAAACTACTAAGTCGTTACAAAATACTGAATTTGAAACCAAGACGCTCTCAATTAGAAGAAATGCTGTTATATTATATGTGACATAACAAATACAACTCTATTGAATTGACTAACATACATACATACATATAATCACGCCTCTTTCCCGTAGGGGTAAGCAGAGACCACTTCTTTCCACTTGCTACGATCCTTACATACTTGTTTCGCTTCGTCCACTTTCATTATTCCCTTCACACATGCTCTTCGGTTTAAGGTACTCTTGACCTGGCCTTTTTTCAAGACGTCCCTGATTTGATCTCGAAACGTCCGCCTAGGTCTACCCCTACCAACACTTTCATTCACACTCGCCGTATACACTTTTTTCGTCAATCGTTCTTCATCCATTCTCTCGACATGGCCAAACCATCTCAGCATACCTTTCTCAATTTTTGTCACTACATCTACAATTGACTAACAAGCTATATTATAGAATACCGATAAGAACTTAATGCGATCAGCACATCCTGATAATTTTTTTTCCACTACAACATGTCGAACTAATGCTTGGCTTAGATGCCCTGTCAACAGAATGATAAAGTCACATAATAAGTTATTCAACGATTTAGATATATTTGCTGTAAACACTTATACTTATAGGAAGTTCTCATTCTCGATGTTGTTTAGCCTAATTTTAATAATTAACTTAATATTATATTAATATTTTTTGTAAATCATACTTTTATTCCCGGGTGTAGTCAACGGCATTAATTATGTTTCATTGTTATTCTACTTTATGTCACTATGGATTGGAATCCATCTGACCCAACATGTGCATACATATTGATGTGGTTGACTGTACCTCGTGTTGAGATGGTCTTTGGTAGCGTTTTATGCATTTGGCTGTACGCACACAAATGTCCACTATTTGTCATAGCATTATGGATGCATTATTTTTTATATATTTATTTTTATAGTATAAAGAAGTACATGTATAGCTCCACTTATAAATAAGCTCATTATAAATTGTGCGATGTTGGGCGTACAATAAATACTATTTTATAAGTATAGTCATATTACAAATCAAACATTGTAAACCTGTTTGTGGTCCAAAATAAAATTTAAAAAAATACTGATAACATAGAAGGTCGTAAATATGAGACATGTTTTTGCTTTGTGTTATTTAGGATTTATAACAGAAACATATCAAAATGCTTGATAATAATTACTTGCTCTTAATTGCTGAAGTAGTTTGCCATGCAAAAACCTTTGTACTATCTGTGTTTGATTCTTTATATATTTTTTCTGGTTTTGATATTACGGCTATGGAAAACATGTCAAAATCAGCCCAACGACTCACTTCTGTGGATCTAAAAGCCACATAAAACAAAATTAAGACTTAAGTGAACGCTCTTTCAAAGTCTTTCCACATGAATAGCCAAACGAAAAGTTGGACTACCACCTCTTTTGTTATTTAGCCCACAAACGCCCAACGACTATTGACAAAGGCAACTCGCCGCCGCCGGTGCCGGCAATTTGGCGTGGCGACTACTTAATCAGATTCATTACAGGCCGGCCCGTGTCCGCAAACAGTGTGGGATCAATGTGTTTGCACAGTGAGGCTTTATTGCGCATAGAATCGATAGCCACTAATTTTGGGACTGGTAGGGCTAGCTCACAGTTAAAGAGAGAAGTTAACTTCTTTTTAAATATAATACTATAAAATGTTACCCCTTGTACTACAAAACAGTGTTTAAAGTTAAACAATGCCTAAATACGAGTTTAAAATTTACCCCCTTATTCATAAAACCTATCTAAGCATTATTTAGTTAATCATTGGTTTGTCTCTTTTTCTCAAATTCAAAATGGCGTTTGTGTGACGTTAGCAAAACAATATTTAACGCTCAAATAGTTTTTATGAATAAGGGGGATTGTGTCTCTGTCTTAAAGTGTTAGCTTAAAAGTGACAGTATCTGTTTTAATCACTGTCTAACTTTAGCCATAGTTTCGTGGAAAGACAGTTAATGTCTAACTTATAAGCTTATATTTTATTAATGGCTGTTTTTATTTGTTCTAGTTCAAGATGTTGCGGCCCTCAGCGCCTTCTATCAACTGTATCACGGCGAAAGCTCCGAATTTTTTTTCTTTTTCTCTTTCTTCCTGCCTTTAAAGGACTACGTGCTGGTCTTCGGTGTCGCCGATTTATTCTAACTTCTGTATTGTGACTACTTTCTTCGACGCAACACTAAGAAATGAAATGTGATGAGTAGAAGCAACTTGCCGGTCGGCATGTCGGTAATGTGAGGACGGCTAGGCACAATCGTGCTTCACGAGGAAGCGGAGCCATGTCCTGTCACCACATTCACCAAGCTTGCCACCACGCACAACAAAATTGGAAAATAATATAAGTATAGTTATTATTTTTTTAGAGTAAAAAAAGATTTTAACACTCGCAATATTAAACACCACATCACACTTTTTGACAGCACGTACACAAAAACCGCACAAGCATCCATCCATTCTCCTATATTTATCCCGATGCGACCATCCACCCCAGGGGCCAGACTGAAAATCAGCGCTAAGCCTAGCTCAGCACCTTGCTGAGACTGGTCTCCTTCGCTTACAAAAACACATTGTAATATTTGTATGTATGTTATGCGCTTCTGTTTATAAAATAAATGCTTTTGGATTTATAACAATTTTGTTATAGATAGCATACTGCTGATGCCAGCCCTAGGTAGGACGTGTAAATTAGTATTGTGGCGGGCGGCATATTGTATTAGATTTGACGTATGACTAGGGTGTGATTGCGAACGACGGGAGAAAGATGGAACACAAATGATCAGAGCTTGGATTCTGCATAAATAGGTGTGACCAAATTCGACAATTTGTTAGGTGTGACGAGATTCTACTATGACGAATGTGGGACAACCCTTTTAGAACGTCTACATTCGTGTCTCAGTGACCTGATGCAGTAATTTTTCTTATGCGTAAATGTCGAAATCAGGTTCGAATACGATTTTGAATAAGTGACAAAATTAAACTAAAATTATTACAGCAGAACAGCGCAACAGGGTTCAACACTTTCAGACCAGTGTTCTGCCGCGCAATTTATGAACGCAGTAAAGAACATGTGAACAGTTTTGAGAAAATATATCGTAATGTTAGCACCTCAAATATCACAATCACAAACACGGTAAGTTTTACTTACTGTGTTCATAAATTGTGTGGCAGTGTAGGTATGTCACATTTTTTTTTAGCCATAAAACATTAATGTTCATTCAAATTTTACAGGATGACAGCTAGGAAGCAGATTCAATTGTTGTTAAAGACTAAAATTAGTTGCTGAGCCCTATTTTTAATAAACCCACTTAGTCCAACTGGGTGTTATAAAATACACCTCTAAAAGTAATAGATGTACCCTAATGTGATACTTTTAAAGTTAAATTTACAACCACACACAAACGCCTGGTCGGTTTAAATGGGTAAGGAAAGAAATGTCGGGCACTGGTTCGTATCGAACACTGGTTTTTTTTTTTGAGAGAGATTGCTGATTGCCTAGACGGCATTTTCAACTTCACCGGGCTTTTTTGGGGGTGGCGAGGAACGTAAAGGGTCCCTCAAGCCGTGTGAAACGAATCACCTTCGGAGGTTTTCTAGAGAGATCAGCATCGCGCACTTCTCCGAAGGGTTCGGATCGGATCGGGGAGCGGAGCAACCCGAGGGCGCCTCTAAAGGCACGGACCTCGGCTCGGGTGACCGGGCCGTGGAGAAGGAGAGAAGCGCCCAGGTACAGGTCTGTACCTGGTGTAGAGCGCGTGTGAACCGGTTCTTCGTACCCTTGTTCTACGAGTACGGTGTCTTGGGCCTAAACTAGTGTGCATGTTTAGTGTATTCTGTAAATGTGTGGTGTCATTTAGAGGATCGGGCGGGGTTTAGAGGATCGGGTGGGGTACCACAACCCTAGATTTTTATTTATTTGTACATTGTTGTTTTGTTGTTGTTGTTGTTGTTGTTGTTGTTGAGTTTAAAATAATTATAAATTTAAAATGGCAACACATTCCACTACATTATTTTTTTGATTAAGTATTTACAATTGGTTTAGTACCTTCTGTTCGACAAATTTTTGTGAGACGAATATGAGTATTAGCTAATTGAGATCATTATTTACCCAGTGCTGGGCAAAGGCTTTCATCATTGAAAACACGTCGTCGCTGTAATTGATGGGCGCTGGCTACATCACCATGCTTGCGAAATGCAGTTTAGGTGGTCACGAGCCCGGGCTATGCATCGAAATATATAAAACACAATATACCCGACCGAGAAATTGAACCCAGGACCTCCGCGCTTTGCCACTCGACCACCATTGCTATAAGTCTCATTTCCCGCCATCTATTAAGAACTCTGTAAACTATGCATTACTAAAGCATGATTCGGAGCGCGGCAAGCGAAGCGGAACTGCGGGACAATCGACTTTGTTTTCGTAGTTCGAAGGCGTTTCGCTAGATGGCGCTTGTACTGAAACCTGACAGTTAACATTATAGAAAACTTAACAACAAGGAAGTGGCACAGCCAATATTATGTTATTTTTATTACTTTATTTGTAAACTTATAAATATTATTGAGTAATAATTTTATAACAAAGGCATCGTCAGATTAGTTTGTTAAGCGCCCTCTTTTGACCTGGTGCAGAATTAAAATTCCAAATCCAGTGTTACGAAAATGATTCTTATTAAACAGTTACTATAGTTTCACATAGGTGGCGCTGTGCTGTAAAGAAAAATAAATATTATAAAACATGTATTAATCACTTTATAAGTAGCTGACTACTACACTAATTGAACGTTGTGTGCAGTTTTTGATTATTGGTATGATTTATAATTAATAGTGAGTTTTTGTCAAAATGTACAAAATTAAACATGATGCCAATTTTTAACCACCAAGTAAGTTGTTTTAATGGTTTAATGACCTAGGTTTCATAGCACTGAGCGACCCTACTGGTAAAATGCTACTCCACCAAAGTAAGTAGAGTTTCTAAGGTATCTAGAGATGTTAGGGAGCGTCCTTTTTATGATAGTTTGGCGCTGTAATGGAGAAAAAAATACCATTGCTGAGCTTCTTGCCGGTTCCTCTCAGAACAAAGTCATGACATTTATGAGAGCTATTTGTAGTATAAATTAATATATTTTTTAAATCTACTCTAATTGGTATCTACGAAAATAGGGAGTTTCGCTACTATAATCTTTGCTTTAATTTAAAATCATGAACTGAAGTTAAAACCGCCTCTGTGGTCTAGTGGCTAAGACCACCGGTTTAGACCCAGAGGTCCCGGGTTCGATTCCCAGCGGGGGGTTATACATGTTTGTGTACTCGGTTTGGTTGGTGGTAGGGCTTGTTTGTCCGCCTGGCTAGCTACCACCGTCTTATCTAAATATGTCGCCATAACATCAATGTTTGTAGCATTGTTGTGTTCCGGCAGCAACAGATAAGATAGCCAGTGCCTCACTAGTTGAGGATCCCGGGTGAAGTGCGCTTCCATCATTGGCCTTATCATCACTTAACATCAGGTGAGATCAAGGCATTGTGCTTACCCGTAAAATATTAAAAAAAACCTGGTTCAATACAGGATGCTGTACCTATCTATATCCCTTTATAAATCAAGAAAAGTCAGCACCAGTTTTATTTTAGGTTTAACTGTAGGTACACTTTTTTCAGTAAGAGGATAAACAAACCAAGCAAATACAAGGTTTTAACAATAAGGTAGTACATATGGGCCTACTGTGTGATGCTGTTCCGACTAATCCATCTAGATACTTACACCACAGAATAATATAAGTACAATAATTATTTTATTTCGACCATGATGAGATTAAAGTGCCATGCTTTGATTTATTTATTCATCGCTTTAAAGATTTCAATCCGTCGACTTTTGATGGGTGAATTGCCAATTTTTATCATCCCCCACAATTTGCATGCAGAAGCGCCACTTCAAAGGTAACCGTTGATAACTACCTTTTTGCCAAGTTTACTACAACTGCTTCAGTTTACAAAGTAGATATTAAGTCTATAAAGCTAAGGTTCAAAACTGCATAAATTGTCAATGCAAAGCTGTAGCCTGAGATTCCGAATATACCTCATACAAAAATGAGGGTTTTGTGTACAGCAATACGGTGTAATTTAACGTGGCACGAATCTAATAGTCGTCTTTCATCTGGAATCTCTTCAGAGATTGGTTTATTCCGAAAGCAGTGTACCCGAGGGGTGGTTTAATTCGATTTTGTACCGGTGAATGAGTTTTAGTAGCCGCCAGCCATCTTTACTTTTCACGTTGATAAAAACGTTCAGACTTCTTGAGTAAGCGCTTTGTTAGTTAAGTCTAACATAGGGTTCGCCCTATTCGTATTACCATTACGCTTAATCATCATCGCAAGCTCATTCTATGTCCCCAATGCTGATGCACGAGCACACGAGCCTTCCTTATGGATGGATAGGATGAACGGGCCATAACCACCACGCGGGCCCAGTGCGGGTTCAACTGCTAATGCAGCCGGGACCAACAGCCTTGCGTGGCTTGCAAAGCACGGGGAAGTACCATTCCATAGCACGTTTAATCGTCTGTGGTAAAATTCTACGCTAAAACCCAATGAATAGAGACCAACCTAATACCTATCTCAGCTCTCAAGCAGCATTGTTTTTTTATTTCTCCATACCTTTTTTTCTTAAATATCAAAAACGAAACCTGATTTTGACCTCAACCCTACCCTCAGGTAGCTCAGGGAGCGCGCGGCCTTAGTAAAAATGCTTGTTTACTCCTGCTTTAAAATATTGTTTTGCATGGTTGTTGCATGGTTTAAATGATGTTTGAATGACCTGTTAATTTAAAAGAAGAAAAGAAATTAAGCTTCATGGGTACCACGCGCGTGATATTCTAGTGATGCACGCATCCATGGGCTGCGTTGGGCTCTTTTTTAAGGCAGGTCAGATGTTTAAAGCCCCACATCTTTACTGAGATACTCGAGGGGTTGGGAGATATATAATTTCTCACTTCTCATTTCTATTATCATTCATCATCATCATAAGGAAGGAAATATTGTTTATTTATGTATTACTTGTAAGAAAAATTACTTTGACACTGGCTAAATGTGTAAATCGCACGAAGTCGTCAACTAAAGAAAAAAAAGCAAAATCTTGAAGGACTTTGGTTTGGTTTGGTCAGATGTTATTTAAATTATTTTTGCTAGTATTAGTTTGGGTATTAAACATGTATGTTGGTGTATCGTCATCATCATCATCATCACCAATCATCATTATAATCACCGTATATTATTCCCCACTGGCCATAGGTCTCGCCAAATTGTAGCAAATAGTAGTATGGTGGCTCCTTATTTTGTGACGTCACTGACACGACACGCGGCTACCATCTAGCTCTTGCCAGCCACCTTGCAAAGACCGTCGCGTTGTATTATTATTTATTATACCTACCTAACTTTAAAGTTTTTAATTAAATTCAAAAGAGTTTTACATTGTCGGTTAAGTAATAAAAAAATAAATCTTAAAAAAAACGCCGCGCCGCGCGTCGTGCGATAAGCGGCGATAGCGATATCGGCATTGGCATATCGGCTCTGTGACGTGTGACGCGTGTCGAACAGTTGAATGACGGAAAAGAGTTCTAAAATTCGAATTTGGAAAGTAACGAACTAATTCTTCTACTGGTAGAATAATTTGAACTTCGAACATCGAGTAGGCAATGAATAAAATGTCAAATTGTTCTTCATTTAAATTTAAATAATTATCGAATGAGAAGATTCCTTTTTTCAAAATTATGAACCTGATGGATATTGGCCATCGGTGCCTACGAACGCTTGTAACACCATGAAGTACAATATAACGCAGGCATTACTGATCTTAAAGCTGTTAATTTCAATAGATCTTGGGACCCTTCAACGCGAAACATAGCAATTCAGTTTGGTGGCATAAATAGAACATTATCATCAATGGATAAAGAGGAATGAGGAATCTAGGAATCTACCATAAAATTAAGTTTACCCCGGTGTTTTGAACAGCTACAGCTTAACACATATTCAATGTCAATGTCGTTTGAATGTCAATAAACAAGGAACCTTAAACTTAACGTTTTCTATGAATATGGTAATAACATTTTATATTGTAGGTATATGCAAAGAATCATTATATTTTCCAAAACAACCTATTTAAAGGCTTTAGTTGAAACAAATCTTTATACAAATCTTATAAAACACTTTTACATACCTAATTATATTTTTGACGTTTAACATCTTTCCTCTCGCTTTCTTGCAATTTGTGGGAGTGATTTCGTGAAATGGGACGGAAGTGTGTACGAAGTGTGGACAAATTTGATTTGACGAATGAGCGCGCGGTACTGCATTACTCTTAGTGTCAAAAAATAAAATACAATTTTCATTAAAAATAATTATTCCTTATTGTTTTCTAAAGTTTACGCGAACACTACACATTGAAATTAAACAACTTTTGTTTTAATTAAACACATTGTACATACTACATGGGTAAAATGAACGCGAGTAGATCCGTAAGAGTTGTTTCATTTAATTATTTTTTCTTACGAAAAATCATTTCAAATAATACCTGACCCATTTTTTTCAGAATATAATGTTAAAATTGGTTATTACTAAAGTGAGATGTCAAATGTTACACATCATAATATGCGACTACTGTAAGGCTCGCTCGTTTTTATTTTATATAATCGTGCACAGTCATTAACCTGGAAAAAGGCAACGTTTTCAACACAGAATAGTAATAGTAATAGTAATAGTAATAGTAATATTTATTTGCATAAAACACGGTTCATTTCAGTTGTTACATGATTCTACTACGTACATGCGTGTTTTACCGACATCGATAAGCAAACATACAATCTCGTCATGCTCTAAAATAAAATATAACATAACATTTCTCTTCAAATACAATCAAATTATAAAATTATAAAAATTTAAAACAAAAATAAAAAAATTAATAAATAAAAAAAAATTGCTACTACAGGTCAATATTTTAAATATCAATTATAATACAAGAAAACAACACAAATAATAATCTTTCACCATGTCAATCAATAGTATCAATATCTCAATCAATAAACACAACTTTGCAATAAGATGTGACGTATGTCAGAAATTTACATGTCAAATTTAAGATGTCACTAACTAAGATGTCAATTCCATTGTACAAATAGAAAGAAAAAGAAAGTAAGATAAAAATATAATAAAAATATAAATATATAAATATAAATATAAAAATATATATAAAATATATATAAAAATAGAATAGGTAGGTACTACGACACATATAGATAACAATAAAACTCTCACACACTTCCCAAAAGCATCTGCAGAATGTGCTAAGCAAACATATACAACATATAGTGATATAGGGAAGAGACGACAATGCTATCGAATCGTGTTTCATCGGTAACATGATGCAGCTATCCGTACCATAGAAGGATTAGCCATTTATCTGTTCAAGTAGTTGGTGTCAAAATTGACGGACGAGTCAACAAAGTTGTTTTTTTCACACGATTATTGGCATTTGTAGTTTTATTAGGTTTGGAGAGTTAAGAGGAAAACTATGTGTTGAAATGACACACTTTTTCGAATACACTTGAGTAAATATTTACTAAATATTTAATTTTGATTGACGTTTGACCAATGGTTGGTGGTAGTCCTGGCTGCCACCACCATATACAAATATGTCGCCATAATATCAATGTTTGTAGCATTGTTGTGTTCCGGCAGCTACAGATAAGATAGCCAGTGCCTCAGTAGTTGAGGATTCCGGGTGAAGTGCGCTTCCATCATTGGTCAAAAATAGCTGAAAATTAGAAGGATGGTGGAAAACATGTGGTATGATCACGGATGTATTATAAACTATGATCATGGCGCATGTTATACTATGCCGGATATATCAAACACATCAAAAAACATTTCAATATAATAATAATAGTAAGATAGTAATGGTTCTTAATAATTTGATTCGTCACGGCTTACTTGCATCATAATATAACAAGAAAATTTAAAACTGCTATCCTTAGTAGAATCAGTACCCATATAGGTATTTATTATCTATGAGGAAAGCTAAATTCTGATTAAATATTAAGTCACTACTACATTAGTCTTTAGGAGTAGTCATGTTTCTAAGATTATTTGTCAAACAGAAGGAACAAAGATAACACTGCTTGATTCATGGCTTTAAATGACAAATTAAAGAAAAATAATTTATGTGTTTTTAAAATAAATAGTTGTAACGCAAAATTATTATTTGGTCAGCAGAATTCACAACAATACAATCAATCGGTCAATACAATCGGTTCGCATAAGAAATCCTCACTGTTGGTTAGTGATTAAGGTTAAATGATTTTTTTTCCCGAGCGAAGCGCAGCGTAGCGAGGGCCAGTCACGGAAGGGGGGAGCGGCATAAGTCATGATATGAGTTGCAGACTGATTTAGAAATATTTGCTGACCATAAGTTGCTGCCCAACTAGCTGTTTTAGCTAACCGATTACATTTTATACGAATACTTTGCTAACCGTTTCAATAACACCCCAAATTTAATGTAGATTTATTTTTAAGAAATAAAAAATGTTAAATTAATTTTAATTATATTATCCTTAAAAAGATATTCTCGTTTGTTATATCAAAACCATAACCTCATTAAAAACTTTTGAAAACAAAAGACGATTTGTAGTTTATCCGGTAGTTATAATCTCAGAACAATAACTAAAGCTATAGAAACCGTACTAAAATAGCAACACAAATACATCTGTTCGTACTATTTTAACTAATGAACCTAGGTGATGTATTGGAAAGAGATAAATTTATTTTATTTTGATAAGAGATAATTCTTTTTTATTTATTTAGGAGATGCGTACTTTTCAAGAGTGGCAAATAACAAATAATCGCCATTCGTGCAATCTAGACAGAAATACAATTAAAATCTGAAATAATTATGAGATAGTAAGACAATGTTATTATTGATCGAAGTTATTGACAGTCGATGCTATTAATACGCAAACAAGTCTAATATATCTAAAACGAATTGTCAGCTTTTAAATCAAATTACTTCTGAATTTGGCCGGGAAGAGGGCCTCAGAGATCCTATTTTGACAGTTCATCTCATGACTGATGACATTACAATACAAAAAAATAAAAACTAAGTGTCAACCATTTGTCGCACTCCAACCTCCTTTTTTCAGCCATAAGATAAAACGGAACTAAATATAGTTGCACGATTTTTATTTTAACTTCCCTTCTATAACTGTAGTTATTATTCTAAGGCTATAATAATATAATACCTACCATAGAAAAACGTCCAATCTTAAAAAAACTATTAAAGAAAAGTAGCTTTCTTCGTCTTCAGTGTATCAATGTCCATTGCTGGACTGGACTGGACACCTCTCCTTCAATTAGCCGGATCTCTAGAATATCAGGTTCAGATCGATCCTACATCTACTTTAATGTTGTCGGACGAGCGAGCAGAGGTCTGTTGATACACCGCATTTTTATTCTTGCTCTCCTTAGGTTTTTTGAAACTTTGGTAAGCTCTCGACAAGGCTTGCATTTCCTCACCGTGTTTTTTTAATCAGGTTACAATTATGTAAATATTATGCAATTTTAGAACAATTCTGTACCTACACTTTAATAGACACACACACTGAGCTGACTTATTTCTACACGCATTTGTTAGCAAAATAGTTATTCAAATTATGTGCGTATATGTCAAGACAGTGATATCGTCACCTATTTTGTTTCATTCTTTCTTCTCAAATGTATAGTAGTTTGTTCTAGTAAAACATAGTAGCTTTAGAAAGGTCTCCATTCAGTAATAGCTCCCAAATTCTCACGATAGCTATATCAGTTTGATCTGTCAACTGCGGCGATTATTTGTCATTCATTTCGCTTCAGGTCAATCCACTTGACTGATAATGGTGTTTGGGTTCCCATGGCTCGGTAGCATGTTAGTAACTATGTTGGAAAGTTGATAAATATATGTGTTTCAATGTTGTGTAACGCTTAAGAAGAATGTTTGGGGGCTTATGACGTCATCATAAGGCTGTGTCAGTCCCAAAAGTAGATATGGTTCAGACTATTTGGAACCTATTACAGTAACCTAACGTGATTCAACGACAACTGTAGACAGTAATACAGTCACTAACGACATGACTGTATATTTAAGCACTTAATTGGTCAATGCCAAAGAACAAACTAATAAAATTAATATGTGCTAAATATGCACTTACTTGTATAGTTAGGTACAAAAGCTTTCTGCAAATTTCATTGCTGACTGTACAATCAGCCTAATAATTAAATTTGGTCACCAATACGGTGCCTACCTCAAGATATTAGCCGTTTTCACACACCGATTTTTTTAAATATCTTAATAATAAAATTTTGGTGGCATGACTTTTCGTATGACATTTCTTCAGCGTGGGAACTAAATAATTATACATAATTCAAGTTGTAAAGCTTTATGTTTGCTTACCTAGGTGCCATTCGATAACGATGAGTTTCGGATGTTCCTTTAAATAAATATTCAAATACTTTTGTGACGAAAACACAATTAAAGCAGCCTAACAGTGACAGGTTGAGGCACGACCTAAGGCAAAGATTGTGGACCAGAAAGTTGACGCAACTGATGTAAGCGCATTATTGGAAAATAAAACAGGAAGAGATGCAGCAACCCAGTATGTCACTAAAATTATAAACTTGACCAATAAAGGAAATAAAAAAGTATAGTTTATAAGAAAATGTACATGTAAGTATTAAGTACAATTTTTTTGCAACCTTAATTAATATTTATAGATAAGATTTAAAGTTCACAGTAAGCTAAAGTTGTTGATGCTATCCAATGTTATTTTCACATTTTTTTATTCGAAATGTAAATTAATTTAAAAAAAAACACAAATGTTGAAAGAATTTCCAAATTTTGTGTTTTCGTAATTTGTTTCGCAGCAAAATTTGCGTTAAAATTATATAAACAAAACATATATTTTGTAAATTTATAGGTATGAGAAAACAGGACCACTTTCGAAATGCAGGTTTGTTCCGGATCCTTTATCTAGTACATTATTGATCATAGCATAAAAACGTGATAGGGTTTCGTCGAAAAACGAATGAATCTATAGAACGAACGTGAAGTAGTAATAGCTTTTTATTGTAGAAGACTGATAAAAGCATAATGTCTGTCGCTCCAGTGCGCAGTGCCTAGAACCTTACTGTTTTCAGTTTCAAAATGGTTGTAACAACGGCAAACAGTTTGACAAATGAATATCGCACCCGTTAGAGCTAGGCAAGTCCCGCTGCTTTGTCTCCAAACAATTGACATTACGTAATACACATCAATGTCACTAAGAAACATTACGGGAACAAATTGTTTTACAGCATAGTCATCCGTTAGGTAAGTACATACAGCAACCGACGAAAATACGTCGATATTTATTCTGATAGAATTCTGGTCTTTATTACTGTATATGTAGTTGCTATAGTCGTTTGGAGTAGGGTATTCAGTATTGTACAACTTGCATTGACCATTGTACTCAAAGTGTCGTGCTCCATCCACGCGCCAGGGCTGTAAAACAATTAAAAAATAATACCTACACAAAATAATAAAAACACACAAACATAAGAAGAATTATTTACGGATCATAATAACAGCGACAATATTTTCGGAAGGTCGCCTCGTTTGTTGTATGTAATGGACAGAATTCTTACTAACTTAGTTATACTTTTTTCTAGTTTTTCTGAAGCCGTTTGGTTTTTTTTATTCCTTCTTGACTGATGTTTACGATGACGTTTTAAGTTTTTGTGGCTTACTCCACCTAGTAAGTGTGTGAAATGTTTTGAAGTAGCTTTTTTGCTTTTCCTAAATAATCTGAAACTTAACAAACTCAATAGAAAATATTTTTAAAGTAGTCATGTATGAATTTTGTACTAGGTGTGGTTGATGCAAGGGCTGGTTTCAAGTCCGTCTGGCTAACCATCACCATCATTTATGGCTGATTCATTAAAACCAATGTTGGGAAGAATGTTGTATTCCAAAATCCGGCATAGTCCCCGCCTATATTATAAACGCGAAAGTTTGTAAGTATGGATGGATGTTTGTTACTCTTTCACGTAAAAACTACTGAATGGATTTGAATGAAACTTTCCTCATATACAAACCATGACACAAACCAGCATATAGGGTACTTCCTTTTTTTTTACTTTTTTTTTTACTGTAGTCTTCAACAACAACTAGTCAACAACTAGTCTATCAATAAATGAGAAGATTCTGTGTGGAGTGCGCTACGCTCCTTTAAACGACTAACTAATAATCTAACTGCCTATGTTGTTTGTTACAGTTACTTGTAAAATTTTAGAATGAGCTAAAACAAACTAGCGTACTAACTAACTACTCCACAAAAGGAAGTTGTTCACACATTTCCAAAACGAGTACCTACCTATATTCTCAGTGCAGGCTCTATGTGTTTTCTTGCAATCTTTTTAACAATAAACCAAACTATAATGACTTAATACTGACGTATCTCATTATTAAGTGTCTGTGAGAACTAAGAAGTAGTAAAAAACTTGTATTCTTAGTATTGCTTACAATAATAGGTTATTAACAAAAAAATACTCTCGTTTTTGAAAAAGTATGGTTTATTTCTTGGGACGCGTGGCTATTCCTTTGCGACTTTTGTAACGAAGAAAAGTTTTTGGTGGTTAAATATTTGTTTAATGAAATGTATACAATTAAAAAAGTGACAGAATTAAGGAATCAATGTGGAAAATGAATCTAGCAAACAGGTATATTTTGAAATTGCAGGTCTACAGCAGTACCTACAGTAGAGCAGCATATATAACATATATAACATTCACACACCTGACAAAGTTAATTAAGTTATTCTCAATGAGGAATTTGTACTGCGCCAAGTACATTTTATAAGTTGGTCGTCTGTTACTCGTAAACTTGTAAAGCCTACTTAGCTGCGATAGTTTTCCTTTTAACTTCGTCATATATACAACTACCATGAATATTTTCACTTATCCAAAATCAACCATTTGGTTGGGGGGAGGGGGGGGGGGACACTTGACTCTAACTTGAATTTTTCACTTTAAAGCTTAATAGTTCACAAACGGATGCCTCAATCAAAAATCTGTTTTCACAAACCCGCAATATTTTTGAAATATTTATCCAACGATACCCCATAGTGGGGTCAAAGACAGTTTAGACAGACAGACGGTCATGGCGAAACTATAAGGGTACCTTGTTGACTACGCAATTCTAAAAATCAATTGCTGTTCGTTTGAGTGGCTAAAACTCGAGAAGGCTGGACCGATTTCGCTAATTTTCATTTTGAAATATTTGTGGAAGTTGAGGGAAGGTTTAAACGGTGAAGAAATTGCATTAAATTTAAATCAAATCTGATACTTACCTATAATAATAACACTACCTTACCAAAATTCACAGATAAGTACATTTTAAGTTAGAGTTATAACTTTTAAAATCTACATTAAAAATTACTATTCTTACTGAAAAACTTCTACTTATAACTATGTTTTTATTTAATCGTAAATTGACGCTTACAATTCTTAAGAATCTCCCATTTACAGTTAAATGTTGACGTTGAACAATAATTGATTACAAGAAAAAGGCGTTATGCGTTAAACTCTGTCCAAGCAACAGCAGGGAGGCTCGCCGAAAACGCCCATACAAGCGCCCATACAAACTGTTAACACGCGTTAAATGTACAAAATCTCTATTTGTACCGAACAAATACAAAGGCGGCCATTACCGTCGACACATTAACGCAAACAATGTAAACAATGGCCGCACAATAAGTCGCTCGTGTCTCCTCTTTTGTTTAATAAATAAAAACCATTAAATGTTATTGGTCAGTGTTGTAAAAACACGAACTATTTGGACGACTAGTACCTACTTGGAATCGTGTGCGATGCGAACAAGTGATCGTCATTAAAATTTGTATTGACAAATGACGATCACGGTGATGCGGATCGGCCATGATCGATTGTCAACTTTTTTGCTTTGGCATCTTTTTAGGTGACACGGAAAATTAAAAGGTTTGTGATTGTTTCTTTTTAATTTTACGTTTTACGGAAAAACTGAAGTTGAGCAGGATGCTTTTCTTTAAAAGGGAAATTTTTAATGACTTTTGTTATTAGCTTTTTGTCGACTGTTAGTTAAGTTTATAATTGTACAACTTATAGTTCATATTAAAAATGTTTATTTTAAAATGATATGTCCTCTTAGTATTAAACCGTGACACGTAATGCTACGATACTGTTTTTACTAATTTACCTATCTAAATCCTCTTTCTTAGAGCCTAAAAACAAAATCTACTGGTTTGGATGGTGTAAATACAACATCAAAGTCGCTATTTACTTCTTGGCGGGAAAGTGAAGAGTCATGTCTGCGGTATTGTTTTATTTTCTAAAATTTGTGTTATGTCGAATATTAATGTGAAATAATGGTGAATTATTAACCGTTAAGTGTTCGTTTTTTTTTTTTTTGGAGAGAGATTGCTGATTGCCGCTGCGGCATTTTCAGCTTCACCGGGCTTTATTAAGTGTTCGTGAGTGTGCATGAGTGTTGGCAAATGAAATAAAACAGTGCAACGTCAATTTTCAAATTCTTTCAAGAAGTCTGGTGAGGACTTAGTAAAGCCCCACTTCTTTACTGAGATACTCGAGGGGTTGGGGGGTATATCATTCCTCACATCCCATTTCTATTATCATTCATCATCATCTTATAGGAAGGAAATATTGTTTATTTATATAATACTTGTAAGAAAAATTCCTTTTTCATTGGCTAAATGCTTAAGCAAAAAATCGCTATTTGCAGGCTATTTCGAAAAAGTTTCAATACAACAGCAGCTGCGTTCGCTACATGTAATTTATAGCACAAAAATGTGACCTACCTACCGTTTTTATTGCAGTCAATCTTCCGTGCTCAAGAAATCGATTTAGAATCGGTTTTATAACCAAATGCAACAATTAGTTCTCGACGGTTTTTGCTTGACAAAATAAAAGGTTTTATTGCCGAGATTTACGTAAACACGTTTTGTCACAACGCTACCCTTTACATTTTAAAAATACAAAAACTTTGATTTCTCTGCTTCCCTTTAAACTATTTTGAACTTTACTTCTCCGGTAAGAGAATCTACAAACGTAATTTTAACGCGATTTTAGCGTTGCTTAACTTATACGGTGCGTTCACATGATTGACGTTTTACTGTGTGACTCTAACGAAATTTATAGTTTTAGGGATTCGCGGAACGAGCGTTTCCGTAATAAAACCCTTTGCGTGGGTAATTTACTCTTTGTTGAACGCTTTAAATTGTGTGACAGATGATGTCGATAAACTGAAATGTTTTTTCTTCCAAAAAGTTTGAGTAAGTAGATGTTACATTTGAATATTGGAACACTACAGACCTCATTGGTCCTCCAAATTGTGAACAAGAATGCTGCAAGGAGTTTTAGGGTGACATTTAAGCGGAGCCGAGTTGAGCGGAGCCGTTCTGTGTGGAAAACAACCAATAGAGTTATTTAATTTAAGGGACTCTTCAAAGGGATTCTATTGATTGATTTCCACACAGCTCGCCTCAGCTCAGCTCAGTTCAGTTTCAATTGAGTGTCACCCTTATACGTCATGTTAATATTAGTTAGCGCGGCAAATGACTCCACTTCACCTGATGTTAAGTGGAAATGGAGTCTAGCCAGACGCAAAGACGACTGGTGCAGCGTGAAATTAACGCAGCATCAGTCACACTCACTCCGCGTCGTTCTATAAGGTGCCTCGTAACGTCTCGATTCAAGGACCCTGTGTGATAGGAGGGCGGATACGTGTGCTGGTATATTATTCCATCTTTTGGAGGTGAGACTGTGAAGCGGTGGAATCCTATTATATTTTACTTTTTAACAGCTGTGCTCTTCCAACATAAACAGTAGCACATAGGGAGAATTCATCTTTACCAAGCACGCTGGCTCAATTTAACTTAGGTGTAAATAGTTCGGGGTGCCTAGTGCGAGTTTAATTTGCCATTGATCACGTTAACGAAAACGAAAGCTTCCTGGTGGAAAACGAGCAGTTGTTCTCGTTTTCGCTAATTGAATGATCGAATGTTAAAATTAAACTCACGTCACGATATGCGTTGATAGCCTTTGCTGCTAAGTGGTTAGACCACCAGTCTCTAAGGCGGGAACTCTCGGTTCGATTCCAAGCGATATTGCATTTAATTTGGTTTGTGATATGGCTAGTTTTAAATGAGTCTGGTCACCACCACCCTACCTAAGTTTTTTGTCATAACAACTAGCTTAGTAGCATTATTGTGTTCGGACAGTACACCTAAATTACTCCAAAAGCGATAACAAACTGGTATTTATAAATGCAACTACAACATGCATATTGTCGAATAATAATTATAGCGTATAAAGTGAGTGTATTTTCAAGTCAATTATAAAATATGCTGAAGGGTTTGCATTATTGGCAAAGTGTTTGCAAATTGGAAATCAAGGAGCTCGATGCCACAGTGGTTAACGCGTCCGGTCTGCGGTTGCTTAGGTTAAGCAACTTTCGCAAGGGCCAGTCATCGAATGGGTGACTAAAAATTATGATATGGCGCTTCTCCGTGCTTCGGAAGGCACGTAAAGCCTTTGGTCCCGGCTGCATTAGCAGTCGTTAACAACCAGTAATCTGCACTGGGCCCGCGTGGTGTTTTATGACCTGTTCTCCCTATCCATCCATAGGAAAGGCTCGTGCCCCAGCAGTGGGAACATAAAATGAGGTGATGATGAGTGATGTTCGATATGATGATTTTTGTTCAATGTTTTGAATCTGTTAACGAATGTTTATGTCTCACAGTGTGGGAAGGTCTGTACCCTAAAGTGGGACATTAAAGTGTGATAATGGTGACGATAAATAGTTAAATTTCAACGTATTCATAGAGTATGAAGAAGTAAGTTATGGAAGACACTTTAAGCCTAATATACATCGGAGCTATGCCTGTGAATTGAATGTCACATTAGGCACACTAGAAACGGCGAGGACGCTAGTGACTCCCATTTAAGTAGCTACCTAAGAATCTATGCATATGATCAATTTAACGCTTGTTTCAAAAATAACTACTTACTTTTTTACTTCAGAAAAAGTCGAGCCACTTAAAGTAGCAGCAACAGGCTTACGAATAGCTTAACATTCCTGAAAACCAACATGTGCCGAAGCAACTTGCCATTATAGTTATCTTTTAACCTCACTTATAAGCTAGATAAAACCACTCAATCACACTGAAAGCTATACAAGAACATTCGTTGAGCTTTCAGCAGCTACAGCGCTGTAGATGTGTTGTTAAAAATCTTTATTTGGCTATATTTTTTACTTTCTTTTGTTTCAAAAAATATTCTTTATTTAGAGTTTTACACCGATGAGATCTGACTGTATCTTATTGGAAAATTAACTGGTAATCGAGTTTGACACCTTTTTGTACAAATCTAATATCAGTAGATATTAAATGGAACATTGTTCAACGTCACAAACGCTGAAATTAAAATGATTGTATGCATAGCTAATAGAAAAAATCACTAAACGCTGTAAAAATGACCGCTTATATTAAGCTTATTCTGATTGTTGACAATTGAACTATCAATTAAATATATATTTATAATTTAAACAATATAAAATAGTTAAATAAGATTACATTCTTTATTAATAAGCAAACTTAAATATCAAAACTAATTCTCTAATAACAACTAATGTATGTAGTCTTTGCATTCTTTTTATAAACATTATTAGCTTAATGTCGAAACTACTACTTTAAATGCTGAAAATTATATTTATAAAACTGGTTGTTGCCCGCGTCTTCGTTCGCGGAGACTACAGTAAAAAATAAGGTATCCTATACGCTGGTCTGGGTCATGGTCTGTATATGAGGAAAGTTTCATTAAAACCCATTCAGTAGTTTTTACGTGAAAGAGTAACAAACATCCATCCATACTTACAAACTTTCGCGTTTATAATATTAGTAGGATACAAAAGTGCTGTTATTGCTAAACGATACTGTTAGATAAAGCTGTGAAAATGTCCACGGGGTAGGTGTTTGGCTTTAAAGTGGTTTTTAACACTTCAGGAGTGAGGGCTGCCTGCTATTTTTACATTTTTACGATAAGTTTTACGAGAAGTTTTAGCTTATCTACGATTTTACAACTTCACAAACTGATTAAAAACTAAATGTGTCAAAGAATGTCTGCACAAATTTGCGTTGTTGTAATTTGAAGACTACGGTTTTTTTTAATTTCAACACTTGGCCTTCATCTCGCTTAGCTTTTTTTAACTTGGTTATATGCTTTGCTTGTGGCGGGGACACCGGAGTTAGGGATGACCCCGGGTCATATGGAACTCTTCTCCTTTTCCCCCATCCATCAGGAACTAAAAACTCGAGAAGAGGAGGGGAGGTTAACCTACCATAAAATCTAGTACCATCCCTTCTCTGCCATAGGGGGGCTCGGAATTAAAAAAGGCAAGCACCTGGTTCACACTACGCTCAATAAAGCCAAATGCGGAAGATCGCTATACCCGGAATTCTCAACTAAAGAGCTGGCTATATATCTTATATCAGACTGTCGCTGTAAGGGTGCTATAAGATAAGTATTGATAGGTGGCCTTAAAAAAACCTCTACCACCGACTAAACCAAGAACAGTTCTTTAAAAAAGATATCCAAAATGAAATATCCCACAATATTCAGACGTGTAAAAAAACAAACAAAAGATTACTTACAACTAGGGCAACTAATGATTACGATGAGAGAACAACCCTGTATCTTATTCCTCGTCTACTGAATAAGCTGGATCCATCTTTTGTGCAAAACATTACGGAAAGTAATATCAAAGGTAAACTAAAAACACATTTCCTCAACAACCTGTAGATGTCTCAACAAACACTCACACACATGTTTTTTGCGCACAGGCTGGATGGAGCAGATGCGATCGAATTACTTGCATCGAGCAAGTAATTTGCTTGTTGTTGTATACGTCCATGGTTGCAGCCTATTCATTTATTTATTTTTGTAGTACATACGATGTCGATAGGAATATAATTTTTAATTTTATGTTGAATTCTAGCATTCTGGACAAACCTCAGTTGTTTTTGGTGTGCTATGATGCAAAAGTATTGTATGTTTTAGTGTAAATAAATTTAATAAAAAGTACCGAAATGCAATAATTATAGAATTAGCCTATTAAATCTGAATTGATTTGATTTGATTTTATTTGGGAAATATTTGGTAGTTATAAAAGTTACTTAAAAAATGAATCTACAATTACAAATCAGTACCTAAAGTTTCCACAAGCACATTGTGAACAATAAAAATAGTTTCGTGTTGAAGATAAACAAAAAAAATACTACCGAAATTACTACTATGATTAAAAATAAATAAAAACTTCATCTATAATTTTATGAACGGATACCATAATAATGTGTTACCCCTCCAGTGTCTGAGAAATACGACTAGGAATGCAACTAGAAAGATTTTTTGCACTTTTGTCTGCAAAAATAACATATTACAAATAGTCAAGTTATATTGGGAACCACAATGAAAAACAATCACCACACAGTGATCCGTGTAACCGCGGGGCGGCAGCTTTCGATAAGGCACCAGATGCTCTCATCATCCACCCACCAATCATCATATCATATAACACGATGATTCGTGAACAATCGAACACTATACCAGCTATTAATTGTGGTCATATATGTATGTATGTGTATATAATTTAATTTATTTTAATTTATTTATTGACTTACCAACATTGGTTTACACCAATACATTTACAGAAAAGGAATACATTATATAGAAAGATATACATACATATAGAAAGAAGTTCTGCCCAACTGAAGAACGATTAACATTGCACAGCCCAAATCTACCTAGAACGCTAGGAATTTTGAAAGCATGTCCACGTTCGTTGCCAATGGCAAAAGACAATCCTTAATTTCCTCGAGATCTTGGTATATATAGAAAAAGAGTGAGATAGTAGCGTATTAACTTGTTTTTATTGTTATTATGTAGATTTTTAAAAAATAAAATCTCCCAATTAGGGAATGCAATCTCGTCCGATCCTCAATCTCGCGAGATTATGAAAATCAATCTCGCGAGATCTCGGCAATTTCGAGATCTCGCGAGATTGGTAGTTAAGAGTATCAATTTTTGCAAATAATTTCACTAATAAAATAGATATAGAACTCCCGGGACATTGAAAGAAAAAGAACCATAGGTATTTTGAAATCAACATTTATTTTTACGAAGTCAAAAAGATTAATTAACAAAAATAATAGAATTTGAGTTGAAATCAATCAAATCAAAGGCTCATTTCGCCAAACTAAAAAGAGAAATAGAATATAAAGTGAAAACCAAATAAAAACAATCAAATTAGGAACATTAGCAACATCTCGCTATACAATTATTTACAAACTGTTTTGGAAGTAGCTTCTTAGAAAGCACAACGTATTTAAGGTATCGTCACCTAACCTACACCTTATTTTGCAGGCTAGATAGCCAGCCGCTGAGAATGTCCTTTCAGATTCCACACTTGTTGGTACTATAGTTGTGAGGCAGTTATCAGCGAACTGCAAAAGTTCTCCTTTAGACCCCCCGGACTCGTATAGATTCATTTCCTTCTTGCTGCGCGTCAAATAGGACGTTTTCATGCTCGAGTTCAATCTCGCTAATCTCGCGAGATCTCGCCCATTTTTAGGCCGAGATTAATCTCGCAGAGAGATTGCATTCCCTACTCCCAATATGTTCTATAAATGCCAGGTCCTAGCTCCAACAACTGGGATTGTTTATTTTATTTTGAGCATTAGATAACCACACCTTATTGATAGGGTGTAGTCTATAGACGTTTGAAACTCTGTTATAACCATATGTCAAAATAAAAAAATAAGGAGGCAATTGAAAAACAGCATCAGGTTGGGAGTGGGCTTGACAAAATGCTGAATTGGCTGCCTGTTTGGCTGCAGCCGCGACACTTTAATGTAATAGGGCACTATGTTTATGTTAAATTCTTTTTATTTCATTCATTCATTCATATAAAAACTTTTAAACATTTCGAAATGTAAAACAATATTTCGGCATTTTTATTTATTTTTTCCTACAATGTCGTAGCAATAATGTATGTCGGACGAGTAATGATTTGCCGATAAAAAAAAACGAAACCGTTCTGTGTTATTATTGGAATCGATTTGTTAAAAACGCCTCATTAGAAGCGACGTAAGTCACAAATTCTAACTTTTTCTACCTTCTCAATTTCACGTCTCGTTTGCACGGAGCGCGGGATCATTTCAACTTGACATTTCGTTGAATTCCGTCGCAAATATCAAGCCTCATTCCAAAGCTAGTAGTCGATAGAGTCATGTTACAAAGTGACACACGTGTTAGTATTTTTTATGGCTTCATGCGTGTGTTCTGGGTTTTTTTGAGATAATTTTTGACACAGATTTCGCTACCGAGATACCCGATAAGCGTCACACATGCAACGTATAAAACTCTGATTCTATTAAGCACTTAGGCTAGTAAGAACAGCTCTTATCCAAAAACATGTGGTTATTAACAAATCTAGACGTCATTTTTTATTGCCTAACATTCAATCTGGTATTTTGAGTGGTACTGGTATATGGCTTGTTTTGCTGTTTTTTTTTCTAATAGCCTCGTCTGTTATATCCTTGATCTGATTCTTATGATGACCAAGTGCTCAGAAACTTCTAATGATTAACATTAGACGGTTAGCTGAATGAATTGTCGTGCGTATTTACAAGTGGGTAGGGTTTTTTTTTGAAGAGAGTTTGCTGTTGGCCTCAGACGGCATTTTCAGCTTCACATAGCTTTAAAGTGGGTAGGTACCTGATGATAGGCAACGACAGTCACGCAGTGGTGTAGGCAAAGCTTATTCATTAGCTAGAAATGAACAAAAGCCTAATACGTTGACGTGACAATCTAGAAGTATTCCGTATTGACAGTGTGGTCTAATGGCCTGATCTTCCTACGTGGAATGATCTTAGCTCAGCAGTAGAACGTTTATAGACCGACGATAATGATTGCAAACGGATTTAAGTGGTCAAACGGAATTCAACATCACGCCCATTGTCCGCACACTATTGTTCAACAAACGTGTACTTTTAATGAGCTTGTACACAGAAACTGAAACTGTACAATTCACGGACATCAAGCGGGACATTGTCGTCCAGCATCCCGCAACGCTACAGTTACAGCGCTGTTCCTCAATAATTACTTTGGTGAGGATCCCTTTTTGCTCTTTATTCAAACGGTCAAAATAAAGCACGCTTACACGCCACGCGTTTTTCTTTTGTCGCGCCTCTCCACGCTTTGACACCGCAGTCTGTCACAATGTCGGCCATGTTTCTCGGAATGTGCTCCGAACATTTGTAACTTGTCGATTCTTTAAGGTCCGTTATAGAAACTCGGAGCGCGCGCCTGTCAACAGTTAAGCTCACTTTTTTTGATGAGACCTTTATGGGAACCAATAAATATTTCAAAACTGGAGCAAATTATTGTAACAAACTTCCTTGGTAGTCGATAACTGTTGTTACTTAAATGTTAGGTCCTTTTTGAACAGCCTCCTTTGTTTCTGGTCCAATAAACAGTTTCGCTTTTAAAGGTTGACGTTTAGATACGCGATGAGGTGAGTAATATTTGTAGCATATTTTTTATCTTGTTATGAGAAACAATTGAAGTCAATAAATAACACGTTAAACGTAAAGTTTCTATTTATAGTATTTACAGATATATACTACTCAAAACAAAATAAGGGCCACGAGGTATTTTTTCATTTTGGTGTAAATTATTAAACATTTACATATTGAAAGTAGTAAAATATTGAGTATACAAACTCTTTGATACCTAAACTTTTTAATATTGTAGTATTCATCTAATGCTGGCAACAATTTTAAATAAAATTTGATTTAAAATTATTTTTGAAAATTTTGATTCCATTTTCTTTGACGTTTTGCTTTCCTTAGCTTCTTGGTTTATTAGAAATTATCAGAGTTCATTGATATCTCGAGTCAGAAACATCTTTTGCAATATGCCACAAGCACGCAGGCGTCATATGGACTCGCTGACAGCAACCAGAGCCGTTACAATGATTGAAGAAGGTCATTCGCAGCGATCTGTGGGTTTGCAATTGGGATTTTCTCGAAGAGCTATTCAAAATCTATGGAATCGTTTCCAAGAGACCGGCAGTGTTAGAAGAAGACCTGGTTCGGGCAGAGTTCGCACTACAACAGCTCAAGAGGATCGTTACATTCGATTAAGTGCGCGCCGAGATCGCACAACGACGGCCCGCAAGCTGCAAAATCGTTTACGGCTCACAACGGGTACTCGTGTCAGTGACCAAACTATTCGTAATCGATTGCATGAAGACCAGCAGGCATCAAGAAGGCGAGTTGTCCGTATTCCATTAACCAGAAATCATCGTGCTAATCGTTTAAGATTTTCCCGTCAACATTTGGACTGGGACATAAACCAATGGGGCATGGTGCTCTTCACAGACGAATGCAAAGTTAAATTTTTTAACGACAATCGGCGTATTAGAGTGTGGAGAAGACGCGGCGAGAGATTTTCAGAAGCCTGCATCCATGAAGTCGATCGTTTTGGTGGTCCAAATGTAATGATTTGGGGCGGGATAAGCTTACACGGCAAAACTGAGCTCGCTATTTTAAATGACTGTTACTGCTCAGCGGTATATTGAGGAAGTCGTCAGACCACATGTGATCCCATTTGCCCAGCGAGCGGGTCCTGGATTCATCTTGATGCAAGACAATGCTCGTGCACACACGGCTCAAGCGACTCGGTTTGTACTGGAAGCGTCTCAAATTCAAGTCTTGCCGTGGCCGGCGAACAGTCCGGACTTAAATCCAATAGAGCACATGTGGGATCAGTTGAAACGAAGAGTTAGAGACGGTGATCAGGAAATCCACAACCAACAGCAACTCATCAACGCTGTTAAAAGGGCCTGGGAAGAGATTCCAATGGAAAATGTCAGGCATTTGATTGAGAGCATGCACTCCAGGCTTCAGGAGTGCGTAACGAAACGAGGGGGGCATACCCGTTACTAAAAGATGAGCATGGAGTATTTTCTTTTGTTTTCAGTAACTTTACATTGTTTTTATTTTTAACCTTAAATGTGTTTTTTCTTTCAAAAGCAAATAAACTTTTTAATCATTATTATTGGAATGAATTTATTGGTCTACACGGTAAAAACAACATTAGTTTTCGTTATGGAGACAAAAAAATTAATATTGGTTTTATTATTTTCATGGTACAGATAAAATACCTCGTGGCCCTTATTTTGTTTTGAGTAGTATACTTAGTGATAAATATCAAGGTAACAATCCTAAAAATATACAATAGACAATGTTGTGGCACAAAATGAAAATACTGTAAACAAGCCTTTTCTATTATGTATTTCTTATTTGCTTTATTTAAACAATCACGAATGACTATCTAGTGTTACCGTCACTGACCGTAAATTGTACTAAGACAAAAGTTCTGGGTAGACAACATGATACTTATCACGATACTGACCAGTACTTACTATCTTAATTCATTCAAGCACTTAGGTATTCAAATCACTAACAACAAAATTACAAGCTACTAAATTACTATTTCCATCTAAGTGCCGAATGCTTTAAATGTTGAAAATTACTTTTAACTTAAATTCTACATCTGATGTTGCATGTCAATTTAATGTTTTCTATAAATGCTGTATACAATTCTTATGCCCATTATCACCGACGCATCGATCACTTAGTTTTAAAATAAGTCACTCATAAGCCATGTTCAATCACAGCGCCGTAGTAAGACCTACACCTAACTCAGGGGTCGTTGGTGAAAACGGGCGTTAGGTTAACAAAGTTAGTAAATTTAAAGTTTCAAATCATTGATCGTTTTAATGCTGCTTAATACTAAAAAAGTTGATCAATGAAATGTTAAAGATTGTTAATTGTTAATTGAAAGAACTGCTTTCAAACCTACCAGATAAATTAAAAAATCTATGAAACATGGAAAAGGGAGCGTTACTTTTGATTGATAGTCAGCTTCGCACTTTCATACTTGTCCGAGTGCTGAATGCGCATTTGGTTCACTATACGATAACGTTAACGAAAATGAGAACGTGTATGGTACACACGGCGGCAGATTAACCTACCCAGACCTGTCAAATTTCTCCAATGAATATTAAACATTAAACAATAAAGTTTAAAATTTACTGTAGAAATTTGACAGTGTTGGGTAGTAATTTTACCATACTAATTCTCGTTTTCGTTAACGTGATCGAATGGCAAATAAGGTAATAAAGGTGGACTGTATAGTGTAAAGAGAAAGTAAAGTAAAAAGTATTATAATTAATGAAATAAAACACAAATTAAAGAAAATATACCAGTATACAACAATGACAAGGCAGAAGAGGGTAAACAAAAGAACGTTGACAGCTTGATAGAAAAATATAAAAGTTAATATTATTTATACTCTGGTGGATAGGTCTGGTCTATTCGGGAACGGTAGTCTGGACCTGGACCACAGTTCGGATCAGAGACATTTTTAACACTTCTGAACATACCTACTTACAGTTATAATCAATTTCTAAGGGACTTTCATACAAAAGGTACCAATTTCTCCAACTAATTATGTCAGTGAAAGTAACAACTCCACACTTCCACCATAATGGAGCATTGCAAATGCTATAATACCAAGGGAATTTCACTTTTACATTCTAATTACCTATTATTCAAAGACAACCCCTTTGCGATCGTAAAATAGAATTTATGGTTGCACAGTTTCGCGCAACCGGTACAATAGTGACAAACAATTGTCCAAAGTTCTTCCGTATAAATGCTCTTCTCTTTCTTCTTTCTCCTTTGAGTCGTTTAGCGGTCTTTTCAATAGCCTTTAAAGACCGTTTGGAACGGTCTTAGTTACGGTAAGCAAAAGGGTAAATAATTGTATAGTAACAGTTATACACTTGTTAGGATAATGTTATTACAGGATTGTCTACGTTAACGCAAGGAGCGAAAATTGTTTTTCAATTGCGCGGGTAAGCTTCGAATATTTCGCTAATTGTTTTTGTGAAATATCCTGTCAACCCTTGCGCGATTTCAGATTTTATCTTTTTATTGCACAGTTGTGATGTTTTAGCGAACACTATGGCTGTTTTCTTTGTTACACCCCGTTATGTTTTTGTTAAATCACATAGTTTTTTTAAAAATTGAATTGACTGTGCTAATGCTTTGTATTTTTTATTTGAGGTTTTTTAGTGATGAGCAATTAGCAAAAGAATTGCGGAAAGGGTTATACCTACGTAATTGTATAACCGAACCGTTTCTTAAAAGGAATTATTGCATTCCGAGGAATTAGAGAAACTAAATTATTAGCATTGTTAAATAATATTCATTCTTTGCCTAAGATACTGGAAGTACATTTCGCATTGGCAAATAGAAAAGTTATTTAACTAAATAAAGTTAAACGTTAATGAAACTATCCATTTCGTATCTTGACATGTTTTTACTTTCTCAGTATACACATATTTCACGCAAATTAGATTTTTCTTGAACAAACTCGCGAACATACTCTTTAGTTTTGATACAATTAGGCTTTTTAATACCACAAATTATATAAAAAAAAATATCTGCTAACATCCGTAGCTGACTTAGGTACTCGTATTTTAGACAATAGCACTCTCTCTTCGGTACTAAGTAATAAATAAGTAAAAACAAAGCAAATACAAAATATGTTAACGACATTAACATGATCTCGTAAAAGACCCAGTGGATGAAAATCATAAAACACAATATTATCTCACAATGTTTCTAAGCGAACCGCACTTTACTACTTCGGTATATAGCGTAATATAGCGGTATATAGCTTCTGTATAACTTAAAAAATAATCAATAGCGGTGAAAAGATTCAACATTTGAAACAAGCTCGTCACTAGATCGTTTTATTAGAATCACCGTATTTATTTAAACTTCAAGTTTGTTAGCAACACAGTGCACCGTTAGACCCTTTTTTAAAATAACTGTTAATATTGGGTAAAAATATCTCAGAATAGGTATATCTAATAAAGTACTGCCAATCTAACGAGTGTGTTTAAAATATTTTTTTTTTATTTACTTTTTTTCATCAACACTTAGTCTTATTAAACTTTTGTCATTGTATGTTTCAGATTGTAGGTAAAATGTTTTTGTTTTGTTTATATAATTTTAACGCAAATTTTGTTGCGAACAAATTACAAAAACACAAATGTTGAAAAAATTTCTACGAGCAGGATTTGAACCTGCACTCTTCTGACATACCGGGTCAGGTGCTCTTCCAATTAAGCTATCGTGGTTCTAACCAGCCCACCGAAATTATTCAACACTATTTACTTTTTTACTTTAAAAGCCAAAGGCGCTAATTCAATATCAACAACTACCTTCATTAACATCTGATCATAATATTTTTACAAATACTAAACATTAGTTAAGAAGTAGGCAAGCTATTTATAAAATGTTTTTGTTTTGTTTATATAATTTTAACGCAAATTTTGTTGCAAAAAAAAATTACAAAAACAGAAATGTTGAAAAAAATTCCACGAGCAGGATTTGAACCTGCACCCTTCTGACATACCGGGTCAAATGCTCTTCCAATTGAGCTATCGTGATTCTAACCAGCCCGCCGAAATTATTCAACACTATTTACTTTTTTACTTTGAAAGCCAAAGGCGCCAATTCAATGTCAACCACTACCGTCATTAACCTCCACCGTCACCGTCATTAATCCTGCTCGTGGAAATTTTTTCAACATTTGTGTTTTTGTAATTTATAGGTAAAATTTACTTGCTTATTGTTATTAATTTAATTATTACTAAATTAGCCTTTAATAAAGTTCTACAATAAACAATCAATACTTTTTATAAACATTAGAACAACAAAATGAGGTTCGTATCTCTTTTTTTTATCTCTCCTTAACTCCGACATCTATGATTTTAGTTTTGGAGCGTAGTGTAGTGTTTCGAACTCTATCGGTCCTCTTTACACCTAATATGCTGCGCTCCATAGCAGATACGTATCAAAATTACTTATTTCTGATGTCGTCGAGGGACCTTCAGAAATTATTGTTTTTTGTACCAAAACTTTCTTTTGTTTCTCTTTAAGTTTGCCCAGTTGCAGTAAACGGTAAAGGTTGTCGGCAAACACAAAGCAGAAATTGGACTAACGGGAAGAAAGTAGCTGGTTATAAAACTGTTGAAGGAATAGCTCCTTTATATTTACCGTAACTTTGAAGTTAAGACTAAAGGGTCTCGTACACGTGTTATAAATGTTACTGTTAACAGATATTGGGGCAAGTTGTATAACCATAAAAATAACGGAAAATTCTACGGTGAAAGAATAAGGTCAAGACGCCTTTTGCTACAGAACTTTCTAGTTAATTTGCGAAAGCGGATAATGAGAATGGGGAAGGTTTCAAAAAACTGCGAAATCTATCGGAGCTATTTAAAACGAGATCTGAATGATAGTGAGAAAGCGTTGTTTGTTCCCCAAATGTTGTTTTTTTTTTAATATTTACGGGTAATCACAGAGCCTTGATCTCACTTGATGTTAAGTGATGATAAAGCCAATTGGTGGAAGCGCACTTCACCCGGGATCCTCAGCTAGTGAGGCACTGGCTTTCTTATCTCTAGCTGCCGGAACACAACAATGCTACAAACATTGATGTTATGGCGACATATTTAGATAAGATGGTGGTAGCTAGCCAGGCGGACAAACAAGTCCTACCACCAACCAAACCGAGTATTCAAAGATGTACACCCCGCTGGGAATCGAACCCGGAACCTCTGGGTCTAAACCGGTGGTCTTAACCGGTGGTGGTGGTAATATGTGACACGGAGAATTGCTTTTAGAAGAACGTAATAATAATGAATACCTAGACGTTAATATTGTATACGCAATTGAAGTTTTTAAAAACTGCACAGATGCATGGTGTGCTATTTTATTAAGATGGTTGAGTTTGTTGGTTTGTTGGTTGAAAAGCGCTTCCACCTTTGGCTTTATCATCATCATTATCATCACTTAATATTTATCATCACTTAGCATCAGGTGAGGTGAAGGCCAAGTGCTTTTACGTTAGCAATAATAAAAATAAGAGAATTTTATCTTAAAAATTAATTTACTCATTAGCACTACGTTAATCTGAAATTGTTTATACTAAGAACGGACACACTTAAGTCCAGATTTTAGTTTTACAAGTAGGTATTACCAATAATACCTTCCTATAATACCTACCTATAATATATTGCAAGCACAGAATTCATTTAATTGCATGGCGAATGGAATCGTATCATTATTGTAAATTTTCCAATTATCTTTCATCATTTAAATGGTTGATTATTTTCTATGATGACACAAAATACGCACAATATCGATTAAAAGAAGTAAATTATTGAATTTCATAATTTCGAAATCGATACAGTAACATTTTTAGTTAATATCCTCGAATGGTTGCAGCGCAGCCATTATTTTCACATAAACAGTAATTTTGCGCAATAAAAACTTCTCCAAGCCGTTTTTAACGCAACTTTTAACTTTTACGCAATTTCTAACCTTTTACGTTGCAAAAACGCTATCGGAGACGTGCTGTCCATCGCAGTCTGACTTTGCCTAAAGGCCGCTAATGGGTCTCAGCAATAGAGCTTTACAATTCGGAAGTTTACAATGCTATAGAACAGTAGGACACAATTACTTTATTGTTCAGAAAAATGGATGTTTATGACCTACCATTGTAGAACCATCCTATATCGACATTACGAATAGTTTTAAAGGTGCCGATGGGGCACAGTCTGCCTAATTGTTTTCCACTTTTTTGTGCTGCTATTTTTGTACATGCAATAAATTTTTATTATTTAGAGCAAAATTTTTTTGAGGAGTTATGCAAAGTGCAAGCTTTAGGTCATACTTTTACTGCCGGGTCTTACCATCGCTGGGGTGGTCTTCTATCTCACGACCTCGAAAAGGTTCTAATAGATCACAGCCATGATATGAAAACATTATATAGGGAATTATTTCGTGTACCTATGTAATGTCGTGTGCTAAAGTAAAACTAACGATTCGTTAACATAGGATTAATTGAATTTGTAACTACCCCAAGGATAATGTCACAAACTCCCTGCTTATAAGCGTATAATGGAACTAATTTGTTGTTCAAACATGGTATCCTCTGTATACAAACATCCATGGTAACTTTGATCTGGCAAAGCTTATTCTTCCACACACATAAAAACCTTATAACCTTTATTTCGAAAGCAGTAAAGGATGAACTGCTTTGACAATTGTTATGATTGATTGTTCTAGACGTTTGTGACCGAAAACTCCGGGACATTTATTTGACACGTACCGAAGGCAATTGTCGTTTCCAGTCCATTGTTTGTATAAAAGAACATAAAGTTGGTGTAAATGACCATCGTGATTTTGTCTTGACGCGCCGGATTTACTGTGATGGGGAGACTGGATGTTGAAAAATAAATTGCAAATTATAAAAGTAAATTGTTATACAAAGACGGTAATATAACATAATTAGAGTAGATGCCATTTTTGATATTGGTTTTAGCGTTGATTATCATAAGAATGGTTTACAGTGAATAGAGAAGGTGATGCATTACTCACGGAAATGACAAAGTTTAAGCAAATTATTTTGATATCTTAAATCTGTCTCTCAAGTTATGTCTACGCGGTATAACTTTTTTAACTATGCAATACGGGCTCAAATCTTTTATCATTAAAAAAATAAACAGTTTGCATTTTTTAAGCCAAAGCCATTATGTTATGGTATAGTATTCTAAGTTCATTAAGTATGTTTTTGTTATAATTCTTTAATTAATTTTGCATTTACAATTAACTTTTAATAAAGTAGTTTGAAAACAGCGTCTGCATGTAAATCAGGAAACATATATACATTTACGGAAAATCTGTTGAAATTATGTTCATACTTCGACTGTTAAACTTTTTGAAGATAGTTCTGTGTTAAGTTATTTCAAGATAACTGTTTTAATTTTATCAGCAGCGCAACTGATTCATTGTTAATTAGCATTAATCATTTTTATCGTACAAAATCCTTTGTTACATAGTTTGCCTAATCATTGCATTAAATAATAAACATACAATCAATGTTTCTTACCCAAAGTAAAATAATATTTCACTTATTAAATAGCCTACTAATGTTAGAAAATTCCCAAAAAATTGCATTTGCCTGTTCGATATACGTAGTTAGTTATTTATCCCAAACAAAATCATCTTTCGGATCAATTGACATTAGATCGACAAGCCACAAAATAATAAATGACGAAAAGCGACGATCACACGTCCTATATCGCGAGGTTTAAAGTGAGCACATTGTGTTCGTACTTGTAATTTTGAACTACTGAACTGCATAAATGTTTAACTACAAAAAAATATCAAACGCTGTGTGGTCTATTCGACAATTGAAGTCAGAATAGCGTGAAATTGCGTCACTTTACATGGTACTAATGCTTCGAGTGCCAAATGTGGTGACGATGCATGAATGACGGTGTCGATGTACATTTGAGTGTGATCGTGTGTAAAGGGCCTTTTGTGGCTATTCAAACTGTTAGTGATATTTTGAAGCACATTCTGATTTTAATGCGTAATTCAGTAGGGATGTGCTGTGCGTATATTTTTTTGTACACTCGCATCAATTAGTAGTTTACGTTATATAAGATAAGTTAAATTTCTCATTGCGAATAGCAATGTTTTTATTATATTTTCATGTTATCGTGTTCACGAAAGTCTATCTGCTCTATTTGCTGTTATTGCTTCCTATCTATCTCCCTATATACTATTATCATTGTGGAACAGTTAGAACTCTACAGGCAAATATTGATAATAATTTTATGCTTTAGCCCACATATGCCAGACCTGTTCGTAGAGATTATAAATAAAAAAATATTTAGACAACATCACATACATTGTTCTGATCCTAAGGTAAGTAGCTAAAGCACTAGTTTCATGGAAATCAGAAACAACGACGGTACCACAACCACCCAGACAATATCGAAAAGTTCGTTTTCAACATTGACCCGACTGGAAATCGAACCTAAGAGTTACCTCAGAGTTAGCGCTGCCCAAAGTCCGGTGTGCAAGCCACTCGGCTACGGAGGTCGTCAAACAAACGAAGTAACAAACGTTTTTAGGTAAGAGCAAGGTTCTCTGTGTGCTTGAAATTCCCCCAATCTGATTCGCACCCCTCGGATAATCTTCTAGGAGAAGGGGGCCACGCTCTAACGGTGTTTCGATCACATGGTTTGAAGAACCCTTCTCGCCGCTCCCAAAAAGTCTGGTGACGCTGGAAAGACCGTAAGGCCATGAGCAAACTTCTCAAGGGAGAATGACCTTCTGAGCTAATAAATTAGCCCTTCCCCTTCCCTATTATAATTAGAACTGATATCTATCAGCTGATCCTGCTACCTATTACCCAGATCATAAAATCTATATAATATTTTATGATCTAGGTAAAAGTTAGCAGGATCGAGGTATGGCTGAAAGAGAGGTATGGAGAAAATAATTTATTAGCCCAAGATTCAGATATTATACGCAATAGTGCCAAAAGTGAACGCTTAATGCCAAACGTTTTTTATAACGACCGACAAACGCCTACCTTTAAGTGTAACCGTGTGTAAACAGCTTATGGACAGTGTAGCTGATACTTTGAAACACTTTCAACGGTGTTAGTAAAACATAGTATAATTTTCAAATTGTTATTTAATTTTTATAAAGACTTAAATATTTTATATTAAAACTATACTTATATTGCGTTAGATATCTATTTGAAAAATGTTCATTCAAATATTTCGTTTTGAAAAAAAAATAAACTGTAAGCTAATCCGTTGCATGCAAAAAGGTCTACTTGGGTGGTCTTAAGTGGCGTCAAAGCATGCAACATTTCGGTTTTGTATATTTTGACCATCCCATTTACGACTCAAGCTATTCTATAGTTTCTGTACAACGGGATTGAGAGTTAAATTGAATAGCAGAATTGTTGTTTTGACACAGCATCGTAACCAAATATTTGCTTTTGACTGTCGTTTATGAATGAAATTTCCAAACTACAAAGTTTGACGTTGGCATAGTGATATTGGAACCAAACTGATGAATCAACCGGTCTGCTTTTGGGGCCCGGTTTGTGTTTGGATAGCTGAGAAGTGGCGCTAAGCTCCTTTGTCCAGAGTATAACTAAATAAAAATAGTTTCATATCCTATAGGTTATAATAGAACGTAACGCAAAATGTCTTAGGAAAAGACCAGACTTATTTTAGCAGAAGAAGCTTGATAATGCAGCGGTTTGCGCGTTCTGGTTGCTGATCTGGCCAATCAGGCCACTTTGGGAAATGCTAGGTCACCCACCTGCTAGGTGATCAAAATACCTCGAGCGTCTCCGTGCTTCAAAAGTCATGTTAAACCGTTGGTCCTATTGTTGTAAGGTGGCATTTGTTTAACCCTCCAACACGCATTTGGTCAGAGTGAGTTATTATGGCCAAATCTCACATCGTTTTGTCCTTATGGGAAGCTCAGCCACAATGGGACGGAGAACGGAAATAAAATCTATACTCGACCATATTGTCAACCTCTCCTGCACGCCCTGCTAGATATCGCTCTGGTGACCGAGCAATGGCGATATAAGCATACGCCTGGTCGGATATACCCGTATCCGGCTGGACGAGGCTTCAGTGACCTTGGGGTTTAAATCACTCCAAAAAGATCTGATGCAGAAGACAAGGTGAAACCACTGCACTATTTACCCAAGAAAGTCATTATGGACCGAAGTAACGACCACGACCACTTTGCCAAGAGTGTAACGACTAAGAAGAAGAACAGAACTCTTAATTCAAAGAAGAAATAGTAGAGTCCCATATCTGTCATTTCGTCATACCTACTTATCTACGTTTAAAACCATCAACCATATTAACTTGTCATCAGTTTCATATCGAGCGTATCAACGATGGAAACTGAAAAGCCCTTCGCACACGATTCGCTGATTAGAACCACGGCTCCATTACATTAAACACTCGATACATTAACCGCGCATAGAAACTGGCCTTATTAAGTCACGGGCGCTAGCGATTTTTGTTTAATGATGTTTGTTTGTTTTTTTATTCCGTTTTTTAGGTACGTACTTTTCACTGTTTGAAATTATAGTTGTATTAATAGCTATAATTATTATTTTCACTTGAACCTACTAACCACTTGCTGTCTTCAACATAATTTCAGCTAAAAACGTATATAATTTTAAACTGTGGTGTAAAATTTAATGTTTGTTTTGTCTCATCATCATCATCATCATCAGCTCATTTTATGTCTCCACTGCTGGGGCACGAGCTTTCCTTCTTTTTGTCTTAATTTTAGTTAATTTGTATATAAAATGAAACGTTTGATAAATAAATATCTTTTTTATTTACTTTAAAATGGCACACTAACACTACTTTGCATTAGTCATACATTCCAAATATTATTAGTAACAATTTTATATAATCATGAAGCCAGTCTTTTAAATAAATCAGACGGCCCTAAAACCATCTAAAAGATAAATCAATGCAACATCGTTAATAAAAATAATTCTCGCCTATATCTTATCACTTACACTACCACTTTCTATTAAATTGATGCAGGCGTAGATAACACCTGTCACAATAGACCTGTGATGGCTATTATTTTTGCTTTAGTGTCGTTAGGTATGTATTTTAACTAATATTATAAATATGTTTGTTTGTCCTCCTTAAATGTTAAAACAGAGCAACAGTGATCGGCATCGAATCGGCGTAGCTTTGTCCAGAGGTAATAAGGGCCAAGGCCATTATAAAGTTACTCTTCGACGCGAAAGTTGTTTTGGACGCATAAGTTTACTAGATATTGTTTATAAATTTCAGGTTTGAACATGTTTTGCTTCGTTCTTTTTACGATGCTTTACGCAGGAACTATGACATGGATTAAAATAAAACCTAAAATTATGAGCATAGAATATATACCTTAGTTAAACGAAACAACATTTTGCTTTTTGTTTTAGCTTTCCGTATAGTATGATAAAATAGCCCCTAAGGTGGTCCACCGTCGATTTTGTTTGATAGCACTCGTTTCGAGCCTGTAGCCACTAGGGTTTAATAAAGCTAAAAAGTTATAAGCAAAATAAACGCGAGGCAGTCCGTGGAAAGTCTTTTGTTTCTGCATTCGCATAAATTTCAGCAAACAAAATGGTGGACGGCTTTTAGCGAGACACAATTTTTACACGCGAACAGAGCCACGGGAAGTGCTAGTAAACGATAAAATGCTGTCGAGGATTCACTAATAACTAGGTCATTTGGGTCGGGCAAGCCTTTGTTTTTACCGATATTATCAATAATGAGTTAATGCTTTCGATTAAGCACGCTTACCTGGTTTATATTGGGCTGTCAACAAATCTAGGCTTGATAAAATATTATTATTTGGCCCCTGTATTGAACGCACTTTGGAGCACTGTAAGCTACTGTGAGCTGGTGTGTGGCTGGTTCCACTTAAAGCTTGGTGTATATTGTAATGCTTTTAGTAAAGTCGCATTTGACAAAACTTATTTTAATAAGACCACAGTTTATTAAAATTCGTGTTAGCTACAGATGTCAGATACAAAGATGATCGCACACCACAAGTTTTTTCTGTAAGTTTTGTATTCGTGTTTCACTGATGGGCGAAGGCTATCCTTCCCTGCTTTCATTTTACTCTATCTTATTCCTAGTTCTATTTATTAAGTCCGGACTCAAATACTTTAGGAAGAACACCCCTCTTCTTTAATTAGAGACACATTACAAACTTTTCTAATAATTTTGTCTGAATGTCTATTCGTCTAACCCTCAATTAAGTGCAAAAGAACTGTTATAGCAACTCTTTTCTTTCACGCTAATATTATCGAATCGTGTGTGCACACACAAAGCATAAACCACACGATATCTCTAGCACTCATACTGACATCTATTATCGGCGTAGATTATCCGTAATGTACGGACGGAACAATACACTGGTAGTCGCAGATATCGATTCAAAGTGTCCCCTGATAACGGATCAAAGCGCGCCGCCCGTACGTTATCGCACATCCAAAGTGCCGACCATCGCAACGGTAGCCAAACGCTACGCGTAAAATATATATATTTTATTGCGAATCCTTTGATGTGACCGAACAATAATATGCGCTGATAAATTTGACCAAATCAAACCGATTCTGTTGAAGGAATGGATGACGTTTATTGGGTATCATTATCGATGCTTATTGCGGACACGATATTAAAATTGCGTGTTTCTGTAGTTGTATTAACGTTGCGCAAGTACCTACTCAACTGACCTGTTTTCTAATTAATGTATTAGGAATGTATATTATTGCTTATTTTTAGTGTACAGGGTGGTAAAGGTACTTATTAATGTTGTCATTTGTTTCAACTTATGTATACCTAGCTATCTACGAACTTTAAACGAACTATTATCTGTATTCTCTATTGTATGAAAAGCGTGTAAAGCGCAATAATGTTATTTTTAATAAACAATTTAGTTTGGAAAAGTGTAAAAAAATCCACGAGCGAGATTCGAAGCCGCCCCCTTTGGAAATCCGGGTCCAGGTACACTTCTAATTACGCCGTCGTAGCTCTGTCCATCCCGCCAAATTTTATCAACACTTAATTACTATTGCTTTGTAAACCGAAGGTGCCTTATTCAATTTTATTTTTTTTAAAGCCTGCCTTTTCTTCGATCAATTCGATGTTGGCGGGGCCATGTGTAAGTGAAATTTATTAACTCTATCTACACTAGCTTTATAAGCCAAACGAGTTATAATCAATGTCAAATTCTATAGAATCAAAGCCCTGTTTTATCGATCAGTTCGATTTTGGCTAGGTTATGTGTAAGCTACTTACTTTTGTTTTAGTACCTACCTATGGGAGTCGGGTGCATAGTCATAGTATTTTTTTTTAAATAATGTAACAATTTATGAAAAACCGTCATACTCGGTCAATCGATACGGATCTAATCATTCTCAGTAAGTAGGTAGGCAGTAAGTTGCAATGAATAATATCCTTCGTGTAGCCATAATTCAACTGATAACTACCTACTAGCTTTTGAGATAAAGGAAACTTAACGACGCATATTTTGTTACTATAATAATCTATTAGATTATTATGTTAATGTTATAAACAGTGTTGGCTATGGTCGGAGTATTACGAACGGATGATACCTAATACTAATACCTACTTGTAGAAGTAGAACAGATATACTTATAATAAATAATATGAGACAGCATCACATACATTGTTCTGATCCCAAGGTAAGTAGCTAAAGCACTCGTTTCATGGAAATCAGAAACAACGACTTTTTTTTTTTTTTTTGGAGAGAGATTGCTGATTGCCGCTGCGGCATTTTCAGCTTCACCGGGCTTTTTGGGGGCGGCGAGGAACGTAAAGGGTCCCTCAAGCCGTGTGAAACGAATCACCTTCAGAGGTTATCTAGAGGGAACGGCATCGCGCACAAGTGCGCGTCCCCGTGCCCTACTAGATTCTCCGAAGGGTTCGGATCGGATCGGAGAAACAACGACGGTACCACAACCACCCAGACCCTACACAATATCGAAAAGTTCGTTTTCGACATTGGCCCGACCGGGAATCGAACCCGGGACCTTAGAGTTAACGCCGCCCAAAGTCCGGCGTGCAAGCCACTCGGCTACGGAGGTCGTCATTATAAACACTTATATACACTGTATGTTAAGAACTTGTTATTTTACTAATATAAATAAATTTTCATAATTTGGTCTCATTATAATAATTATTTATAAGAGGTATGAAGGAGCGGGGCTACCTGAAACATGGTATAATTTTATATTTACTAGGTAGTCCTAATAATATTTTGCTTTTGATTTTTTTGAGAAGCATCATTTTAACGTAAAGCTATATTCAGTGATCGATGCATAGACATTTTCTCACTTAAGTACAAGTCGTGTGCAAAAGTAACTTGCGGGTCGGCAGGCTAAAGTCAAAATGAAAGTCAACATTTTTTATTCAAATAAACTTAAGAAAAGTGCTTTTTAATCGTCCATACATTTTTTACCCACTACCCATTCAGGGCGTCTATTTTTTAGCTGTGGAGAAGAATGGGCGCAAGAAACTCCACAGCATTAATAGAAGTAACGACATTTACAAAAAAAAGTATGTCATTACCAAATCATTCAATATTTACAATTAAAAACTTTCAAAAGTTAAGACTTACATCTATACACTACACATATTTATTTAACATTACACTTTATTCTAAAAAAAAAAACATATTTGGGCACTATGTATGTACTAATAAACTATAGCATGCATTCATGCATTCTTATCACGAACATAATCATTTACATTGTAATAGCCCTTTTTTAAAAGTGTTTCCTTAACGTGTGTCTTAAATTTCTCAAAGGGCAAAATTACAACATCATTCGGGATTTTATTATAATAAGTGACACCTTGTCCCATAAATGATCCATAAACTTTCTGCAGTCGAAGTTTAGGTATTACAAGTTTATTTTTATTTCTAGTAGGTATTAAGGCTTGTGAGGCACAATCCTTTTTTTTAAGAGAGAGTTTGCTGATTTTCAGCTTCACCGGGTTTTTTTTGGGGGCGGTGAGAAACTTCCGTGAAAGCCGTGTGAAACGAATCACCTTCAGAGGTTTTCTAGAGGTGGCATCACGCACTAGTGCGTGTCCTCGTGCCCTACTACATTCTCCGAGGGGTTCGGATCGAATCAGGTCACAATCCTGCTTCACCAGCCGTCCTCGCATCTGGTCTCAGCTTCTGCTTAACGTCAGGCAGAGTTAAGTCAAATGCTAAACCTACTATAAAAATAATAGTATCCTTCCTAGAAGTGGATAAAAAAGCAAAAAGCATTCAATTTAGCATGCTTTTCAAAGAAAAGCAAGTAAGTCACTTATTTTCTTACGCAGATTTAACTTTTGCTTTTTACTTTTTCACTCATAGCCCTGAAAAGTACGAAGGAAAGTTCAATGATTAATAGTCTTAACTCTTTAAAAAAAATTTACATTGCTTAAAATTTCAAAAGTATTTTCTCGTTTAACTTACGAAAAACATGATGCTTACTAAAAAGCGTACGCATCAAACAGCAGCTCACTTATTGTTTTCTAAAGTTTACGCGAACACTACACATTGAAATGAAACAACTTTTACGGATCTAGTCGCGTTTATTTTACACATTAGTTTTAATTAATGTTTATCCTGACGTTTCGAACCCTTTGCAGGGTCCGTGGTCACAGGGAGACTGAGGTGTTGGTCGTCTCATAACTAGTTAGTAGCTTGTATACCCTCATTTAAACTTAATCAGGTGCGTTCCGTTTTACGCAGAAAGAGCTTACAGTATCTTTTGGTCTGGCAGTATGGTGTTGGGGCTGGGAATTAATATTTTGTATGATGGGATCCCAGGCTGCTGGTAGATTCCAACCATCTTCTCTATTAAAATTAGGATGTTTTTTTAATTTCAATAGCCTTGCGTATCATCCTAGGGATGAATCGTTGTTCTGTAGCGAGTATTTGTGGTTTATCAAATCTGATATAATCCCCTCAAGGGAATGTACTGCAGACTTATTTTCGCGCCTATGCTTGACGTTAATTAAAACTAATCTGTAAAATAAATGCGAGTAGATCCGTAAAAGTTGTTTCATTTCAATGAGCAGTTCACTTTTTAAGCCATTAATTGCCCTTACCATTTTATAAGCATATAAGTAAAAACCACTAAAAAAAAGTTGCTTTTTAAAATAAGTGAAAACCTCAAGTGGCTTTTTAATTTTAAGCAATAAGTCCAAACTCTAATCCTACCTACATAACTCTTTTCCTTAACTAATAGGTATGAATAGACAGATGCTTAAATACAATTTCTTGTATTAGTTATGAAAGAAAATATTCTAACACAAATTGTACAGCATCAACGCGAATTTAACACCACGTTAATAGGTCAAAATTATCAATTCTTGTTGTGTGGTTAACAAAAAATACAATACACATAACTTCCCCGAAATTGACATAGCTACATTGTAAGACCACACTTTAAATACAAAAAGGTCAAAATTTTTTATGGTTAATGTCACAAAAAATATAAGCAAACCTTTGATTTTGTACTTCCATACATGGATTTTCTTTGAAAGGTCACAGGTTCCGAGGCCATTTTGTTATTAATGCGGCAGTCTATAATAGGCCTTTTTCGTACTGATAAAAAGCAGGTAGGTTTCGGCGCGTTCAAAGGAAACGGTGGCAAGTAAGGCGCCTTAATGCCATTATGCTTCTTTTATACAATGCAAGAAGATGTTTACTGCCCCATACAGACATTGTAGGAGTACATTGTTTTTGTTGAACACAATTGGCGGTGCTTTGAACAAGAGGAAATTGGAGCGATACGTCATTGTAGACTGTGTAAACATTTTGGTGTTCTTTCTCATGTTGATGACAAGACTCTTTCGGGGCGAGATAAATAGTTAGTCGAAGCCAGATAAAGCCGTCTATTAAATCGACATATGCAGTCTAGGAAGAATATTATTACATGTATATTTTTTCTTAAAAAATGGGAGATAGTCTTAATAATCTTCAGGAATCTGTAACCAAATAAAAATATTTTTCACTATTCTTGAATAAAAGCAAAATCTTGAAACACAAACCGGCCCAATGATTGGACCGATTTAATTTCGGGGAAAATTAAGATTAAAGAAAACTTGAGTCTGTTCATTTTATGTGCTTTTGAAATATAGGACAATAAAACGAGCATAACTGGATGGCTATGCAAACATTTTGGTGTTCTTTCTCATAATGATGACTGAACTGACTAGACAAGATAAACTGTTGGTTATGCCTTCTCCTCATCCATAAACATCGATAAAGACATGATGTGTCATGGCAATACAACAGAAAACCCAACAGCCGACAGGTGTTAAATAAGTTAGTTTTAATTATTATTACTCATAAAAAGTTGAAATTATAAAAGAACATAAATATAAAGTCTGACTATTTCCAAAAGCGGAAATCTTGTAATCCAAACAGTATCCATCAAATTATGTTTATTAAAACACTACTAATTGATTGCACAGATAGCACGATGAGGTAGATGGCCATAACAAAGGGCAAATGCCTTACAAACCCCAGTCGAAAGTAAGATGTCTGCCACAGAAGACTTTACAAGAGACTTCTTCAGGCCTCTTCAGAAGAACTCCATTTTAAAGGCCTCAGTCTCACTCACAGCCTGACAGTCTGATCTGAGCCAGATCTGTAGGTATCTTGAATCCACTGTTTGTATTATTATTAAATATGATCAATTATAATGTTTTTCTTATTATTATTAATTATTATAATAAGTTCTTGTGTCCTCTACAACTTTATAATATTCACAGATAATCTAATCCTCTCAGTCTTCATTAGGTACTTATATAGCCATCAAAATATTTAACTGTCTTTGAAAAAAACTTAAACCAACTACTTTTTAGAAAGCATAAACCACTTATTTCTCCAAAACTAGAAACTTCTTTCAAAATTTTAACTATTATGTATCTAAAATTCTTACATTAATAACATAGTGTTAATTTACGCGTTTGACCTTGAAGCGAATTCTTAATTCTGTCTCATCAAATTATGCTTTTACGCAGCTATAAAATGATCTAGCTCATTAAACTGCGCCCGATGAAGGCCTCATAATTACTTTAATTAGGAATTCGTGTTTACACTTCATAAAACCATCGCCGTTTCACAAGCGTAATCCTCTTACGGAACATGTACAGTCACCAACGAAAGTCACTAACCACTTTAGTGCTTCGTTTCGTTAAACCCACTCTTCTTCGAATAATCTTAAAGGCGCTTGTCAACTTCTAGTTACTAAGATATGGTAATAAAGTGGTAAAAGACTTTTGCTATTGACTGTACGCTGCGGTAATCGTAACGCTTATCTAAAAGTAAATTAAGAAGTAGATTGACTGTATAATTAGCACACTTTTTATTACTTAGTTTTATTAAATACTTGTACATTTTATTTGTTCAAAAATGTGAGCAGCTGATTATGTTTGTCTGTGTCTTTTTTTATTTATTGACAGTGACATTAACAATATAATAATATAATTTTCCAATGTTGATCTTGAAAGATTTTTGGGAAAGTAGTTAGATACAATTGTAATATTTAACAAACATATTTCGGGAAAGTAATATAATATACTGTTACTATACAAATTATGTTAACATAACATAATGTATAACATCTTTTTCGATATATGAATGTCAACACGTCAAGGCAAGCCGTGAATATTACTAACATGTTTAAGTTAATTCAATTACGTACCTACCGTATTGATTTTAACTAGTTGGGTTAACAAATAACAAAATATTTAATTTAATTTCTTGGTGACAAACGAGGAGAGTTGTAATTTTGCTCGGAGCTGTTCCTAATTAAACATTGTGTGCTTGTTTGTACATAGTGTGAAAATAATCATTGATTGTGCCGGCTACTTAATTTGAATTAAATTAAAAGATTACAAAAAACACAAATGTTGAAAAAATTTCCACGAGCAGGATTTGAACCTGCACCCTTCTGACATACCGGGTCAGGTGCTCTTCCTTCATCGTGGTTCTAACCAGCCTGCCGAAATTACTCAACACTATTTACTTTTTTACTTTGAAAGCCAAAGGCGCCCATTCAATGTCAACAACTACCGTCATTAACAAAATTTGCGTTGAAATTATATAAACAAAACAAAAACATTTTATTAAATTAAAAGATTCTAAAATCACAACATCATTATGATCCCAGAAGACTGTTATTACCAATGGGATTTGTTTGATTCACATTTAAAATGTTGTGTAATATTTTCCAAGGCTTTTTCTATCCGTTTATACGAGTATAAAACATACTCCAATAACCGTTACCGGCGGTCTTAATATGATCTAATAAAGTTTTGTTCGTGTATTAGGGGACAATCCAGCTCTTTATCTTTGGATTTTTATTTGAAAAACAAGACGGTACTTACTCATACGAATTTTGATCAAAACGCTTGTTCATTATTTATCTATTTGCACTATCTACACATTGTCTTTAACCGTATGCTCGTAAAATCTCCGGCAATATGGCGAAACTGAAATAGTTGAAGTTGTTTCTTATACACAACACCTATACATTAATGCACCCGCGACTGTACCTAATCGATTCAGATAAAATTTCCGAAACTGAAAACCCTCCCTGTTTTGATATAAATACAGCATGGTCAATGAAATATAAGAATATAATGTATACACTTACGCTGCAAAAAAAAGTAAAGAAAACGAAATTTTTCAATAAAAAAAACACAGTTGAGTGAGTACACTCTTATTACTTATATCTATAATATTCTCACATCGTATAGCTATCTAGCGTCATCTTGGTGCCTAGTGCAAATATTATTTATCATTGGCCAACCAAACGATAATTTATAAGTCAAATTTAAACTATTCTTGTTAGGAGCGTAGGAGATGTCACACAAGTTCTCGTTGATGTGATTGAATGGCAAAAAAAACTTACATTAGGCAGATACAAAGCTTCCAGATTAAAATATAAAATTGAACTTCTATCTAAATCATAACTCGGTTTTGAGTGATTTTGAGTTACAGTCCTAATCTTGCTAACAATATGACTGAAACTCAAAATCACATAATTTTTTTTCATGTTTTTCCTTGCAGGTGTCGTATTGTTCTCTAAATGTTGTTTGTTAACAATAAATAATATTTTCATTTTAATTCATTAATTTCATTTTATAAAAATTCTGTTCAGCCGTTAAACATCACTAGTTACGAATCAAAGCGTCATTATAAAGGGCACATACGGCACTTGTCGGATACAATCTCAATTAAGTGTCGCATACAAAGGGTTGTAAAGATTAACAATTGGCTTTGACAGCCTAACTCAATCGGAGCGTTGAGCGAACGAGTGACGTCGTGTATATTTACATACAAAGTGAAGATTGCTTCTTCTGTTTGTTGTTTAATTCACAAACATGGTTGGACAAAGGCATCTCATCTTGCTCCTATATTTTTTTAATGAAACATGTGATATATAGCTTGCCATTCATTGTGTTAAGTTACAATTAATGGACGCTTAAAAGCGATTTTCCCATTAAAAAGTTCAAAGTAATAGGTGAAAATCCAGGAAAATAGGCTAAAAGACGTCAGAATCACTGAAGCCAGAATCAGGATGACAAGTTAATATTAATTTAGTTAGTCATTTATTCTATTGTAAATGTCTACGAAAACGCCGCCAACCATACATTTTATGTCAAAACGGTCTCATCCCGAGCTCGTCCGTGCTTTGAAAGGTATGCAACGCCGTTGGTCCATACTGCATTAGCAGTCATTAACAAACACCAATCTGCACTGAGCCCGCGTGCGTGGTGGTTTATGGCCCGTTCTGCATATCCATCCATAGGGAAGATTTGTGCCCCAGCAGTGGAAACACAAAAAAACATGCTGGTGGTAGTATTGGTGAACAAGCCTTAACACATAAAACCTACTACGCTAGCCCAATGTGGACTGTGGAATGTGTGAATGTGTGAAAAAGAATGGAAATTGAATGTCCAATATGGTGAAAAAGATGTTAAAAGCAGAATTTACATTTAAAGTTCTCATGCAAGTGGTCCTAAGATAAGAAGTGGTGAAACAGTAATTTCATATTTATAACTTTATCTTGATACCAACCGCTCGTATGTTGTGTTATTGTTTATATAACGATGTACTAATCTTGACAAATCGTACTATAAACAACAGCCGCTTTGAAACAGAAGCCTCATATAAACATCATGATAAAGACGTATTATAATATTTCCGCTTAGTCGTTGAGATATAGGTTGAGGATTGAAGGGCAAAGGGATAATGGTGTTGTTTCAAATAACTCTCTTTGGAACATACAATAACAAAACAAATGTTTATGAATACGTCAGATTATTTACACTTTTATTTACTCTTGGATTTCCGTATAATAAGCCAATTCCATTGTATCTAGGTACAGACGCACATCGACCTATCCAAAACTGTCAAATTTCTTCAATACATTTTCAACCATATGCTTGTGGAATAAAGTTCAAAGCCTATAGAGGAAATTTGACAGTTTATGGTAGGTTGATGTGCAGGCGTGTGTACTCTATAGTTGCGTAAACATCTTCATTTTAAAAGATAACCAAATCATCGAAACCGTCCGGAAGCATTGTAGACAATGAGTCACAAAACTACACAAATATATTAATTTAATAAGTATAATATTAGCATTGGTGTTATGTAAAATACTTTGTACAAAGCCGACGTCGAATTATTATTACACAAATTAGCGAAAATAACTAATCAAAGGTTCTTTTTGCCCGACTGCAAAGGAAGGGTGTTGTTTTTTTTAATGTACTATTTTGGTTTTTAATGTAAACTTGACGAATGTATCTCCTTTTTTTATTGGTTATTATAACTTTTATTTGCCATTCGGTCTCGTTAACAAAAGACATACAAGAATTTGTATGACAACATTTTAATTCTCCACGGACGAGCCTAAGACGAGATAAGTGCTTTTAGACATTTCATTTGATTGTGTTATTTTATTTGAGTAGATAAATAATAATCTTTAAGTATAATTTTGAAATTTATTCCCCAGAGTATAACATTAAACTGAATAATATTACTTCTTGAATGTTTTGTTGAAATAATAGTTTTTTGAATAAATAGAAAAGAATATGAACTGTTTGACTTTTAGCACTATGTATAATGTACATTATACATACTACAACCTATATAGTGTTTATTTCTATATTGTACCTACGATCTTGTATGATTTGTTTTTTATGTCTTGTATGTCTTGTTCTTTGTATATTTCTGCTATAGGTAGTAAGAAACCTATTATTATTCTCTGGATATAATGCAATTTTGTAAAGTAAAAGTGTGTTCTTTAAGTCAAAAAGAAGCAACGGACCGTTGTGATTTTAATCCATACCTAGAGAAGATATGAGAATGGCATAGGCTACGTTTCGGTCAAGTATAGTATTCCTTGAAGCAGCTACCAGAAAAATTACGTAATTTGATGAAACGACAAATACTTACAACACAGCGGAGTGGCATCAAACAATTTGAATAGATATAATTTCCTTTACCAAATCGATAGAGTGAAAAGGTACAACTTATAAAAAAGGCTGTTTGTGGTGTACCAATGTTTAATAAATAGACATGTAAGTTGAGCACTATAAATTACTGGCAAAGGTTTTAGTAACTCCAATAGCATTACGAACTGAATACCTAAGAGCAACTCGACTACGTTAACTGACTGCAGTAGATACTGATCTCAGCATCAAAAGAGCCACAAAATAGGTTAAATGCCTTAATAACGAGACTCTTATGACAACCTGAAAAAGCATATGAGACTTTTCAAATGCTCTGACTACAAAACAAACTTTGGTAGACTCTACCAAAGTACTTTACCGGGTAGAGTTAACACAGTCGAGACAACTGTTGTTTAAATTTAGTTTACATTTTAAACGTCTTAAGTCATAAAGAACATAAAACGCACATATTTAATAGTAGTGATGGACACTATTGACTTAATGTAACAATGACGTAACTTTTAAAAAAAAGTCCTAATAAAGCTTTGTTATTAATTGATGTTAATTAACTAATTAATTTTAAAACATTAATTCATAAGAAACATAATATATTCGGCTTTTAATATTACGACTAACTGCAACGAGGACAGAATAGTAACTATTATGTCCTTGTTGCAGTTGCAATTCATAAGAAACATAATATATTTGGCTTTTAATATTACGACTAACTGCAACGAGGACAATAGTAACTATTCTGTCCTTGTTGCAGTTGCAATTCATAAGAAACATAGTATATTCGGAAAGTTATAAATAAAAGTATTACGGCAACGTCGTACTATGACTTATGTATGTAAATGCGATGTTTGAGATTTCTGTCAAAGTCAAAGTCATAATTTTTTTAAATATTTTTGTTTTGTTTAGGTATATAGTTATAAATAACGCAAACACCTGCACCCTTCTGACGGTATGTCAGAAGGGTGCAAGTTCAAGTCCTTCTCGTGGAAATTTTTTCAACATTTGTATTTTTTGTCATAATTTTTTATTCTAATAAACTTACGAAAAGTGTAAAGACGAATACATAGCTAACTCAATCTATCGTACCTATAAGCATTGAATACAACAAAGCCTTAACATTCGTTACCAACAACTCATTCGTTTCGCTAGCACATTGCCTCATCATCATAACGAGCTTACTTCTAGACACAACAGTGTCTAGTGGCATATGACCCTACATACACAACCTTAGAATATCATAAAAACCAGAAACCTTTTCACGCGGAAATAAAACTATGTTTCAAAGGTGTAGAGTCGTGTTTTGTTTGAGATACGTTGAGTCGCGCTGAAAGGTTTATGTTTGCGTCGGCCCGTTTGAAGTCGACACAAAGGGCGCCGCGGCGATGTCCCTCGCCCACCTGACTGATGTTTGCGCACACGCATTGTAGTAGGTGATACTGTACACGAGCGTGGTTTTGAACTTAGGCTCAATATTTAGGAGTTACTGAGGCATGTTAATATTTTTACCGAACGTATTGGTGAATTAGAAAAGAGAGTTTGTTTGCTAACAGTTTTATTAAGAAAAACACCTACCTACCGTAGAGTGAACTTTTGAATTAAATGTCACATTGATCGCATCGAAAAGGGTATTCCTAGCGTTCTAGGCGAGTGAGAGTTCTATAGTGAGATAAATCCTCTATAATCGTACCGTAGAACGGAGTCTACATGTGGGTGGAAGAAAGCTTTAGAGAACAGGAGCTGTGTTCAATGTTTCACTTGATTCAAAAGGAGCCTACCGTGACAGCAGTAGTACCTACCTAGTAGTTTTACCGTATAGACCACAGAACACGGAAATAAATAAATAAGTGATTATAAAGTGTACAATTATTATTATTTAGCGTGCAATAAGTGTACTACACTAAACTTTTTTTTTTTAATGTTAAAAGGAGGCAAACGAGCAGGCGTGTCATTGGATCGTGCTATCATTGGATAATGTTATCGTAACAGTAACATAGTAATGATTATTTAAATATAGTTTGGTAAGAGTACGTATAGGAAAACTTCTACGGAGTGATGCCAAATGGCTTCCTAAAAAGGCTCTGGTACTAGTCAAAATACAGTTTATGTAAAAGGATCATATTCAAATATACCTACCTACCCCTTTACGAGTATGCGATCTAATTATTGTGATTGATTACTTTACTGCGATCAAGTTTAAAAAATAAAAGATCTCAATAGGTATTTCGGTAATCGGTCTAACTATCAGAATGCGCAACTCCTTTTAGATGAGTTATATAGGAGCCATTAAAAACTAATTATTTTGTTAATGGCGGCGAGGAGATACGCGTCTTTATTTTTTTTTTCTTAGCGAGTTATATTTATTTCGAATGCACTTTTCCAACGGATATGTTACAAAAATCTACACCAGATGACATTTCGATATTTTTGGAGTTACGAACTCTCTAATTAGACCGACGTTAATGTAATTATACCTCCTGTTAAAACTTTAAAGCTTTCATTTCAGGCTTTCAGGCTTTCATTTTCTTTTGGCAGTCTTAAATTTCTATTGAAGTAATTGCATATAGAGTTTTTATTAAATTTATACAAGGACAGATATATAGTTAACTACTTAACTTAAAAATATTATGTTCTTCCTTTTTTAAAAATAAATTGACAGCTTTAGAGTAAAGTTTATAAATAGTAAGTCATCTACAGATTATCCTCAAAGACTTCAAATACTTGAAGTCTACAATATACAGTATGTTTATAACATTACCTTCTTGTCGTCTTTGAATATCCTATCTGTATTTTTCCACTTTATTCAAATATAGCAAGTTATTTCAAAGCAAGCATGTTATAAATTGTTACTTAATTTCAGTTTAAAATTTTTAATGTTTTCCTTTGATCGAGGGAATGTTTATGTTGGTCAAAGGTAAATTTTCAGAGAGTACCTACTTACCTACCTATCTAACCGGAGAAGGAAACAATAAGTTAGTGATACCAGTGTGTAACTTTAAAAACTTACAATTCTTGTTATTTTTTTTTTGGATAAACTTTAGCTATTTATGACATAGTAACAGTTTATTTTCATAATAATACCAACGTAACGTCTACGACAAATTTTAAGTTTTTATTTTAGTACTACACGTTTTAAATTAAACAAAATCTGAATCAGCTTTCACTCTCATTTGCGGTACCTACAAGTACAATACGTAAGTGCTTATACGTACAATAATGGATACCTAGAAAATTACAAAGAGACCGAACAATAGCATCAGCTATACAAAGACTTGCCTACAAAACGAAATTACGAGAGCAATTCGCTCACCTAATAGCTTCACTGGGGGACGCTGTGTCACCAAAAATTTGCATTGAGTTAGCTGACGCAGCTCAATTCCCAAACGCCGTAAGTACACATCTGCCTTAAAACGACAAGGTTGCAACATTTGTATTGTTATTGTTGCGTTAGGACTGTGTCGCTGCGAGCGTCGAGGCTGTAGAGTCGATTCGCGATTGTTGCCGATCGATTCCGAAGGCAGTTCTCGGGAAGCTCCGCCTCTTGGGAGGCGCGTAGCTGCTTCGGGAGCTAACACAGGCGCCACGGTCGACGCGGCGCGTTTGATCTCCCCCTCCCCGCGACGCAGGCGCAGACCCCGATAACGAACGCACACAGACTCATATCGCTCCGCGCGCTCTCTCAAGCCGGTTGTCAGTCCACAAACCGGTTTGGCAGTGACGACACAGTGTGTACCAAAGTGCTGAGTACAGTGCCCTAGTGTTCGATTGAATGGATTGTTTAGTGGAAATGGAAGACAAGCCGTATAGTGTTGACTCTTCGGATGATATCAACATAGAGGAAGAAGAGGAACATATTGAGGATAATCACAGTAAGTGTTTTTAATAATTAGTACACTTTTGTTTGTTCAGTTTTATATATTAGTTGTGCGAATTTTATTTAGACAGTGTTAGATTTGAAAAGTGTAAACATTTTTGTGAATGGTTTGATCTTTTTGGAAGACAATTTAAATAAGGTGTTATTATTTCCTATAACAATATAATCTGAAATTTAAAGCGGTATGGCAGATAAAGATTCATTTGTCAATATCTTTTGAATATATTATTTTATATTCAACATACATTGGCATGACTGATGATAACATGATAATACCTAGTATTTCGATATTTTTACCTTAAAACATTTCAAAGTAGATACGACTTTAAACTTTGAGTCTTATGTTCACATTTTGTAAAAAAAAATCAGTTTTTAAAACAGTAAAAAATGTCGTCAAAACATTTTTGCTGATTAGTTTTATCTTCTTTTCCGCAGGTTACCCTCCAGACTTTCCGATCGAAGCGTTGGTGAAGCTCGAGCGTCCCTCACCTCCTTTACCGACCCCTCCTCATACGCCCACTGACGACACGCCTCCAGCAGTCGTAATCTCTCGCCATCAACCTGGTTGGACACCACCCGCTCCCCAACCCTACCCTACCTACCCCAAACCAGCCATGCAGACACCCTACCCTTACGAAAAAGCTCCAGTGCCAAACTACACGCACCCAGCGATGTCCGCATACGCCCAAGCCCAAGTCGCAACCTTACCTCCTTCTGCACCATACCACGCAATGCTGGTCAACCAGTGGATCAGAAACGCAGCTCTCTACCACCATTCATTAAGATACCCTGGAGTTATGGCGCACAGAATGCCTGGAAGAAATCCTCCGCCAATGAGAGCTCCAGGAGTACCCGGCGCGAGGCCGAAGAAACAATTTATTTGCAAATATTGCAATCGCCAATTCACGAAGTCTTACAACCTTCTCATCCATGAAAGAACGCATACGGATGAACGACCCTACTCCTGTGACATCTGTGGAAAAGCTTTCAGAAGACAAGATCATTTGAGAGACCATAGGTAAATATTTTTTTACATTCAATCCTTTTGTCTATACAAACTAAAAAGTTTTAATTTCACTTGTCAAGACCGTTTCAATATTGAGTGATTTAGATTCCTCAGATAAGTTAGTTGAAATTAACAATCAATAATTATCTAGAAGACTTCAATTTTAATTTAATGACCCCTCTCTAATACCAACAACGTGATTTAAGACGTGTTTCATCGAGGTTTTGTTGACGATAAGAAAGAAAAAAAAGTTAAAAGTGTAAACCTTTTTGTGAGGTCGCGAGGCGGCCGGCGGCCGCACGCGCTCACCGACCGGTTTGATTCTTTACGATCACCATATCTGTCTTGCTCCGCCGGCGAACATATTACACGTTATATTTCTTCGCTTTTACGAGACAAACTTACTTTTTCTTCTGTCACTGTCTACCTGTATATATTATAACCATCTAACATCTAATTGCCTTGATTTTAATTAGAAATGGATTTTCTGGCAACGAGCTATTGAGATATAAAAACTATTGAGACACTCCATTTACATTCTCATAACAATAATGGTGGAATATGTTATCTAATGATTTCTTCTCCATTTTTCCAGATATATACACTCAAAGGAGAAGCCTTTTAAGTGCACCGAATGCGGGAAAGGGTTCTGCCAGTCCCGGACGTTGGCTGTGCACAAAATATTACACATGGAAGAGTCTCCTCACAAGTGCCCAGTGTGCAACAAGAGTTTCAACCAAAGATCAAACCTGAAGACGCATCTGTTGACGCACAGTGACGTGAGCAAACACCACTTGGACCACCTTGAGGGATGCCAGGAGGTTTCGTCGACAAGTCAGGTTATAGAGAACTCCTTGTTGGATCTGTCACACAAGCCTTCACCGCCACCAGCCCCACAGCAGCATCAAATACTAGCAAGCCCTAATCAGTCACCAGTGGAAGCACCTAAAAGAACTCTAGGCTTTTCTATAGAGGACATTATGAAACGTTAGATTAGTATTCTAGAGTTAATTCATAACCACCGTTATTTGTAAATATTTATTAAATTCCGATTCTCCTTTTAGTAAATTTTAATGTACCTATAATGAGCACTATGAAAGGACATTTATTATACTAGAAGTTCTTGGAGAGTAATTTTATTTTGCCAAAGAAATATCTCATCGACTGATATGTAAGATACATTTTCAGACAAATTCTGTAATTGCTTTTGTTCATTGATCTTGTCGTAGGTTATTATCACTTTTCACCATTGGAAACTAGGAAGATATTTGATGTAGTTTATTGTGTTTTGCCAAAATTGTAATACATTGACTTTGTTTATTGATTACTGAGGCTAACTTCAATTCAACGATCTTTATCAAGACTAAAAAGACTGAACTGTTTGTTTTATAATTATTATTGTTATGTTTTGCTAGAGATTTATTTATTATGATAGCTTTTTATGTTAGGCCCAAACTAGTGGTTTACAAAAGTTACCGAAAAGTATTACCATTGTATTAAGTTCTTTCGATCCAAATTTTATGAGGACATGTTCAAATTGAAATAGATGTACCTTCTTAACTTAATTAAGTATTTAGTACAATTTTATCTAATTACATGTAAATCTTTTGTACATTCCTGTAAATATGTTTAAGTCAATAGTGTTTAAATCTTAGAGGCTACTTATAGAAAATTAAAATATAAAGAAAACGATAGAAATGAAAAACTAAACTTTGTTTTATTGCACCGTTTCTACTTTCAACTAAAGAAAATAGAGGAGTACCCTAACAATGACAGCATAAGAAACAGTTATCCTATTACCTTAAATTGTGGTTCTAAATCTTTGTTAGACATTTTGCCTAAGGCTTACTCATTGAATTCCCTTTTTAACTCGACAGTCAATAAATAATACACTATAAGTCCATATGACAAGGGATAAGTTATTCTTAAACTCAAAAGGAAAGCATGATATATGCCTTAATTTGAAGTTATTGTTGCAAAAAAACAGTCAATTTTGTAATAGCGTTCTGCTCCGTCGCAGCCATGCCATTAGTAAGCGGTCTACAGGTCAAACATGGCAACATAATTCGTGCAATACCAACACAATCATTATAGGAATAATGCAACACATAAAATTAATTATAATTATAGGCTTCGCGCCGGCAAACAATTTGGGAGATACTTTCAAACTTGTTTTGCAACGAAGAAAGAAGATGTTCAAATAAATTATTACGAGATGCTAGGTGGTATTGAAGAAAAGTAGTTTTTTAATCAATGATTTGATAATGAACTTTATTAATATTGAATCTTGGTAATTTAGTGAAAGCTGAGCAACATTCATAATAGCTGGCCATGAATGGGTCACCAATAGCAAGGGCCTCCAAGCTTCTCTTAGTAGGTGTTTCAATATGAAAGTATTTTATGCCGTTGTTATGGTACTTACTTGCTCACTAGTAGACATTGACTGAGTAAGGTGAATAAAATAGGGTATTTTATTGTATTTGTGTATAATCCAGCAGTAATATATATTTAATGCAACAATACATTAAACACAAGCTACCGAAAATCTGGTTATTTCCTTTTTTTTTGAGAGAGATTGCTGATTGCCTAAGACGGCATTTTCAGCTTCACCGGGCTTGAGGAAAGAGCTATTAGCTAAAAGATTAATTACTTTGTAATATATGTTTACAATTAACAAGATATAGCTTAAGCCTTATTTACCATTTTTTTATTTTAAATAAATAGCAATTAACCCATAGAAATTAAAAATCGCATCACCACAAATCATAATTAATAGATAATAAACATTAGGTACCCACAATTAGCGACATCTGACTGATAATCTTATCGTGTAATACTTTCTTTCCCGTATGTAATGTTATATTAATTTTTTTATCCCATTAACAAGTCACAAGTAAGATAAAGGTAGAAATTCTGTAACAACTTGTCTCATCAACTACTAGCGACATCTAGTAGCAATCGGCCAAACTACAATATGTCATACGTCGCAACGCGATGTCGCCACTGGTATCATTCGGTGGAGACATCTTTCTTTACGTTTTTTTTAGAATTTTCTTTCTTTCGCCATTTTACTTGGGCTTTTTAACGTTTGTTATTCATTATACCTGCTTGAAGCGTTTCAATAATGATTATTGGTCTTAGATGAAAATGTTGTGTCAAAAATTTTGAAACAACATTTTCATCTAAGACTAATATCACAAAGTAGTCGTAAGATTAACGATATCACAATCGTCGTGTGTTGGTTGGATTGGGGGGAAGACATGAAAAAGAAGTAAGTTGTTCTCTTGATTATATCATTATTATATAATTATATCATTATATGTTATGATAATTAACATATGGTGGTCTTAGATCTTGTATTTAATTCTGGATGACTACTTATCATTTATCATATGACTTATTGTTTTCTAAAGTGTACGTGAACACTACACATTGAAATATTACTCGCGTTTATTTTACACATTACTTTTAATTAATGTTTATCCTGACGCTTCAAACCCTTTCCGTGGTCACAGGGAGACTGAGGTGTTGGTAATCTCATAATTAGTTAGTAGCATCACCTCATTTAGTTGGTAGGTTGGAAGTAGATTCCAACCATCTTCCAAAAATGTTTTCTTTGATGGTCTAACAGGCTATGATAAAAACAAAGAATATCAAATGGCCTTAGGCCTTAGGCCTTTGTACCTGAAAGTCGAAAAAAGATTTTCGTTACAAGCTTCTACATTTGAGAACCATTTGTTAGAAGAAACTTTTGTTTGTACTTTTTATAAGTAACCCAGTGATTTTAATAGTTTTGTATCTAAAACGAAATGACTAAGCGCAATTTAAATCCAAGATTCCGGCACAGCTATTGTCTAAGGTAATTGTAGGCATTAAAGTTGGACAGAAAAATTACTTTAAAAATCTAACCGAATCTTCAACTTCGATGCCAAATTCCTTTTCGCTGATTGATGATTGAAGTTTAGCTGTAATTTGGCAGTCAATGAAAATTGCAACGATTCCATTTTGATTACGCTCTAATCGCTGGATTCTGCGATTTACTTTTAATACTGTCGATTTCCCAGCACTATTCTCGGCTTAACCTTTTCGATAATCTCTTGTCTTACCTTTTGTTCCAATTAAAAGCAATTCTCTGTGAATTAAAGTTGAATTTGGATGAGCCAAGGGTCATATTTCAAGTGGTTCTGTCTGTCAGGCACCTTGCCAGCACAATTGTGATGATTTATGGGTATCGATTTGATTTATCGATATTAATTCAGGCAGTTCTATTCAATTAGCGATGATCGATATGGTTAATTGATAGCATAGATAGATCTAGTTAATACATCTGTAGTAAAAAACAAGAGAATACTTTTTCTTTCTCTTATGAATACTTTTTTACTTGTTTAAAAATGGGTAAGTCGATATCTCTAAAATATCTTTATGTACCTTCATTTGTTTACTTAGAATATATTAAACCATATAATTATATTCTTATTTATTTATTAAGTATTTAATAAGGTATACTTAAGAAATGATGAGTGCCACTAAAAACTTAAACTGCTAACCGTTGTTATTCACTTCCTCACGTGTGTAATCGATAACGGCTATAAGTCCCTAGTGTCCTATCTTAGTGACTACTTTCAAAATCGTAAAGGTCATCGTTCATATATATCCGTAGTCTTACAATTTACATGAGTATAAATAATATAAGGAGCTGGGATCAATATAAGAAGCGATTCAGTGTTACCGTTCGACGGTACTATACTCACAAAAACTTAAGTAATTTATAGAATACTAGAGGGTCGCCCGAAAAACTTCGCGTTTATATAACAGATTTTTTAGGAATTTGGATACCTATGACAGTTTTCTTTATTTTTCTGCACATCTACGGCTGGAGCTCTTCAAAATGAGACCATAACCGATTTTTTATGTGCAGCTATCGTCCCATAATCACTGGGACAAAAATCGGCTTACGTTATTAATATATATATTTATAAAATTTATAAAATACAGTGAAAAAATTAAACGCCTACCCGACCCAGCCAGGAATCGAACCTGGATCTTCCGCAATCCGGGCTACCGGGAAGGCTGACGTAAGCACTGAATTTTTACACTGGTTTTTAATTTTTTTTTAGTACTAATAGCGGCACAGTGCGCCATCTATCCAACGGTTATTGCAACCGATGACTATGCAGATTCATCTTAGCAGATGAAATACCACAAATTTGATAACACAATGCTATAGTCAATTTTTACTTTTTTTTTAATTGCTTGCTTGTGCAGCAATCACTTAAAAAATAAAAAGTAAAAATTAAATTTATAGATATAATGACTAACAAAATTCTTTGCTCAAATCTCAGATTGCGTGAGTGAACAATAGTTTTATATTTAATGAAGATTGCATTTGCCTCGCGGCTTTAAACGTAACGACCCCCTGAAGTAGCACACAAGCAACTTTGAGGTATTATTTCGAGATTTATTACTACTTAGATGATATAATTGTGTTCTATACTTATTATTTTGATGGTGATTTATGTTATGGCTCAGAGCGGTCCACTGATTTCAAACGAAAACCGTTGTTTTTGGAAAGGATAGCTTGATTTACGACTGCCAACGTGCATTCTGGTGGTATGGTTTAAGTAGGTTTTAATTATTGAATAGCACCTACGAACAGATTGTGAGTAGCTGTAATAGATAGTATTGGAATTTTGTATATCTTTTTTTACTTACTTTTATAAAATTTTTATTTTACTTTGGTTTTTTTATTACTTTTGTTTTATTTTTTATTTAATAATAATTAATATTTTTTATTTATTTTTTTAATATTTAAAAAAGATTTTACAAACTAATATTCTATCATAAGGAAAGATGTGCGTTATTTTTTAAGGACATAACAGCTGTGTGCCGTCAACGGCTTTTACAGCGTAAATGTATGGTGGTGGTGTGAGAAAAAAAAAGAAAACTAATCCATAAACTGACCTATATATAACAGCGCCCATTAAACAAAAAAATAAGACGCAAAAAAAAATGATTCATGAAGATTTTAAACATTTTAAATTAAATGGGTAGTTGGGTATCAAATTTTGAAACACACCATAACCAGGTATTACAACCTTCAACCACATCTCAACCACTGAACCTTTAAATATCCTACACTGTTCTTTAAAATATTAACGTTTTAAACATACAACAACAAAGCGAGACAAGTGTTAACAAACACTAAGTAAATTACGCGGCAAAATGAAATTCTAAAACCAAACACGCCACCTGGCGGCGCCCTCACGCGATTTGATTGACAGCTGTCAATCATCACAAATCATCGAACATAATACGTTTCATTTCGGTCAATTAGAGTCCGGTCGCACCCACGTGATGATGTCAAAATTCTACACAACGTGTAATGTGCCGTTAACGGTTCGGAAATGCTACAAATCTGATACGTATCGTATACGACAAATGCATAATTTAATTCTTAATGTTCGACCTTCTACGACTGTTAACTTCATCATCATCATCATCATCATCAGCTCGTTTTGTGTCCCCACTGCTGGAGCACGAGCCTTCCCTATGGATAAATAGGGAGAATGGGCCATAAACCACCACGCGGGCTCAGTGAGGATTGGTGGTTGTTAACGACTGCTAATGCAGCCGGGATCAACGGCTTCACGTGCCTGCCGAAGCGAGGAGGAGCTCGAGATGATACATTTTTGGTCAAAGGCCGGTCATCGGATGGGTATCCGATGACCGGCCTTTGCGAAAGTTGCTTAACCTCGGCAGCACTTGCAGACCGGGCGCGTTAACCACTACGCCATGGAACTGTTAATTTTAATCATTTAATTATATACTTTTAAACTTTCGCGTTACATTATAAACAAAGAATTTGACGGGGTTACAGCAAACTAAGTACTTAGTATATATAGGGGTATAAAATGTTTGCCCAGGATACTTTTATACTAAATAGTTCGTTATAACCCCTTTAAATTTCTATGCATATGTTGTTATATGTATTATAAACTTATAAATATTTTTTGCGTTACCTGTATTCGTTTGTTTTAGAGGTCAGCGATCATACTTTGATAATAATGATCGCACAAATTAAGCTACCATGCTTCGTGGTCGCTACGGATGGATTACCTAATCAGTTCTTGATTTATCTCCGTTAAGGCACATTGAGCTATTGGCTTTCGCTGCTATTAAATGATTAAGTTTAAATAAGGCTTTATGATTTAAAAAAATGACTTTATACCTAAGGGATCATCATCATCATCATCATCCTCAGCCTGTAGAGGTCTACTGCTGAACATAGGTCTTCCCAATAGATCTCCACCTAAGGGATATAGTATATTTTTTGTCAAATTTCTATTCCTCATTTTAATTTCTATCAAACCCTAAAAATACACAAAAAGTATAGCTTCATTGTTTTGTATTGATAACAAAACCATTTTATAATAGCTTGCCTACTTCTTAACTGATCTTTAGTATTTGTAAAAATATTATGATCGGGTGTTAATGACGGTAGTTGTTGACATTGAATTCAAAGTAAAAAGTAAATAGTGTTGAATTTCGGCGGGCTGGTTAGAACCACGATAGTTCAATTGGAAGAGCACCTGACCCGGTATGTCAGAAGGGTGCAGGTTCAAACCCTGCTCGTAGAATTTTTTTTCAATATTTGTGTTTTTGAAATAAAAAGATATTTTTCCGAGAGAGAGAAAGTTCCTTGGCTACAAATTAATAGCAGAAAGTATATTTGCATACGAAGGGTGTTCAATAAAAAGTAATAATGGCATATAAACTCATTGAACAACAAAAAAGTAAATACTGGCAGGTAAAGCCCAGACATTTGATAAAATAAATAAATAAAAATAATTGATTTTCTTTTTTTATTTTAAAAATAGAAGTCATTTGTTTTCGTCGTGTTGGAGCATAGTACGAAAAATGGATAAAATTGAAATTCGCGCCGTAATAAAATATTTCTGCCTGAAAAAAATTACTACTGAGCAAGTAAATCTAGACTTGAAAGGAACATTAGGGGTTAATACTCCTCCGTATTCTACGGTTTTTTTCTAATTTTTGGCAGATCGTCGTATTACTGATCGTTTTGTAGCTGAATAACTAAAGATTTCGATAGGAAGTATCCATAGTATTATGCATGAATATTTGGCCATGAAAAAAGTATCAGCGCGTTGGGTGCCTAGAATGCTTACAGACGAGCATAAACAAACAAGACTGAGGATTTCTCAAATCAATTTGGAATTGTTATAACAAGATCCTGACTGATTTTTGGCTCGCTTCGTAACTATGGATGAAACATGGCTCCACCATTGTGATCCTGAAACGAAACAACAGTCCATGACTTGGAAGAGAACAGATCAATGAAAGAACTTAAAGATATGCTAAAAAGGAAATGGATGCTACTACAGCAGCCTTTGTAGACTCTTTGAGTGCTACAAGTGGTAGTAACTACTCATTGTGGAAAGCTTGTAGGAAGACCTGCCAACCTGTTATCCCAAAACCACCTACTAGAGCCCCTGGAAACGTTTGAGCTAAAATAACTGAAGAAAAAGTAAACGCATTTTCTCTCCACCTGGCCAAAATATTCAATCCAAACAATTCTGAGGGGTCCGATGACGCAGACACAGAGGTGGATCAAATTCTTAACCAAGATTTACAAATGGACCTTCCTATAAAACCTACATCACCAAGGGAAGTCCGAAAAACTATCAGTCTCCTTGGAAATAAGAAATCGCCTGGGTTTGATTTAATAGACAAAAAGGTACTCCAGGAACTTCTCAAAAAGGCAATAGTTAACCTTACAGCTCATTTTAACGGAATACTAAGAACTGGCTGCTATCTTGAATTGTGGTTGTGGTTGTCATTTTTCGGATTACTTCATAAACCTGTTTCGAAAAAAAATTAATTAGGCCAGTGTCATTGTGGGTCAGTGTATTATTATGACCTGAGGCAAGCACTAAAGCGTTTATTGAGTATGATGATGATGACGATGAAGTAGGCTCATAATATCACCAGTTCATATTATATCCCCACTGCTGGGGCACGAACCTTCCCAATGGATAGAAACACCACAGAGAGAACGGGCCGTAAACCACAATGCGGGACCAGCGCGGTGGTTGATAACGACTGCTGATGCAGCGGGCCCAACGACTACGTGCTTTCCGAATCACGGATGAGCTCGAGATGATACTATTTTGGTCACCCATTCGATGACCGGTATGTGGGAAAGCTGCTCTTCAGTAATCACAGATCGAGCGCGTTTAAGACTACGCCATCGAGCTTCTCTAGTAGAGTAGGCTCCTTTTTTGGATTATTAACCAAAACAATAGCTGTTCGAAACGTCGTTGTCGGTATAAAATAATCCAAATCAATGTGTAAAATTAACGCGAGTAGATACGTTAAAGTGGTTTTATTTAAATGTGTAGTGTTCGCGTAAACTTAAAAAACAATATTTTTAACAAATATATTTTTTAGAACCCCAAATATTCCAAAATCAGATAATATAAACCACAATTATACATCCCTAACAATTATCTAATCTCACCCTTTTTCAATTGTTGTTTGACATGCCTGTGTCAGCAATGAAAACGGTTACCGTAACGACAAAGTTCCTTCCGCATTTCTTCAAAAAACCTTTAACCTTTATTATTTTCTTTGTAAGGTTCAAAATGTAGTGTAAATATATCAAACCAACTGATGTGTTGAAGTCTATGGTAGGGCCAATCTTGAACGCCTGCTTGTCAATCTTTGAGATGTGTTTGACAGAATAGACCAAGGTGCTGTGCTGGTAAAAAATATTTAACACTTCAAAGCGTAGATCGTCTATAGTATAATTATTTATTTGGCTATCTTTTTTTAAAGCTGGTTAAAAGTTCACTAAATAAAGCTAAATAAATTATACAAAATTGTTGCCAATATGTCGATTGATTGAGTTTAAAAGATACATAAAATGGTACATAAAATATTTATGATAAAATAAAAAGTTAGCACAAGATTCAAAATCCAATTTAAATCCATCTAATCAGTTTAGGCTACAAATTAGCTCTTATGAATATCACTATGCCATCGGTTCATAAGTCTTGGGAGACCTTGCACTGAGAAGAACCGGTAAGAAACTCAGCAAGGGCATTTCTTTTCTCCCTTACAGCGTCATAATATTAGAAATGCCCTATAAAAAAGGACACTTTCCATTACAAATGAACACACAAAATATAAAAGACAATAAAAACATTAAAACATTATTTTTGATTAGCAAGTGCAACTCGCCCGTCAAAGCAAAGAAAAAAAATGTTTTGCAGTACCTAACTTTAAAAAATTTACTTTTTTATATTATTTAATCCTTTATTGCACACATAAAACACACATTAAAACAGACGTTATACAAGACATATACAAAGGTGAGCTTATCTCTAGAAGAGATCTCTTCCAGCCAACCCTAGCTGTGGTGTGGAACGAAAGTTTGCGGGACTATTCTACGGACTAATTACTGATACATATACATACTTAAACTATATAACCATAATGTATATACATACATACACATATTTACATACAATAATATAAAGTGTAATTGTATATTTCGTTACTGATTACCAGTGTTGGAAAGGTAGTGATCTTTCAACTTATGTTTAAATTATTCTACCGATGGACTCTCACGAATGTCGGCAGGGAATTTTCCCACAATTTGACTGCATGGACGGTGAAAGAATTGTCGAAAAATTTGGAATTTGATTGAGGATAGATAAGGATAGGTAAAGGTTATTCTGCATACAAACAATTCCTAATTTCTAAAGCCTCTTGGAACGCGGCCACTGCTTCTTTTTTGATAGTTTGCTGGCCTCAGGCGGTCTTTTCACCGTCACCGGAATAGTCCGGTGACAGCCGCCGAAGCCCACGCTAGTATCATTATGGGTGTCACGCTCGCGTTGCCAAACCTGAAGCTTTAGTAGCTATGTGACTTACTCAATGTAAAAAGTTTATTTTCCAATCTGATCCGAACCCCTTGGAGAATCTAGTAGGGAACGGGGACACGCACTAGTGCGTACTCCCTCTAGAAAACCTCTGACGGTGTTTCATTTCAAACAGCATGAGGAGCCCTTTAAGTGTCTCGCCGCTCCCGCTCGCCCTTTAAGTGTGACGCTGAAAATGCGGTATTATGGCTTCTTTTTCCATCCTTCTAGATCTGCCGTCATCTCAAAATTGATTACTTGTTTGCCATAATAATCATCTCTTACAGAGTCTTTTCAATTGTTCTGCAATCCTCGTAGCCGAGTGTAGCCATCGAATGAACCAACGGGCTAATATGTTGACCTACCACAAGTGAAACCCTAATTTTTGAAGATATATTATTCTAATTAAACATGGTAATGGCACCTGCCTGTTAAATTCCGTCTAAATTACATATTAAAGACAGTGTTTTGTTTCACTTAATTGTTGTAATCATCCATATCTACTAGGTGCCCGACTGTTTATAAACATGCAATTACAGATAATAGGCGACCAATTAAAACCGTTGGATCTTGAACACCGTGCCATCTCTTAATCAAAGACGTCTTTGAGCCTTCTCCGTAAAACCAGGTAAACTAAAAAATTGGTAATCGATGTTTGATATAGAGGTATAATTATAAAACATCAAAATGTGAGTTGCGCGGTTTGGGCCAGTTATTAAAGTCGGGGGCAAATGCGGTTATAATAGTCTTCTATGCGGTTTGAATGATATGGGAATAGAATGATATAGTTTTGTTATAAGAATAGGGTAGCCCTCTTTTGTGATCAAATTTTTGGCTATAAAGTTTTTTGTCATGTTACTTTATTTTATTGACCATTAAAATTGCAACATTGTAAGAAATTTGTTTTTATCTTTTACGTATATAAGCATTATAAAGACACTAGCTAACTAATTAGTGATTTTAAGCTAACTTACTAGTGGTAAAAAAAAGTTAAAGTATATTTTTTTTAAATGCGTTTTATAAAGATTTTCCTTACTATACTCTCAACTACGTATATTATATTTTAGGCATGTATTGAATTAAATGGTTTGAATTTTCAGTTTGAGTCTGATCAATAAACGGTCATCATTCAAGCGAAACTTATAGTTATCATTTCATTACCTTCGATCAAAGTATAACAGTTTTATTCAACTTTTTCCTTCATAAAAACTTGTGTCACGGCACACGTCATTCCTTTATTTTCATTGAGGCCTATATATAAACTCTACTAGTAGTAGGTACCCTAAAATTAGCTTAATGTCCGTTTTTATAAAGTTTGGGGATACTACATTTTACTCCGAACGTGTCATCCGCTCGCTTCTATATAATTTCGCAAGTAATAGGAACCACTTCAAGGGACGTTTTCATTTCGATAATGAATACTTTGTGACATTCGGATGTCGGACCGAAAGATTTATGATCACTTTTAGAATGCAATCATGACAAATCTTTAGTAGTTCTGTAATTATTGCAAGGTGAATTTTGGGTGTCTTTTTTATTAACAAATTTTCAAATTGTGCAATTTTCCTCATATAATTTGATTTGAAAAATTGCTTTTGAAATCACAATATACCTATTACAATTTCCAAAGATTATTTAGTAGAAACAAGAAATAAAAAAATCGAATCAAATTTAGAATCAGAAATAGTAAAATTAATGTATTATATAAATTACCTATTGTTGGGGACGAATAAGATAGCCGGTATGAAAACGTAAAATTTGTAAAATTTTTGAAAAAACAGAATAGTCGGACAAATCACGCGGATTGCAATATCATTGCCACCAACCTTTATTCCCATTTTGTCGTCTCTGCGGCGGGAGTTCTTCAGCTGATGATGGTGCTGCGTTGCCGGCGACATCACAGATAAAGGTCCCCTCAAAAACCACAAAGAAGTGGAGCTCCACAATTAGTTTACGTACGAAAAATAGTCACAGTTTGATGAACACAAGCACAGCTTGATAGGCGTAGGATTGAGTAACTGGTAGCAAAATGACGCGTGTTCAATAGTAGCCGGTGAACGAGTCTGTACCTCGTCATAGCAGGGCGACGATACACAAAAATTAAGTGGATGGAATCGAAACGCGAGCCGCGCGAGTTTTTCTGTCCTACCTACATTTGTCCGATAAAAGAAGGAATGACATTAAAAAGAATTGCAAACACCTATTATTACATCAATTAGTTTTGCTGTCAAATAAGATAAAATTTTCATCTCAAGAATAGCAATTAAAAAAATGGGGATTGGAGCATAAGAAAGAATGAACTGTATTAAACTCAGTTTTCAACTCATTGCTGCAGATACCATTTAGGGTAACACTTCATACTTTTATAGTAACATAATTAAAAATAACATCAAAACCTCAAGTTACTTTCTTGAATTTGTTGCTTTTTATAAATAAAACCATTAAAAAGAGAAAAGATTATCCGTCGCCTCTTTGCTTACGTTAAATTAACAACCCTGCATCCTTATTTCAGAGAAAAGGTATCGGCTTATAAGTAACTTATACTTAGCTCTTTTTCCTTATAATTTAACGAATAAATTTAATCAGTTAGAACTGTTTTAGACAGAATTTAAGTTAATTATAGGTAAGGTCAGCATCAAAAGTAGCTATGCACTTAAGTACCATGTTATAATAACTTTTGTCGCTTTGACAGCGGCTTTCTTTGTAGACTGTACCTACGAACTTTTAAATAAAAAAAATTAAGAATTTAAGAGAATACCAAATATTAACGATGCTAAAAGAAGCAGTCCGCGTGCTACTTTACAATCAGATATCAATAAGAACATGAATTGCTTTAAATATGATAGAAAACGATTTTTATTAGCATTAATGTACTAGATAAAACTGATGGTTGCAGTAATTCAAGTAAAGAATCATATATTAACAATTAATTTAAAACTAGGGCCACAGCTTGTATGAAAATAACGTTACGATTAAATTTGAAACAAATCAAACAAAAAAAATCATCATAGGAGTGCCGACCACCAGAAAGAACTCGGTAGACTTTAATGCCCAATGACTAATTTGTAGGCGCCACCGCGTTTGCACGGCACCATTTGACCGCAGTGTCCAACCGCAAACTAATCAAACAACCACTCATTATACCGTCATTTTTAAAAATCATCTGGGATAGACGATGGAAACGAGAAAGTTGCAAGCGATGAGAGCGCAGATATTTGTTTATCGCTTTTCTGCCTACTTTGTTACAGCCTCTGCGAGTGCGCTAGGAGGTAAGAATGGATAATTTGTTTATGAACGACGTGATTTTTGACACAATTGATAATATTAAACCTACTTATATATGCATTAAGATTAAGCGTTGAAAAGAAAATTATAGATTTTATTTTTGTTCACTTATACCGATTTATAACAAGTGCACAATTAAATTGTATAAATTAAGCTTGCAATTTCTCAAGTGAGCCCTGAGACTTGTAAAGCAGTTACGATTATATGCCGTAGTTTTTGACCATTTGGCATACAAACTAACAAAGTAAATAAATTCGACCTTTGCATTGGTCGGATTAAAATTACACGATCTAATGACTTATAAAAACAATATATAAAAAAAAATCGTAGTAGTAGTTTTTCTATAATTTTGATGTTGACCGTATTATATGCAAAAAAATATTTGTAGGTATTGACCTAATAAAGTTGTTAGACATCTGCACGGTTTGTTCTTTGTCAAAATTATGAGGTGTTTACGTTCGACATGTCAGAAATTATGGCGTCCTTTATTTGCGGGAACCATTTCGGCAGACCACCTATTATTACAACAACGAAACGATATTTTAGTTTTTTTTGCACATTTTATGAATGGGAGGTTGCAGTTGCAAATTTTGTATTTAATTAGATCTAGTAGCTTGTAAATGTAACGGTTGGGAGTTCTGAATTATACTTTGTTCGTAATAATATTTGTTTGATTTTATGTATATCTATAATGAATACTGGCAGGATAATGGTTTTTCAACAGTGTGCAAACCATTGTGTTATAATAAGAGTAATTTTGTTTGTAATATTTTCTTAATAGTTCCTTATAGTAAATTCCATCTTACATCTATCTAAACAGTTTTGAAGTGAAAACATGAAGGTAAGTAGTCTACTGTTCATTTGCTTCAATGCCCGGTAGGGTTCTGTTTATAATATGGACTGAATGGCCATGCAAAATAATCCAGTGAAAATTCAGGGATGGCAATGCGCGTGCGCAAGCGTTACTCTTAGTTACCCGTGAGTGTTCCAAGCGTGGGCTACGGTGGTCGTTTCCATCAGGCGGGCCATTAGCTCGTTTCCCGCTCAGTAACAAAGAAAGAATTGTTAACTTCATTGTCAAATAAAATATTTCATTTCTCGCGACTGCTTAATTGCGTCACGAATATTAAATTTAAGGTTTTTCAAAATCTGGTACGATCATCGGTCATCTTTGTCTTGGCTACTCAAATACTATGTGTATGAAAGGGTAAACAAAATGAATGTGAGAGATAAATAGACGAGATTATGCCCATAGGTGGTCTAAACTACCGTTTAAAATATCTTTTGGACCAGATAAGATTTTAATGTCTTCAGCGCGTGCTGCTTGGTGACAGTAATGTACTGAGATGCACCTTTAATAGTTAAAACACCGTTTGAAAAGAAGATCTTTGTTGAAAAACGTTTCTCTCTGTGAGCGTTTCAACAAGTTTAAATAAACAGCTCAACAATTTGTAAGACATCCACTTGAGTAGATGTCTAAACACGTTACTATATAATCAAAAACTTACTCCATAAATTTACCCTCCTAAGAGATTTCCGATAAAAACAAATCAATCAATTTCTCTCTTAAAAATTTAAGTTGCTTCAATTTAAGCGAAGAACTTATTTTCATATTAAAAAAAATAACATTACACTTAATAACATTTGTAAAAGTGTTGAAAAAATTCACATGATCCAAAGTCAAAGAGTCTTACTCAAAAACAAAAACTGCGTCATTTAATTGCAATAGTAATTTATTCGCAAAAAAAAATGCGTTACCTTCTTAGAATATTTATCAATTAAATGTATTAAGACATTAAAAAAACAAGTGTTATACAAAATATGGTAAACTCATTAAGATTTATGCTTCACACAAAAGCACACCAATAAGTCCAAATCGTCCTAGATGGCTCAAAATCACCTGGCACAGTAGATAACACCCAAAACATTAACCTCAAGGGTCCGCACGACTTTTGCCTCGAGCGAGTCACTTATTAAGGATGCGCCCGCGCACCTGTGTGAATATTTCCATAATCCTCCTAATTAGAGGTTTGCAGATCTTCCCAAAGGCAGAAACGGTTGGGCCTTTACTGTGGAGGCAATAAATTGTTCGACATTTGACCCCGTGGAGCAACTTTTTTGGGAATTTGCCCTCGGGTTGTCGTGGCCCGGTGAGGCGCCTGCACAGAGTACTGCACTAGTTCCTTTGCTTTATATGTTTATTTTAGTTTTAGGTATGAAACTTTTAGTAGGTGTAAGTAGTTAAATAACAATAAATACTCTTTATTTCTTAATTAATTATTAAATAAAAAAATGTCTCTAGGCCCTCCTGAAAATTAGCGTTGTGGCATTCAGCAGAGACACCAGCTAAACTGGTCAGCCATTTTTAAGGCGCTTGTTATGTTATTTGCTTCTTCACTTTTTATTTGTTTAATTTTTTTTTGGTGTATTGTAATGGTTATTGATGCCGAATAAAATTTACTTACTGCAACTAAACTATTATAAATATGTAATAGATGTTGTTCACCAAGTAATTTCAAATCACGTTTGCTCCATAGAGGAGTGATAATCGGAAATGCATGGTTTCGCGCTCGCCACAATCTACTGGGACGTGAATAATGCCGTTTCTAGCGTTTAAATTTCACAAAGCGGTTTCGAAATCCTCCCCAGCCACAGTTTCACACGACAGAACCTGTGATGACCACATAAATCCGCCCACGGATCGGCTGCTCTGTGCTCACTAATGTCGGACATATTTATCGAGGCGATCGTCAACCGTGGCGGTTCGCCCCAGGGCCCTCCGCCTCAGCTCTGTGGCTCAGGCTCTTTCCCACGTGCCCCGAATGCTCGGATTGCGTGCGACTCCAACTACTAACGCTACACGTTCACATAACGAACCTAAATCACCACCAGCAAAAGCTTCATGTTCATCTTCAGCATTAAAACTACCAGTATCTTAGCCGTCTGCTTCGCTTTCGTGTATTCTGTGGCATCGCTAATGATTGAGTAATGGTGTACGGGCTATCACAAACAGTCGCCGTTGCTGCTGCAGTGGATCTACCGTTTGCTCCGGGCTAGCTTTTGGTTCTCACCTTCGACTTTTATGACCGTGAGATTTTAGTACAGTGAATTTCACTCGAGATTCTCTGTGATGATAAGTGAAAATATTTTTTTGTTATGTTATGTTTAGGGTAACATCCGTTTTGTTTGAGAAAAATGTTACAAAAGTGAGAAAATATAAAAAGAAGGAGACTCTTTTGTCTATTTATTTATTCATGTGAAGGTTCAAAAAAAGATCATAATTAATGAAACTTCATCGTTCCTGAAATTTTGTGATTATGTTAGCTCATTGCTCAAGTCAAGTGTTAGGATTTTTTTTAATTACTCTGAGCTGGCAAACGAGCTAACATGTACACCTACATATAGATTACGCTACGCATGTCTGAAATTCCATTGTAAGTAAATCGTGTGGTACAAAAAAAGAAAGACCATTACACAAGATGCCCGTAATGGCAGCATTCATGGTAATAACGATACTAAACCAGAGGTGATTACATGCGTTTACCGAATGATTCAGTAATCGATGGGTAATATTGGGAACAACAGGGATAAAATTTAAGGAATCTCCTTTTAACCATCAGCTAGTAATGATATCGTCTGGAACTCTGGACTATATTACGCTTCTTTTTTATTAGATTTATTTGTAAACATAGTGTTTAAGTAAGTGATGGTAATGATACAGCTAACTGATGCTGTTGATGGAGATTTCTGTAACCTTATTAACATTCTTCAGGTTATTTGTAAGGAATTTGTGTGTTCGTCACTTTTTTTTGTTTTGTATTATGTTCTCTTTATATTAGAAGATGCTACTACAATTAAGTAATAGTAAAGAATTCCAATACTTTCGTTGCACCTTCTGAAATTTAATATTTTGTGTTGGTGGGTTATTTTGCATGTATTTTATAAATACCTGTCCTGCAATAAAGTAACGTAAGACTATATTTTAGCATCATTATCTATAGAACTTTAAAAGTCCCACGGCTGGGCTTAGTTCCCATATGAATACATGAACACATGGGGAGATCTGGTCATGACCCACCACGCTATCACAACGTGGACAAGCGAGACCAAAAGTTCAAGGCAAACACTTAAAAATGTGCAAAACAAAAATTTTGCACCATGATTCAATTTTACTGCTAACTCGTTTCATCCAAATCATCAACGAGATTTGGATGAACTTTGGTGTTTAATTAAACAAGAAACCCATTTAGCCTTGAAACAATCATTAAGATCGGCAAACGTTGGTAAACCACCCCCCATCCTTGTCGGCTCGATTATGTGCCGGCCTACCGCCAATTAGGGTCAATTTTCGGCTAGCACAAAGGGCTCGTGTTGTCCCAAACCTCATTGGTAATTAAAACAAATAGGGTCAATAGGGACCCACCCGCCTGAGGCGCCACGGGGCGGCGACTGGCGCGCGTCTCGACGTCGCCGCGGGCCCCCAACCCCCTCATTACCAACTTAATCTAATTATTGAATTCGTACAATGTTGTGTTTACATTTTTTTTCTCATTTGCCACACTATACTTAGGAGTGGATGTGTAAGCGCTAAATGGCACGTTTAGATCAATATATCATATGGAGCGAGTCACTGCCGCACCGAAGGATCTTTTCTCACGATGTCTGCATGCTGCTCGGGTTTTTTTGGACCAAGTGTTTGGGTTACGGTCTTAGATTAAGGCGGTCTTGGTTTATTATAAGGTTTAGAGTTTGCCTCTAGATGATTGTCACGATTTTATTACGCAGGTACCTAGATGGCTGGTGATGGGTCGTTGCTTATTCTTTAAGGGTTACCAATATTGATTGGATTTTTCGATCACTTGGACGCTTAAGACGTAGTCGAGTAATATAATAATAGGAGAGTACTTAAAACTTACAAGAACGTTATTGTAAATTTTAGACTATAATTACATCCTCGTCTATATACGACACATTAACAATTATAGCATATGGGTATATTAAGGCCACAGCCCACCGGACTGGTCTATTGAGGGTTAATGGATTGACGACTGCCATCTTACGACAAGCACCGGGAGTAACAACCGTGCCTTCCGAAAGACGATCAATGACATTTAAAATAGTCGATCTACATTTTGTATTTAAGTCTCAAGACATGCCTTGAAAGGCTAACAATAATTTATTGAAAGAGGTTACAGTGCACAATAATATTATGTAATAGTGTGAAATTCTTTAATGCACGAAATGCATTTTCAACTCATGCAAAACCTCCATAGTAACTAGTCAACGAGATCCAATGCAGTACACTGCCTTATATATAATTTTACATTACACGCAACTTATTATTGACAACTCATTTAAATAGCTGAAATTGCTGAGCAGGATAGCCGCAGGCGTCGGGCAGCTCGGCTTTCTTCGGCTGCTCTCGGCTTTCCTCGGCTATTTCTCGGCGGAGATTGGGTGATACCATCCATCACGCGCAGTAACGACCTCTATGCAAAACGCTGATGTTGGCTGTCAACCTTTGGGAAACTACTGGAGTGGTTCGGAGTGTGACAGTGATCAATTTAGTGTTCCTCAAAGAGACAAATTTTTTTTTCGTTAATGTTATTTTGTTTACTTATGTTCATTTGGTTTTATATAATATTTTAAAAGTAAGTAAGTAAGGTATAAGTGGTATTTTACATGCTTTCATATTTTACATTACTATGAAGTGTCAGCAATAAAACTATTGTTCATATAACTCCACTTCAGATTTCCAAGATGAAAGAGTATTGTATTTAAATAGTGTTTTCAGGTTTAGCAGTTAACACTTCTTACGTTTTCACTTTTATTATTCTTGCGGGTTTTGATTTAGGAAATTTTATTAAAATTTTCATCAACATTAAAATAAGTAAAACGTTAGTTAGTGGTGCAAATGGCAAACATTGTTTATTCTTCTTATATATTTTTAAAAATATTGGTGTGACTTTTATCTTATAAAGTCGCAATTCATGCAAAGAATATTATTATGTTCCATAGTCAACAAGATTCAAGATGCATGACTGTTAAAAATAACTAATTCATATACCTATTCATAAAAAAAACATTGTTTTATTTCTCATCAAGAATAATTAAAAAATGTTGTTTGCAAAATGTTCACTTATTCTTCAGTCAATTTTAGAGAGATTGTTGTAGCAACTCTAGAAAGTTGCAATTCTAACTTTTATGATTTCATTTCATAATTTATACATACGTCGGGATCATTATTTACTGTTTCGCCCGGGGACAAGGCTGGGGTCAAAAGATGCCACCACAAAAAATCACTGGCTGACTGTATAATGGGCTCGCCTTTATGTGAAGGTAATAAGGAATGTAATTACACGAAGATGATTTGAAAGCTATTTATAAATGGATTGTGCTTGATTTTTAATGCGCAGCAATATGGAAAGAGGTATTTCGCTTATGAGCTTTATGGTTTTAATTTTGTTCTATAGATTGGAGAAATTAGCGTGTTCGTTACAAGGACGAAAATAAAAAAATAAAATAATATATAAAATTAAGTATATTAGTACATTTGTTGCTAATCAAAATAAGTAAGTTGCGTTAGTTTGTGAATAGATACATAGACAAGAAAATATCTTACCAAATAAATAAAAAATACCTTTAAAATATCTTTGTATAAATTATACAATTAGCACTTTTTTGCCGGGGTAGTATGAGGTGAGGTTAATAAAAAATTAAATAATGCAGTGACAGCACAGTGCCTTTATCTCACTTTTAAGTAAGGCCATTAGTGGAAGCGCACTTCACCCGGGATTCTCAACTACTGAGGCATTGGCTATCTTATCTTTAGCTGCTGGAACATAACAATGCAACAAACATTGATGTTTATGGCGACATATTTAGATAAGATGGTAGTAGGTACCCAAGCAAATTCTAATTCTAATTCAAATTCACTATGACATCTGTTCTTAAGCGGTCAAACAAACCCTACCACCAACCAAACCGAGTACACACCTACACTGCACTGGGAATCGAACCCGGGACCTCTGGGTCTAAGACCGGTGGTCTGAATCGCTAGACGCACATTGGGTCCTTAAAAAACAAAAAGGAAGGAAATTCTCTAATCAATTACTCTAATGAAACTACTTTTGCGGATCTACTCGCGTTTATTTTACATTACAATTTCATTTAATATTTATCCTGACGTTTCCAACTCTTGGCAGGTAATTATTATTAACTATTAATTCAATGTGAAGGTGTTCGGGTAAACTTTCATCATCATCATCAGCTCATTTATATCCCCACTGCTGGGGCACGAGCCTTCCCTATGGATGGATAGGGAGAACGGGCCATAAACCACCACGCGCGTCCAGTGCGGATTGGGGGTTGTTAACGACTGCTAATGCAGCCGGGACCAACGGCTTTACGTGCCTTCCGAAGCGCGGAGGAGCTCGAGATGATACATATTTGGTCACCCATCCGCATGACCGGCCTTTGCGAAATTTGCTTAACCTCAGCACTCGCAGACCGGGCATGTTATCCACTGCGCCGTCGAGCTCCTCGAGGGTAAACTTTAGTAAACCATAAATTACTCTTTTGTTAATTAATAACCATGAAGATTTAAAAAGCTTTTAGCACAATGCATTTTTTCTAGTAGATTATATGGATTTGTAGCTGATATGCTAGTTACAAAAACACAATGTTGAAAAAATGTCCACGAGCAGGATTTGAACCTGCACCCTTCTGACATACCGGGTCAGGTGCTCTTCCAATTGAGCTATCGTGGTTCTAACCAGCCCGCCGAAATTATTCAACACTATTTACTTTTTTACTTTGAAAGCCAAAGGCGCCAATTCAATGTCAACAACAACCGTCATTAACATCTGATCATAATATTTTGACAAATACTAAAGATCAGTTAAGAAGTAGGCAAGCTATTTATAAAATGTTTTTGTTTTGTTTATAAACAAAAACAAAAACATTTGATATGCTAGTGTTAGAAATAGGTTCACTTTATTAGTGTAAGTAACAGAGCTATGGGGAAATTGAATAACGTGTGCAGTTTCACTTTCACTATGAAGTCAATTGGTTAATTATTTAAGTGGCCTAATATAATTAAGAATTCAAATATAACAATTAGGCTGCCTCGATGGCGCAATGGTTAAGCGCCCGGTCTGCAAGTGCTTTCGCAAATGCCGGTCATTGGATAGGTGACCAAAAATGTATTATCTCGAGCTACTCCGTGTACTCTCGGAAGGCACATAAAGCCGTCGGTCCCGGCTGCATTAGCATCCGCGATGGACCCGCGTGGTGGCTTATGGCCCGTTCTCGCTTTCCATTCAGAGGAAAGGCTCGTGTCCCGGCAGTGAGGACATGAAATGAGCTGATGGTGAATTGAGCTAAATTCAAACCGGTAAACTGTGTCTGCAGAACAGATGAGGTATTGTGAAGAACCTGCAACAAAATCAGCAATCTTTTCTTTTCGTTTACAGAGTCAAATATATCATAATGCCGTACCAATAAAAATACTCTGATCTATATTCTATTTTGATGTAAGCACACATTCAACACTCTACACATGCATTCGTACAGATTATATGGCTCAAAAAGTTCTATGTGAATCCAGCTTAACACACCAAAATGGAATTCACCAGAATCGTAACACGCAAAAGTCACCAAACGCAACAGTACTTTCGAGTAATTCGAAACACATTCTCGTGAAAAAAAAAACTGTAAGAAAAAAAAAGATTTTATCATAAATATTTCAAATGAAGAATGAAGACGGCGCGGGTCCTCATTAATGCTCATTTGGTGGAATATTTACAGACCAATTACGTTATGGTGTGGCTTATTTATATGTGCGCAAGCGGCGCTGATTCATTGCACCTTAGCACTGCGTCGTTACTGTCACACTGACAGTATATTTCAGGGGCAAATATTAAGCGCATGTTATTACCACTTAAAACTATCGACTGCTTTATGTGGATTAGTGATTAATACACCGGTTATTTAATCCTTTGTGGCAATTTGTTAGCTGTCGATTGCGAATTGTTATTTACGAATGCTAGACTATAGAATGGTTTTTTACAACGATCTATCGATTTCTTGTAAGGGTTTCTGTTGTATTAAAATACGACTGAAACCTTTATTTTGATATTTGAAAACTTTCGCTTTCCATCAATCATATTAGTCCATCAGTCCATCAGTTCCATTTGCCGTGGTCACAGCCGTTGCAACTCTACCAAAACTTCAATACTTAACAGGTATGCCTATACGACAGCAGAGTGAGAATTATTATTTATCTATTTATTTATTTATTTATTGCACTTATGTATACAGTATCACTTTCATACAGTAATATAGTAATATAACAGTATAGTAACCAGCTACAACCAGATTGTACCGAGATAGCACAGTACACTTTGCACAGCAGCTACAACGAAGAATTGACTATTCTCTAGCGATCAACACAGAATTTAGTATTTCGACTCTCGTCATCTGACTGACTAAATCTAGATAACTAGACTTACGTAACGGACAACGCAACGAGGCGTGAACAACTTGTGGGCCAGCAGGGTAAAAGTGACTGACGCTGCGTCGTTTTCACGCTTGTCTTTGCGTTGGACTCTATTTCTACTTAACATCAGATGGAGTGTAGTCGCACCGCTATTCGGATTTATATAAATAAGAAGCCAGCATCTACATGCGAAGACAGCTGGTGAAGCAGTAGTGTGCTATTGTTTTATTCGAAACAAATTCGATCCTCAATTGTTCCACTAAACACTACAACTGTATGTGTTCAAAAGCTCCATGTTTAATTTCCAGATCGTGTCTTGATAAAAGTGCTCCCGTCACAGCGGCTAGCCCTGGTAACAAGGGGAAGTGGGCCACAACTCACTGGTAGACCACGCCTTTTAAGCCAGATCTGATTAGCCAGTTCTAGTCTAGATTTAGAAATAATACTTCAGTGGTTACCGTGGAGCAGGTCGGTAAGAATTAAGGCTCAGAATTAAGCACCTAAATGCTAATGAATTCTAATAGGCTGCGCAGTGGTAATTACTGTGTTGTATGGTTTAAAGCATTCTCTTAGTCTTTGGAGTGCAGATTATCGACAAACATATGATAATTTGGAAAAGTATTGTTTTATTCCACGAATAAAACTTCAACCCGCTTGTTCTGTTGTACCCGGATAGGCACACTACATATTAGGCTATCGTGGCGATGTCTTGAATCGTACAAAATCAATATCATTTACACTAATGCTAAGACATGAGAGTTAATGGTAAGAAGAAAGGAAGAAATAAAGAAAAAAAATTTACGCAAACACTATTGAAAAAAAACCCTGTAAGAGGACATGAGGTTTCAAACTCTTTGCAAGGTCCGTTGTTACATCTGCATAAAAAAATAAAGATAGGTATGCTGTCTGCGTGAAATCCCTTTATTTTTATTTATTTTGTTAGGTTTTCTTTGATGACGCAAACTTAACAAAAAATGTGTAATTTTACAGTCAAAATACCAATGACAGATCCATACAGTAGACTTAAAATAGCAAGAAGAATTTTGAGCAAACCAAATACCTACAATAAACTTGACTTGGCTTTCTCTAAATGGGATCAAGAACTTAAATAAAGTCAGTATAACTCTCCAGGTTTGAAATGGCTTTTAAATATGGTACCGAAGGCGACGCCACAAAAACATAGCGTGTGAATACAAGTAGCATTGGGACACGCAACTCAAAATATTTTAAATCACACAGACATCCCGCAAAAAAGCTCAAAATTTCAAACAGCCTCTGTGTTGAAGAAAAAAAAGGCTATTTTCCAATGACCTTGTCATCGATGACGTGTTGAATAGTGTGTGCTCAATACAAACATGGTCCCGATAACTAATGAGGTTTATTATAGCAATCAATTTACTGTATCCATTGATTGAGATATCCTTAAGGCTGGTGTAAGAGTAAGAGGTAGCCGTTATTAAGTGGCGTAAGACACGCAAATCGGACGTTTATTTATTTTAAAAATGTTTTAATTTAATTTTCGATGGAAACAAATTGTTTGTTTGTGTAGGAATACCACCAAACAAAAAAATGTTTGTGTAGGGATACCACCTTGATTCTGGTTTAATTTAGTTATTGTTTTTCTCTTTAACGAGATAGCACGTGATTTGACGTTCAACTCCCAGTTGACATGTCCTTGCCTGGATTCTACAATTTTAAAACGTGTCTCAGTGGCATTTTTTTTTATTTGTTTCTTGTCCTTATCAATGTACTTACTCATGTTCGTGATCATCATATAAACACATACCACTATCAGTAATCGAATTCGGTGTCTCTGGGATAGGACGCAAAAGCCAGCCGTCACTGATGATGATATATCATTACTCATCAAATTACCAAAGTCCCGGTTCAAGACGTAAGATAACATGGCAGTCGTCAACCTGTATTAGGCTAGGGCCTTTATTCTGCAATTTCTAAACGTTCTCAATCGTGCCATCAATCAATCTCAATCTTAATTCTGCCATTTTTCTTTTGCCAAATATCAAAATCAGTTTACTAAGACATGACCACGTGTTGTCACTAAGACATGAGTTCGTGTACTAGTAGTTATGATAATATACCTACAAACTTTTCAGTTCAGTTCATCTGGATAGGCGTTATATCAGCAACGAGACGTTTAAAGACATATGACGATGAATTGAACTACCTATATTCTTTGAATTTCATTTAAAAACAAGGTTCTAACAATCACCACGCCGCGTTGGCATGCTATCACACATTCCGCACACTGTATCCTATAATTTCTACAGTTAAACATCTTGTATCTACGCAACTTACAACTAGTTCGCGTGAGTAACTAGTAATTTGAATTTAGAATGCGGCGCCCGCCCATAGAACGCCCACCGCTGGGCGCTATCTGATCATCTTATGTAACGTTCCTTTGCATGCATTTTCTGACCTCACTGTACTTTGATGTCAGTGATATGGTGGTAGGTAGGAGTCCGTCATGTGGAATAGAGCTTATCAAACGGAATCTATGTGTATAATATACTAATGCATAGATGTTTTGTAATCTATGTAGTTGGACGATATAATTATTTTAGCTTTAAACCGCCTCTGTGGTCTAGTAGTGAAAACGCTGACTCTTCGATTACCAGGGGGTACATACGAGTATTGTACTTGGTTTGAGTAGTTTTCTTAAAGGGTTTTTTTTATTGGTCATAGGCAGGCATTTGACCACACCTCACTTGATGTTAAGTGACGGTGCGGTCGAGGATGGAACATGCCTGCCTAGAAATAGCCTATTCACTCTGGTCTTGAAGAGATCCAGATTATACCATTCAGGGAACACCCCTTCACCCTTTCACCCTTCTGGCGTCACGGGTCACGTGCTCTCCCAATTAAAAAGTCAGAAAGGTGCTGGTTCAAATCCTGCTTGTGGAAATTTTTCAACATTTGTGTTTTTGTATTTTAACTTTATTATTTTCTTTGGGCATGCGTTGTAAACCTATTTATTTATTTTTGACATAGTTGTGTACACTTTACAATTAAAAACCCTATAGGTTATGTTGACACTTGTGTTTATACACTCCTTTAACAATTACTTAACGTATTGGTGTAGTACTTGAATCTTATTAAATAAATAAATGTCTGTAACGAAATATCGCATCGAATTCATCATTAATGTCATATGCATATTTTCTTGCATAATAGAACTCATAAAAGGTCACTAACTATACTATTATTAAATGTCACAAGCGTATGTCAAATCACCACTGTCCGCACACGCTCTGCGCCGGCGCAGCGCCGCCTTGTAATTTGTAGACGTGACGGCCGCGGTTCGATTCCCGGTTCGGACGTTCCCATGAGCTTCGCATTCAAATTAGTCATTAGTCCGCGACGCGGCTGTTAGATTTCTTTATTTAGGTACGACTATTATTAGTTCAGTAATAGTCTTGGGACTTGTGTAACAACACTAAGGCAGTGTTGACATTGATATATGAATGTGATAATAAATCCCATAAACAGAGTAATTGCATTTGTTAACTTAACACAATGTTGATAGTATTATTGTGTTCCGACTCTTATAGATAAGAAGGTCAGTTCCTCACTACGCTTCCTTCGGCATTACCACTATCGATACTTAGGTGATGATGGTACCTGAAGGCTAAAAGCTTCCCCATTCTTTAGAAAAACATGACTGTGACCTCGGCGCTTAGAACATGGTTTAAAATGGTTGGTGGAAACTAGCAAACTAACCCATAGTGCTCTATGAAGAATTTTCGAGATATTTTGGTGAGGACACCTATCCAGTTACTCGAAGTTACGAAACTTGCTTAACTTGCAAAATCCGAAGATCGCATGGCAACCGAAAGCGCAGTCGATCTCTACCTATATCTTAATTAGAATTATTCAAAGTCAAAGTCAAAGTCAAATTGTTTAATTCAAATAAACTTACGAAAAGTGCTTTTGAATGACTTGACTTGATTGACTTTGACTTTGACTTTGAATAATTCTAATTAAGATATAAGTAGCGATCGATTGCGCTTTCGGTTGCCATACGATCTTCGGATTTCGCAAGTTAAGCAAGTTTCGTAACTTCGAGTAACTGGATAGGTGTCCTTACTAAAATTATCTCGAATATTCTTCATAGAGCACTATGGGTTAGTTTGCTAGTTTCCATCAACCATTTTAAACCATGTTCTAAGCGCCGAGGTCATAGTCATGTTGTATATTATATTAGGAAGGTACTTTTTTCTTTAAATATACAGGTAGATAAACCTCACTGCTTATTTTATAAAGCGTTGGACACATCGTCATTCAAATAACAGGTCATTTCAGTGTCGAGGAAAAATCGTATCACGTCCAAACTATCTTAATACCAATTTCCAATAATGGCTACCGATTATCTCGTTTCTCACAGTGCCATGAGAACTTCAATCAGTCCAGCTATTTTAATGGCCCTGATCATTGTACAATCTATATTATGATACACTGCACAAATTTAAATTGTAATTTACTTTGGAAAACAAAAAAACAATTGTGAATGTTGTCTGCTTCAGTTTAGACTGAGCATTTTTTAAATGAGTTTATTTATTTATATTAATGTTCTATCTAAAGTTTTCCATCATCACCACCAGCTCATTTTATACCCCCACTGCTGGGGTACGAGCCTTCCTTTTGGATGGATAGGAAGAACGGGCCATATACCACCACGCGGGCCCAGTGCGGATTGGTGGTCGTTAACGACTGTTATTGCAGCCGGGACCAACGGCTTTACGTGTCTTCCGAAGCACGGAGGAGCTCGAGATGATAAATTATTGGTCACTCATTCGATGACCGGCATTTGCGAAAGGTACTTGACCTTAGCAATCGCAGACCGGGCGCGGTAACCACTGTGCCATCGAGCTCCTCTAAAGTTTACCAAAAAATACCAAAGTTCATGTACCGTGAAATGCACCGATAACAATAATTAAACATGCAGTCAATCTAACAAAACCTCACTGTGACCACAGACCTTGTAAGAATTCGAAACGCCATTCAATATAAATCAAATAAAAAATAAGTTAAAAATAAACGCGAGTATGTAGTTCGTAAAGTTTCAAATACGCGGGTACAGGTATTACCTGATCTCCCCATGTGCATATTCACGTGAGAAGGCATGAGCCTAGCTGTGGGACGATTATATGATGATGATTATCTTGATAAATTATGTCATTTGATTGAACACATTACACAAAAACGTATGTTTTCTTTTCTGACTACGTATAATATGATAATAATATTTCTTGTAACTGTTCAGAGTTTAGTATTAATTCATCAGTTACCAACTAAAATTGAGACTTCAAAGTCATAAAACTCAACATTCTGAGCTCTGATTAGCGTGGGAAAATATTTCGCGGTTAAACTTATAAAAAGAAAGAATTTCGACCAAATTTGGTCAGACGTACGATTCTACGATTATTGTTCAACGAGTTACTGAGGTATTTGTACAGAGCTGTTATTACTTTTTGAAACAAAGATTGAGAACTTATTATATTAATAACTAGCAGCTTGCACGCGACTTCGTCCACGTGGATTTCGTATTATTTCGTAAAAAAAAAACAATACTACGTTTCCCAAATCAAAAAATTAAATTATTATAGAAACTGATTCTTTTGTATGCATTCCGCATAACACTGCGTTTGCGAAAACACGGCGGTTATGTGGGATTTCCAATCCCCCAAGATAGTATGGGAGGTTACCCAAAACTAAGGATGGATCACATCCAATAAACTTTAACTAAATAGATAGGAAGGATACATGTATTTTTTTAGTTTCAAAAGGCAGCGAGAGGTCATTAGCAGCTGCAGCTGCTGCATTAATTGAGGCATCTGTAACAACAAATATAGGTATAGTTTAAACATATCCATAAAAAATAAAATAAATTTCCACTGAAAACTGCATCCAGATCGTCGTTAGTATTATTATTATATTAGTATTAGTATTATTATTATATAATTTGTAGAACTAATTTCAAAGACACAAACTATACAAATCGGGCAGTGTCCCGTATTTGGTACATAACATAATAATCATAAATGTTTGGCTACCTGGCAATGTCTCATATCCAAAACACTCGAAAATAACCGTTGATTGAAAATATTTCCCATGCTGTTTAATACACTAAAATAGGAATTACTTATAGAAAATATATTTACGTATTTCATATCAACCATTTATTGACTAAAAGTTAGTATAACATAATATTATTGATTTTTCTTACCCTGCGTTTCGTAGTCGCACGCGACCGGTCCGCCATCTTGCGCACTACTGCCGATTCACTGTTGCCAATCGTGAAAAATATTTTTTTACCATATCAAACATAAAAAAACTAAAGAATGTTTTCACATGGCAAAAATGTTGTAAGTTGAACGTCTCGAATATGGTACCATGCCATGAATGGGGTTTAACAATTTTTGACTTTTACAAGAGTACTGTAGTGGTACTGTATGACATTGTGGAAATTGAAACTATTACCTGATGTAAATTTGTTAACTTAGATTTTTTATTAAGTTTTTCTTTACATATTGTGGTTGTCTTCTATATTTTTTTGTGTTTATTTGTAATGGAAAGTGTCCTGCTATGATAGGGCATTTTCCAAAATTTTTGACGCTGTAAGGGAGAAAATAGCTGGACACTTGCTGAGTTTCCTGCCGGTTCTTCTTAGTACAAGGTCTCCTGCCCAGAGTAGACTTATGAACCGATGGCATAGTGACATTCACAAGCTACTTGTAGCCTACACTAAATAATAGATTTAGAATTTAGAATTTTATATATTTATTTTTTGGAAATTCGTATTGTTTCAATATTTTTTTCATCTTCCACCAAAATCGTGCCCGATACTCTTAGCATCAACTCTATATAAATACTGCGGCTGGATAATCGTTTCCTTTTTTACCCGCTGCGCGCGCGCACGCGCTTTGTGGGTGGATTTTTTCACGTTTCGCAGCGATTAGAATGGACCTGGTGAACTCTCATAACATGCGCTTTAGTGTACCGACGTCGGCCGACTTATATACACAAAAAATAATTTCGACCATCAAGGTCACGCTTAATAAACTCACTTGGAGTCTCATAAATATTTAATGGTATTTAAATGCGTATTGGTTTTTGAAACTGTGTTTAAAATAGAAACATAATTCGTTTTGTAACATAATGTTGCTGTTTTTAAAACGGTTTTACGTTATGGTGTTATAAAAGGCACTACGCAGCTTGTAAGTGGTTGTTATGTTCGTATAACATCTATCTTAAACCTTCTAATTGTTTCTCACTTACTCTCACATCAGCACTCATTCCTCGTTACTCTTTCTCACTATTACAATCACGAGGTTTCTTAGTTTTAAAGTCATAAATCGCGTATTTGTTTTGGACTGCGGTGGCAGGAATCTGCCCCGAATCCGACTGGATGGCAACTAACTACCCTGAGACCTGGTTCCGGATTGAAGGGTACTGAGGGTACAAAGGCGGCAACGCATGCGTAATGCCTTTAGTGTCGCAAGAGTTCATGGACAGCAGTGGCCACTTTCCATGAGGAGAGTCGTATGTTCATTTGACGTCGTAGTTTCATAAAGACAATAGTTTAATATTAAATTTAAATTTAAAATTATTTGGGAATATAAACTATTAATAATATTATTTCAGTATTGGCAAAATACCTCTCGCCTATGGCGGGTAAGTCCGGCAATAGCACAGTCGGCCGGCGTCAGGGCACGAGGCAGAGAAATCGGCGGACAATGCGCGATTATTATTATTTATTATTATTCTCTTTATTAAATATATATGTTAAGAATTTTTTTTACAATATTTTATATAAAATCATATTTACAATATAAAATATAATAAAAAACTTAACCTACGTTGCCACCGGCAGCGGGGATAGACCCATGCTATCGTTGGCTGCAGAGTGAGGAACCTCCTGACAATACGTGCCGTGTCAAGGAGTACTGCCTTTTGCATCTGACCCTTGACCTAACCTTTCAGCGAGAGCCTCTCTAGGTATTGATCGAGGCTCTTGGCTAAAAGACCGTTTGCCGAAACGAATATTGGTACAATAATGGTTGAATCCACTTCCCACATGACGATAACCTCGTGAGCCAAGTCAAGGTACTTACTGAGCTTGTCCTTCTCGGCTTTCACGAGGTTCTCATCATGAGGTACGGTGATATAAACCAGTATTGCCCGACGCTGGGATCGGTCGACCACAACGATATCAGGCTCATTGGCGACAATAGTCCTGTCCATAATGATAGAGCGATCCCAGTAGAGCGTTGCATGACCATTTTTGAATACTGGCGCAGGTGCGTATTTATAGTACGGCACCTCCGATTCAACAAGTTCATATACAAGAGCAAGTTGCTGGTGAATTATTCTGGCTACAATAATATGTATGTATAATATGTTGGAGTGATTCTCTTGGACGGCGGCATGCCCGACAGATGTCGGCCGTACTGTCTCTCATAATATATTTCCGGTAGTTATTCGTCTTGATAACTTCATCTTCAATGGCACAGACAAAACCTTCGGTTTCTTCAAAAAGGTCACCGAAATGTAGCCAGTTCACCGAGGTAGTCAAATCTACATCAGGCCCAGTTAGAGCCCGATAGTAGCGCCCGTGTAGCACCTTGCTCTTCCATATATCCTTGCGATCGAGAGAGCTTAGCACCACTGGTTTCCGCCAGTTTTCTGTTGCCAAGGAGAGCGGCGTAAAGTGTTACTTGGCCCACCGTTCCTGCGACATACAAAAGACATGTCCTACTTTTGCATGGAAAATAAATTCTGTTTAAAAAATGAGAATTTGTGGCCTTTTAAGGTAAAAGATCTATTCACTAAATAGAATGTGTATGTTTCAAAGTGTTCCGGAATTACTGTGAAGCTTGCTTAAAGATTATTTAGTAAATTCACTATCGTTTAAAAATAAGAACGTGGTTATCTGTGGTTTCAATCTCAACATTTGAACTGATCTATTTACGGCATAGATGGTGTGTTACAAAGTGTTCCGTAATAATTCCTCGAAGATGGTTCCCCTTAACTGACCGCATTGCGACCCAGTGCCCTTGCGCACATCTCTGATTGGAATTTATCGCCCTCTTGCCCTGTAACTTGCGCGGCGTGCTCTCCCATACTTTTTGTCTTTTTATTGCAAAGGGAATTTCAAATCGGTGCCTTTGCGGCCTTTTACGAGTACTAAAATATTAATTACTCACTCTTTAAAGGATTGAAAATGTAGACATAATTTGGAGGGTCAACTATAACGGCAATTTTAGTAAAGCGTATTTGACTTTCTCGGTATAAAGTAGTATAAAAAACAACTAATGGAATCAGGCGTTATTTTGCGCAAATCCATGGTACAAAAAAAAATGTAATTTAAATAATATGTAGTGTTAATTCATCTAATTCACTCGTTTATCCAGCCTGGATGCAGCACGCATGCACCGCCCTCCCGCCTGCAAAAAGTATGCACATGCAGGAGAAACAATGGGTGCAAGCGAACGTGCACACCACCACCAATACCCGACACGTGTTTCGCCCCTCCACGGGGCATCCTCAGGAGCTGTTGACTGGTCGTGAGCTGCGCACCAACTGTTACGGCTTTTTTTTTTTTGGAGAGAGATTGCTGATTGCCTCAGACGGCATTTTCAGCTTCACTGGGCTTGTTTGGGGGCGGCGAGGAACGTTAAGGGTCTCTTACGCCATGTGAAACGAATCACCTTTGGAGGTTTTCTAGAGAGAACGGCATCGCGCACTAGCGCGCGTCCCCGTGCCCTACTAGATTCTCCGAAGGGTTCGGATCGGATCGGATGTTACGGTTACGCAGCTCCCGGTCCCTTATAAAGTGCTATCGTTTGACATTTGTGACGTACTACCCGCGACAATACGTAATAATGGGGATGAAACTAAATTTGTTTGGTCATTCAACAGCGCACGACTGTCATTATTACGTTTCATTATTTCTAATTGCTCCAACACACACAACCGCAAGCTTTTATTACAATCATGCAAAATATTATAACTGTTATTATCGCACACGGAATGGCCGGTATCAATTCAATGTTTTGCGAAATGTGATTTATCTGGAAGACCATTCCTGCGGCAATATGTTCCTTATATTTAATGTCAAAATTTCGGCCTGTCTGACCTACATAGACCCCATCACAGTCGTTACAAATTAATTTATAAACACCGTTTTTTTTTGAGTTTTCTAAACGATCTTTACCGTTACATAGGTGACGCACATTTTGGTCTGTTCTAAAAGTAACGTAGCTTTTGTTTTTTCTAAGGACATTAGCGATTTTTCTAACGATAACTATAATTTCTTTTGAATAACCGTTACAAATCGCGATTTGATAAATAATATTAAGTTATTTGACGTAATTATACGCGGACAGGGGTACCGACATTAATCTATGAACATAGCTGCGGAAGGCAGCTAGTTTCTGTTGTAATGGGTGACAAGAAGTGGCCGGGATAGTTGTACAGCTCCTGAGGAGGCCCCGTGGAGGGGCGAAACACGTGTCGGGTATCGGTGGTGGTGTGCACGTTCGCTTGCACCCATTGTTTCTCTTGCATGTGCATACTTTTTGCGGGCGGGAGGGCGGTGCATTCGTGCTGCATCCAGACTGGATAAACAAGTGAGTTAGAGGAATTAACACTACATATTATATAAATATATTATATAAAATATATTATATAAAATAAAGATATCATATTTAAAAATTTACATACATAATTGATGCCGCGGTGGTCGAGTAGCCAAGCACTAAGTATGACATGCGGAGGTCTTGGGTTCAATTCTAAGGTCGGATAAAGTGTGTTTCGTATATTTCGATGCATAGCCCTGGTTTGTGATCTAAACTCACATCTGGCAAGCGTGGTAATTAAGCTAATACTTCTCCAATGTTGCCATGACTTTTTTCAATGATGGAGGCATTTGCCCTGCGGTAGGACAGTACTATATACTGTAGCCCTATGGCTATAAACATATATACAAGATAGTTTTAGAAGTCAAAGTCTACTGTTACTAACGAGACATACAACGATAATGTGTTCACCGTTACGTTATCTTTGCTATCTTATCTTATCTTATCAATCGTTATCTTTTTTAATATTTGCAGGACTGGGGAGCCGAACCGCTCTGGGTTCTTGTTTTACTTATTTATTTGTAATTAGGCAACACAGACACACAAATAAAGATACCTTACATAGGGTACCAGTGATCGACACTTTAGGCAGTCTTCTTGATAAAGAAAAAAACCGGACAAGTGCGAGTCGGACTCGCCCACCGAGGGTTCCGTACTAATTTATGGGTACATACTATAACTATACTATGTAAGCGCTGAATTTTGTCACTGCTTTTTAATTTTTTTGAGTGCTAATAGCAGCACAGTGCGCCATCTTACCAACGGTTATTGCAACCGATGGCTATGCAGATTCATCTTTGCAGATGAAATACCACAAATTTGATAACAGAACGCTATAGTCAATTTTTACTTTTATTTTAAGTGCTTGCTGCACTGAAGCTAATTTAAATATTTATAAAATTTATAAAATACAGTGAAAAAATTAAACGCCTACTAACATACCTATGTAATAATATAATACAAGTTTGTTTAAACCTATGTCAGATAGAATAATACCTACGTCCTTATTGCTACGACAATGTAACTTATCCCCGATATGTATTTTTCACCCACAACGTCATTGAGAAACTTGATGTCGTAACTCTCAGATCAAAAGGTCCATGATCAGATTTTGATTGAACTCTTAAGTAAGCTACATTGAAACACTCCTTTCAAATAAACAAATCAAGATTTGTTGCTAGAAGTTAATATAATTAATAGTTAGTTGTTATTAACATACGATGTGTTTTTTATACAAATTTTATACAAAAACCACTTGTTCACCAATTTTATTATTTAGTTAAATAATTTTCCAGAAAAAGTCCTACCCATAGACACAGGCTGGTATAATGAGCAGCACACACCCAAAAATAATAATCAGTAATTCTCAAAGTTAATACGTAAAATGTGCTTACTTATTTTTTTTGTGTCCCATTCACTTGCAAAGTTTCATGACGCGCCTCAGGGCACGCTCGGTTTCCCACGATATTATTTTATATGAAAAATCGGCGTAACTAACAAAAGCAGCTTCAAAGAATAATGCACTATAAAACGTTACAACGCAGTCTAAAATGAAACAACCACGCTGCGCTGTAAGAGCGTTCAAAAACAATTTCACTGGACTCGGGTAACATTCCTTGAAGACACAAATCGTCTTAAGAATTTTAAGAACGCGCAGTCAAAAATATGCTTTATTACATTATGATAAAGGTTTTAAAGTCAGACTAATGAAGAGATTAGAAGTTTGGTCTTACGTGTTTTTGAAGAAATTTCTCTTAGCTCGACTTTTTGATATAGCACGCGTCAAAACATAAGGCAGTGATCACACTTGATAAAATAAATATTTGATGAACTTTCGTGCTTATATTTTAACGATGTAGGTACACGAATGCTTTGTATATTAATGAAATCAAGTGTAATATTGACGTTTCATTTAATAAATTTTTCTATCTTTCATATTAATAATATTTTTTGCGATATCCTATTGATATAGATATTGGTGAATGTTATTGCCATCTGTACAAATGCCTTTTTTTCAGCCCGTTCTAAAAATGAAATGAAATGAAATGAAATGAAATTTGAAATGAAATTTATTGCTAAGATAAATGTTACAATTTAAAGTTCAGTGATTGAAGTCACCTAGTAAGCATAAGACTGCCTGTAACAAGTGACTTCGCTCTTCTATAGCTAAGTATTTTATATTTAATAGACAAACTAAATGCAACTAAACAAAATTATTATACTAAAATATTGTTCTAAAAAATAAACAGAAATTGCACATCAATGCGTGTAAATCTGTGTAATCGTCAACAGAACCGTTTAAATTTTCGGAATATATTTATTCGATCCGCCCGCCGATGCAGTGATCATCAACATTTCTAAAATTCTACTGGATGCATGGCAGCCATTTCTGCCGCCAAGCTAGTTATATGCCACGGCTGTGAAGTCTCACCAATTTGAAGGGTTCTAGATCCAGAGAAAGGTATAAGAGCTAAATCTTCAGGGTCTTTATCGTGCGTGTGGTGTTGCAAGAAACATAGGCTGCGCTGGCTGAAGGGTCCTTTATCAAGCAACTATCGCAATGGTTGAACAAAATAAAACGTTAGGATGAACCTTTTTACTAACATTAGGTAAGACTGGTTTTTACGATTCAGATTCCCCATGTTCCATAGTTCATATTGATACTGAGCCTAGCAAGACGTTTATAGACTAGTGGAAAATGTGAAAAAATGCCAAATGTGGTTGTCACCAACCAACCTACCTGAATAGGACACAACTTGCTACCGATTAGCCCAGATTGTGTAACATCATAACATCAATGTTTGTAGCATTGTTGTATTCCGGCAGCTAGAGATAAGATATCCAGTGCCTCACTAGTTGAGGATCCCGGGTGATAAGTGCGCTTCCATTATTGGCCTTATCATCACTTAACATTAGGTAAGCGCAAGGCACTGTGCTTACCCGAAAAAAATATATTAAAAAAAAAAGATTCGGACGTAGGTCTAGTGAAAAAAAATCAATTGACATCTCATGGAGGAGGCGCCCTTATAGCTCATCGCACGGGCCTGGCTCGTGCGCCGGTGCGGCTCACGACACCGCACGTCGCAGGAATACTCTGTGAGCACTCGTTGTCCGGTGGACTTATTGTTTCTTCCACAATACTTGAGTTGGCATGTCCTGACTCAGTTCGGAATAAGGTTTGGTACACACAAAATCTTTATTACTAACCATACACATAACATACATAACATACTTGTTATTGGGGAGCTTGATGACGCAGTGGTTAACGCGCCTGGTCTGCGAGTGCTGAGGTTAAGCAACTATCGCAAAGGCCGGTCATTAGATGGGTGACCAAAACCTTATCATCTCGAGCTCCTCCGTGCTTCGGAAGGCACGTAAGGCCGTTGGTCCCGGCTGCTTTAGCCGTCGTTACCAACCACCAATCCGCACTGGGCCCGCGTGTTGGTTTATGGCCCGTTCTCCCTATCCATCCATAGGGAAGGCTCATGCCCTAACAGTGGGGACATAAAATGAGCTGATGGTGATGATGATGATGACAAAGTGTACACAGAAGAGGTGTTAATATTACTAATTCTCGTCGAACTTAAACAATTAGTCACCTTTTACGCACACAGCAAGTTAGTAAAATTTACATAAACTTTGTATATAACAAAGTGAGTACTAAAATACTTAATCTATGTTTGCTTTAAACGTACAATTTAGCTATGTAACTTTCATAATTTTATTGTTATGTTCAATTGTGATGGCAAGAGTTTTTTCCCTTCTCTATGGGTTTCATTCAATAGCGGAGTGAACCGCATTTTTTATTTTATGTTTTAGATGTTTATTGTTAATTAAACCAAGTTTGAACAAGTTCTTTCGCATTTTAATTAACATGGGATGTGTGGTAATTTCATTTGGAAGGTTGCTGGTATATGTGTATGATAATTGCACAGTATCTTAAAGAAAGTACCATTGTTAAGAGAAAAGGAACATTAAACGTTAACATAACTTACTAATGTTTTTTTTTTTAGTGTCTGAAACTGTTAAGGAAATAGCAAAAAGGTTAGTCTACATCACAGGAGACCGAAGAGCTGGCAGCTACCTCGGACAAAGAATTAGTCTAGCTATTCAAAGGGGGAACGCTGCCAGTATCTTCGGAACCTTGCCTAAAGGGACTCCTTTTAATAATATATTTTAGATAGTTATTATATTATATTTTTTTAAGGTAAAATAAACACAATATATCACCATAAATAAATTAACATACAATGTACAGTTATATACTAATGTTGTCTTGGAAAAGTTAAAATGTATCTATGAACTATGAAAAGCCTTTTTTGTGATGTGGCACTGATGATATCATAAGTAATGTGACTGTCACACCAAACTCACGACTGTTATTAAGGTATCAATCGAGAACCTTCACAGGGTAGACATTATTTTGAGATAATATGCTTTTTTTACCCTAACAAGTATTATGATAGCTTGTTTTATATTGGTTAGTGTTGAATAGATGCAGACTTATTAATGTTATTTATTGTTTGATTTGTTCCACCAACATAATTTTAACTAATGGGCAATTGCAACCCTGTCTAATTTAATATTAACACTTGAATTATACACAACGAGCGTCCTTGTTAATATCATTGACAAAAACACGATAAATTGTCATTGCTGTATAAATAGCAAGTTGTGTTAAACGGTTTTAGACCTTATATTTATTAAAATAAAGGTTACAAGTGCATATGAAAATATTGTCTGAATCTTTTCTCGTGCAATATGAACTCTGTGTTCGTAGATATAAGAAGAGTATTGTTACAATGGATTTGGTGTGAACTTATAAGGCTTATAAGTATAAGTCAAGGGTCGGAGTCAAACGTTCGACAAACTACGCCATTGTAACGCTATTACAAAGCCCGTCTCGATGCAAAGAAAAGTGTGTATCTGAAAATTTTAGAAAAATTAGAACTTGGAAATTTTCCAACATAAAACTTGTAAGTAATGTTAACTTCCTTTAACAGAAGCACGGATTTTACTACGTGGATTTGTTTTTTATTTCTTTAGTTGCACTGTATAGTCGTTTTACTCCTTTATTAATCAGAATTTCAAATAAAAGAAATAATATATTTTTATAATTTAACTACTTATTAATTAATCCTCTTTTGTTAATATAAAACACACGTAGAAAATAATAACAAAAAGTGCCAAATTTATACAAATTCTACAATCATCAAGTTACTCTGATGCTTTTCGCCTAATTTGGCCTAAGGTGGTTGGCAAGAGCTGGATGAGAGTTGCCGCGGATCGTGCTCAGTGGCGTGAACTTGGAGAGGCCTATGTCCAGCTGTGGACGTGTGTAGGTGTCAAATTATAATATCCTAATTTCTGCGTGCTTCGGGAGGAACGTCAAGCCATTTATCTCGTTGTAAGTCTAAAAGTTAATTGTATTGTTGCGTAAGATAACTAGTTCTTAGCAAAACGCGTTGGATCAGCGTTATGGCTTACAGCTTAATCTCCCACATATTGTGTTTTTTTAACATGGGAAGGCCCCCAATAGTGGGACACTTTTATGCTGATGATGATGATAATAGCAGCCACCAGGGGCATAGACATTTTTTTCCAAAGTATAAAATATTAATATTCGCTCACTTGCAAGAAGGACGTCATATTTTAAAAATCAGTTATTTTGAGTTATTAAACAAAAGTAATCACAAAATTTTTCTTTATTTTCTGTTAAAACGTCATAACTCTTTAGCCCAAAATGGCATCATAACATCGCATCATTTAAGTTACAACAGGTCTGCCGAACGGGAGTGCTCGTGCTTATTCTCTACGAAGACTTCATATTTGGACGAATATTTGTTGTTTTATTTTTCTGTACGAACGTCATATCTGCGTTTGTGATAGTATTTTACGCAACATTTAAAAAAAAAATAATGCTAGTCATATTTTGGGATATGTCGTTTTTATCGGATAAATTAACAACAGTCAATCGTCATATTTGCTCTTAAAACATTGTTGACAAATACAAAAAGAATAAATGCTGATTCAGAAGTGACATGTTTCTTGATATGTTTTTATTGTAGTAATAGACGTGTTCTGGTTCATTTACATATTTTATGTTATGACTCTATTAACAATGGTGATTTATGTTTTAAGATTATCGGAGAGTGTGTTGTCTAATGTATTTAGACAGAGGAATAAAAAGGTTGGCCTTAATATTGATGCGGACGCTTCAAAGATAGCGTCAAATGAGAAAAGTAATTTGTTTTTAATTTTTAATTAAGATCTTTTGAAATTTTGGTACCTAATTGTATATTGAATCGATTTTTATAGATAATGAAATAGATGAGCTAATTCCAAGTGGTTTTTCACAACGCGTTTCGTCTATAACGGCTCAACATTCCCGTTTCAACAGTTCGCAAGCTCTTCCAGCACGAACAATAATTCTTCCTCGTCTAAAAGTATAAGTTCTTCATGTACAGCTAGCTATATTTAATGTTTTTAATGTGATAATGTTTTTTCTAGTCGTATTCTCTTCTTATTTTGACTTTAAAGTCGAAATAACTACCTATCGTATTTAAAAAAAATTCAGATAGTTATGACTGTGTTTGAGACCCTAAATATAAACCGGAGGGCTAACACCAAGTTAATGAAATTAAATCTGATGCCAAACGACTAACGACTCTGCTGCAGCATCTCTTCTAAATTACAATAATAATGAGAATGTACAAGAATAATCTGAAAAAGACAGGAAAAGCAAAAGAAATGAATGTAGCAAGAAAAAATATTACGAAATCACGAAGTAAATGAGAGTACTACAAAAATATTTTCATCATCGGCCTATCTTAGTCCACTGCTGGACATAGGCCTCCCCTAATGAGCGCCATAGCGCCCTCTCCTCAGCTTTACGCATCCAGCATCTGCCTGCAGTCTTTCGCAGGTCATCATCCCACCTGGCCGGAGGGCGTCTTACACTTCGTTTACCGAGTCGTGGTCTCCACTCAAGAACACGTTTACCCCAGCGGTTGTCGGTTCTTCGCCAGATATGGCCGGCCCACTGCCACTTCAACTTGCTAATTCTGAGAGCTATGTCGATGACTTTGGTTCTCTGTCGGATATAAATATTTTACCAGAAAGGAAAATGAGTATACTGAAATTTTTTATAAAATTTACCGAACTAGAAAGAAAGATTATTTTTGACAAATACTGGTTATTCTATTTTATGCTATTTAGTAAATGGGTTTAAAATACAACAAAAAATGAAGAAGGTAATACTGTCAAACTTAAGTATTTTAAGGTAGTGAAGATTGAAAGGGAGTATCCACGGGTCGTTTTTAAAGAATTTAAACGAGCAAAAGTGATTAAAAAGCAAAGATTTTTAGATATAGTACTCAATAATGCTAATTAACAACGCCCCGGTTTGAATACTAAAAAAAAAGTTGGCTTGTTAAAATTAATTTTAAAAAATGGCATTCCCAAATATTATGCCTCCTTTTACTATTCACTTTAAATATAAACATAGCATTCCTTATATATATTACTTATTTTTATTTGATACAAAATCGAACTAATAGTAACTAGTAAGTTTATGTCTTTTATTATGAATCTACTTTTTCTACAAAAGTGAAGTAGCAGTAATTTATGTTATTTACAAAAATAAAGTTTTATTTAGAAGTAATTTTTAAGTGAACAACTGATTTTGTAATCCGACATTTATTAAATAAATGCAACATTTTTATTATCTAATATGGCTTATGTCTAGCTTAAAAGATAAGATTAAACACTTTGTACAAAAAATGACACAAGCAAGATAGTTGATGAGACATTTCAAGTTTTTATTAACAATAAAGACACATCTAATACCTGGTCACACTAAAATTAAATAAAAATAAAACTATGTATAAATAAGTCATGTTTGTAACCGCTACAGTTTACTAAATAGATATAGAATTTAAAAAATATAATATCTCATCCCAATATCCGTAATTAAAATCACGAAGATTAAAATTGTTGTAACCAAAAAACACTCTTTTTGAGTTATGACAACCTTCTCGCAAGTGAGCGAATGCAATTTAATCGGGTATTTATCAAAATACCATAATCAAATAACCAGTGACTGGCAAGAGATCGCGCAAAATAGGGTGCAGTATCGTCACCTTGGTGTCGGAGGCCAAGACTCACTTTGGGTCGCTAAGCCATCGGAGTAAGTAAGTATTTACCAAAATAGGTAACTAATGACTTTTTAACAATATATGTTTTGCTCATATTTTTATGACGAAGAAGTTAAATGATGCGTACTTTTGAATGAGTTAGCAGGTTGATATACTTGTCAGTTCATTCAAATGTAAATAAATGGTAAAATACTAGGTGAAGACTACCATCACTTAAATAAAGTGATAGCTACAATTGATGGGTATTGGCTTAATCAACAGGCTTTCCAAATGTTGTAGACATCATTATCATCATCGTCATTAGTCTATTAACTACAGACTTTCCCCACATGAACGAAGACACTAAGGGAAATCGGGCCACCCAGCACATTAGTACAACGCGTTTTTTTTGGTAAACCTTCTATAGTTTTTGGTAAAACTACTATAAATTCCAAAAAATAACAATCTTATAGCTCGCAGATACGTGCTTCTGCGTATCGAGCGCTACATCATTCGTCGAACGCGTCGACAGCTCGTTGCGTTTGCCCGCGAGCGGCGCGCGCGCACCTATTTGAGAACGCCATCTATTGCTCCAGTTACATTACGAGTTAAAGTTAAGGTGCAGTTCATCAGCTTTTAAGAAGCCCACAGTTGGGTTCAGGCCTTTCCACATGGCCACAGCACTTGGGAAAATCGGGTCATAACACCACGCTGGCCTAATGCCCATAGTATAAAATAACATTTTTGTTCTATTATTTTTAAATTTTGGTTTTGTCTGTTGTTTCTGACATTAGTAGCATCTTTTTCAGTTTTTAGTAGTTTTAACCCAATAACTAGGAAGCACTTTACCCGGAATACTAAACCATTGAGAAACTGACTATCTTATCTCTAACTGTCGGAACGCAAATAAATAAATAAATAAAAATTTGTTTATTTGTCTCAAACATACAATAAAAAAATTACAATGATTAAGTAACGCACATTGACCAACATAGCTTGACGTTACAAACAATGTTTGTAATGGTGACGGTCTTAGCAAAAAGCTTGGTGTTTTCTAGGTCGACTTAGCCCTACCATTTACCACATCGAGTACAATAATAATTAGGTCCCTCTACTGGGAGTTAGGCTCAGCAACTAGTAGTTAGACCGGTGGTTTAACTACTAGACCACGAACCAATTCTAATTTGCTTAGTACAGTAATTTATCAACAATACACACATACCCTTAAGAAAATTCCAAAGTTGTAAACTGAGTTCTCCACTTGTATAACACGATGCTAGTTAGAATCACAACTGTCTTGCATTAAATTTTGTCGTTCACTGATTTAGCGAGCTCAATGTATGGCCAATGCAAACTCCACAATGAAGGCTTGAAAATTACAGGTCGTTACGTTAATATAATCGTACCAATGAGTTCCGTTTAAAGATATTTGTAAGGTATTCTGAAATTGTTATTGGATGTCCAACTTCATTCGACAAGCTGAATAGAGGTTTACGACAAATATAATTCAACAAGCCATTTTCGATATTGGAATACAACGTAAACTAGAGATGGTGGCATGTACAGTCAACAGTAAGAATCACTAAACTCTTCTGTCAAAGGAACTAAAAACGTTTAAAAAAATGTCTTATGCTGTACAATAAAGTATCAACATCGAGTAGCTAAAGTTTTGTATAATGTGGACGTAATATCAATAACACATTAGGGGAAATATAATATCTTATTACATTAAAGAAAAAAGGCTTAACAGACATAAATCAATTAAAGACAAAATAAAAGCTATAAATAAAAAATGTGGGCGAAAAGCTAAAGTAATTTTGACATGGCACCATATTCTACAGCAACTTTTGTTGCTGACAGTACAAATATGCATACATACTTACTTTATGCAAACAACTATTACTGTATTCCCAAAAGCCAAAACTGCTAAGTCAAATGTAGGCCGTCTTATAAGGATTTTGCACCGCTCTGCTTCGCAAATTAGCAGACTAAGGAAAGTTTTGAAATTTTAGGGAATCAATTACTTAGAAACCTAAAACGAACTATGCCGTCTCCTTACGGTTGAGTATGCGTAAACATTTTTTGTATGTATAAATAGAAAGGCTATTACTAAGAAATAATAGCAGTAAATTCATATTTAAAAAGAAAGAAAAGAAAAGAAATTATTTATTGACGATCACACAGACATAACAGAAAAAAAAAACAATGAATCAGAGAACATTACAAAAAAATATCATTAAAACCAATACAAAAATAATAATTATATAACAATGAGTGTGTGTAATAAAGGTCAACTAGGACCCTGCCTCAGCTTTGTGCCGTTGCGGTGCTGAGAAACAAACACCACCACAACGACGCTGGTATTCTGACAGGGCCTATGGTATATTTAATCGATGAATTGTGATGATTCTGCGTCGAGATGTTATTTATACAATTTATATTTTTATAACTTTTTTTTATATACTTAGCACGGCAAATGACTCCATCCCACCTAATGTTAAGTGGAAATTGAGTCCAGACGAGAAGATAACTGGTGCAGCGTGAAAACAAAAGTAGCATCAGTTAACCTCACTCTGACGGCACACAAGGTGCTTCTTCACGCCTCTTTTGAAGGACCCCATATCATAGGAAAGAGGGAAAACGTGTGCTGGTAGACTATTCCATCTTTTGGAGGTGCGACAAAGAAACGAGTCACCAAACTTTGTGCGCGATGGGATATTTGAGACAGTGAAGCGGTGACTACTAAGATCTGATTTCGACTTGTATGTGTTGCAAATAAAAAAATAAAAAAATGTAGATACAGCATAGCTATGTAACCAATTAAAATAATATGTAAAAAGTATTTTAAACTATAATTTACATTCATTGACTTTAAACGAAGCCGTAGATTATCAACAGGAAACCTCATTGTTTCACCAATCTCATCTTATTTGCATACAAACTTCCATCTGCGCGCGCGCACGATTAGATCGCATTGATTTTACTTTTCTTTTTACCCATTCAAAGTTTTGATTCGAACTCTTTGTATGGAAGCGTTGACGTGGGTCTCAATGATATGCATGCAGTTGTACAACAACGCATTTATAGTCTTTTAAAAAACTCTAAAATTATTTATTTTAATTTTAAGTATACGAAAATATATTTTTTTAAATACAAGTTTTACAATAATAATCTTAGTAAATTAACAAAAACGATATTTTTCATACTTGGTCTACTTGTAATGAATTTTACGATTTCATTTCCAGGCCTTGTGATTTAATAAAATAGCAACAGACTGCGCTATAATCAAGACTGTCAAAAGATGATAATTCAAGTATTAAAAATAAAAATATTAATTCGCGTAATGATAGCTTCACTCTGTTAACATTATTTAAACATTTTATACCGAATCTTCCTTAATGTCCAAATCAGCTATAAAGTCCAGAATACATATAATCCAACATGACTAGGCAAATTAAAAGTACATTTTCGCCATGACGGGTAGGTAGTGTAAGGTGTGGTCCATAGTGATGCGCCTTCCAATGGCACCTTAACTTTTGATACCAAACTCAAATTTCATTTGTATTTCTACTGTTCAAGCACTCCTCCAATGTAATGTCTCCGGTTGAATCAGTCGCGTAGGATTTTGGAACTGATGAGGTGCCTGGATGGGTACTGAGAAGTGAGTGGGCTTACAACTCCGCCACCAATGAGGACATTTGGTCGGCTTTAGAGTTGACGACTCGAGCAGTGGAATTGCAAGTTGTGCTTTTGGTGCAACGAGAAGTGAGCGAGCTTACAGCTCCGGTAACCTATCTGGATATTAGGTACTATACGTGTCCACGGAGCAACTCGCTCGAGACACTAGTCTTAAAAGTACCGGATGAAGAATGCGCTTCGGTGCGTCCTGATCCGGCGTTATGACCTGACATGATCTCATGTGCTTGCGAATGGATACCTGACACCTACTTTGTAACCGCTAGGTTGGTAGGGGGTGTCAGTATAAACTTTAAAGTTGAGTGTAGCGGGGTGTGTGTTCAAGCACTCCTGTGCTTGAATTACTAATAAGGCTAAAACTAATAACAAAAAAAAATAAAAAAAATAATATCTCTTTTATGGCAACTAGACAAAAAGTATATAAACTAAGCTTTATTTTATTAAATATTTAAAGCTTTTATATCACAACGTTTATTAAAAAAATTTTGAATCCCTTGCAAATATCTTGTTTCCTAAGGAGACTGTAAGTCAAAATTAACTATCAGCCTTAAAATAATAATACCAGTAAATAAATAAATTGTAATTCAAATACACGTCTCGTGAACATGTTCTAATAAAACAAAAAATAACAGCAAAACTTGTTTCAAAGTTATACCAAAATAATTTTCCGAAAACGTTATACCAATACCAAACATCGTAATTTTATTCAAGAGGGCGCATCACTACTTCGGCTCGCGTGACCTCTGCCCTTCGCTCGCGCTCGCACACATGCCTCGCCTGTAGCGGTCACGCCCCACACCGTTTTGGTATCGACAAAAAAATTGATACCGAAATCGATTGATGTGATGCGATACTGGATTTATTGGCGTAGAGCTTTTATTGTTATTCTTTCTTGTAGGTATAAGTAGCTAAACAACATAAATGTTGTTTGTATCCATCCATTGTATAATTTCCTTGTAGCAAATTGTAAAGTCGAATATTAATAAAGACTAAGAGCACTATAATATCATCAAATAATACACATGGGGCATGCACCTTAAAGTAGTACATGTGGAAATGAGGCGTTTACCTAACTCTCAACAATAATACAACTCTTTAATAGTGATTTTTTTTTGGTAACTTACTTTTCAGTTTTTTACGTGATAGAGTCTTGCATTTATCTCATTTAGGTACTTTTAAATGACTTACAACATTTTACTTAAGGTTAAATAAAAAATATATATATAAATACTTTCCTGCTAATAACAGTCTTATTTACCAAATCGGTACAACTCTTAATCAAATCGAAATCACTTATTCGAAAGCACAATATGAAATGCCGTGTCATTATAACAATAAAACGCTATAAAACGAAAAGAAACCTAAAGCACGCGTCAAAAAACATATGTTCATCATTAGGACGCTTTAGAAAAATAATCTGAATTCCAAGCATTATTCTTTGAAAGGTGTTCGACACAATACGATGAATTCAGCTTGACTCAATTAAATCTTAATTCGTACAAAGGAGTCGATTAATGAAATTAAGTCGGCATTTACTTGACTTACCATCAACCGCCTACAATGCCTCTAAATAGTAACAATCAAATCAAAGGATCCTCCAGTCAAACAACAAAGGGTCTAACTAACCCGACCATACCGTGACTATTAAAATTTAATGACATGATTTATACCAAGCAAAAAGACGAAGAAAAGGGTATGTTACGAACCATTTTTCATATAACGCAGTTGGTAGCAAATGGGCAAATAAAAAATGTTTAACAGGGCCGACACTTTATGGAAAACGGTCCCCGACAGCGTAAGCTTTGTCATCGGCCAGGGAATTTATACAAGCTCGCCTGTTGAGCCCCGGCTGTGAATAAAGTATAAAGAATATTCCATTTTTCTGGATTCATATTGCGTAAGGCATATGGGGACACGAAAGTTCTGACAGCTAGTTGTTGATTGTGGTTTCGATTTTGGTTAGTTTCGAATATTGTATAACTTCTCAAAATTGGTAATGTTATTTAGCTTTCTACTTTTATGTTAACTTGGTAGTCTTGTAGCGACACCGTTATTTTTTAGATATTTTTTACTAAATAAAAAACCTCTCCACGCGTTACAGAGAATTACATAAATTTTACTTGAGTTTTACTGTTTCTACTATTAATAAGTACCTATTGTATTTTTTTTTATACAAATACTTTACATTAAATATAAATTCACTTCTTTTATATTGTCCTTATTTGTATTATCAATAAGAAATCAAAATCTTCATTTCTAAAGGTTTTGAAGAAACAATGAATTATTGTTATTGTTTTATATTGTTGTTAATTAATTGTTTTATATAAACGTCCTACTGTTGAGCCTCTTCATATCAACAATAGCACATTTTGGCGATATTGGTCCATAACTCACCACGCTGACTTTGGGGTCAGCGATAAGTATGAATTGTCTTGCGGGTTTTATTGAGTGTAATTTTATGACAACAACCCTCACCAACAAACCAACCAACAGCAACAGTTTAATAACATTCACTTCTTGTTTCTGTTTCTCCCATATCTTATACTACTCATCCGATTGCAATGATACTGTGGTAAATTGTTGTGCACACGCCCAAATAACGCACGTAAAAGGTTTATTGGTTGGTAAAACCATCACGGAACTGTGTTTACGTGGACAATGTTATAGGTGAGCCGCTTCTAATATAATAAGAGATGATAAAATGAGGAATCGTAATTTCGTGCCGCCATGCGTCCAGAAATAATATTTGGTCATTTTCTTAGTGGTAGCCGTCTCATTTATAATATTTTATAGAAATCAACAAAACAGAATCGAGAACATTAACATGGCGGGCACAATGGTCGTGCCCCGATTCTGTTCGGCTTATAGTAGATTGCTTGATGTTAGGGTGACCAATAAAATGTTTACGTTCTCTGAAACGGAGGAACTTTTTTCTTTGTCGTCAATTCTTTTGCGAATAGGATGTCAATTGTTTTTTGTACAATATAGGTTGAGAAGTTTTATTTTCAATTAAGAAGATGTTAGCGTAAAATATGTAGAGACTTAAAAACTAAAACTCCATAAGAACATAACGTGCCGCCGTGATGATGAATATAAAGTGATTTGCCTAATATAAGATAGAAAGGTGTAACTTCTCAAGTACTATAGTTTTTTTCTTACATTGAACCTGTTGTTACGAATCTTCACACTCAGTAAAGAGTACTTTCTATGTAAGTAGTTATTACTTAAAATATGTAATAAATACTATTGTTTTATTGAATTATCTGCCTATAATTAAGTTACCTACCAAAATCACAATGTCTTGAAAAAGTGAATTTGTAACTTACAAAACATCTGTTTAACAAACCTAGTTTAGAAACATAGTTTATCCCGAGTTATAATTAAAAGTTATTAAAATTTTGATATAATATTATAGATGAAATTATAAGAGTAAGCGCGTTCAGGTTGTTATCTTGCAAGTCAAGTAACTTTAACAATACCGGGTCATTGGATAGGTGGCCAAACTAATACATTTTGATATCCTCCGTGCTTTGAAAATCACGTTACACCGTAGGTCCCTGTTGTCGTTAAAACCCAACCATTTTGGGCCAGCATGGTGGGTTATAGCCGATCTCCCCTTATGCCACTGTAGTCCAGTAGAAAGAAAATAAAAGAAAGAAAGTTATATCGCCATTTCGTTAACTAATTCCCACTGGAATAAGTTAACGTAATGGCGATTTTTTTTTCTACTTTTCTCATATTTTACCTTTATAGTGGCCACTGTTTTAGAATAATTATTTTGAACTAAACAACGCGACGGGTATAATAAAGACTTTCAATGTTTGTAGACTGTAGACAGTATACATTCTAACTAGTATGGTTGCGTGGGCAGATTCCACTTCTTAAATATTGTTATAGATAGCTTTTAAGATTCGATTGAATTGTCGGTAACGGAATATCGGAAGTTGTTAAGAAATTTTAATTCTTTTAAACCAATAATAGGCCAACTTTAACATCACTTTCTATGCGTACGGGAAACAGAGATGTTGACAGTTAATAGATTTATATTTAAAGATTTCTTTAAAAATAAATTTTTTATATATATTACTTACGGGTAAGTGCTTGCCCTTCATCAGTTTCACCTGATGTTAAGTGATGATGAATGCTGAATTTGAAAGTGCTCTTCACCCGGAATCTTCAAGTACTGAGACATTGCCTATCTTATATCTAGCTGCTGGAATACAACCATGTTGCAAAGACGAAAAATCTGGCAGGTCGAGTAGACTGCCGTATGCTGAAGCATTGGATCCGGCTTCATGTCCTTGGTGCATGAAGTACCGGATCTATAGTAATTATGTTGCCCTATATTCTACTTTACTAACATAGTTCTTAAGTGCATTGTTACTAACAAATTCTATGGACATATGTCTGAATTAAATAAATTAAATATTATATAATGTAAGGCTGGAAACATTGATGTCATGGCGATTTATTTAGATAAGATATTTAGGTTTTTATGCTACTTTATGATAGTTTCAAATCTTTTTTTTTTGTGTTTTCTATGAACTGTCAACATCTCTGTGTTAAGCATAGAAAGTTTTATTAAAATTGGAAAGAATTAGCAAGAATTAGACAAATTTGCAGTTTGTATATATAAAATAGGTAGGTAGCTCATAAGTTACGTGGGCAGATTTAAATATAGATAACTTATTTATATTCGATTGAAATATCGGACACGGAACATAGGAAATTCTTAAGAGAACGCGGTTTTCGATGGTTGTATTTTGTTAAAAAAATCCAGTAATTTTTAGGCATTTTTTACCTAACTAATAAATTAATGTTTTGACCTCATCTATTTTAACAATTTGCAATATTTTCTCGTAACGTGGATAAGTGGTCCCATTTACACCATTTGGGGCCCAAGCCAACCTCTCCTGCGCGTGGTGCACCCTGCTGACCAACAGACGAGGCTCTGGCGACCGACCGATGGTGGGATACCCAGCACAGCCCGAACGTAGCTCACAAAGTACACAGACCGGTGTCGGGCAGCAGCGACACTGGTGCGATTAGCTACGCACTGCCAACCCGCATGCCCAGCGTGGCAAATAAGGGCAAACCCTCCAAATGACGTTGTCGCGGATCGTGCTCGGTGGCGTGCACTTGGAGAGGCTATGTCCAGCAGTGGACTAGTATAGGCTGATGATGGTGGTTAGATAGCCAATATAAACCTTATTTTAACAAAATGCTATCACACTAACGTTCTAAAAGTATGCTGTATTAGTATTTTTCATCTATTAGTTCATTTTTCAAAGGTCTTCTCAATTCACTTCGGCACTTTCTGTCCTCTGCTTTTGTTACCCAGTCATGACTTATGTGTGCTATTTTTGTCATCAAATCATTTCCTGTGTGTCTCTTTGTTTATTACCTACGTGTTGAACACACATTGTTGTTATAAACAAAACAAACTCAAAAAAACATTTTGGATACTTTTGTAAGGTCTATTTGCCTCTGTGGTCTACTGGTTAGACCACCGGTTTTAGAACCAGACCCATATTATTATTGTACTGCTGAGTGGGTTAATTGTAGGGCAAATTTAAAGTCCGTTCGGACCAGGTACCATCTCATACATCTAAGTCAATCGTCATAAAAATGTTAGTAGCATTGTTGTGTTCGACAATTAAAGATAAGATACTCAGTTCCTCAGTATAAAATTCCGGTTTAAATTCGCTTCTACCTTCGACCTTAATATTGTGTGAAATTAAAGCAAAGCATACCTCCTGTGGAATAAAAGAAATTTCAACTTAACATACCTTCTGTTAGATACGCGATCAAGGACTTGTGGAATGACAGACGATTTGTAGCGTACTGACGTTTATTGCTAATGCCAAGGTGGACGCAGCCACCACATATATATACCTATAACCATACATAACAGTTCCTCCCTCTATAGCTTAACACGTATTATATGTTGATACAGAAGAAAGGCTTATAATTTACCCGAGGTATATCACGCAACACCCTATCCGAATTTACCACCGTTTGTTGTTGAGTTGCAGGGGAGTCCCTCGCACTTTCATTTTCCATTCCCACCGCCTCGTAGAATTCTTCTTCCTCTGGAATTGCTTGTTGGACATTACACTCCGCAAGAGGCTGGAGTTCTGAGCTCGGCGCATCGTGGGATTGGTCAAGCCCCTCCGACAACCTTAGCTGCGGCGGCTGCACAGTGGGTGTAACGTCTTCTAACTCTATCTGGCATTCATGTGGTGGGCGGTTATTGTTGGTAATACCTCTATACATCTTTAACTGATTTTTGTGTTTTTTACAAATTATTGATGATTGATAATCCTTAACTAGATAAACAACTTTTCCTATTTTCTTAACAATAACTCCTTTATTCCAAAAACTAAACTTATTATTTGATTTTTTATATAGTACATAATCTCCTGATTTATAGCTCTGTTTATTGTTTCCACCATATGATTTATGCTGCAAACACTGTTTATTTTTAACGATTTTGGCAAGAGTGACGGACGACAACGGCGGAGTTACCGGATTTATCAAATCTAAGCGAGATCGCAGTTTACGGCCGAAGACTAGCTGGGCAGGTGATGAACCCGTAGTCGAATGGATAGAATTCCTATAGTCTAATAAAAATTTTAGGAGTTTGTTATTAATTTCTTTGATACTATTATTGCCATAAATACAAGATTTTATTCCCCGTTTAATTATTTTAACGTAGCACTCCGCTTGCCCATTGCTGGCTGGATGATAGGCGGGTGACGTCATATGAACAATCCCGTTTGAAGTACAAAACACCTTCAAAAAGCATATCTTAAATATTGCTTTGACCCTTCTTATATATTTAAAGCCTTTGTGAATAGAAAAGCATGCGAAGCCCTTGAATTAAATCGACCAACAAACATCAGTTTGTTAAATTATATGTGAAGGAAAAGTAATGCTGCGCACCGGCAGACAATGAGTCGCCGTCACACAAACATAGGATCTACAAAAAAGAGCGTGGGTGAAGTAGCAAAAAGGGCTTAGGCCTCCACTAAATTTGCCAAGGTCACCATGACTTTTCTATTAAAAAACCCACCCCCATATGTCACCATGCATTGTGTTCTCATCCAAAATGGTAGCGGCGCTGACATTGACAAAGGGTGTTGGGCTAAACTTTATGCAGAACAAAAGGGCTTTTTTCTTTCAAACATATTTTGAAGTGGCAGAAAAAGTTGATATTTAGAATTTATACGATTCACAATATGGGAGCACCTGTTCCTAATTGCCACCTTTTGGCGGCGGGCCCTTTTGTAAAAGCAAAAAAATATGAATATTATCGACATAATAATTTTTGAAAAAAAAATTTTTTTGTCGTTTAGACGAAATTCTTTCTGTTACTCAAAAATGAAGTTTTGAACTTCCTTACAGTATGATGGAATGACGGTTAAGCTCACAGTAAAGTATACAGTTAAATATACTTTCATATTAGAATTAACTAATTTAAAAAATTTTCATGCACCCTAAATAGTCTGTCACTGATTTCGTTTATCCAACAATGAATTCCAAAGCCTCACTTTATTCCTAACTCTGCAAACTTAGGGTCCTTACAGTTGCATAAGCCTGAAAAACCTATCGTGATTGGATGCCAAGCTTAATCAGTGTCCATTCCGACAGCACCACGCCCCAACCGAGTCCCAGCTTGCATCTGTCGACACCGGGTCAAAGGGCTCCAGGTGAACCATCTACGACACTAATGCTATGTATCTATTCAATCGCATTACCCCTCATGTTTCAAATCAATCATCAATTTGAATACATTCAGATACATCGGGTATATCTACTAACTTAATAAACATCAAACTTGTGATATTCGATCGGAGCTTTGTTCCGTCAATGGGCTGTTGTTTTATTAGCTGCATCATTGTAGTGTTTTGTTTTGACGGGTCGTCGTCGTCGGTTCGACTTGTTCTGTTCTACTAGTTCGATTGCAACTTTACAAGTCAATGAACTTTGCGAAGATTAATGTTTTGTTTTTCAATTGTGACAAACATGTATACGGTCCTGTGTCGCTTGCAATACTGAAAGCCTTAGTATGATGATGTTCAGTAATTGTACTCGTTCTTATACTCTTCAAATCGGATAATAGTAATGCAGGATACTGCCACTTGGTTCAGATGATATACATGAGGGTAGTAGCTTCAACCGTGGTTTATTCTGCAAAGAACCCGATAATGGCTCAAAGTGAAGAGAGGAAAACTTCAGCAGACCCCACTAAGATAAGTTTTAGTTCAAGTAAGCTTAATTGACGACGATTAATTTGACGACCTCCGTAGCCGAGTGGCTTGCGCCGGACTTTGGGCGGCGCTAACTCCTGAGGTCCCGGGTTCGATTCCCGGTCGGGTCAATTTCGAAAATGAACTTTTCGATATTGTGTCGGGTCTGGGTGGTTGTGGTACCGTCGTTGTTTCTAATTTCCATGAAACGAGTGCTTTAGATACTTACCTTGGGATCAGAACAATGTATGTGAAGTTGTCTCATATTTATTATTTATTTATTTAATCAAATTTTTATGTAGTCATGATTCTACCACCCCGATAGATTAATCCTTCGCAATTACCTAACTAACAAGTTGCTGCTGACTCGATACATATGACAAATATCCCGGCTCTTAACTCATGACAATCCGCAAGTGTGGAGCCTTCGTTTCCCATAAATATGCTACCTATTAAATGTAAATTTCCACCTTAGTTATCCATTTGAAACGGCCGTTGGTCGCAGGGAGTTAATTGTGGCGAAAGACGCTTTCATACTGGTCGGTGATTCAGCTAAATGTTTTGTAGGTAGGTTTGGGAAGCGCTTCTCTGTCTTGACGATCTCTACGAGATAGGAGGGCTAGGAGGATAGAGAGGAGAGTCCCATATAGTCCCAGAGTAGACATGACCATCTGCGTCCATCCATAGACGCAGAGGTACGCGTAACGCGTTCTCTCAGTTGTAAAAAGGTTTGGGAAGTGCTTGGTCTTCATCTCACTTCATGATAAGCAACGATAACGGCGAAAATGGAAACGCACCTCACTTGAAATCTTTAGCGACTGAGGGACCTAACTTGGTTTGTCTGAACACAGCAATGCTACTATGACTTAGATAAGATGGAGGTAGCTAACGAGGCGGATTTAGGAGGATAGGAATCGAAACCGGCACCTTTAGGTCTAAGACCACCATGAAGTATATATAGCCAACAACCACAGAGCGGTTACAATTAACGCTTTATTCTGTAAAATTAACACGAGTTTTCGTAGAATAGAAGTTTTTACATTATGTGACTTTAGCCTTAGATTCTTAGCAAGGCAAAGTGAGTTAGTGAGTTACAAGCCACTCATTACAGCTGGTTACAGCGTGACCTATAAATAGCGATATATAGATTGATATTGAAAATGCACGGATATGTCTCCGTTATTGGAGGGAGTAAGACAGTGAATACATATACACAGAGTATAGTTCAACTCTTCTAAAATGTATTTTTAAATGTTGTTTGATGATGTGTTCTACAGCGTGTGTATTCCATACGATTCTATATTTTAAGGGCAGTTAGATAAGACCATAATTAACGTAAATTTATACATTAAGTTGACAAAAGAAAACATTTTTTTTTCTTACAAATTAATTCGGCACGCAATGTATTCAAATAACCAAGTCGTCTACGTAAGCACTTTAATAAAAGTGTCAAAATTGTCAACTCAATATTTGCATTACATTGCTGGCCGGGAAAACTTTAAAAAAATCATTACGCTTAATTATTGAAAGTATTTGGTAAAATTTATTACTGTACCTCTTAATACTGCTTAAATCTATCGTATGTTAAAATTTAGGATCGTATGGAATACACACGCTGTATAGTTTTTTTAGTGTTTTTGTTATTGTTAAATACTTGTTTTATAGCAAAACAAAAAAAACTGTTTAATTTTAATGTAATAAGGTAGTTTTTGTGACTTTAAAAAAAGCAATGTGTTTACTCAAATTAACTAGAAGCAAATAAATGTATTGCGTAATTCTGTTAGTCCTTTACTTTGTTATTACTATTTTACACAATTAAATTTAACAAGTGAGTTAGCATTTGAGCATATAAGGAAGTTTAGTTTAGAACTAAAACGCTGTGAAAATTATAAATGAAACTTTACTATAATATTAGAATTAAATTCCTCATACAGTCATAGTCAAGCAACAGTTGTTGCACCTAATCCGAGCTCAAAAACAAACAATATTGTTTTATAATTAATCCAAATATAAAAACAATACACTCCAATTCAAAATGATCCAACCACACCAATGCCGAAGATATAACATATTGCGTTCCCAATTAAGGGTGTGCTCCCCGCTGAGACCTACTGACGGAGGCTCAATTTAAATAGCCAGCCCACGATTCGACCCTTTCAGAAACCCTACTGCTTTATCACAAACTTTCCCCTTAACTACCTACAAATAAGAGTCACGGGATCGCATACGTAAGTTGGTAGGTGGTCTCAACTATTAGTTAAGCCCTCCGGTCATTGGGCACGTTCAGAAACTTTCAACTGTATTTTAGTTGACAATGAAAAAGTGAATCAGATTGTTTGAGAACGGATGATAACGTGACCTTTTAATAACAAAATGGTACCTGCAATTGTTAGGTATTAGTATTATAGTGTAGGTATATAAATTTTGATCAATTTTACGGCTGGGCTCAACCCTTCCCACATAAACAATAAGCACATAGCGATATTGGGCCACCACCCATTATGCTGACCACTTTTCAGATAGGTCCAGAGATCCCGGTTTCGATTCCCAGCGGTACCCCCCATGTTTGTGCACTCATTTTGGTTGGTGGTAGGGTTGTTTGTCCGCCTGGCTAGCAACCACCATTTTATCTAAATTATGTTGCCATAACATGAATGCTTGTAGCTTTGTTGTGTTCCGGCAGCCAGAGATAAGATTGCCAGTGCCCTAGTAGTAGAGGATTCTGGGTGAAGTGCGCTTTCAACTTCGGCCTTATCAACAGGTGAGATGAAGGCATAGTGCTTACCCGTAAGAAACAAAAAAAATAAAGAAAGGTATATTATTGAGTGCCATCTAACGACAATTACTCAGACAACAGCTAAACTTGCCTGCCCGATGCACGTAGGAGCTCATGATAAATTAAATTTGGTAACCCATCTGATGACTCGGTATTGCAAAATGGTAGTAATGTGTAGCGGTCTTCCGTTCCACCAGGTTAAGAAGAGGAAAGACGGGTGTGTGCACTTGCGTTTGCGCGTACGTTTGTGCACCAAAATATCTCCTGCGCACTTGACTGGCTTCTACTGACTAGTAGTATTGAAGTTGGTTTAACTTGCAAGACTGCCACAAAAACGCAGAAGCCATCAGTGATCCAAGCATTTGCCCAAAGTAAGTTAAAAACTTCTCCGAAGATAAAGAATTGCTATCTTATCTTTATTATTTTCGTATGCCGATAAGGCAGATCGCAGTGAAACCTTATAATCAATACAATTAGACCTAATGACTTACCTGTGAATCAATAATAAATTATATGAATTTGAATTTGAATTTGAATTTGCACCACCCCATCTCTTTCCGTGGGTGTCGTAGAAGGCGACTAAGGGCCTATCTCTCACCCCTCCCCCTCCCAACTCCTATTCCCACCTCAAGATCCAACTCCTTCCCCAAGGCCGCGATTACTTTGGTTTTGCGGATGTCCATGGGCGGCGGTGATACTTTCCATCAGGTGTCCCGCTTGCTCGTTTGCCTCCTTTTAACATAATAAAGAGACCATTCCAGAGGATGGGCAGCAGCGGGTTTCTTTAATTATTCTCACCATACTACAATGGCAAATTACCTTTATGAAATGTGATCCTTGGGGGAGGCCTTTGTACAGCACTGGCTTCTTTTTTTTTCTTTTTTTTTAATACATAGATCGGTAAATGAGATTTTGGCTGAGATGATGATGAAGTTAAAGACTGAAGGTGAAATTAAGCTGATCATAATTTTAATAGATTTCGAAAGAAAATATATTTTAATACAATCTGGAGTGCTGTTTGAATATGTCACTCTTTCTACGTGCATAGTTGGATCCAAGCATTATATTTAACATTATTTAGTGCGTCTAGCACTTTTCTCAAAAGTTTGAATCTTTTTAAAGTCTTATTTTTTGTAATAAGGTCACTTCTACGAATAGAATAATCCTAAAAAATTAAAGTTACGCCAACAATACTTCAGTAGCTCAGAAAAGGCATTTATTTATTTATTTTAAAGTGTCACATATTGGAAAATGTCCTCCCCGTTATAGAAGGACACTGTCCATCACAAATCGAGAGTTATCCGAGTTTCAAGCATCTACAGTCAAACATTCAAGCTGTCGCATCCACTCGTAGGACTTTATGCAAGCATCACTAGAAATCTAATAACACAATCGAACGCCAACATCACAGATCCGTAAATCATTTCCCACGCCTTCCGCCCGGTCGCCGCCATTACTCTTAGTAGAAACGGCCATCGCCAACTATGGCAACACTAACCGATGCCCGTGTCAGCTAATTAAAAGTAAACATAATACGTAAGCATATCGGAGGGCAATCGCAGAAGTCACGGTGGACGGATGGCCTAAAGCAATGTTTGATGGATTGGAATGACTGATCTTAGCTAGTGGGGAATATAGAGCAGTGTTTGATACAGAGACTTCAACGAGTTATTTTCGAAGTTTTTTTAAGAATTGAAGAGTTTAATTGTGATTTGATAACTAACAGTTGATGTAATTTTTCTGATAATAAAAATATAAAACTGCTCATAAAGTTATTAAGCAACATCAAAGCCAAATAATAATAACGAAGATTAGTATATTGTATTTTATTTATATTAACCAAGACCACAGCACAGATTTTAATTCGTGGTGTTACAATCGTCAATAGGCTTTGGTGGCCATTAGACGAGCACAAATGTAGGACGCTTCTTAAAATAAAAAAAAATAAACATACTATCCCTAGATATCTCTGTTCGGAGCTACTACTCTTCAACTATTCATTCATTAGTTTCCTTCATTACTAACATCAATTAATTTCTTTGTTACAATGTGTCAGTTGTAAATTGAGAAGCAAACACTATTTTACAAGTTTTTTTCGCCTCCTCGTTGACTGAGACAAACAATGCGTATGAGAAACGACCTGTTCGTCTATTTGATGCTTAATGAACTCCGAAATGGTGTGGTTATAACTAATAGGAAAAGTAATAATAGGTGTAGGCTTAAGTTTGATAGGTTCTTCATATTATGTAGACCCATTGTATATAGATACCTAACTTTACTTAAACATAAACTACACTACACGATTGAATTAGGAAATTTCTTGTAATTATAGCTGTATTTAATGATAAATAAACAAAAAATATGGCAGGACCCTGTTTGCGCGTTGAATTGGCGGTTGTGGGATTTAAGCAACTTTTCAAAACATGGTGCCCGGATGGGTTAGTAGTTTATTGCAGTAATAGTAGGTACTATAACGTTAACATTTAAATTCAACTATACGGAATTTATAATCTTTTTTTATTACTTTAGATATTTATAAAGAGCGTCATAAGCTAAATTCTTTACAATATAATATATTTTAGCAGTTTTTAATTAGAAGTAGCAAAATTAACATAAACTGCTATGTACACAGGCCTCATTAAAACTTGCGAGACATACAAACAAACTAGTAATAATATAAAACTTATTATTAAACCACTTATTAATATTCGCAAAAGTTTCATCTACATACATACATACATACTTACATACATACATACATACATACATACATACATACATACATACATACATACATACATACATACATACATACATACATATGTACCACCATACATATGACCACTTCTTTCCACTTGCTACGATCCTTACATACTTGTTTCGCTTCGTCCACTTTCATTATTCCCTTCATACATGCTCTTCGGTTTAGGGTACTCTTGACATCTACACTTCAAGTAAAATAGAAAATCGCTTACAACATTGAACAACACAATAATCAAATAGTCTTAAAGACTGGAGCGTATAATATTTCAGTTTACGTAACTTGCCATCAGATTGTAAGGGCATCCGTATCTCTTTGGCAATGAAGTACTTTTGAACTAATCTAAGCTTTTGAAAAATGAATTCAAACTTTTGTTTTACACACTGTCAAGATGAAGAGAATAGCGAACCTTAGCTCTAGCCCGTGGAACATGGGATCACTTCACTGCACACCAAATGTATTCCAAGCGTAGAATATAGGTATGTATGGTAAATGAGAAAATAGCACACTCCCAGCTCCCACCGCTAAGGGTATGGTAAAAAATGATGGAAAAGAAAAAAAAAATTCGGCCTCGCGAATCAAAACAAAAACAATTCTTTGAAATCTTAATCCAATTCACCAAAAAACTCCTAGCAAAAAGCCAAACGTCAAAATCATCATTTCACAAATTCAAAAAAATAATCCTAACGTTCAAAAAAATAATCTAAAAGGCTAAACGTCAGTGAAAAAATGAAAAAGAACTCCTTATGCGAAAATAAAAAAGGTCGAATGTGGCGAACGCTACAGTACCTAATATTTATACTTCAACCCTCACAGGGTAGTGCTATGGCATGATTTTACCATGTATTTGATTTTCCATATAACTTCCCATTACTGTTTTTATGCCTGAGCCCCGTGCGGTGGACTACTTATAAGTTGATGATGCTCTATTTACTTATTGCATTCGAAAACGCTTACGATTAGTAGTTTCATTACAATCATGTCTTGAGTAAGCATTAAATATAGGTTGTTAAAAAATCGGGAGAAGTCTTTTTTATATTTTAAAATTCAGAAAACTCATTAAGACGTTCTGACATAAAACTGAATGACAAAAGAAATCTTTGGAAGCTGATTTAGGAGTTATGCGCAGTGTCAAAGCAGTAAGTAAATCACTGGGGGCCGTAACAAGAAAATAATGATTTATAATGTGCAACTAAAACGTTATTAGGGTCCACACACGAACACACCAACACACGCACACACACAAAAGCAAAATCAATAAAAATGATCCAATCTTAACAGAATAAGATTACTGATTCGCTGCGCCGTCATCGGTCGACATAAAATATATTTCGACAATTTCGCTTAACGTTGTCATTTGATAGAATTACGGTTGGGTTGTGTCACGTAAATCATTATGTTTGAGGTTTTGCGACCTCCGTCGGAGGGTTAAGAGGAATATTGCGAGTTTAGTGAAAACGATCGGGTTAGCCTGAATGGAGTCATAAACTACGAAGGGACGCGACTCGGAGTGACTGACAGTGCGATTTACGGAGTATTGTCGTGTGTTTGCCTAAACTCCTGTGTAAACATGCGAGTGCCATTACATTGAGGAATGAGTAAACTGCACACTTTATTATTTTTGTATACAACAACATTAATTAACGGTGATTTGTGTTGGACTTTTAGAGCAACGCTTGTGACCATAGATAGTAAAGTTACAGTATCCATTATTAACGTTAAATACCAAAAAAATTTTGCTCCTCATTTATTGTAGACCAAACAAGATGTTCTTATTAATCGTGATACATCACAATTCCACGAAAGAATAATCGTTTGTTAAAACCAACTGCTAATTGTTTACATTTCCCGTTCAGAAGCCGAAGGACTAAGCACGCTGGCCGAACAAAAAAGCTCTTCTCATCATTAACCCGAAAAATAATTAAATTTTATAACAACTCCGCCTATTTTTGGCTACCAAAACCACTCCCGTATTGAATTCTATTAAAACTTAATTAACTTTTTCTCGGGAGTTATAAATTTTAATAAGGTTTAAAACCGAAAAGGACGCTCAATTTGTTTTGCTACTTCTAGCAGTCACTTGTCGCTTTGATAAATGCGTTCTTGGTTAAAGAAAATTGCATTTTGTTTAGTCGAATGCCGACGAAAAGGTATCGTCACGGCTGTTAAAAGAATCGGCCGACAGTTTAGTGAGTTATGAAATAAGCTTATGGGCATTTCACAGTGCATTAAACTTCGTTTGGTGATCATCATTTTGCTTTTCTAATTAAATGTCATATATGAAATTTACATACACGTTGCATTGGGAAAATTTACTCTTATAGTTTTACCACTTTGGCAGTGAAATTAATAATTTGTTTTTAATGTCGTGTAATTTGCTTAGATTCTTTAATTTGGAAATCATTGACCTTTCTAGAGCATTTGAACTGCAATCGTTGAACAAAATTTCTTATACTTTCACCAAGGTCTTTTTTCCACCTAAAAATTATATACCATAATAAATGTGATGCGTGATAAATTAGAAACATCGATAATCTTACGAGACCAATTGATGGTATCTATCAAGACTAACTGAATTCTTCTATCGAACGGCAACACCAAGATAAATACTACCTCCGAATCCCACATGACAATTAAAACTGCAGTAACAGTATTCAGCTAAATCCTCACTCACTTCTATCAGAGCTGAATCCACATAATGGAATAACAAAACGCAGGAATTCCATCCACGCAGGACATGCCCTAAGGCGGTCACCGATCAGCGCACAGTCCGCACCATATTTCACGGTCCCGCACCGAACGTTTGGGAACACCCGCTGTGCTTCTGAATTAAGTAAAAGCCTTCGAGCTCTTGTTTCTTGATACCTCTAGTTGGTGTAGGGTGCATGCATATTGGTGAGTAGGTCATTTCGGACTTCAAAAAACTCAGCATTAGTTAAGTCTTTATACTGTCACACTGTTGGGTCACACCCTCATCATTGAAATCAAGTCTTCGCTACATATAGTGGCTATTGCAGTCCAGTGATCGAAAGCCCGCGCTACGCATCGAAAAGTCTGAACACACTTATCCCAGTCGAGGAATTAAAAGGGACACAGAGAAAAAGAAAAAGAACGCCAAGTGCCAAAATAAAAAAAATGAAAATAGTCCAAAAAACTTTATAAGTGTATTATTTTGTAAAATATTAATCTAGTCTTTGGTGAAATTTTATGATCGCTTACCCAAGTTTCAGATTTGGATATTAGCCTTACGTCGTTGATATTCCAACTATCTTTACAATGTGCCAATTATTTCCATATAAGTACAGTCAATGAGTCGAATACGCTGTCTGCTAGTGTTCAAGGAATATTACAAGCTAAACCTCTTCAAGGCTAAAGTGAATATGCACTTTCTAGGCATATACTTTAATGCACATCTCGCTTATCATCAGGCAAGGCAGGTGATCAATATAAACAAAATCAACGAACGATTGCGTTGCGCAAGCGATACCTCTGGTTTTGCTAGGGTCTGCTTATTAAATTGTCATACTTTAAATAAAAAATAACCCATGACATTCTCATGCATTGACTTTTTATACTGCAATTCTTAGATTAAATTGATCAACACTTTATTGTTTACACTTACAGTATCCTTAAAACACCGCTTATTCGTAAAAACTTTGACAGAGACTTTGACTCTTAAAAATAAATTTACCCGATTCGATCCGAACTTTAGAGAATCTATTAAGGAACGGAGAGACGCTAGCGTGATACCGTTCCCTATAGAAACGCTTTGACGTTATTTCGGTACAGGGCTTGAGGAACCCTTTAAGTTTCTAGACACCCCCGAACAAGCCCGGCGACGCTGTGAAAGCCGTTTGAGGCCAACAGCAAAAAAAGTTCTTAAAAAAGGTCTACAACAAATCTCTTCAGCACTTTTGGCCTCAACTGTGACCGTGCCTCAACCCACCTTAATAGATGTCTCGGTCCAATTTTCCATTTGACGTGTTTTTAATTTAACGTCTACGCCCGCGGCTGCCGTCGGAACCTAAATAATGTACATATTTTACCCAAATCATACGCAGCCGCTCATTACGGACCTCATTTGAATACCAACCCGCTGTTTATATGGTTGAATGGAAAACAACAGGCTTGTGACACATTTTTAGGTCAGTTTTAAGCTTGTAAACAGTATTTGAACGTACCGAATGGGTTATCGATTTTGTATAAAGGTTGACGATATGTTGACTGTAAAGTCCGTTTAACAATTATCTAATGAGATCCAACGTACACTACTTAGGATAGATAACCTTTTTTAAGTTGTACTTACATCAGTGGTGAAGTGGCCTGATCTAGGATAGCTATGCCAAGCAGTTTGCGTAAAACTTTAAATGGAATACGAAACGAAGTTTTCAAACGTTTACTTGATTCGAAATGAATTTTCATTATTATGAAATTTATTTCCTGAATTGCGGTGACCGTTTACGGCACTGTGGTTTACGGTACGCTGGAGCGAATTGTTCATAGAAACATTTTAAATCCCGTGGTATTTCAGAAACAACAAAAAAATAAAAATCATTTATTCTTTCTCACAAAGGATACCTTTTAGGATGTGTTCTATAAATAATAATTTACTATCACGTGATGAAATGATAAAGACATTAGAAAAGATTTTTTTCCTGGAGAGAATTTGCTGATTGCCTCAGACGGCATTTTCAGCTTCACCTGGCTCTTTTGGAGGCGGCGAGAAACTTAAAGGGTTCCTCAAGCCGTGTGAAACGAAGCACCTTCGGAGGTTTTCTAGAGGGAACGGCATCATGCACTAGTTCGAGTCCCCGTGCCCTACTAGATTCTACAGTTAAAACAAGCTACGGATTGCAGAATATTTTGTATACTGATCTCCAAACATCAGTATGAAGATGACACTAAATAAATGATGATGATGATGATTAGTTTAAAGCGATTTAAAAAAAACTATTTATAAAATACACAAATTAGCTTAATTAAATAAAAACAACCTTTATTGTGAAAACAAATCATATTAAAACGTAGGTACTTTACAAAACACAAAGACACCATGTTGACATTGAATAGGGCTTTTTTTGGCTTCAAATGAATAGTGATAACTAAATTGGTACGAGATACAACCACGATAGCCCAATGTTAAGGCACTGATTGTCTTTGCAGGTTCGAGATATTTTTTTTCAATTTTGCTGTTTAATTTTTTTATTGAAACTAGCGATTGCCCACATTTTATAGCCCTGCGACATAAAAGATCTGAGATCTGAAAAATGTCAGCGAGCTAGGTCCAGCAGTCTGGACTATGCGAAGTTGATTGTTCCTCAGCCAGCCAATAGGACTTTGATTATTATTATTTATTTAAAAAAAAAAAAACAAAAAAAAATATTTTCAATTTTTTTTTTCTTTTATGGATAAAAACAAATACAAAAGAGTATTTAAAAAGTCATGGAAACTTATTTTAGGCTATTTATACATTTCACAAAAAATTCGGCTCACAACATGGTTAGATCCGAATGTAATATGAGAGTCAGTGGCTGAAATTTACAAACACAATTGTACATAAATATTCTCTTTTAACCTCATCACCAGCTTATTTATATGTCCCCACCTATGCTGCAAGGTGATCACCACCACCACCACCACCACCACCACCAATCCAATGACCGGCCTTTGCGAAAGCTTAGCTTCAACAATCGCAGACCGGGCGCGTACAAATGAGTTATCCAAATCCGAATGCGATGCACATCCATCGCGATTAAATCGGAGCGACACATGTGTGAGTCACCGACTGTACCGGTGCCGCGGGGTCACGAGGGGTCATCCGCTCAACTTTGACCAGGCACGGGTCGCCGAAAATAGCTTTTACATCGGCACTCGACGGGTTGACCAATGAAGTGGTGACGAAGTTGGATCGTAAAACTTTTTGCTTAAACGCGGAAAGGGAATGTCGCAAATGGATATAAAGAGTTTGTGTGCGATGGCTTTATTGCTTGATGTGCTAAGGAATCGGACATTTTGTTATATCAAATTTATGTTTCTTCAATGTTTCAATGTTTCTTCTTTTTGATAGAATTAAGAAAAAGAAAGGCTGAAGTCGTCAAAGACCTGAAGGAGATCAACATACCTGAATGGTCGGAGCTGGCCTAGACCGAACAAAATTATTACACAAAACTACATTTTCAAACACCAAATGTTTTACAAGTCATCCATTGCACTCATCAAAACTGTTCAAACATTAATGAAAACCTTTGTGGCCAAATCACAAGCTCTTCACAATCGATTATAAAAGTTAAGCCACCTTAGAAAATGTCAAAGACCGGATGGGTGGCCGCTGACGCGTTTAACAATTTAATCGCCAGTCAATAATCAATTAACAACAAAATTATACAACAACTATCTTCACCCCACCTTTGCCAGTACAACAAAAACACAACTCAATTTGTCACTGTAACCATCAAATTATAATTTTTTGGGACCGGTCTCATAATGATAAAAGCTCGTTGGATAGTCGTGGTGTAGTAAATTTGCACATAAATTGTCATAATTTGCCATTAAACTGTCGATCGTCGAATATTTATTTGAACATAGAATGGCATTAGCTAGTTTATGCCCACAGCTTTGCTCAATTAGTTTGATAGATAAAGTTATTTAGTTGTAGATAAAAACTGGAAAATAAAATGTTTTTGTTTTGTTTATATAATTTTAGCGCAAAATTTTGTTGTGAAAATAAACTCAAAAATAGGTTGTGTTTTCTTTACCATTGTGTTCTATTATATAAATGAATCAATTTGTCTACATTTACTTTTGTTCGCTTAAAAGTAAATTTTGTGTTTACGTAATACATTGCACAATGTACCCCCTCTGATTTCCAGTGGTTGGACCAGCGCACTGGTCCAAGATCCAAAAGTTGCTGGTTCCTTTACTAGCAGGGGTTTAAATAGTCAGCACTTCGGTAGTTAAGGTTCCAGCTAAACTGCTCTCCTACTTACTATTGGGTCAGATAAAGGCCAGGGGATTTGAAATTAATCGAAGTTCCTCAATTGAGAGGAAATGAGCCTGACTAGAATTGACAAGATATTTGGACTATAATGATACATCATTATAAAATAGGTGACACGGGTTTGTAGTTTGCACCCGCTTTGCGTGCGATCAGAATAACACCAAAGAAACATAGTATAATAAAACTGTATTTTTTCGTTTTTTTTAATATTGCTCATTGCTTCGAACGTTATTTTCAGCGTCACGGAACTTTTTGGAGGAAGGGAGAGTGGGGGGCGAGAGACTTAAAGGTTTTTACAAGCCGTGTGAAACATAACACCGTCCCGTCACTGTTAAAAAAGACGAAGTAATATGAGATATTAAACTAAATTATAAACACACAACAAATTAATTATTTCATGTTAGACACGAACTTGATCCACCGTTCGAAACATGTTGAAATTTTAAATGTTTTAAAATAATTTATGGCGTATTTCCTTTTTGTGTTAACCATTCAGCAATATATTATTGACATGATTATTAGAGTGGACTTAAAAATCATGTTTCAAACACCGTTCTATAATTGTGTAAGTTATGATTCTGATTTCAATTTTAAATATAAACTAATCTTGATCACCATAATATGATTGAAGAATCAGTAATTAAGTTAGTAATTTTCAACCGCCTCTGTGGTCTAGTGTTTAAGACCACCGATTTTAGACCCAAAGGTCCCGGGTTCTATTCCCAGCGGGGGGTACATGTTTGTGTACTCGGTTTGGTTGGTGGTAGAGGTTGTATGTCCGCCTGGTTAGCTTGTGTGTTCCGGCAACTAGGGATAAGAAAGCCAGTGCCTCAGTTGATGAGGATTCCGGGTGAAGTGCACTTCCATTTTCGGCCATCCATGAAGGCTAAGTGCTTACTCGTTAGCAACAAAAAAAAAGAAAACTCAAAGGCTGTGAGATCTCCGTCAATTAGATGACTTATAAGGTGAAGATCTGAATCCTGAGGAGATGGAACCCAGACCTGAGCATTTACCTGTAACGAAACAATAAGCATTCACCGTTTGAAAATGTTGTCAAACTGAACAACGAATAAAAGCAGTTGGATGAGGAGGGCCGAATATCAGTCTCTGTGATGACAATGGAGAAGCCTGTGCCCAACACCGGAATTATTTAAGCTGATCGTGATGAAGAGCATGATGACGATGGTGATGATAATAATGATGAACAACAACCAGTAGATCTAAACAACTCGTGTCAGCTTTATTGATTTGCTTGAACAACAACGTTGACTAAAACGCAAACGCAAGAAACAGAAATTGACATTTAATTGTTAACGTTCTCTACCCATTTGCCAGCTAAATAATTATGACAGTGTATCACAGAAAATACAACCAAATAATACCTACTTATAGACCACAGTACTTCAATGAACCCTTTCCGAAAATCTAATGAGCTAACCTGTAAAATACTTATGTATTTAAATGAAAACTTTCGTATGGATTTTTTTGCGTCCACATCTCTAGTACTTAATGTGATGTATCCAGTCAACCTATGACCACAGACGCTTGAAGGGTTCGAAACGTAATGTAAAAAATAATATTGATGCGACTAGATCTATGTATAGAGTTATATGAAAAAGTTATAAAAAACTTTAGACAAGAATACGTATGTTTGCCAGATAAGTATGTCAATAAAAAAAGGAGGCAAATTATCTGACAAGGAAAAGAACATCGCAAAATTTTGATGCCCACCGTAATGACAACTTGAAACAGTTAAACAGTATTAAAATTATTCGTTTGCACAGTGCACATAATCGCACAAAGGCCCAAAGCAAACATACACAAAGGCGACTTACAAACAAATTTAAATTCCCCGTCCTTTGTCAGGCAAACGAGAAAAATGTTGCGCTGCGAAAACACAACGTCCCTCCATTTCGCAATACCTCATCAGATTTTTATTTATTTATCGCCACCCTTTTAAGTTGGAATCGCACCAATACATTTGGTGTCTCTGCCTAAAACAAACAATTTGTAATCCTGAATTATGTGCTGCTGAATGCATACATTTAAGAGATATGAATCTACAAAAACAAGGATGTGACAGTTGTCGAGATAGAGACACTAAATTTTGTCGATAAATTTATAATCAACCTCTCAACATAGAAGCATAACAAGCATTACATTTTAAGAACTTTCTGAAGTTAGACTAATAATTCAAATTACTTACATATAATATTTAATTGTGATAAGCTTCTATGGTTTTTTCTTCTAAATCTTACCTTTAGCTATGAGTGCCTCTTTGCTATTCAAGCTGTGTCAGCAGCAATAACCTCTCATGTCAACGAAAGTATCGACAAAAACAACACTAATATTAAGTCATCGGTTGAATCAAATAAAAACATCGTCGTACACCTCGCCCCCGACCTTTGCAGCATAGCGTGACTATTTGTCACCCGCACTCGACTCCCGTACAGGCTTGCTGTGAACATTTTGATTCGCATCACCATCGATATTTCGAAACAACACTACTACAAACCACGATTGAAGTAAAATGATCTTTACCATTCTATTTGTACAATTTGATTTGCTTCAACAGTTTTTATGACTTACGATGTTTGAAGATGATATAACAAATTTATTTTACACATTGCAGCTAAGGACAACGTTGTCGTAACTGCATTGCGATCAATTTGGTAGACATTGCTTGAATTCTTAATTCTTAACGCTGCTAAAGGACCATATATTCTTTTTGGATGTAACATTTTATTGAAAAGTCAGATCCGATGTATTAAGTAGTTAGCTTTATTAATTGCTTAGAGTTATAATTAAATACTATCAGCGGTTGGTATACAGTTTGCATTGAGATCAAGCTATGGACGATTAATAAAATTAATTATAAAATCTGAGATAACTGTATTTGACTGAGATCGGTAATTTTATTTTTCTTTTCTTTTCTTTATTTAAAGACCACTAAAAGTTAATTATACTTTCTTTTTTTTAAGTGCTAATTGCTAAAAATAAGCTAAATTAAGTATTTATAAAATACTATAAAAAAATTAAATGTCTGGCTGGGTCGGGTAGGCATTTAGTTTTTTCACTGTATTTTATGAATATTTACCACTAAAAGTTGTTACCTACATCAAAACTTAACATTACATAAACAAAGAAATGCACAACTAAAGTAGTTACAACATGCAAACAATAACAACTACCTATAAATTACTATTATAAATTTAAAAACTTAAGTGTTTAGAAATATAAATACGGAAACTGTGGACTAGTAATTATACTTGGACAGTTGCACTATCTGAGACATCCTAAGCGACGTTAAGATCGAGTAATCTAACTAGAAGGTCACACAGATAGAATACTCGAAATGATTTTTACAGCTGACTATAACCTTCAAAACACCAACGGATGTTGTTAAACAAAAGTCATAAATATAAATTAGCTTCCTGACACATTATATTTATTCGACTAAACTGGATAAAAACACATATACATATACATACATACATACATACATACATACATACATACATACATACATACATACATACATACATACATACATACATACATACATACATACATACATACATACATACACACATACACACATTCATACATACATACATACATACATACATACATACATACATACATACATACATACATACATACATACTCTCAAGTCCTTCTCCCAAAAAAGGGTAGACAGAGCATCAAAATCACCAGTTTTGTGTAAAGCCGTTGTTAGTGACCGACGTCACATTTAGCATAATCAAAGTAGGACTTCGAAGTGGAATAGATAGCATCAATGATAGGTTACTAGCCGATCGCCTGTTGAGTGAGCATCTTGGAACCCTTGTCCCTTAGTTGGCTCTTACGACATGCACGGGAAGTTTTCAATGTCCCAGACCAGCATAGGATATGAGATGCGTAGTTTTTCAAGCTTCAACGTAATATAATATGCGGGCCGGGGTTCGGTCGTAGTAATGTGAAAGTGTTCACTAAAACATTTTTTCTATTCTATCCTATTCGACTCTATTAATTGTATAAACTAAATCGAATTAGAACCACCGTACTTTGTCAAAGCAACTAAGCAATCAAATACGCGCTTGCCGATTTCTAGTGATGTTATTACGATATGGTACCAAAGTATTCAGCGATTTTGTCACTCAACAAAACCAGTTACATATAGAAATAGCCTATTATAAATGAAGTCATAACAAGGGCACCGTATGGCTTGATGAATAAACATGTAACTGCCATTGATATTCTTATGACTGTTTTGGACTGACGATGTTATGGCATCGTTATACCGCGACCGTTACTATTGGGAGGCTATTAAGCCTACTTCTGGCATAATGAACGATAAATCTTCGTTTTAACGAATCAGTTGGTCTGATAGTGTACACCGATTCAAGATAGTTACAAGTATGGTTATAGAATTACTTTGTAATTAAGGACTTTTTATTGTTGTTTAAGTTTTTTATTTATTTTTATGTGACTGTACTTGATTTCAGAATTGTACTATCATTTGCGATCACGAAGGTAACGGCTAAATTTGAAACATGACGGTCGCGGATTTATAAATAGTAAATATCCTATATACTGTCCTCAAATTCAAAATCATTTATTCAGTTTAGACTACAAGTAGCTCTTGTGATTGTCACTATGCCATCGGTTCGTAAGTCTACTCTGGGCGGGAGATCTTGTACTAAGAAGAACCGGCAAGAAACTCAGCAAGTATCCAGCTCTTTTCTCCCTTACAGCGTCAAAAATATTGGAAAATGCCCTTTCATAGCAATAGCAGGACACTTTCCATCACAAATAAACATAAAAAAATATAGAAGACAACCACATGTAAAAAAAAAATTACCTCAGGTACAAGTTTCAATTTCCACAATGTCATACAGTACCGCTAAAGTACTCTAATAAAAGTCAAAAATTGTTTAAGAAAAACAAAATCAAACTATAGTAAATAATACTAAAAATAAGATAAGTATGCAAGAGCAGACCAGCCTCCTCAGGCGGCACCCGTTCACGAGTATGACATATGAATCAGCCATCGCTTCGCTCAACCATATTTTAGGAAACGTAACGACCCGACGCATACGCCACCACCGCAGAGACAATAAAGAGAGCAAGACACATTAAAGATACTCTAAATAAAAACCTAATGATCTATACACGGCAACGCTGTTTGTTAACTGTATGACACTGCTGATAAAGGCTATCATATCAGTATAAAAATTATATAAATTAATTTATTATATTGATTCAAATATAGTATAGTGTGTTTTTTATTATAACCAGGCTGTTTTAATATCTAAATATACTTTGACTGTATAATAGCCTTTTATAATATAAAAGTGTAACTACTTACAATCGTAATCGGGTATCGGGTATCGGGCCGAGCGCTTTGTCTTGCCACCCGGCCACCGAGACGATTTAAATTATAAATTAAAGATTTAAAATTTAATTAATTAAAAACAAATGGATTTACAAATAGTGCAAGGATATTATTTTTTATCACTAGTTAAAATATTTTGATTATATTTATTTCCTTTCCATACACTAAACTTCTGCTACTTCCATGTTTCTGGCACATTTAGATCTGAGTGTTGAAAATAAAACAGACTATGTATCTATAATTAGTAAATACTAGTTATATTGAAATTAAACCACTTTTACGGATCTTTTCGCGTTTATTTTACACATTACTTTTAATTAATGTTTATCTTGACGAGGCTGAGGTGAGGTGGTCGTCTTATAATTAGTTAGTAGCTTCATCTAGCCTCATTTAAATTTAATCAGGTGCGTTCTGTTTTACGCAGAAAGAGCTTACAGTATCTTTTGGTATGGTGTTGGGGCTGTATGATAGGATCACAGGCTAGTGGTAGATTCCAACCATCTTCTCTATTGAAATTATTAGGATGTTTTTTAATTTTAATAGCCTCGCGTATCATCCTAGGGATGAATCGATGTAATGGTTGGGCCCCTCTAGGGCATGTTCGCATCGCATACTGCTCTTATTTTTGCGTCTATGCTTGACGTCGGCTATATGTTCTTTAACGCGGGTTCCTGCACTTCTCTTTGTTTGCCCGATGTAAGAGAGGCCACAGTTGCAGTCGTATGTTGCACTTGACAGGTCGTAAAAACTAAAACGGTACGCACCTGATTAAATTTAAATGAGGGTATACTAAAATACTAACATCAATTAAAAGTAAACAAACTTTGAACATTTGGTCATCGTCGGACGCTGGCCTACTTCATCCGACTGCAAGAAAGCGCTACGCTGCTAAATACACGGACAAAACACTAGTCTAATATTTATTTGTGTGTGTACAGTAATCTTCGTATATAATCTAATAGTAAATAAATCTCTTTTTTGATTCATCCACGGACTGCTTCATTTCGACGCTGGTCAGGTAACTATGATCCTCTCACTGTGGCAAAGACACCTAGCGCTGTCAGCTTCTCTGATCGGTCTTGTGAGACTGCTTGACCGGCAGTTAGATAACCACCTCCTAAACCTTATTCCTCACCACCTTCCGTCTGTTACCTTAGGTCTCATGTCTCTCTCATTTATTTATTAAACATTTATACTGTAGGTTAGGACTATAGTTAGGACTTAGGCTCCGTAGGAACATAGAGACTTAGGTTCTGTAGGGAATAGGGAATTGAATAGGGTAGCTTTAGTCCTCTTCCTGTAGTATAACAGTTTCATGTGTGCCTTGACAAGAGACCACACATATATACACTCTGACATATAACACAATGACAGTTACACTAGTTGGCAGCTGCACAAGTAATGTGTAGATACGTAAAAATTGTTTCATTTCAATATGTGTTCGCGTAAACTTTACAAAACATTATACCAGTTATAGTTTTGCTTGTTTTAAGCTTTCGGCTCATTTCGGCATTTACATATTTATATACCAATATTGATAACCACGCCGTTCTACTATTTGATACGCCACAATGTCACACAGTGGCCTTACGATTCCCGCCCACGAGCGACTTTTTGTAGGACCGAATAATTGGATCGATTTTTTCTCCGACGTTTTAGTACCGATTTTGTCACCGTCTTTTTGTTGACGTGGGCGTTGCAACATAGAATTCCATACATTTCTACTATTACAAAAAAACCTCATCAAAATCCGTTGCGTAGTTTTAAAGATCTAAGCATACATACATAGGGACAGACAGACAGCGGGAAACGACTTTGTTTTATACTGTGTAATGATAATCATATAGGTATTTCAATTTTCAAAGTTTCGTTGTATGTCGGACCTACATAGCCACTTTAATTATTTTCTTCAAATCATGTATTACCTACTCCATCTTATTACACAAACGATTCTATAAATTCGAAATAACGTTATTTAAATCCAATGTGTTCCAGTGTGCGCGTGGGCGTTTGAGGCCATCGAATAAAATCAACTATTCGAAACTGATAGTCGCAGTAATAATTGTTCGAGTTTATCATCATGTTTACGGTCAATTTGGAAATCTTCCAATCAGATAATGTTGACCTAGCTAATGTATTGTGGCCCTCTGTTTAAATATATACGGGCCCTATTTTTTTTTTCGTGCTTTATTGTGGTATTAGTACTAGTCTATTATTGTGGGTATAATAATTTTACGCAAATTTTGTTGCGAAGAAATTACAATTTGAAAGAGTCGAAAAAAAAAATTTCACGAGCGAGATTTGCACATGTTGTACAGAGACAATATAGCATCATAAGAAGTGCACTTAACCCGATTCCGATCTGATCCAATCCCTTCGGACATCTAGTAGGGCACGGGGACACGCACTAGTGCGTGATGCTGTTCCCTCTAGAAAACCTCCAAAGGTGATTCGTTTCACACGGCTTGAGAACCCTTTAAATTTCTCGCCGCCCCTAAAATAAGCCCGATGAAGCTGAAAATGCCGTCTGAGGCAATCAGGAAACTCTCTCCAAAAAAAAAAAATTAACCCAATAATTCAACGGGTGTGGCTTTAAATCCCGCTTGTAGATTTTATTTAACGTATTTCCAAAACCTGGTCGAGCTTACAGTTCACAACGGTAATGTACTTGGCCTTTATTCACCTATAGTAAACTAGTTGTTGCCTGCGACTTCGTTCGCAAAGACTACAGTAAAAAAAAAAAGTATCCTATATGCTGGTCTGGGTCATGGTCTGTATATGAGGAAAGTTTAATTAAAATCCATTCAGTAGTTTTTACGTGAAAGAGTAACAAACATCCATCCATACTTACAAACTTTCGCGTTTCTAATATTAGTAGGATGATGATAAAGCCGAAGTTGGAAGCGCATTTCACCTGGAATCGACTAATCTGAATATATAGTCTCTCAACTGATAGTTACAATACAAAACCATACAATGCTTATCACTCAACTCTTCTATATGCAATTTACGTTTTCATTTACGTTTTGTAATTCATCTTCTTCCAACCCTAAGACTTGGTTTCATCTTGATTACGGTCTCTACTTGCCTATATTAAGTTTGGAAATTAGAGGATCACTCGCGCTTATTTTGACAGAGTCCAAGTTTCAACATTGTCCCCAACCAATTGTAGGGAATAATCTCAAATATAGGACCAATTGCATCCCACGTCCAAACAAAAATAAATGTTCATTAATTACAAACAGTAACCTATCATGCAGATGTTACATTTCGAATTCAACGTCTTGTTCTAACTAGCCAAATATGGTATCCCCACATGAATTATTAGAAATTGATTGAATTAAACTTAATAGACGCCCGACTGAGTGATACGAGCGGCGCGAGCGCACATTATGCCCGAATCATAAATTACCAACAGTCAAACCTCGAATTAAGTTGAGTACCACATTTGGATCATTACTCTTCATAAGACACCGTACTCGTCTAATGGTTCCCAAAACTCCGACTACCGAACTAATAAACATCAATCAAGCGCGAAATCGTTATTAAAACGTATCAATCACATCATTGTCTATAACGAACGTGAATTCATGCAAAGAGGACAAACAAAAGTATAAAAAAATTAAAGGGAATAACGTTTGACGTGAACCTACTGTGCAATATACGAGAGAAACGATTAGTCATTATTTGATTTAGTTCGGCGGGCCGAGTGGTACCTGGGGCGAGGCGGCAGGGGGCTACCACGATCGTCGCTGCTCAGACTGGTGCCGTCGTCATCAGCTAACCTTCTTAGCAGGGGTTATGGATGATGCAGCTCTTTATCCGCCATATAGTGCATAGACAACTTTCTAGTCGATACTAGATCGGTTGAACGGTGTGTAGCGCATTGAGTTTTATTGATACTCTGAACGATATGTAAGCGAGCGATATGTTCCTATTACCTAATACTAACATAGTAGCTCAATTATAGAGAAATACCTAGGTAGAAAGAACGAACTAACATACTTTTCATCAAGTACTGTATAATACAGATTTGGCTATATAGAAAACAAACGCATCTACTTAGGATTTCTTATTGACTCAGTTAGAAAGAATGAAAAATACTTTAAAATAATATTGGTTTTTAAACTGTACTCATTTACTAGTTCCAACCGACTACTTTTATTAGTTTTGCATACCTAAGATTATAATTTTAAATAAATTTAAAAAGATCAATCAATAACGTCAGTTTAGGTATCTAAACAAAAATCAAAACTATCTTAGAATCCCAATTAAAATTAATAAAATTATAATAGTAATCAAATCAAAACACATAGCGCAGGTACAATAAAATGGCATTATCATTTATCAACCACATAATCTTTGATTGAAGTTTTCCATTTAAGAATTTCCAAACGGAACAGAGCGCTGCCTCTATTTGAATATATCATTATTCATGCAATTTATAAATGTGTTGCTTGATAGACACTTTAGCGCGGAAAGGCCATCAACAAATGTTGAAATCAAAGGAACTGCGAGCGTTCGTTTACTCGTACAGAAGTAATAAACTTCAAGGGGGGTTAATTATGAATAAGCAACCTTTTGTTAATAAATAAAAAACACCTGTAACATGAACTGAATGTAACATAATTTAAAGACTTTACATGCTCATTTGTGATTAGCCGGCGCGAAAGGGCAAATCCTTTATTAAGATAGGTAATGAGGTTAAATTCATAATTCAATTCTGAAACGGACCAACTACCAGCAGCATGCAATGTAATTTATGTTCTAGTAACGAGCCTCACGGTACTTATTGATGACGAGTCAACCGAAGTTGCTGACGAAAAATGCGGTAGAAAATTAACTATAAAAAGATGCATCGTTTAATACGGAATCAAGTATTATGAACTCACAATGTGTAGTAAATAAAGCTGATATTGTAAGAGATGATTTTAATGAAAGAAAGAAAGAAGTTAACGATGGATTGTGTGGTAAGTCGGCACCCTGCTGCCGCGGACCCCGACCGCGCCTATCACGGACAAGACATCGATTAGTGATCGACTGAATTCAATTGCATGGCGAGACATGAGTCGATACCGTCCACGAATCGAGATGAACCGATCGAGATTTACATTGTTCAGTTTTTCGAAAATTTGCATTTTGAGAACGTCACGTCAACGACAACGCTGAGTCACCTGACAAATGGAATGATGCGATCGAGCACTGATATCGGACGCGTTGACCGTAAGCTCCACTTTTATTGTTGTTGTAACATGATTACTGTCAACCGTAGCAGCACGCGTAGATTTCGATTTAAAAATCAAATCGTCACTGCATCGTCATCCGATCGATCACAATGGTGTCAATTTGTAAATCCTCTTTGGTAAGCCACGACCGCGATAACATCTTTAATTTTGTCAAACGATAAAATTTCTGCTTTTTGTTGATGACCCCAATTTGCCGAACAAGTTGTTCGGAACTTTTTCGGTTCTCTATGTGGTTTTTAGTTTCGTATTTTCATCGTGTAGCTATTCTTGTTTATCACGAAAGTCGTCATCACGCATGCGTCTCACGATCACATGATATTTCAAGTTTATTGGTTTAAGTCATGACATCTCCGTATGTGGTAGAAGCATTGACGGCCGTACTTAATATAAAAAATTAAGAGTTTATTTTGACTGTGGCGACGCGTTTATCATACGGCGAGTAAATATGAGTGTTTTATGGGTCAGTAGCGGTACATTATAGGACTTTATATCATTAAATTAAGTTTATTATAATGCCTCCAGTGTTTTGACTTGGAGTTACGAAATTATGATTTGAGTAGTGTTGTGCTTCACAATAATTAACCAATGTACCTATTAGTCATTAGTCAGTATCTATTTAGACAATTGACACTTTGCATCCTTATCAAGACAAATATTACATCCAGTAATATCGACAAGTTCATTCAGACTCTTTGAATACTTGGATGGCTAGATTAGCTCCTATGTTAGCCTTACAATGTTTCCAACACGAAGATAAATTGGTATATATGAGATATACCAATTTATCTTATCATACCTTTCACAAGAACAGCATGACGAATTTGGGCCACGATCCACCACGGTGGCCCATGGCGAATGGCATATTTTTACGTGGACATAGTGCCTTATTTATTTCATAGTATGTTTTATACTCTACTAGCTGACCCGGCGGACTTCGTACCGCTTTGACAGTTTATGCTATGCCAACAAAACAAATAAATCTTTAAATAGTTTACGTGTGAAAGCGTATGAAACCAACAAACAAACAAACTCACTTTCGTTTTATAATATTAGTTAGGATGAATGATCTACTATATATAGTATAATAATTTAGTTATAAGTACTATTTTTATAGTTTAATTTAAATTTGTGGCTAGGTTTCACAGTCATAGTCACAAACAGTCACAATGCAAGTCACAAGGCCGTCAAATGTAACACTACCTAAAAATATAAAATTGTATGTTATTGTAAGTAAAGATAAGATAAACTTATTGCTGTATAAAACTTAGCCTAGATTACAAAATAACTTAAGCTATATCATTAATTATAGGGTAAACAATTAAATAAATCATGTAATATCTAAGTTAATCAAAAGATTTTCTGTGTCTTAGGTAATATCTCTCTATAACATTTAGGTTATTCATACAATAGCAATGACATACAATGTATGTACATGTATACATGTACATGTATGTTGTAAATGAGGCTATATAAATGATATTAACATTTGTTACTCTACTTATTTAGCATTATTTCTAACAAGGTCTTAAGATGTTCAGTGTCATCATATAATTTCCCCGTTAGCCACTCTTGAATTGTTTTTTTACACTTTACTTTACTCATAGGGTAAATACACAAAGACGTAAAACACAACAGCAATAATACGTGGCATCTTGAGTGTTGCCAGTTATGAGTACCATTTAACCACCTTATAGCGACTTACCTTCGTTCCGTTCTACGAGACCCCATCAATTGTAAGACAACAGTAATATATACCACTGCTACTTAAAATTCTGTACAGGGAATTAAACTCATATCTCTTACGAATTTCTTGGTACTCCTACTTGTTTACTTTAATTCAGTAACGATTACCATTTACAGAAATAGTTGGTTAATAAAACTTTAAGGTGATATTATATTTTTGCATTCCACTCCCAGTAGGGATGCCACTAAATCTAATAAAGGAATTTGAATAATGTCATTAATAATGTCTCGAGCTCTTTGTTGGTTATTAATAGTAAACACTTTACTTGTGCATAAATGAGGATAATATCTTTTGTACAGTTTTCTAGTAAGTGAATAGTTGTAATTTGTTTTAAGTGCTTCTTGTTTTCAATTGATTTTTTGTTTTTGTTCTTGTGACTAACAAAACATAGTTACTGTTACTTTAAATGATTTACTTTAATTTTTTTTTATTTAGTTGAATGTAGAGTAAGTTCTTATAATGGTTAATCATTTAGATATCGCTTAAAAGCGATAAGACTGCCAACCATTACTTTAAGTTTGATATTTTTTTAATTAATTTTTTCTTATTAAGAAAAAATATTTTATTGTCTATCCATTTCAATATTAATATGTGTTGTTATCTTATTTAAAACTTTGCGATACAATAAAAGTGACTAGTTTACTAATTACTAAGCCAATCTTCAGACAATGCCAATGCGAACTACAAGTTTAAAACAAAAGAAAATCGAAATAATATAACTTCGTATCACTGCGAACAGCTAATCCGCCATCGCCATTAAATCACAATAAAAAAACCACTATACACATTAAATGTCATTTGTCAAAATCGAACATAAATACTGGCAATTTGCATACACTCAGAAAGGTAACAAAAAATATAAGTACTCACTGCATACCGGTTAAAGCTCACCTATTAAAAGTCTATAGCTTGATTGTGTTCGTGTGTCGCCGCCATGTTTTGATCAATCCATGCATGGTAATCGATTTAATTGCTGTCGGTTTGGATGCCGCGAAGAGCCGCACGCGCACCTATGAGATAAGGCTGCGCTGGCCAGACATAAAACGTGGTACGTGGTACCGACTCGTTTGAAAAGATATACTTACGAAAGTTTGAAATGTGATTGAAGTGAGTCCCGGGTTCGATTCCGGGTCGAGTCAATGTCGCAAACGAAATTTTTGATATTGTGCCGGGTCTGGGTGGTGGTGGTACCGTCGTTGCTTCTGATTTCCATAAAAACGAGTGCTTTAGCTACATACCTTGGGATCAGAACAATGTATGTGATGTTGTCTAATATATCATTATCATCATCAGCTTATTTTATGTCCCCACTGCTGGGGCACGAGCCTTCTCTATAGATGGATAGGGAGAGCGGGCCATAAACCACAACGCAGGCCAAGTGCAGATTGGTGGTTGTCAACGACTGCTAATGCAGCCGAGACCAACGGCTTACCGTGCCTTCCGAAGCACGGAGAAGCTCGAAATTATAAATTTTTGGTCACCCATCCGATGACCGGCCTTTGCGAAAGTTGCTTAACCACAGCACTTGCAGACCGGGCGCGTAAACCACTGCGCCATCGAGCTCTATCTCACATATATATTTCTATATATAATTATCTCTGTGTAACATATATATTTATATATATCATTGTGAAAAACTGTGGCAAATATTATGTAACTGTTATGAGAGAACACTAATTTTGTAGTATAGTATAGTACTGTTAGTAAACACTTAAAATTACTGACTTTTACAATTAGGAATTTTATTTAGACATACAGGACTTTTTGACATCAGGCCAGTTGAAAAGGTTTTTTTTTTTCATAAATTGTATGTCCCGTTACCAACTTAACACAGATGTTCAAGATTTCAATGTTACGACAACCATCTGTATCTTGGCAATTTTTTTACATAGTTTCCTAAAAATATACATAATGAAATCGTTTTTTAATTGTTATCAAATGCGAAAATGTCTTTGTATTTCACTGTCTAAGAGTATACTATAATTTTTTAATTTATAAATATTGAAAATTTTATAAATATTTAATACTATAATATATTAAATATTTATAAAATTTCAAAATACAGTGAAAAAATTAAACGCCCACCCGACCCTGCCAGGAATCGAACCTGGGTCTTCCGCAATCCGGGCGGCTGCACTGACCGCTATGCTACCGGGAAGGCTTACGTAACCGCTGAATTTTGTCACTGCTTTTTTTAATTTTTTGAGCGCTAATATCGGCACAGTGCGCCATCTATCCAACAATTATTGCAACCGATGGCTATAAATAAAAATAAAATAAAAACTATTTATTTCAGGTTGTTGCCTATAATATGTTAGTATATAAATGACTTAAAAATGCAGATTCATCTTTGCAGATGAAATACCACTTTTATAACACAACGCAATAAGTAGTAAATTTTTACTTTTTATTTTGTAAGTGCTTGCTGCACTGAAGCTTAATTAAATTATTAAATCTAATTTTATAAATATTGAATTTAGCTTCAGTGCAGCAAGCCCCTAAAAAATAAAAAGTATTTTTTTTAAATATATTTTAAGCGAAGTTCACACACACGTGTCCGTTACACGTTACCGCGTTTTGGTATTGCGCAACTGTGTGGAAGTTAATACCTCTATCATTTTTTTAACGCCAGTTTTACTAACTGACGTTAAGGAATTAAAGATGTTAGTTTATCTTCAGCCGGTTTTATTACTAATCGGCGACGGTTAGTTCCGCCGTTGGGTACGCAACGATATGCTAAAATACCGATTACAGTAACGCTTTATTTCGATGTTTTTGAGTTGCATTGAAAGTTGGTTGACTACTTTGTGGCTACGTCTAGTGGCAAGATCATTGGTCTCACACCTAAATGTTCCAAGTTCAAATCCCAGCGGTGAGTATTTGTACTCGGTTAAGCAGACAGTAAGATTTGTCCTTAGAACGCCTGGATAGATACATGATATTATCTTAACTAATCCTTAGCTCTACCTAGCTTCAGAAGGCACGTCCAGCTTTTGGTCTGGCTGTTGTCGTAAGATGGCAGTCACATTGGGTAAGTATGATGGTTTATAACGTAATCATCTATGTGATCTGATAACGTTTACGTCGCAACACTTCAGCCCTACAGTTCGTTTATAAGCTGATGACGACTAATATGTAGTTATACAAAACCGTTTCAGCGCTCTCCTACATCCTAACACAAATTAAAATTTAAAATAAATTGTTTTTATTGTCTCAAACATTACGTAAACTAGGCTTAAGTCAATAAGCATTCAACTGCTAGACCTACCACGTCCACAATTACTCTCGGAGTGCTTGAGGTCCCGCGATTGCGGCATACAGGTACCATGTGGTTTAGTGGGTCGCAGACCATCGCCCAACCCCATACAGCCCACGTCCTATGCAACACCCTGGTCGGGACAGTTTGAAAGCAGATTCCATACGTTACAAAAAAAAATTATGGCAATTATGGGTTATGGTTCAATAAGTGTATTTTTAAGAAAATACCTTGTAAGCTACATGCCTTCTGAAACACAGACGAGAGATAATTTTAATTTGGGAAACCATCCAGTAACCGGTGATGCGAAAGTTGCTTAACTTATAAGATATTTATCCGAAAGCGCTGTGCTATCGAATGTTCTCAAAGACAAGAATCAAACCTTATTTAAACGCATTTTCAAGTTCTATGGTTCTGATATATTTACTACATGAAATTGCTTTTAATTGTTCGATTAAAAATAAGACATTGCGATAAGTAATTGGATTAGCGTAGCGCATTATATCGGTACTTGCCACACACTAATGAAAATACAATAGAGCTGTTATTACCATACCAATACTCCACTGAAAGTAATCAATTTATTGAGTAAGCATTTTGTTCTCTTTTTCTCAACGAAAGGTAATTTAGATTTTGTTTTAAAATATTTATTATTGCTAAAAGATAAACTTTTCGTGAACGCTCGTCTATTTAGTGCTTCTGTTGGGCTAATAAAAAAGTAATAACTTAATCTTAATTTAAATAACGTTAACTATTTTTGATAAAATATTTAACGTAATTTAACGCAAATTAGTTACATAGGTGTTCTAGGCATTATTTTTAAGCACCTGGTAGATGATAAATATCGACCTATTAGAACCGGCAGTGGCTACGGGCTGACTATATAACACATAGATTAAAAGGGTATATTGTTAGTTTTTTTTTATACAAATAAATCATTATTTTACTATTAGTAAAAAAGCAACTCTAGATAGATATCGCAGAAATTCAATGTGCGCTCAATTGCAGTTTGATCTATGCGAAACAATGTATTATAAATCTAGAATTAGTTTCACCTGAACTTTGTAATGCAGCCATTATAGTTGTTCGCTTCTGCATCGGCCCTTTCGATTATTCGTATAAGGTTTTAATAGGCTGGTCGTATAATATTAATGATCTCTTCGGGCTGCAGTAGTGTATGCACTTACTAGGTACTATTTTTTACTTAAATGTAATTTTGATTCTTTCGGTATTTTTTTGGTATTGCTGACCTTTTATAACACAAATAGATAATAATACTTAATTTATTGCAACAAATTAAAAAAAACTTTTCATTAACTCTTGACCGTGTTTCGATTTTCTTTAAGAAAAAGTGATTTTTGTTAATACCTAATTAAGTATCCTGTTAAAACCAGGAAAAGAATTACGTGAGAATTATTTAATCACATACAGAGCTTGGTTATAAACTTTTTACTTTCCTTTTTTTATAACTACAACCACATTATAGCTCTAATGATTACCTTTTTTATGATTGTCGTATTCAACATAAATGTAATGTCCGCACAAATCAATGTTGTTCTCTTTGACAATAAATTACTAATTAAAACCGTTAACGTCAAATCATTTTCGATAATGCTCATTCTCATAAATCGCGAGCCAAAGATAGTGATGGTAATAAACTGTAACGGATGTTGAGACATTTAACGAAAAAAGCTTGTCGATATATCGATATCGAGTGATGCACCGTGCTTCTGTTAAATTTACGGACCCTACGTTTTATGGCCTGAATTATGGTGATGTTCGGACGTCACCTTCTTGCAGTGTCGATAAAAAGGTGTGTTCGTTGTCTATTAACCTCTCATTACTATATAACGTTAACGTCTTGGTGGCGGAACGGTTGAGTGCTCGGCCGGATAATTGGAGGTCCTGGGTTCCTATCTCCGGTCTCAACTTCATTATTTTATATAATTAGCGACGTATAAAAAGATTCCGATAGCTCGATTGCACGTAAAATAATAGATTTTGGAGTTTTTGCAACTTTCGCAATGCCAACTCTGATGGATGGCTAAATTATGATGATGATGATGAATATGATATAAAAAATCTAAAAAAGGTTAAATTATATATAAATTATTCTTATTAAAATTATTTTAATTAACAAACCATTAAGAAATAAGTTTCACGGTATCGTAAGTTAAGGGCGAAATGTACGTCGGCAAAGACATTACCTGTATAAACCCCCAATTTGAGGTCAAACGTGCTATCAGCTTAGATCACAAATACCATAAACATAATTTCATTGTAACAACGCTTTAGGAGACCCTCAAATATCCGACTTTATAATCTATATTAAGTTACATCGATATAAAATTCGAGTTCCACTCAGTGCTCATACCGACCGACTCGTGTGTGGTAAAAAACAAATAAAGTGATTCAAGCTTTTATTTACCCAAATGTGGCTGTAAAACATAAAAAATCGTTTTCCACCAAACTTAATTGCCGGCAATGAAGTAATTAAATGTGACAATCGTAAAACACTGCGGACCCCATAAAACATTATAGCCGTGTCGACTCGGGGTGACATTTAGCCTGTGAAATGCTTTAGCTTCGCGACTGGGAGAACTTAAAGCCTTAAGGGTTTACAAGGGAATTTTAAGAGATTGGCTGTTATAGGTTTTCAAAGTTTCGCATTTTTTTTATATATTAGAAGGAGGCAATCTAGCAGGCGGGTCACGGTCAGGTCGGTCAATTTACTTTTAAAATATATTTTTTATTATTGAAATGAATTTGCCTTTGGTTGCATATTTGGTTACGCCTCTATACGCTGAAATAATCTACAAGCACACGTTTTCCTTCCGTGCTTCGGAAGGCACGTAAAGCCGTTGGTCCCGGCTGCATTAGCAGTCGGTAACAACCACCAATCCGCACTGAGCCCGCGTGGTAGTTTACGGCCGGTTCTCCGTATCCATCCGTAGAAGCTCGTGCCCCAGCAGTGGGGACATGGGATGATGATGATGACACGTTTTTCTTCCTTCCTATATGTGGTTCTTTAAACGAAGCGTGAAGAGGCACCTTGTGAGCCGGCAGAGTGAGAGTGACTGAAACTACGTCGTTATCACGCTGCACCAGTTGTTTTCCCGTCTGGACTTTTTACACTTTCCACTTTACATCAGGTGGAGTGGAGTAATTTGCCGAGCTAAATATAAAAACATTTACACCATATCTGCTTTGGTGACCGACCAATCTTGCAGGTTTTTTATGGGATGGACTTAAACTGCATTTAGATTCTCCGGGGATATGTCGGGTAAATAGAGCAACTCTAAAAGCCGAAATTGGAACTCCGGCTCGGGTTTAGCCGTAACTATAATTTAGATGTAACTGATCTTAGTGATAAAGTCCATGTAAATAAGTGTTTATTAGTTTGTTTTGTATTACCCTTGAAGTAGTTTTGGGTTCAAATACGACCTGCTAAAGCAAATGATTTTTTTAAGTATGATTTTTAATTTTAATAGATATTTACAAAGTAATACATATTATTACAATTAAATATATTTAAAACTATAATTGACACTTACATTAGATTTATATTAAAGGGATTGTGACTATGTGTTTTGGTGTCGCGGGGGTCACTTTGTTTTCGTTACAACTTGGATACTCAAATGAAGAAATAAGGTAAATAATAAATAAAATAAACAATCCCGTTAACTATTACTGTTAAATAATTAATTAATAAATGAAAACAAAACGAGTCTTCACAGTGTGAACCGGTTTGCGATATAAGCCTGAGGGTCGAAGGTCGCAGCCCGGTAGGGGCTTTGCCTGAAACGGTTCTATACATTTTTGCTTGATTCTACATATGGGAGAATAATCTTACCTAAACATCATACACATTGGGAGTGAGGAATAAATTACTGACCAGTGAGTAATGTTCACATTACCAAAGGTTCTATTTACTTTATAACGTGTTTTTATATTATATATATTATTAAATTGTAGATAGAACCACACCATAGAGGCGGTGTGACTACGGTTTGGAGTGACTACGGTTTGGAGTATCAACAGGTATCAACAGCACTCTAAGTTATTTCTTACAATTTTTTTTTTAAGAGTTGGCCAATGCCTCTTCTCTACTTGAAGTTAAGCAGAAAAAGCTGCAGTGCCCAGATGCAAAGACAGCTAATAGAGCACGATTAATTTTCACTAGCCGTTGTTAACCTTGTCGACTCGCCAGTTGCTTCGACGTAAACCTTTATAACGTAAAAATAACTAACATTAGGTTTGTGTTAGATAGTAACGCATAAAATATGTGCCTATATATTTTATAATTAAATATTTATAAATATTCAAAATTCAAAATCTTTTATTCTGTTCAGGCTACAAGTAGCTCTTGTGAATGTCACTATGCCATCGGTTCGTAAGTCTACTCTGGGCGGGAGATCTTGTACTGAGAAGAACCGGCAAGAAACTCAGCAAGTGTCCAGCTCTTTTCTCCCTTACAGCGTGAAAAACCATATTTTTGGATTTTCGCCCCACTCCTTATGTAATTAGTACCTAAATGTAACTTTGATCAGTATTCAAAGTTTCTTCTTATTCCATTGCATATTTCACTGCTTACTAAATAGATACGTATTTGTACAGTTATGTGAATCCCAAATGGCATGGTATCACATGTAACCTTCATAATTCACACGCCTCTTGACATTTTAGCTTTGAAAGCGCGATGTACACCGAGATGTCGTTTGCTCATCAAATCCATGTTTATTTTGTTTTGTGTTAGTAAGCTGACCCCACATACGAACTGCTTTATGGAAAGCGGTTACCACAGCCCACTGACGCTTGCACCAAGTTTCACGAGCGTGTTGCCGATTCCGAAGCTTCAGCTCTTACGTTCTAGAAGTTCTTTGTTCTATAACTTTACGGAATCGAATACTTTTCATATCAGAACAAGTTATGCTAAATTATTCTCACCGTCAGCTTATTTCATCTCCCACCACTGGGGTATAAGCCTTTCTTATGGATCGAAACATACCACCACAGGAAGAACGACAGACCACCACGCGGGGGCTAGTGCAGATTGGTGTTTGTTAACGACTGCTAGTGCAGCCGGGATTACGTGCCTTCCGGAACACAGAGGAGCTCGAGATGATACATTTTTGGTATCCCATCCGTAGACCAGCCTTTTCAAAAGTTGCTTAACCTTAGTAATCGCAGACCGGGCGTGTAAACCACTGCGTCATCGAGCTCAATCCATGCAAAACTATGGTGCTCTGAAATAGGTAGTGCCATCCAGTCAGGAATCTAAGAAAACCCTTCGATCAGGCATTCGTAATTCTCATCTGAAATTTGTCCTTGTCCGCTTCCTTATCTTATTTTTTTTGGACAGTTTACTTATGGCGACCCTGTTTTTTTTGACGGCGGCGTGAAACTTCTAGGTTTCCAGGTTCCTCAAGCCGTGTGATCGAAACACCGTCAGTGGTTTTCTAGAGGTAAGGGCATCGCGCAAGCGCCCAGGTACATGAAGACGCGGTTCACACGCGTTCAATTCCAGGTACAGACCTGGAATTTAACGCGTGTGAACCGGGTTGTCGTACCCTTTTCTAGGAGTCCGGTGTCTTGGACCTAAGCGAGTGTGTATGTTTAGTCACTAAACTTTAGTGTATCATGTAAATCCGATCTGCACCGAACCCTTCGGAGAATCTAGTAGGGCACAGGGGCACGCCTTAGTGCGTGATGCCGTTCCCTCTAGAAAACCTCCGAAGGTGATTCGTTTCACACGGCTTGACGAACCCTTTAAGTTTCTCGCCGCCCCCAAAAAAGCCCGGTGAAGCTGAAAATGCCGTCTGAGGCAATCAGCAAACTCTCTCGAAAAAAAACGCGTTGCGCTTTAGTACTTAATAACAAAAAACAAAAGTCCACCATTTGACGTGCCATTATTGACCTGTCATATTTTTAAAGATGACACCGTAATTACAGTTGTTGTTACGACATCAGACATTCGAATCATGTACAAGTTCATTAAGCGAATGCGAGTTAGTAAACATTTGAAAAATCTTATAAAGCACTGTCAGAACTTACGATCGAATAATGTTAGATTTTTAGCCTCAACCTTTGTTTGTCTAGATAGATAGATAAAAATGAAACTTTTATTCTAATAACATAAACATTGAACAATTAATAATTAAACAAAAGATAACAATGACTGTAAAGAAATTTCCTTCAAACCAGGCGGATAGAGAGCTAATAAATAGTTATTTTTTTTATATATTATTGAATAAAAGTAATTATTATTATAATAATAAAAAGTTTGTATTCAAGATTTACTTTGTTTATTATTATTGACAAGGTTTTGCACTGTATCGTGGATGCAAATTGTCCATCAAGTGCGCGTGCGCAGCGTGGGTGTACTGCAAGAGTCGCACGCACGCGGCAAAAGCTGGTCGAAGTGAGATGAGAATGACGATTTCTATAAACTTTTTTTTTTTTTTTTATTAGCCTCTTTTGTGTCTCACTGCTGGGCAAAGGCCTCCCCTCTGCGGCTTCACTCTTCTCTATCATCGGCCACCTCATACCTCTCTCGTAAAAAGTTGTCAAGTCGTCCTACCATCTCCGCTTTGGCCTGCCTCATCTCCGGTGTCCATCACATGAAACCAGTCAGTGGCGATCTTCGATCACCTCTCTGGGCATGCGGCTAACGTGCCCAGCCCAGTTCCATTGGATCCGGTAGGTGGCGCTGCAATAGGGGTCCATCATGGGGCATGGGTGTTTTCAAGCGGACGAAGTCGCGAGCGGGCCACTAGTACCAATATAAAAGTCGCCAACAGCAATTTCTTTTATAATAAATTATATACCTATCATCACCAAATCTGAACATAAAAATCTAAATATTTATAAAATTTATAAAATGCAGTGAAAAAATTAAACGCCCACCCGACCCAGACAGGAATCGAACCTGGGTCTTCCGCAATCCGGGTGGCTGCACTGATAAAAATCTGTGCAACTCTGTGTGGAACTCTACATAGGTGTTAGAAAGAATATATAAATGATGATATATAACCTCTAACCTTATCATGGAATAATTTACACCACTTATGATAACATATGGTTGCCTCTTGCAATGTCTAACCACTTACTAATTTTATTATGTTTTTTTTTTATATTGATATTCGTTATTTACCGACACTGTTTTTATGTAAGTTATTAGTCGCTTAACATATGAGTTATTTTTGCCTATTAATGAAAGGTCTTAAAAGTGCTGCCTCAAAAATTTACCACACCATGTATTATATTATATGTAATTTAACCCGCATAAAGCGCTTTATTCTTATAGTAATAAGGTATACATTCCTATTAGTTGCTCTCATTAATCAGGTTCTTTATGACGAAATTAAAATAAATTTGATAGTAGAGAAGCACGGAACATCACTTTATCTCAATTTTATTTGTCATTAAAAGAATGTCATTCATGAATGACTTGTACAACTTATGTATTTTTTTTTATTAACTACATTATTTGACGACATCCGTAGCTGAGTGGCTTGCTCGCCGGTCTTTCGGCGGCGCTAACTCTGAGGTCCCGGGTTCCCGGTCGGGTCAATGTCGAAAACGAACTTTTCTATATTGTGTCGGGTCTAGGCGGTTGTGGTACCGTCGTTGTTTCTGATTTCCATTAAACGAGTGTTTTACCTACTTACCTTGGGATCAGAACAATGTATGACATGTGATGTTCTTTAATAGGTATTAATTTATTTATTTATTTATATCGCATTTTTCAAATGCCATGCTTTAAAAGCGCACTAATAAACATACTAACAAATATTTTAATTTTTTTAATATCTGTAATAAAACGTCAACGTTGAAAAACAAATACAGACAATAACCATTATGTATGGGGGTAGCTTGCCTATTTTTTTTCTCGCGGCCAGTAATAAGTGGCTGAATTTCGATTAGGATTTATTATAACTTATAAAAATTGTCATGCACATATTCTTCTAAACTCAGTCTATACCGAGATACAGAGGCCTAAACTTTTAAAAACTGCAATCTGTTTAGGACTTTTGTACTTGCTCTAATACTACTTGGTGGTCATATAAATTGACATCTCATCTCTTTATCTACATCTCACCTACTAAGGTGAGATGTAGATGATAAGTAATTTTAAAATTATATTCTGAAAAAAATGGGTCAGGTATTATTTAAATGATTTTTCATAACAAAGATTCATTGTTTTTAATGAAAATTGTATTTTATCTAATTGATACTAAGAGTAATGCAATACCGCGCGCTCATTCGTCAAATCAAATGGCGCGCGCTGGCGCGCGCTGGCGTGCGCTTCCCCGATTGGTTGGTATCATCCGACGGCCAACTACCACCGCGCGCTCATTCGTCAAATCAAATGAACGATCACAAAATAGTCAAAGTGTACATTTTTATTTTAAATACTTATTTTAATAATACTTATTTAAATTATTTATTATTATTTATAATTATTTATTGCATAAACACTTTCATAATTATAGTAATATACACTTATTTAAGTTACAATAAACATACATGAAAATATAATATAAAAATTATGTTACCAAATGCAAAATAAGTAACCAGCAAAAATGCATTTTTTTTAAAGGTTTAGGCTTCTTATCTCAGTTCAGACTGAGTTTAGGGGAAAGTACCCATAAGAAGTGTTATTCAATGAATCTTATCCTAATCAAAATTCTATGTTTTAAAAGTGGCCGCGAAAAAATGAATAGCAAGCTTTTTTGCAAGGGCTTTTATTATTATGGAAATTAGTAAAGCTTAGTTAACAAAACACACTGATAACAGACATCAGTTTACGTTTACGTTACGTCTTTCACTTCAACTTTTTAGTCCGCTATATTGACAGCCCTAAATTCTCATACTCGCATCTAATGCGATCGGAGGCGTCTAACTGTACCGATGTGAGTCGAAAAGGCACGTTTGGCGAGTCGGTAAATCACAAGATGGAGTGGAGAAAGCTAAAACGTTACAAAATATACCATCGTTGTGACCAAACGTTACAGTTTCCGTGGAATGATTAACGTTACAATTATGGTGATCGTGATGTACTTTATGTCGTTTTGGGAGTCTTATTACCTTTATGTAAAAACAGAATAGCGCGAATCGGAATCGCTTGTTACGGTTCTTTTGTTGACTTTTTGTTTGAGTCTTGTCACAGGTATGATCGTTAATGTGTTTTTCTTGTTATTAGTTAAATTAGATGTTTTTTTAGTTTTATCAATTTCTTACAAGAATCACTCTCACCGACAGGCCCAAGAAAAAGTTCCCACCGAGCTGTTTCGTGATCAAACATCTTATTTTTAAACAAACAGTCTTCCACGCCATTAATATTGTTCAGTCCCTTTCGTCCATCGCAACATGGCTGCAACAGTTATAGATAAATTAATTTTATATCTGCTATGAGTCGTGCGCGCGCGGTGCCTCCGGGCGGTGGCGGCGTGAGAACGCAGGCTAATGTTGGGATTAGCTGGTACCGAGAGTATATATGCCTGTCAACACGTGTCGTGTCGAGTCTGATGTACGTGTCAGCCTCTCTGGCGGTGACTGCCCTTATTAAGAAAGTCACTGGACGTCGATCGTCTATTGTTCAAAGATTTATTAAAGCACGCTCTTCTTCTGTTCGGAAATTTGTTTCGACTTGCCAGGGTAATCGCGCGCTTCTTGCTGGCTTTGCAGTTTCTGTTGTTATGTTTCTGTGCCATGTCAAAATTCACTGGATCTAGTCACCCTTCATATTGGAACACAGTATTGCAAATAACTATGCTGCTTATCGGCAGAAATAAGAATCAGGGTCGCAACCCAAACGGATTAGCGGCAAAATCCTACCACTAGAGTAAAAGACATCAACGAACTGGAAAAGGATGTCAGATCCAGTGATCTATCTTCAAACAAAATCACAATAATGTAATCTTTTTCTGTTGCCATGCAGCAGAAAAAGGTATTAGGGTAGGTACCATTACTTACCATCCTATCAGATTCTGCGAAATTCTTACCACCTGTCTAAAACACATCATCGAAAAAGGGTGCTAGATAACTAGATGACAGTAATCCAAGAGAATGCTTTCATGGATGGCAGCAGAAAAATAAATTAGGGTAGTTACCATCCGGTTCCATTTTAGGCATTCTACCACGCCGGGCTAATAGGCGATGTGCTCTAGTAGTGTCTCTCAATTACATTGCGAAAACATCAAAGTACAGACACATGCACATCAGCCTACCCAAAACTGTCAAATTTCTTCAATACATTTTCAACCATATATTTAAGGCATAAAGTTAGAAATTTGACGGATTGTGGTAGGTTGACGTGCAGGCGTGTGTACTAAGTTTTGCTAAAGTTTCTAAACTACAATTAAACGCACAGTTTCATTGTTTCTCACGTCAATTGTAATTACTACGCTCTATTGGAGCATGGGCTGTTGGAGCTTTTGTTCATGCTCAGTAACCGTAGCGATTGCCAATCGAGGAATTGCGTTAGTCCAGCGAAATTGGCTCGCTAGTTTTTCTAATCGCATCCTGGGTGTTTCGAGAACCTAAGACATGGTAATACTCGAAGTAGCCCAATTTTTTGTTAAGTATAAGTAGTCCTTATGCTTAAAAAAGTTTACTGCGAAGATGATGGCTTCGAGTTCTGCAAAGCTTTAAAAGGAACGTTTAGTCGTTGGTCCCCATGTTTGTTGTAAGCTAACAGTCGTTAAAACCCACTAACTGATCTTCACGCGGAACCTTTACTACAGAGAACCATCTAAACCCTAACTACTAAACTTCGGTATTTGTATTATTTTTATGTATTTAACCCTTTAACTTTATCGATGACTAATTTTTAAACGAAACAAATACGGTCTAATATTTTTTGGCCAACAAAATCTAATCACGTAGTCATCTTGCAATTTGTTTTATTTTATTCCCTACAACTTTTCTCCGAAATATAGACATAAAAAACAAACAGAAGAGTCTATGGTTGGTTGATACTGTAGGGATACTCTACAGTTTCAACCAACCATAAACCTCTACCATTTATCATAATATGTTCTACCTAGAGTTTGCTTCTATTTGTGTTTGTATTATTGGTTGTCCGAATCTATTGTTGTTTGTAATTGATATTAGACTTTGTGAAGTTTCTATTCAGATTTTCACTATTTAATTTTGGCCTTCCTCTCACGTGGTGATAAGAAACTTATCTTTGCTGATTGAACACAACAATATTGTTATAGCAAGCATAGTGCAAGCCAGGTGGACTTAAATCAAAATCAAGCACAATTATATATACGAGCTGGAACCCCTAATCCAACAGAGTCTGATACTGACAAACTTTCCACTATAATGCTGACGCTTTATAAAGTAGGTAAAACGTAGAAACTATGGTTTCCTAGATAAAAAAATATTCAAGAATAATTCATAATAATTGTAAATACAATAGACAAAAACAAAATTAAAGGAAAGTTATAACATATAGAGCTATTTCTAAAATTATCACCACGTCTATGTGATGCATATGTTTATGGTAAGCAAACGTGAAAAGCGACACTGGTCCGATTCGATATTTATTTGGTTAATGTCCACTTTTGTCTCAAAGCCTGTCCCGGTTGTTCACTTTATGGGTGCCGGTTCTCGCGCAATGCCACTTATAATTTTAATGCCCCCACCAATTATTCAAACATAAACCCAAATCCCAAAAGGATACATTAAAGATTAGCTTTTATAACTTAAAACCAGAACAAGCATACTGTAAGTTAATGTCTGACCTCCTGAGCGTAGGCTTCGAACCTGATATTGGCCATTGATCTGGAGGTCATAAGTTCATTCGTTGCAGTATAAGACGATCTTTTGGTTGATATAAACGTACCTGGTACATACTGGTACCAATAATTTTGTATTTTAAATTAGCTACGTTAAATCTATGAAAAAGTGCAATGATAAAGTGATACTATTGTGATTTTCAACAATATGCCAAAAGTTTTTGCTTTTATCAATTGGTAAAATAAGAATTAGAATTTAATCTGCAATCTATAATAATAAGAACCGTCATCATTAGCGTTTAAGGAAACGACATCATAACCGTTATTATAAAAGTCAAAAATAGTGATCCACCCCATTGAATGGATCAAATATCGATTGTTAAACATAACGCGTGACCCACTGACAAAACGAGCCGTAGCATCGAGCACATTGTTTTCCCATAGCAGCCTATTCCATTCAGAATCTCATTACACTTCAAAAGGGGTACAACAGATCTGGCGCAATGTTGTTCTCATGAACGTGTCTGTCGTTAGGGCAGCGTGAGGTGACCATTACTACTTACAAAGAGTTGCCTAAAATAGAGAGCTTTTGTTTGGCGGGAAGGCTGAGACGTGGAGCGGGGGCGGGGCGGCCGGCGGCTGCTCGCCGGCTCAGTCGCGCCGCGCCGCACGGACACCACGCACGCCGCCGCCACGCGTGCCAGCACACCGCACGCGCTCGCGATAACCAACCGTGCCTCACACCCGACACGTGCTCCCAAGTGCACCTAATCACTCCATGATAACACCCGTACACCATGCAAGAGCAAAGTTCGTCGCGTTCAAGCAAATCCACACTGAACTCCTTGGAAAGCGCGATCATCAAGCTGAAGAATAATCTGCAGATCCAAGAGAAAACTACGGACATGAGCGGACTGCTCGCCGTCGACCCACCGTTGCCACACGCGGATACCAAAATAAATGCAAGTAAGAATCTCAGTTCATCACCAACTGCGAATATTAACTTATCAATTGCATCGGCTGCGCTGTTACAAGAAAATATGCTTCAAAGATCGCTGCAAGGCGTAGTTATATCCTTGCAAAATGCAATGATGAATTCTTTACAACAAGCCGCGTTGTTACCATCGAATTCAGCAGCCGCAGCCGCTCTTAACTTACAAGCGCTAGAATCATATTTAACATTACAACGGTTAACCTCCGTTTCAACTGTGAGTAACACTAGCCAAACTACTACATCAGAAAGTCATACTTCCCCAAAGCAAGATATATTAAGGATAGCGACGGCAAGTGCAAAGATAAATGAAGCCGATGCAATAGAGAATACAACTAGAGAATTTTCACCGAAATCGCCGGAGGAATATCCTTTATCTGACGCTATAGCAGCTGAGGATGTGGACCTATCCGAGGAGGTTGAAGAAGACTTAGCATTACTAGATAACGAAGACGAATTCACTTTAGAACAACACTTGGAGTCGACATCAAAGGGATACGGTTTTAGCTCACAAACCTTAGATAACGGATATCCAAGCCTATTAATGAACGCTATGTACCAACAACAGATGAGTGGTAGTCCGTCGCAAGCGCCGTTGTCGCCCCAACCTTCGAACTCATCCAGCTCTAAGTCGACGAATAGTTCAACATCATCAACCGGGAGTAGTATATCGAATAAACAAAAGACAACTGGCAGTGGTCCGCGAACTAAGAAACAGTTTATCTGCAAGTTTTGTAACAGGCAGTTTACGAAATCATACAACTTACTAATACACGAGAGGACGCATACCGACGAGCGGCCATACTCTTGTGACATCTGTGGGAAGGCATTCCGACGGCAAGATCATCTTAGAGATCACAGGTAAAATGTCTTTAATAGTTTGATTTTCCTATAGTACCTGTATTTGTTTATTATATTATGTATCTTTTTACTGTTATATATAATATAATACTGTATATATAGTATCTTAATTGTAGATAAATAGTTTAATTTACGTTCATGTTTATAATTTATGCTTCTATTAACCTATTTACTTCGTTTGTAATTCCTATATTAAAAATATTTATGTGTTTTAATTTAGGCTAAAGAGAATATAAGATAGCTTAAATAAATTAATAAATACTGCTGACATAACTTTTAATTATGTTGTGTAAAGAAGTCATGCTTGTAATTGTAAGTAGGTATGTAGGCGAGATACCTATACTTATTTACAAGCATTTTAACATATTACATGAACATAGTGTACCTGTCTTTTTCATAAAAGGACGTACTACCAGCAAATGATGTCTCAAACTTTTCTCTTAAACTGCGCTATACTCATTTTGTAAACGACCTAAGTTCTTATATAAGTAGTTATACTTCTTATACTATTGTGTATACCAATGTCATGCCAATGCCAAATGTCAATGCGGACCTAGACAAAACGCTAATAGAATAGAAATAGAATAGAATGATAAACGTATGGGATTGAACATACTTAAAAAAACAAACTTCATTTAATACCATACGAAAATAATTTATGTTCCATTACTATTTTATTAGCGTTATTCCACTTCATCTAAGCCATCTGTTATTTATATTGACATATTTCTTAGGCTTACCTATATAACTTTTCAACAAACGTTGCGTGACCATCCTCTTTATCTACAACATTATCTTCACGCCCAACGAAGTAGGTAAATCAATTACAGTCATTAATAGTGTGGCTTCACCCTTGCCGGCCGTATCGTATGGCGCGGTCCTTTTTTAAAAGATAAAGTGTCAAAAACATCCGTGCACATCACGATTCTTATTTTTTGATACCAATAAAAGATTTTAGTATTTGGGTTTCAACGCGAATCGTTATGAACTTTTGAATAATGGCGGTACGCTTAGAATGTTCAAAACAAAAAGGGTTAAGTATGGAGCGAGCAGATGCTATCGACACGTCGTTCGTCACGCTCGTAAATTATTTCAAAAAAGGCCGCTAATTCGAGGAGGGCCGATGTTTTAATTTCGACCTTCGGTTCGCATTATTTTTCCTCGGTTGCATTCCACGAAAATGTTTGTGTAAGTTAACATCACAGACTACTTTTTGTTATAAAGATAACTTAGTTAACTAACACGTATCGTTCCAAACAGACCTTTATTACTTTCGACTATCTCAAAAACAATAAATATCTCAATGTTACAACAAGTCATAATCTCTGTTAATCTATTTCCAACTTATCAGAGAACCACACCCAAAAAAGAGCTAAAGCTGTTGAATTTTTAACACCTGTCTCTCGGCAATTTCCTTCCAAAACCACCGTATCTCTTCGGCAATAAAATAAATTTCGTGTAGGCGCTCGAACGCTCGAGGGTTAAACCCGGTTCGGCCTGTCGATGTTCAATCGATGTTCGTTGACACCATACATTATAATGGACCGGAGCGAGCCTTCGACGGGTTTAACAAAGCACGTGGTGATCCTGACGTGAGGATTAATATAGACGACAAAAAAATAAACCTTTGCATGTAACTTACAATCGTGTTTTGGAGCTGCCTTTAAGAATTTTTTGTACAGATCGAGATTAAGTGAATGATGTTTTCAAGTGATCAAATGAATTTGTCCATAATCATTGCTTGTGACGCAAACATTCGCATTCAATTGAAGCGCCATGAAGATTTCATTAGTAACCGATTGACTCTGTGAGTTTAATTAACGAACGGAATGGCCGTGTTGATTCCAGTTAGGCCTACACTGCGCCCGCGCCGGTCACTCGTCGCGCTTGGGTACGCGCGCGTTCGTATCACACCTAATCATCGTCATCATCTTGTGTTTTAATATTCGAATTATTATTCCATTCATCATTTCATAACGCTTTTATCGTCACCGATCTAACTAATCCAAACGATTATTATAGATATTACGTTACGTTGCACACGTCGTAATTTTCTCTCCGTATCTGTTTGTTTATTCGACACGAAGATAATGTCTCGGCTCGGGTATTTGATTGCCGTATTTCTCGTTATGTGTTATTATTGATTACATGTTGTACGGCGTTAATTATACGTTGTACGCCTAAATTCAATTTGAAAGTAGTTCTTAGTGTTCTTCGAGATGAACAGCAAGCGTACGTGTTACAACTCCGTCTTTGGTACACAGTTAATTTTAGTTAATTTCACTAGCAGTACCTTATATCAATATATAGAGGGACGCAAGTAGGTCTGAAATCAAAGTTTTCTATTGTTTGTAAGTTTTTAATAATTTTAGTTATAAACTATTTATTGCCATAAGCAATAGGTAGAATACATTAATGACGCTAATTCTCAGACTACAGACAGATATAGCTACAAATATGCTCTCAGAATAACATTAATAACATTCACAAAGAATAGTTTTGTATTAATGTCATCATAACTCATACTAATTATTGCCATAACAATAAAAACGTGGGAAGTTATAAAACCAAAAAAAAACTGATAACCCTTAAACTTCCTGTTAACGAAGTAAATACACATCCCATAAATTTGAAAAGGTCATCTCCAAAGATAGCCTTAACTAGTAAGCCCGAACCAACATTTGTTATGCCCACATGCTTTTGCCGGCGTAAATTAATGATTATGGCAATAAAAACAAGGTTGTACGCCAATTTATTACCAATATCCCGCGGGGGCTTGTTCGCTTCCCGCCCGCTCATACCCAAGGTGTTCTCAACACGCTAAGATGTTTCAGTGCCTGGAGACATGACGTATTTATTGTACTTTCACAGCATCCTCTGCTAAACGGTGAACTCCTTTTTCGTAGTTGCAATACAGTTTATTGTTTTATGTTACGTCTGTGGTGTGACTTGTATTCACTTTATTGAGCTTAGTGTTGTACAGTTTGTTAGTCTGTTTATTGTCTTTTTGTGTGTATCATTTTCAGTTTCTGTATTATATTTGATGATATTGATGAAAAATGTCCGTTATTAAATGCAATACTTAGACCTTAGGCCTTACATATAAACAGAGTATATGCTTCGAATTGTTATTCCGTGTTTAGTCTCTTATACTGTAATGTGAAATGAAGTTTACATGAAGAAACAAAACACGGAATATATATACCAAGCTTACTCTTTGTTTATTTGTAAGGCTCTTAAAGTGTAATGTATGATTAAGAGTTAATAAAGTTTGGGCAAATTTTATATCGAGTATCACTACTATTTTTAGTTTGTTAAATAACAATTGTAATAAACATTTGACTATAGTGATAATGATATGATAAGTGCATAATTAGATAATTATATTTCTCCGTTACAGGTACATCCACTCAAAAGAAAAACCGTTTAAATGTCTCGAGTGTGGCAAAGGGTTCTGTCAGTCTAGAACGTTGGCAGTCCACAAAATCCTACACATGGAAGAGTCCCCCCACAAATGTCCTGTCTGCAGCAGGAGTTTCAATCAAAGGTCCAACTTGAAGACTCATTTGCTGACCCACACGGACATTAAGCCTTATAACTGCTCCTCATGCGGCAAAGTTTTTAGAAGAAACTGTGACTTACGACGCCACAGCTTAACCCACAACCTTGTCGGTATGGCCTCAGTCAACACTTCTCCCAGTGGAAGCAATGGTAAAAGTCCTTTACTAAATCCTAATTTTCCTATAGACAACTTAGATACAGAAGATGAAAATTAATAAACTGCTAGTGTTAATATGAGGTGTTGTGTTTATAAAAGACTGATTAAGTATGCCTATTGAATTGATGCCGTATAGTTGTAAGATGTGAAAGTGAATTGTGCCATAGCAAATGGTCGGTTTTAGTTATATACCAACTACATTTCTTTGTGATCGATTGTTATCTTTTACCTATAATGTTTCTCACATAGTTGTTTTTGCAGTCTGGTAGTTATAACATAATGCTACTACTATTACAAAGACTTATAACACATTATCATAAGTAAATTAACTGCCGATGAAAAAGTTTGTATACATGGATATTGTGAAATAATAAAACTCTAAGCCGGTACTCTGTTAGAGGTAAATTTTGTTTTGGCAATAATTCGTGGCACTTAGACTAAGTCTCGCAATAAGATCACTGAAATCTTTGGGTTCTATTATAATAGTATTATTTAGTATAAATTGTTTCTGAAATCTTGTAAATTTTCTGATCTCATTTATGTGTGTGTAAATATAAATTATGCCTAAGTCATTTGTCTGTCCGTCCACCCTTAGTGTAAACATAAATGTATGATACAAAATTATGTAATGAGCTGTAAATGAATTCATAGCAAGTAAATGTCTTCCTGATTTTGGATGCCTTTATAAAAGCGTTTTGAGAGTTGTACTGTTTAGTATATTTAATATAATTAAATCGATGACCTCAATCATTATTGTTTTATTATTCCAATTAATGTAAGTGATATTTTATACAAGTTTATCATTATGATGTCTTATTATAAGATAAGATATGACACATATCAATAAACATTATGAATCATTAAAGTATATTTAGGTAATCTAAATGAACATAATTTAATGGTGTCGATATATTTTGACCACCTATTTAGGCACAAATAACGTTAATATCTCATTTTATTGAAGTATAAGTTTCAGAGCTCTAAATTATACAAATTTAGAGCTTCGGATATATTTAACCATGTTATGATTGATGACTATATGTAATTAAGCTATAACCCATCAATTGTAGTGATGACTCCTTTTGATGTAGGCCCCTGCCCAGCATTGTTACAGTTATGGGCAACTTACTTACCTACTACTTAATTATATTTGCTTGCAAGTAATTCATAAATATGGTTGGGTGACAAACCAATGAGATATTAGTAAACAAACTCTGATAATAAAGAACAATTGTAAGACGTTAGTTATAGGTAAAACAGAGATGATGACATCTATGTTGTTGATGTTATCGCCGTCTCAAATATCCCATCGCGCACAAAGAAATTTGGTGACTCGTTTATTTGTCGCACCTCCAAAAGATGGAATAGTCTAGCAGCACACGTTTCCCCATGATATGGGGTCCTTCAATCAAGGCGTGAAGAAGCACGATGTGGGCCGGCAAAGTGAGGTTTATTGATACTGCGTTGTATTCACGCTGCACCAGTTACCTTCGAGTCTGGACTCCATTTCCACTTAACAGGTGGAATGGAGTCATTTGCTTTGCTAACTATAAAAATAAACCTAATAGGAAACGTTAAAAAAACATTTGTTTAACTTATTTTATGCGATTCGAAACATTCCATACTAGACTTTTTTATGTAATCTTATTAACTGTTATTCGTTTATACTTTATGCATAGAAAGATTAATTAAAATTAACTTGCTAGTTTTGCACTGTTAGCTTATTGGTTATCTTAAGTATGCCCACTTAAACCGGAAAGCTCACATTGACTGCATAAAAACAAAACTTGCCAAATTTACATATGCCCTATTCCACTGTTATTAACGATGTCTCTAGCGTCCTATGCGTCTCTAGTATACACATAGTACCTAAAATCGTAGTCATCATCCTCATCGTTTCATTTTATGTCTCCACTGCTGGGGCACGGGCCTTCCCTATGGATGGATACGAAGAAAATGTATCTTATATCTTGTACACTTTTTTGTTGCCTGAAATAAATAAATCTATTATATTCTATTCTATTCTAAAAACCACAACACGGGCAAAGTGCAGATTGGTGTTCGTTAACGCCTGCTAATGCAGCCAGGACCAATTGATTTACGTGCCTTCCGAACCACGGAGGAGCTCGAGATAATAAAATTTTGGTTACCCATCCGATGACCAGCCTTTGCTGAACCTTAGCAATCGCAGACCGGGCGCGCTAACCACTGCACCATCAAGCTCATTCAATGTAATGTAAAGAAATGTTAATTACATAAAATGTGTTTATTTATACATACTCAGCTATACAAAATTCCACCCCTGGTCACTCTAACTTTGTAGCTTCTCATTACGTTCTCCCTCATTAGAGACATTCAAAAAAATAACATGAACTTAAAAAACACATATATACGCTTGCAATAATATTTAAATACTATAGGGAGGGATTTTTTTTTTTTACAAAATAAATATTTGGTCAGCAAAATTATTATTTGGTCAGCAGAATTATACAATCGGTTAGCATAAGAAATCCTTACTGTTGGTTAGGTTAAGTTAAATTTTTTTACCGAGCGAAGCGCAGCGTAGCGGGGGCTAGTCACGAAAGGGGGGAGCAGCATAAGACTGCTGTTCAGAATGATATAAGTTGCAGACTGATTTAGAAATATTTGCTGACCATCTAGCATTTTTTTGCTAACAAAAATATGAATACTTTGCTAACCGTTTAAATAGCACCCAATAGTATATACATGAACTGCGGCTACTCTCATCTTGCTTTCTTGAGTAGCCGCGGCTCGTACGCAATGGCGTGTACTGGAAGAGGTCTATATCAAGCAGTGAACTTGCATAGGTTGTGAGGATGTTGATGATATACCTCATATTAAGAAAATAACAGTCCTCTTCATATTTCGTCAAAGCTCAATTTTGGGTGAACTTAGCGTTAGGTTACGTTAAGTAACGTAATGGTAATTGTTTGTTGTGAATTCTATTAATTGGAGTACCTAAGTTCAAAGTTGAATTGGGAATTTTTTGAGAAATTCAAATAAATTTAACATACATTACCTACACATGAAATAAAATAAAGAAATAAAATATTTTTATTTAAAGTGTTCCAATTTGAATTTTTTATTTGTATTTATAGTTGTAGACCGCTGATATTACCAGCATAATAGGAACTGACAAATCATACAAAAAAGCTTACCTTTCTTAAAATAGTACCTATTATGTACATACTATGACTATAATAAGAAATAATATATTAATTATATGATATTTGATTCTACTTCAATATACCTGATGATAAATAGTGATGATCTCATATAACTTGATTAGATCTTAGAAAAGACAAAAACTATTTTACTTGAATTCAATTTTACATGAACACTGTACAAAAATACAACGCGAAATGCATATGAGGTTGGAAAAAATATTTTAAGTATTTTAAACAATTGCTTACGCTGCACTGTTTCATCTTAACGACACCGCTTAATAAGTTCTTGAGATTAAAAGTGAGATGGCGCTACTTGTGTCTTAAATTAGAACACGCCTCATTTAAATATTGAAACGAGTTCATTATCGCAATCATGATCTTATTAAGATTTGAAAATTAAATTATAAAAGGTTATCTTAAGGTGATACGCAAATGTGTGATTTCATACTAATAATGTATTTGGATCCTTTGCTTAATGTTTGGATGTTATTTTAATTAACTTTTTATGTTACTTAAAACATCTGATGTACATACTATAAAGGGGTAAAGTTTGTATGTAGAAGGTGTAATGTGGATCTTCTACTCCTCCTGTGAGGAGGCTACAAAAAAAATATTAAAAAACGCTCCACACTATACAAAATAAAGTATTTTATTTAAATACAATAAAATTAAACAATACAATTGTGGATTTACAAGGTTATTGAGTTAGCTCATTTATTATTAATAAATATAGTTTAACATTTTTTTTTTGACAGGTTTTTTTAATAATTATTTATTATTACTTTTTGTGTTTTTTTACATGTTGTGATTGTCATTTATATTTTGTGTTTTATTTGTGATGTGATGTGATGATTTTATGATAGGGCATTTTTCCAACATTTTTGACACTGTAAGGGAGAAAAGAGCTGGACACTTGCTGAGTTTCTTGCCGGTTCTTCTCAGTAGGTACAAGATCTACCGCCCATAGTAGACTTACGAACCGATGGCATAATGACGTTCATAAGTGCTATTGAAGCCTAAACTGAATAAAGGATTTGAATTTTGAATTTTTTGAACTTCTTGAAAATAAAAAATATTGCAAAAACAATAAGGAGTCCTGAGGTCAGTTTGGTCGACAAAAGTAACTACTTGATAAAAAAACAATAATTAAATGAGGGGAAAAAATAAAAAGGGTTGGTTAGTAGGTAATATATTATCTGTAATGTTAGGGATGGATCCTTGTTGTTAGCTCGTACAGAATACCTCTAATGGGTCTGGGGGCAGAGAGGTACGGAATGTGTCTCTGTCGCAGAAGAGTCCGGACTGCGCTACTTCATCACCCTAGTTTATTCTATAATGCAACAAGCCTGTCCCTTTCTCACCAGCACCTGATTCAGTTTCTTTATGGAGGCTGTGGCTCCGTCCAAGGGCCCTGAAGTGTAGTAGTAAATGGATAGGGTAAGGGCTATTAACGAATGTATAAGCCCTAGGGGAGGTAATCTTACTTTTTAACTTACTTTAATCGCTAAAACGAAATATGCGATTTCAAAAATTCTTTCTTTAGTATTTAGGATGGACCTTGAAAGGTAAACATAGGCTATATTTTATTTTGATATAATAATATAATTGTTTCTGGAATTTACGAAATTCACGCGTAGGAAGTCGCGGCCAAAGTGCTAGTGTTATATAGAAACACGCAAGCAAGTTTAAAAAAAGTGGTTCGCTCCAAAACCTTGACACCGTAGCAACAGTTTGACAATGTCGTTCACTGACAATCGTAAAAGTGGTAATTATAAAAGTTCATAGTAAAAGGCAAGACGAAACGAGGCTATTAGCAACAAAGGACGACTACCGAGCTTGAAAAATCGATTCAATTCAACACCAAATCGATGCAGCAGAGGACCGAAGTTATTCACACGAACAAAAAGAGCCCATTGTCAATTCAATCCCACACAAAAGCTCTTAAGAGTGTATCAAAATGACATAAAGCTCGATTATTCTCGTAACACAGAACAGGCCATAATGGGGCCACATGTCTTCGGTTTTTTCTCGAATTTGGGAAATGGATGACGTGTTAAAAAGGTAACAAATTGTTCTAACTCCATCTTTTCGGTGTCCTGTTGCTGGCTGGATGCGCAACCACCATTATTTATGTCGATTCGCATTCGAAATTCAAATTGTACGACGACATTTGGTACGGATTTCATGCGGTTGTTTTTTTTTGCGTTCGATGCTTTTTTGTTTTGACCCTTACGTCATGATGGTTACGGTTAAAATTTTTAATGGACACGCCTTTAATGTGAACAGAACTATTATTAATAGCGTGAATTTATAGTAAAGCAAAATAATTATATTTTTATAAATATTCATTTAAGCCTAAAATATATTATTTTCTGTTTTAATTAAAAATTTTCAGTACCTAATTTAGAAGAAGTTAGCGCAACGACAATGATCAGTTAACCGTTACTTTAAGAAGACTAAAGTACTTAAACCGAAACAAAATTGAAGAAAAATTGTCAAGGGTTGCAAAATAGAATACGATTCCCCAGTGACACGTATCGCGTTGTTGCCTGCCTCTATGACAACATAATAACAGCACCTTAGACCTCATTTAATCTGTGGAATTATTCGCAAATTACATAGCAATAATACCAATGGGGACCCGCTGAGTTAAAATTGCACCAATCCATAGTCTGAAATCTGCCACAGAATTGCGACTTCAACACAGACATCACTTGAGTAGAAATACTATTTACTTATGTTAAAATCCTTTCATGACAACAGTATTAGGAAATAAATAAAATATAAAGTAAGTACTTTTTTAATATTCAGTGGCTTTTATAGAGTTTAAGATTATACTTTTATTTTACAGAGGACCAACATAAAAAAGGGTTTAATCTTAAGTTTGTGGAGGTTAACATTTAGTTACTGATTGTTTATATTAAATTTCTAGTGAATTCATAATAGTGGTTGTCGAAAACTCGCACTCAAACCAAATAGTTCCGCTTGAGACTTTTTATTTGGAGAGAGATTGCTGATTGCCACTGGGCATTTTCAGCTTTACCGGGCCTTTTTGGGAGCGGCGAGAAACTTAAAGGGTTCCTCAAGCCGCGTGAAACGAAGCACCCTTAGAGGTGAGGTTTTCTAGAGGGAACGGCATCACGCACTAGAAGGGGACATCCTTGCCTTACTAACTTCTCCGAGGGGTTCGGGTCGGATCATCGCATCGCATCACTGTGGCGCACTTTGTCACACAGTGCTTTATTTTCCCTTTTTTTGCGAGCACATTGTCATCGACACCGAAATTACAGACGATTGTCACAAAGGATTATGTTTGCAGTTGCTGGGAGGTGTTTGAAAAATATTTGCTTTTGCCGTTTCGAGTGTGCATTATACGAATTTAGTGGCGGGCTTTTATTCGCGACGGCCACACACGACTGCGGCTGTTAGCTCTTTTTTGCGTTTCGTTTTTCCCCACGGCTGTGAAATTGTATAACGTATTTTGACAATGCTCACGGAACGTGCGTTGGCGAGGTTTCGTATGTTAACCACGGTTTCGCGAAAGTTATTTATCTTAGCGCTCTGTGGTTGAAGTTTTTCATTTTTTCTGTTGTTTTTTTTTTTGTAAAGTAACTTTTCATGTAACGTACCTGCTGGCGTATATTGTACTAACGAAACTGTTAAATTACGTATACGTATACGCTTATTAAAAAAGTTAGTAAAACCTTTTATTGGACTAGCAACTTCTTGCGTCGTTCTGATGAACGCTGAGACTAGTGACGGTCGTGACCTCCTTTTGAGTTACTTTGTCTTTGATATCCCGCCATCAGGGCCTACCAGTAGTGTCATATAGAGTCATTTTCGGTGACACAAGACTGTGATGCAGATCTTTCGATAATCACACATTGCACGGAACAATATTGTTGTTGACCAGCAAACACTAAAAGAAAGTTGGCTGGCTGGCTGGGTATAGTGAGCTGAGGCTACAACGCAGTTATGCTTCTATATTTTACTTGCTCAGCATTACTGCTGAAACTACGGCTTCTTTCCTTTGAATTCGGTTAACCGTCAGCTATCCTAAATGGTCTTAAGCAATAAAATTCACTTTGAACAGTAAACAATTGTTTTTATCACAATTGATATATTTAGCTTTAGGATTGGTTTTTTTTTAACAATATTTTTGCATCGGTTAAACAACAAGAAATAGAATTACTACGATCAAAAAAACATTGACTTTATCTGAAAAAATCCGTATGCTCTTATTGGAGCGTTTTAAAAACTTATTTGCATCAAAATAAAATATAGTATTCGAATAATATATAACATAAAGACAGCGTAGCTTTCTATTTGTGCAAGATATTTTTAGTACCTATCTATTAATTCCTTCCAGAGATTATCCCATTTCCCATCAAATTCTCCTACTATAAAATTACCTCCGTATAAAATTACATTTCATTCTGTACTTAGATAGATTAAACACTAATTGCTCCCACTATGATACAGATAACTACCTACTTAGTACAGAAATGGAGATTTAGTAATAATTAGTTCGTTTAACGCAAAAAATTTCGACGGCATAATATCAAACTTCACTCTAAAACCGTAAATTGCTTAATCGCCTTACAAACACCGCACACATTAATTATCTACAATTTCCTTACAACAACCAATAACGGTAATCGTTCTTGCGCAATGCTCTTACATTTGTTTATTTAATAGCGGAGTCACACCAAGGTAGATGTTTCGATATCACAAGTACGCGAATTAACGGTGACAAGTGTGATTGCGAATGCCATTCCACGCGAACTTCAATGTGAAGATTACTAAGTGCTTGAACTGTGTAGATTAGGTTGGTGACAGATGTGACAGTATTGCACATATGTAGGTAAGTGCCTACGAAGAAAGTGTTGTGTATCTTATTTTTTTCTGCTGTAAGTTTAATTAAATTGTTGACATACAGTAATATACACTTGAATATTTATAACTCAACTCGTGTTGTTGTGCTGTGCAGTGCAGTAAGGGTGTATGTGAATATACGGACATCTTTGAAATAACAGTAATTTTCGATGATAGAAAAATGTGTCGGAATTTTCGAACTTCAAAAAGTAAGAGTTGTATGTTTCAGATTGTGAAAGGTTCTTCAGCTTTATTTTTTTGTTGAGAGAGTTTGCTGATTGGCTTAGAAATAAAATGAAAAAAATGAAATGAAAATACACTTTATTGTACACCATACAAAATACAAAAAGAGGACAATACAAGAAGAAGTACAAATGGCGGCCTTATCGCTAAAAGGCAATTTTTTCTAGGCAACCATGTGTTGAACTGGACAAAAATAGCTAAGAAATGGGCGGTTAATGGTGTTTCAAAATTTATGAGTTCATTTACAGACAATATAAATAAATAAATATGAGACAACATCACAATATTTACACAAATGTTGAAAAAATTTCCACGAGCAGGATTTAAACCTGGACCCTTCTGACATACCGGGTCAGGTGCTCTTCCAATTGAGCTATCGTGGTTACTATTTTATTTCGCAACAAAATTTGCGTTAAAATTACATAAACAAAACAAAAACATTTTATCACATACATTGTTTTGATTGAAGTAGCTAAAGCACTCGTTTCATGGAAATCAGAAACAACGATGGTACCACAACCACCCAGACCCGACACAATATCGAAAAGTTCGTTTTCGACATTGACCCGACCGGGAGTCGAACCCGGGACCTCAGAGTTAGCGCCGCCCAAAGTCCAGCGTGCAAGCTACTCGGCTACGGAGGTCGTCATAATATCAATATAATAATATATGTCATCATAATATAATCGTAATATAAATATACTTAATTATCATACATACAATGAATGTACCTACCTACATACACTAATAAACTAAAAATATAAACTAAAGAATGATATGGACAAAGTATTTAATTATAATAACATTATAGTGACAAAGATAGATAGTGTTCCTTAACTTGTTGCTTAAAACTATCCGAGGATATTGCACACTTCACTTTTTCAAATAATGCATTCCACAGACGGACAGCGCGAACTGAAAAGGATTGATAGATGGCATTTTTAGCGTCACCGGATTTATTTTCTTTAGCCGCTCCGTGCAATTGGCCCTGGTTGTTGTGGGCTTATCTCTTTAATCAAGTGTAATATAGGTCAAGGGTTGCATGAAGTTAATTATTTTTTGATGATAATCAGTTTAGACAATGAAATATCTTCAAATTATTTTATAACTAACATCGATGTTTAGCAAAGATATTATTATGTTATTTTTTGTTAGTCACCTTTGTGGTGTTTACGAATCCCGTTTTTACGTGACGGAATTTGATAATCCAATAACTATGCTAAATTTGACTATTTATTTCATTTTACATTACCATTATAGTAATAGTAATAGTAATAGTAATATTTATTTGCATAAAACACGGTACATTTCAGTTGTTACATGATTCTACTACGTACATATACGTATTTTACCGACTACGTGTACTTTACTACGTGTTTTACCGACATATCGATAAGCAAACATACAATCTCGTCATGCTAAAATAAAATATAACATAACATTTCTCTTCAAATACAATCAAATTATAAAATTATAAAAATTTAAAACAAAAAGAAAAAAAAGAAAATTTAAAAAAAATTGCTACTACAGGTCAATATTTTATATATCAATTATAATACAAGAAAACAACACAAATAATAATCTTTCACCATGTCAATCAATAGTATCAATATCTCAATCAACAAACACAACTTTGCAATAAGATGTGACGTATGTCAGAAATTTACATGTCAAATTTAAGATGTCACTAACTAAGATGTCAATTCCATTGTACAAATAGAAAGAAAAAGAAAATAAAATAAAAATATAAAGGTAGCATAAGCAGTCATAAGTCATTCGCAATTTTCTTAATGTGCCCATCACGGCAAAACTTTATGAATTCCTCAGTGTCATAAAAACAATTCTCAACAAGGATTTTAAAAACTATGCGTTTGAAAATTATAAATGGAAGGTTTTGAATGCGATACGGAAGTAAATTGTATAGTTTTATGCACATGCTGTAACTATTCCTCATAAAACAAGTTGTAGCTGATGGTGGTACCTATAGCTAACCGGAGTGGATATCGTGTTTGGAAATTGCATTTTTCTTATTTTGTTGGAAAAAGATTAGTGTTCCTCTTAACAAATACTAATATTTCGAAAATATACAGCGATGGTAAAGAAATGATCTTTAATTTCTTAAAAAGAGGTCTACAAGATTCCAACTGTCCAACGCCGCAAATAGATATAACACATTTTTTTTGTAATATGAAAACCCGATTGATGTTCGTTGAGTTTCCCCACATGATCAACCCATATCGTAGTATGGAACCTACATGACCGTGATATGCCATTAAAGCTGTCTTTTGGCTCGCTAATTGCGTAAGCCGATATAGAGCGTAGACAAACCGATTTATTCTTTGACATACTGTATCGACATGTTGTTGCCCAGTTAGATTTGCGTCTATCACAATGCCGAGAAAAGTAGCTGATGTAGTTTCTGTAATGGGCATTGTAAGATGATTACAAAATAAAAGGTTTACCTACATAATTATGCCGATAATAACATCATAATTCTATATTCCTTAAAATAAATATTATTGCTTTATCACCAATCTTCCACTATCTGTACATTGAAAATTATGACCAGTACCTATATTATAACTAAAAATTGAAATTTAGGTACAATTCCATTCAACGAACCATCTGTCCGCGTTCATGTTCTTTGACGATGCCCACGCAGTTATCGTGTGGTCGCTGACAGTAAAGGCGTCGCGCGATAGTCTGCTAGATACCGGCCGCACACGACGCACCACGACTGGTTACGAGTATAATCGTATGGGATCTTTAACGCAATCGCGATGATAATAATCCAGATCTGCTGGCTTACCTAGGTATCCTGGAATCTAAAGGTTATCGAAACTATGTCGTAAAGAGTGATTTAGAAATGTAACTATGATTATTTTTAGTAAAATATGCTGGAATATCATCACCGTCATCAACAGCTTATAAACGTCTTTCTGCTGGGTTCAGGCCTTCACACATAAATAGTCCATGTGGAGGTTGGGCCATATCCCACCACCCTGGCCGCAAACTAAATTAAAGACTAAAACTAAATTAAATCTTGGTTCACGAAATATAACTCAATGACGAAATCACATAATATTTAATTATACTTAAACCTATATTCTGTTTATAAACTTATTATCATAAGAACACCGTGCGTGTACACTACACGAACTTTATAGCATTCAGAAGCATTGAAATGCAGAAACTACATCAATCCAATTTCAAGAGTAAATTATTATTGTAACGGAAAACATTCGACAAACAATCGTAATTCACGCAACACATTTCCTTATAAGCGCTCACTATAAAACTCGTAATAAAAAGAATTTAGAAAAGCCAATAAAACAATTGAACTCTATTATCTGTAATCCAATACTCAATAAAAATCGTGTTGAAAGGCGGTGGGCGGCGCGATTTGGGCAACGCCTTCTGCCCACCCGGACTCCGCTGTCATTGGCCGATGGATGGCAAGCGATACTTGCGCGCGCGCATTCAGACCGCCTGAAGAATTCAATTGAATTGATCGAAGCCTTCTCGAACGCTCTTTTATGTGAACACGCTAATCGTTAAATTAAAACTGTGCGGATTGGAGGTAAATCATTTGTTTCACGTTACTGATGGCTAGTTGAGAATAGAAATAGAAATTCTAGGAAAAAATTACATTGTTTTTCTGAAGACTGTAAAATGTTTTAGGGGAAGGTTAAAGGACATCAAGCTACGGTCGGTCACGAACATTAAGATGTATGCACTTTTTACTGGTTTTTACTTTTATTCCCTTGTATTAAGAGTTACTCATTGTTTACATGTTATTGCTCGTGACTGTACTTACCTAATTTATTTCACTAGAGAAAAACTAAAATTGCCACATACCGTTCCATCTTTGGGTATAACACAGTTATTTTACTTCGTTTATTTTTACGTAACTTTTAAATGCAGTCTTCGAATGTTTTACTAATAAATAACTTTGGATAAAATCCTCGGCAACAATCTTTTTACGAGACAAACAAAACAATTCCTTAATAATAAAAATGCTGGTCTTCGGTCTACCGTGGCCACTACTTCGTTAAAGAAGTTCAGAAATAAACGACAAAAAAGAACGGAAATCTTTCCCAGGTCTCGCATTCCCATCTTCCTATAACCCTCAATAGGGTCTTATAAAGTTGGTCAGAAAAAATAACTAGCGGGTAGGATAGTGCTGCACTATCTTGTTTCACTAGGTGTCTTACCACGCCATAAGTGGGTTTTAAATACTACCAACCATATAATGATAACAACTGGGACCAACGCAACGGCTTAACGTGCCTTCATCTCCTTCATAAAAAATTCAATTTTTTTTTATCAAAACTAAATATTTTAACCTTATTTTAAAGTCATGGCTTCGTAAACCCAACGGTGGAATTCGAGAAGATTGAACGTTGATGATGGTTATGATGATGAATATTTAACTGCTTATTATTAAAATGTTTTTGTTTTGTTTATATAATTTTAACGCAAATTTTGTTGCGAAACAAATTACAAAAACACAAATGATGAAAAAAAAATCCACGAGTAGGATTTGAACCTGCACCCTTCTGACATACCGGGTGAGGTGCTCTCCCGAAATTATTCAACACTATTTACTTTTTACTTTGAAAGCCAAAGGCGCCCATTCAATGTCAACAATTACCGTTATTTCCGTCCGATCATAATATTTTTACAAATACTAAAGATCAGTTAAGAAGTAGGCAAACTATTTCTAAAAAGTTTTTGTTTTGTTTATACCATTTATTATTAAGTAAATAGTGTTGAATATTTTCGGGGGGCTCAATTGGGAGAGCACCTGACCCGGTATATCAGAAGGGTGCAGGTTCAAATCCTGCTCGTGGAAATTTTTTCAACATTTGTGTTTTTGCGTATTATTAGGTAATAGTCAATCAATCACTAGTATTAGTATATGTAACAGGTACTCAAAGGTTGAATGTCATTGGCCTTTAAGCAACACCACAATCAAACTTAATCATATTAACCAATTTCTAGAACGCACCAGTATCTGTTATCCCACGCACATTGCGAAATCGCTACTTCACGATTTGTTACTTCCCACTCCAACAGATTGGGTTAGGTTTCAAAACAGTGTACAAATACCTTTATTGATGTCGTGACAACACTAGCGACTAATAGCGGGTTTACAACTTGTCCGCACTAACTTATTGCCGGACAAGTTACAAGTAGATTAGTACAGCTACTATTGTCTGAATTTACTAGGTGTTAAGAACTTTCAAGGTAAATTGTTACAACAAATTTACGCTCTGATTAATAGCGAATAATGTTAAGTTGGTGCTACACTTTAAAACAACATCAATCATAATTTTTATATCGTTGCATCTGATTATAGTTAGTACATTTTAAAGCGAAAATTTTGGTTTTCAAACAAATTGTTTTATCTAATTGGGCGGCTTACCTAAAAATAACTTTAATCTTTTTAAGTTGAATTGTTTATTTTATCGTGACAATTTTTATATCTATTCCTATGAAAATGTATTTTGATTTGCCAACAAATTTTATTTTATAACAAATTTGAAATTCGCATCTCGATTTATAGAAGGGCGAGGGGGAGGGAAGGAGCCCTCTCCTCCCCTCCCCCTCCCAGGCGCGAAAATCTGTAGTTTTTTTTTGAGGTTATGTGTCGTAACAATTGAGGTTTTTGAGCACCACACACCACAATCTTATGCCACTCCTCCCCCCTTCCGTGACTGCGCTCCCCCCCTTCCGTGACTGCGCTCTCCCTTTCCGTGACTGGCCCTCGCTACGCTGTGCTTCGCTCTGGAAAAAAAATAACTTAACCTAACCAACAGTAAGGATTTCTTATGCTGACCGATTGTATAATTCTGCTGACCAAATAATAATTTTGCGTTACAACTATTTATTTTGAAAACACATAAATTTTAGTGCTGACCAAAGCTCTATTTATTATTTCTGATAATTCTTGATTTAGTTGCTGACCTGGTGTTGCTGCTGGTTTCCTTTTATGGCCGACAAAAACATATTCAGCTGACAAAATATTTTTTTATCTGATTTTTTTTGCTGACCAAGTATTTAAAATAAACATACCAATTACGTTCCGTATTTTAATCTGTTGTTTTTAGGCAAAATGAAATTGTCCTCTATCGCTTAGACAACAAAATAGTCAATAGTAAGTTCTAGCACACTTTAGCCATAGAACATGAGCCAGTTTTACAGGGCTAATAAAGTCTACGGCATAACACTTAAACGCACTTAGCTTTGACATTATCTTTAAAGCAACCTATTTAGTAAAACGTGCAAGTTACTACTCAACGTGTCCGTTTAAAATAACTAGAGCTCATATAGTAAAATGCAAAGGTCGTTATAAAATGTACAGAGTGATCCATCAAAACCGTTTAGTATATTCTGGACTTATAGGAATGGGAGTAATTTGTCCTATGGAAATAAGACGTTGATTTTGGAGATAAAAACTGCATCTATCCATTCATTCTGTACAAAACAAGGAACACACACACTTATATAGATAGATAATACTTTTATTGCAACACTATGAAACATAAACAATTTGGCGGCTTTGTCGCTTTAAAGCGATTTCTTCCCGACAACAAGTTACGTATAACTTATTCGCATTTACAATAACAGAAAGAAGGATAAAAATCTGCGCCATTACTTTGGTTACGTTTTAATAGTTTAGGCATCCTGTGACACCAAACCGTAAGCGACGGTTTAGAAATAAAATATGAGTTCATGTGAAAAATAAGTAAACGTGCACCTGCTTAAAAGGCTTCGAGTAGATCGCTGTAAATAAAATATTATTAAGTGGGGCTATAACACAAGTCTTAACTTCTGTGGTGCTCTGATTTAGAGTATACCTGCTTTATTGCCCCTTATGCCCCTGCACAAGAGTAGACTTCATTAAGGCCGCAGTCTCTGCCCTCAACGTGACCGATTACCGGACCGGAAAGACATAAAACCATTGACATGAAAATACGTAAAAGAACATTCAACCAAATAACACTCTTATTGCTGGTTTGCTATAACTCTATATCGAACCAAAATTACATTATGTATCTATTAAATTTTTAATTATATTTTATTTTTATTTTAAGTTATAGCCAGAATTTCATACATTGTCATGCAAACCTTTTAGAAAAGCTTATGTTTGTCAAGACTGTTGCACTAATCTAGTCTATGGATGACAGGTTTTGACGAGCATCTCTTTGTTTGGCTACTAACACCTTGAATCCTCGTCCTTTGTTCGAACAAACACCGGAGGTTTTCAAGGGGCTAGTATTTTTTTAAATATCTTACAGGAAAGCACTTGAACTTCATCTCACCTGATGTTAAGTGATGATAAGGCCAAAGGTAGAAGCGCACTTCACCCGGAATCCTCAAATACTGAGGCACTGGCTTACTGGCTATTTTATCTCTAGTTGCCGGAACACAACAATGCTACAAACATTGATGTTATGGCGACATATATTTGTATAAAATGGTGGCAGCTAATCAGGCGGACAAACAAGCCCTACCACCAACCAAACCGAATACACAAACATGTACCCCCCGCTGGAAATCGAATCCGGGACCTCTGGGTCTAAACCGGTGGTCTTAACCACTAGACCACAGAGCCGGTTAAAGTCAGTTCAAAGCGTATCCTTGCTAAATTATCAGAAGCGTTCGTGTCGAATGATAAGAGAGTCTACACGGTGTTACAGCACGGTGTGACAGTCAGCCTAACCCAGCACGCGCTAGGCACATCAAAAGGTATTCCCATTACAAATATTGACGCGCACACGCAACACCATTGTGTCGGCTCAGCCCAAAGGTTATCTTATCAACTGTTTGCCCTCCACACAACGGCGTGTTTGGAGAGAAGCGCTTGCCCGTCTGTCGGTTTGTCTGTCCTCAAATAAGCCTTATCTGGGCGGTAATTGACGTATTGGTTGGGATTAGGAGCCTGGTTTCCGGGAAGTTCCCTGTGTTTTTGTTTACTTTTGAGTTTAGGATTTCTGGTGATACGTTTATGTGAAACGTCAGATATGGAGTGCTGTTTTATATATTTGGGTATATATCCCCAAAATTATAACATATACTGTATGGCTATTGCGTTTTTTTTATAACGGTATAATGTAACCATGTAACTAATTTACTTCGTCTAGTTAAATTGATTTTCGCATAAAGCGTACGTAAATAAACTTCAAATTAGTAATTAGTAGATTTTAATGTAAATACATTGAAACAATTAGTAGGTACAATATTGTATTAGTATTAGTATTACTTGTAACAATTAGTAGATTTTAATGTAAATTAACTTCAAATGGAAATTATGACAAATACTATAACGAGAACCAAAGAGCAGAACTTAAAAAAACAAATAAAAGTTCTTTACAACTGCAAAATCTCATCAAACCTAATGGGAGCTTTAAATAGCAACAGGACATAGATGCAAGTCAATCAAAATGGCTCCACTCGTACGAATCCTTTTTATATGGAAGGGTCAAGTAGGCAGTCAAACTTTATGGTTTTATTAGAGCAATACTGTCCAAGTACCTTCTTAATTAACAGCTTTATTTATAAAGAATTAGACCACCGTCCCACCGTCAGTAATTAGCGTATATGGACCGACAAATAAGGGGCACATAATTAAAATGTCTTAATTTTATTGGCCTCCCTTCGGTAAAGGTTTATTGCGACCTATTTGAGTGAGCTGTAAAGATACTGGAAGGATCTGTTGCTTTGTCCGAAGGCTGTGATACCAGTTGTTTTTTTATTAAATTGATTGTTAACTTCTGGCATTCGAGACTTGGTAGGACATTTCAAATAAATAATTAATGAGAACAAAATAAACTGCAATTTACGACTTCCACGGTTTAAAAGAATCAATTGTCTTCATAAATAGAATAAAAAAATTGATGTCGTTTTATTTAATGACGTAGTGAATGTGGTATTCATTAATGATTATTACTGAATTAGCTTACCAGGACTTATCCTGAGGTCTTTATCCTATGTCCTTTGTAAGTTTCTAGGATGTTGATAGGATAAAAAATAATATATTACCTAGCAACTGACATAAATTATTTGCACAGCATAACTTGACAATGCTTACAAGTTTCAATCTTATTTGTTAGCGTTTACGTGATATGTTTCTGTATCTGACATTACATTTTCTTGGCATATACAAATAAAAGCTACTCATTACGGTTTTCCCGGGAGAGAAAATAAAATCATCGTTATTATAATATTTGTAATGTGTTAAAAAGTTTTCATTACGAAAGTCACTCCTTAAATAGAACCATGAAAAGTATAGTACACACGCCTGCACGTCAACCTACCACAAACTGTCAAATTTCTTCAATAGACTTTGAACTTTTTACTAAGTTGTATGGTTCAAAATGTATTGAAGTAATTTGACAGTTTTGGGTAGGTTGATATCTGTACTTAGGTAACCGTTTATTTTAAGGAAAATTACACCTCCCATACAAAGGTCAAATAAACTGCATGTATCTTAACTTTAAATTTTTATTTAAAAATCACTAGCAACATTACATACAACATACTAAAACTCATCTCAATAAAAAATATTACCCCCAAATTAAGCATAATGGATGTCACTAATTTACTAAATGCATATAACAAACAAAAAACAACTAACGAAATTAATTGAATTTTTATTTTAGGCCACATCCAAGCGCATAACTTAAACGAGACGCAATTAAAATCATAAACAAGTAAGTGTCTCGCTCTTGTGCCTTACGAGAAGCCAGTAAAATTGTCTACGCCGTCGTAAATAATCTTTTTCTAAATGACTAAAAATTTTTACCGACTTCCCGATGTGATTAGGGTTTTATTTTAAATAAACTAAGGAGCTCGAACTAATTTTGTGTGATATTAAAACTGAACGCGTTGCGTCCACAAATTTGGTCACTTTATTGTAAATGGCTGTTGAAGAAGCTTCCAATTGGATGGACGGTGTTATGCTGTATCGCATAATGCTTTGTAATCATATAATTTAATGTTGTTTTTTTTATACATAAAACGTTTTGTAATGTTAGTTAAGGGCCTTCATCACCTACTAGAATGACTACATTTGAAAATTTAGATCTGTACATAAGTTGTTGATTATATTAATTAAGTCTTGGCTCAGCTTTTTTTTTTCAACAAAATATATCTCACTTGATGGGAATCATTTAACGTAAAATGCAAAAAAGTAATGCACTTCTTCCACTTCATCACTTCGTCACTTTCTTCGTGTTTTGTCTCTTTTACCCTATTTTGATTTGAAGTTCAAACGACGGGAGATCATAGCACAGAATATCTGCATAAAGCTTATTCTTTGTTTATTTGTAAGGCTCTATATTACGTCTAACTGACGGAGCTTACAACCTTACAAATAAACATTACATACAACAACATTATACATAATATTGATGACAAATGCTCTATAAATACAAAACATTTTCGGCTACTGAATTGATACCTCAATTTGTTGCGGAGTATTTTGGCTTCAAGAAAGCCAATTTTTTAAATCAGTGACATTTAATCATTTATTTTACATTTGTTGGTTAATAACAGCTGTGGTATTATTATTAAAGAGGGCTGCTCTTTTTAATAACACAACTGCTGATAAACGAATAAAAGTAAAATAAAGAATTAACTAAATATCATTGATTAAAAAAATAACTATTATTACATGCTTATTTACTGAATTAAACTGTCCAAATCAGGTATCTTTCTTTTTTGTAGGCAGCATGTCGCCATAAATGCAATATGATGGGACAGGGAACTGGTAATTACAGCGTTATTTATTATGAAAAAGGGCTGTTTTGAAAGTTATTTAAATAAAAGATTTTAGCATTTAAATTGACTTTGTAGCTATATGATACGTTCTCATTATGTGTAGGTAACGTGTAATTTTGATTTCATTCGTAAACATGTTAAATTACTCAACCGAATGGCGCTTTTTGAATAAGTCATTAGTATTTTGTTTGGAAGATTTAATTACTGAAAAAGCACTTGAAAAATCACGCGACTAATGAGGAAGCTCGTTGGCGCAGTGGAAAAACTCGGCGCACGGTCTGCGATGGTATGCATTGGTGACGAAAATTTATCAATTCTCGCTGCTCTGTGATTTGGAAGACACGTAAAGTGGTTATTCCCGGCTGTATTAGCAGGTACCAATAAATTGCCCGTTTGTGGTATTGCCATCCATAGGAAAGACTCGTGCCCCAGCAGTCGGGCATAAAATGAGCTGTTACTTAATGATGATATTGCATAAAATAATCCGAAACAAAAAGAACTGACTGTATCATTAAAATTACAAATCAGTATAACCGCGCAAAAAGGGGGTTATAATGGCAAACACGTGCCGCCAATAAAATCGTCATTGAACGGTTATACGGTTAGTTAGACGCCCTTAAACAAATAACGACTATATGCCTAATGAGAAGCAAGCTCGGTCGACGATTTTCGCAAACGCCAGTCATCTGATGGGTGACCGAATAGTATAATCTCGAGCTGCTTCTTGCTTTAGAAGGCATGTAAAGCTTTTTATGGAGTAAGTTTACTGATTGCATCAGGCTGCATTTTCAGCGTCATATAAAATGAGCTGATGATAATGATAAACCAAATCGTTCGCAAAAGAGAACCCAATCCTTTAAGACTGTATGTATCATTAAAATTACAAATCAGTATAACCGTGCAAAAAGGGGGTTATTATGGCAAACACGTGCCGCCAATAAAACCCTCATTGAACGGTTACTGGTAAACGGTAATTGGACGTCGGTAATCAAATATATCGCAACACTTTATTAAAGCTTAAAGACTCTGCTCCAAATGAATATCAAGTTATTGACTTAGCGGGAGGTACGATTACTAATCGAATAATGAGCAGTTTTATAATTGACTTGCCAATGTAAACCTTAAATCGTTACAATAAAGGCGTCGACAAATTGAGATGTATACAATCTGGATTAACACGTGTGCCGGTATCGGTACTAATTTGTTGTTAATTAATGTACTTTAAGCTGAGCATTCGCGTTATGTTTGCACGTTTATTTGTAATTGACAAGTCGAGTGCCGATTTACATATAATTAGGTATGTTATTAAATATTAGTTAAGCAGAATATTTTGTATGTAAAGAAACAAGATAAATAAATTAACACTACTTATTTGCAAACAGTACCTATTACAAAAGCTCATTTAGAAGAGAAATCACTTGTATTGCGAATGTTCGATTTCTCACCTAAGATTAGACTTCTTTAAAAGTTATTGTCATCTACGAGTTACGAGTTTACGAGTTCTTTCACACCTATTTCAAGTCAGTAATTTCTTGACTGCAACTCTAAATTCTACGGGTAGTGAAATACGTCATAATATCTATATTACTTAATTATAGTCACTAAAATGTATACTACTTCGTTTACGTTATACGTTAGGTTTACGTTATCTACATAAATAAATCGACTTTGGCATAGTACTAACGCGCATATTACGAATAGTAGGTAAGTACACTATAATTAAAAATATAACAAGCAACGTTAATACAATAGGCATGAATTATAGTTTCGAAGTATCGTGACGACCTCTTTATATGCCTATGCACGTGATTAGATATAAAAGCTTAACCTCATTCAAAACTAAATAGGTAGGTATCCAATTTTTGTTCTTTGACAATTGACAGTTCAAAAATTAATTGCACAAAACAAAAAACGATCAACACACTAGCGTCACCTTCGTACAACACGTCTTTTTTGCCGCTCAAAGAGCGCAGCGGTTCGAATAAAAATGTCGTAACCACACTTCATCACACAATTAAATTCTGGCAAAGAAAGGGTATCGATGGTCGACCATTATGAACCCTATTGTTACCATTCGACGCACAATGCCTTACTTATGACCCGTTTAGGACGTGAAAAAAGAAATGGCTAAATGTTGTCGACACGCGATCAGGTCGCACGGTGAACAAAATTATTTTTTATAAAATTAAATGTAGTTTTAGACTTTAGCTTTGAATCAAATTAATGAGTTTGTTAGAAACACATTTTATTGACTTTGATATTGCAATATTTCACAGAACTTAAAAACCTGTATTTTTAAAGTAAAGTATTGCAATTTAGATTTTAAATATTGCCTGGGATCAGATCATATTCGCTAAGTAGATAAGCCCTTTTGGTCTACCTGTTGTAGGAACTACCTACTGCAAAAACAATGGGAACTACTAATTTGTCAGAATGCATAATATTTTAGAACATTATAAGTGAAAACACGGAATGAACTAATTTTGTTCTAATGAACTAATTCTGTTTAAGACACAAGATGAGTTAAGCCTATGTGAACAATTTTCAATAATAAAGCCGATATTATTAAATTTATTTGCTTGCCGTCTTATGTGTCCGTGTGTATCAATGCTATTTCGGACCATAACAAATCCGTCAGATCAACGCGGCAAGCTTGACGTCCTGTTATGGATTCCAATGTATGAATATTGTGATTGGTACTTATTGTTATTAACGTTTAACATTTTCGTATATGGTTATTACTTCATATGTTGTGCATGAATATGTTTATTGAAGTTAGTAGGGTTAAGCAATTTAACATCACTATTCTCCGGTCTGTTTTTTTATTCCATTACCTAGATTTTAATAGGAACGATACATTTTTCGTTCGTAATAATATTTTGCGAGAAAACAACATTCCCTAGGAAGTAAATTAAATAACACATATTTCATTATCAAGACGTAGGTATAAAAAACTATAAAAATATAACCATACCAATCGAATAACAAATTATGATTGTCATCCGTACCTTGCCCCAGTTTCGATACAACGGAGCAATCAGAAAAATGGTGTCTACATTCCTAACTAACTTAACCCTTCTACGGTGACAATACAAAAACGACCCTATTTGGTTTGGGTAAGGTTGTACTAAAAGCGAATAGCTTTCGTGGTACAGCAATGGCAAAGCATTGGTCACATGACAGTTGATTAAAAGGGGCCGAAAGCGGGTCTTAGTTGGGGGCCAGGGACAGCGCGGCGGGTGCGTCCCCGCGGGTGGCGACCCTGATGATTGTGTTTAAAATAAATAAGTACCTCAATGAACGATTGTATGCGCATTCCCGCCGCCCAATGGTTTATGGACGCGCGATTGTGCCCCGATAATTTATGCGATGCGCGATGGGCAAAAAGGCCATCTCGATGACATCCGCGGGTTGACTACGCTGTCGGACGTTATTTAGGCGCACATTATATGGCGGTGTTGTTACATTGAGCTGATTGAAAATCTTATTCGTTCGTTCGTAAAATGACATCAGATGGTCAATGTTAATCAAGACAAATGTCTACTGTGGGAGACCTAGTTTGTCAGTTGAGGGTTGCGGGTTAATTGCAATTCATCTTTGGTCTCTTATCGTCAACTTACTAACGTGAGAAATGAAGGTAGATTAAAAATAAAATCTATAGTAGAACTCAAATTGTCAAAGTTGACGGTAGAAACTACGGGTTCGGTTGACAAATTTAAGTGTACAGACGTCAGCACATCAACCTATCCAAAACTGCCAAATTACTTCAATAAATGCTCAACCATATTCTAGATACCTACATGTAGTTCAAAGTCTATTGATGAAGTTTGACAGTTTGTATTAGTCTGATGTGCAGGCGTATTAGTATGATGTGTACGTAGTATGAAAAGTGTGTATGTATTTTTACCGACTGCGCCAAAAGGAGGGTTATGTTTTTTTATTTAATTATTTTTTTGTAATTCAATGTATGAAACTTACCCATCTGCAATATAAAAGGCACCTTACACACATCGATAAGCAATCCTTTCGTAATCATTAACCGTGAACTATCCAGACAAAGTACAGAAGGTAACAGAGAAGGCGTGACCCGCCTTTGATATTAAAACCCCATCACATAAGTGCAGACAAATGAATAGCGAATAGAATACACATTAACGTTACCCTACTTAAACACATCTGTTAAAGGGTAGATGCATTTATAATGGTTTTATAATACACCAACTTGCCTCCTATAATCATTAGATTATGGTCCATTCTTTTTTTCAGTGTAGTTTTCATTAGTGTTGTACTCTGTAGGGTTAACCCATAATCAGGGTATAAGACGTAAATGCGTCAGCTATTTTAGGTAAACACGTAATTAAGGGTTTGAGCTTTGAATCAAAGTAGTTTTTTCTCAAGTGATTTACCCACAATTTCAACGTTTATAGAAAAAATACAAGAATAACATGAATTAAAAGTGATTTTATAAACTTTGGTCTTTCCAAAGACAAAAAAATCACTATAAAAGCACTACCTATTTCTGCCGTCAGACAACAGTTCTGTTTTGAAAAAAACTTAGTTAGATTACTCGATTAGATAAAGACCCCAAACTATATAAGAACCCAGGGTTGGCAACAGATTATAACCCAATGTGTTACAATCATCAATAGGTTGCAGTGATATCTACCATTAGATAGATACTATGGTTATTTAAAGGCTTAGTCGAAAAATAATAAGCAAAAAAAGGATTATAGTTACATAGATTCCCATAACCAATGAAGCTCCTAGTCATTGTCACTTACCAGTGTGATCGTGGTCATCAATAAAGTTTATAGAATTTATGATACTTTTAACGATACGCCGCCATTTCTCTCTACCGCCTACGCCTCTCTAGCATAATGGTGACCCGATCCGATCCGGACCCCTCGGAGAATCCAGTAGAGCACAGGGACACGCACTAGTACATGATGCCGTTCACTCTACAAAACCTCTGACGGTGCTTCGTTTCACACGACTTGAGGAACCCTTAAAGTTTCTTGCCGCCCCCAAAAAAGCCCGGTGAAGCTGAAACTGCAAAGTGGCCATCAGTAATTTCTCTTTAAAATAATGGTGATCTTCTGATTACTCTTGTGCCTTGAATTTTTGACGTGAACCTCAAGATGTTCTACAGAGGTGTCACTTCGCCGCGACACGTGCCTAAATAAAGTCAGGATTTGAGCTTGAACGAAGTACTTTTCTTCAGATTTTATTTTGTCATCGAGCTCTTATATATTAAATTATTGGTAAGAAATTACGCCCACGAAATCTTAAAAAGTGATTCCAGCACCACATTTCTAGAGCGTTCTCGTTCTCTCAATATTTCCACCAATAGGTTTAATTTAAGAAATATGATTAATTTCTTATTTGTTTGTGTAGGACCATTAAAACTTGCGTATAAAATAAGTACAAAAGGCGCAAGTCCACGATACAACTGTTAGCGCATTGCGCGACCATATTTCAAAGAAATCATAAATTTTATAGTCCCAATTCCGTGAAACCGCGAACCGAGCACCTGAGTAGAAATCTGTGTTGTTTGTTTTCTGATAGGACTGTGTAACCGCGTGCGCCTTTTCTCTCAAAGTGCTTTTTTCTTGATTTTTTTTATTCGTACACCCAATAAAAGAGGTGGCTTTTTCTTGCCTCAACTTTTTTCAAGGAAATTGAGATATCTTTGGCAAACAATGTTCCTGTTTGGTTTGATAAAGACGTTGGAGATTTCATTTCGTATTTGTGGATTATGAAGGTCGTACCTTTTTTTAACAACCCTCTGACATTACATTTCTTCGTGACAAAATTCAGCGTTTACGTCAGCCTTCCCGGTAGCATAGCGATCAGTGCAGCCGCCCGGATTGCGGAACTGATGCATAACATTTTTGTAGTACATTATTTTCATGTATACCCATCCGTTTGATCAGCGTACGCCGATGAAGCAGCTGAGCAGCGCTTTTTTCACCGACTTGATTTACAAATTTAGAGATTTCGAGCTAAAAACTAATCTTAATCAAAATAAAACATAGCATGTTACTATGTGGCAATAATCACTGATATAAATCAGTGAAAGAATTTTTGTTCCCAGTAGTTCCAAAGAGACAAACAAACAAACAAACATTATCACAAACGTTACCTCTTTATTAATAGAATAGAAAAATACTGAAATAAAGATTCATTTCATTTAAACCAGACTTGTTACAAAATACTTTTTAATGAGTCGTCCCTGTCCCAATCTTATACAAGAAAATCTTCAATGCATTTTGTACCTTCTTGTTGCAGTCATCTATTAGAAATTCTATTAGATATTCTAGTATATTCTAGACTCAGAGAAGATCACCCTAAACCAAGCAGTATTGTTTTGTATTATTGAGTTTCTATTTGAAACTAAAGCTTCGAATTCTTGACTTTTAGTGTTGCGAGCGTTCATGCACTTTGTAGGTCGATTCTAACAGGCGTGCCGTAAAAATAAACTATTTGTATCAACTAAATAAAACCCGCGACACAAGTTCCAATACAAATTATATAAACAATCTGACATTTTTATCCTTGATCAGTGTTAAGGCGACAATCGTTATTATTTGGTATTTGGCTGCCGCGGTCACAGAGATATTACTGCAGATAACACTACGGGTAGCTTGGAATGTAGAATTATAGATATTTAACACGTGATTCATATCTGAGATTGTTTTTGAATGAGTCCTCACCACAGAGCAATAAAATTATTATTATTTCTTATATCACAGATATACCTCACCCATAAACTGTATGTTATCTTTGTTTTTAGGACTTTGATTATTTGTCACTGTTGTGCTCAATCAGGTTCAATCCAAACAGAAGTTCCGTGTATAATACGATTACGAAGAGGTCCTTGAGGTTCCCTGATAGACTTACATACAGTGTGAAACCAAAGACTACTTTTTACACAAAGAATTGCTCAGCCATGTGCGTTAAAGTATTCAACGCCTTGCCAGCAGACTTTAAAACTTTAAAACTTTCCGTAGATCTGTTGAACAATGGCTACAGGATCAGTGTTTTTATTCTGTTGGTGAATATTTCGATACTATGTTTTGATTACTAAATTTTTGTTTTTGTTTTTCGTTTATTTTTGTTGTTTATTATGCTGAATCTACTTGACATGTATTAAATTTTTATTTTAGAGGATAATGAATTAATTGACATTGTAGTAGGTTAATTATAATTAATTAATTGAAATTAGCATGCTAAATTAGCGAATCATGAATGAACTTTTTATAATTTTATAACATCTATGTATTTACCATGTTTCTTGTAAATAAATGATTTGATTTGATTTGATTTGATTTGAAGACGTGACAACGATATTTTGGTTGGTGATATAATGAGATCCTAAGTATGCCTGGCTGAATGTAGCCGCGGATCGTGCTCAGTGGCGGGCACTTGGAGAGGCCTATGTCCTGCAGTGGACGTGTGTAGACTGATGATGATGATGATGATGACGATGATGACGATGATGACGACGATGATGATGATGATGATGATGATGATGATGATGATGATGCCTGGCTAACTTGAAACGTCATTGATTATCTGCTATACATAAAACTCTTCATAACGGTGGTTCTGTATTTCGTTACTGAAATTTAAATACAAAATTTACCTACCTACTTTAAAAGCACCCAGCATGCATCCTATATAACATCATTCGACGCAACATTTACCAAACTTGGTTATTAAATTATTTAATAAAAATAAATTATTAAATTATTTAATATTTCATTGTTACTTTAAATTTTGTCTATAGATAACAAGCTATCATTGTAAAACTATGTAACTCAAATATTCTGAATTCTGTAACGTCTTTAAAAAATCTGTATAGCGTGCCATCACCGCATTTCTCATCCAATGTTTGTAAGCAGTCCACAGCGAAACCAAAAGAAATCGACATTACCATTTGACAAATGCGTCAACCCTCCCACGGGGAGCGCCACTTGTACGCTGTCAACGCAATTTTTATATGTCCCCGTGTTGAATACGCAACATATATTACGAATATATGTGTATTTACATATGACTAGAAACTGCTTCTTTTAAACGCATTTTTATGACAGATTTATAGTATTACAATCGTTTGCAACCCTCATTTAAATTTGTAGTGCAGAACGCATTTAAGTAAGTAGATTTGTCACGACCTTCATGGTAGCTTTAACGACAACTTTTACTTTAACGACAACGGTTTGGAAGTGTGAAAAAAAATTGTTTACATTATAATTAGTTATTTACAAGCTTTTATTTAGTTTCACCTGTCCCGATGTTAGTCCGTTTGTTTGTCTGTAATCAAATATTGCAAGTTAAATTTGATCCACTTTCCGGTTACCGGTTAAGCTGAAATTTTGCATGCATAAATAAAATGCGTGACAATGTAAAATTATTATGACATGGAGCTGATCTGATGATGAAACGGGAAGGAGGCCATAGGAACTCGTTTGTTAAACGACACAACCCCATCAAGTTTGGACTCATTTGATCCGTCTTGACGAGTACTTTGGTGCTAGATGATAACCAGGGTCTGATGATGGAGCTGGAAGATGGCCACAGGAGCTCGGTAATTAAACGACACAACCCCATCAAGTTTGGGCTCGTATGATTCGTCTTGACGAGTACTTTGGTGCTAGATGGTAACCAGGGTCTGATGATGGAATCGGATGGTAGCCATTAGGAACTCGGTAGTTAAACAACACAACCCCATCGAGTACTTTGGTGCTAGATGGTTACCAGGGTCTGATGATGGAGCTGGAAACTGGAATAGGAACTAATCACATAATTTATCACTTCTGATCCATGCTCTGGTACCTACGGGGTATAACACAGCATTGAGATTGCTTAAGAAGATGTTATTTTCACAAATTCACTCGTTGCGTATTGCTGCCAATAACATCTCATAGTGCTACTTACCATCTCATAGTGCTACAAATACAAGATTTAAAATGAAAATGAATATTTTCTCCAAACACTTGTGTTGTTCACGTAAAGTTATAACTCTACGTCCTTCACAGTTGTGAACTATGTTTTCTCCAAAAAAATAAAGTTGCACTCGTAAATTATCCATAGTCATATTCATATTCAAACCCTCAGAACAATAACTAAAGCTTAATATTCTGAATTGAAAACCATTGTTCATTTAATCTATGCAAGAATAACTGATGACAATTGACAATCTAGCGCGAAGTTTTTTAAAGTGAAACCATGGAATTTCTTTATAAAATACTTTTCTTTCCATTACGACTCTTTTTTAGAAAAAGGTGTTCCTTCTATCGAACCGAAATTAACTAAGAGATTTCACTTCAGTGGGCAGCTTCTACCCCTGTGGTCTAATAGTAACCTACACCTAGAAACCGAGAATCTTGTCCCTTTTATTTCCTGAGGAACATTTTGTGTTCTGTTTGAATGGTAGATCGACTTTTTCTAAGTCCACCGGAATAGCTACTATCTTATATAATTATGTCGCCATCACAATAAAGTTAAAGGTAAAAGCCTATCCCTTGACAATTGAGAATTTTGGATGAAGTACGTTTTATTCGGCCTTATTATTATCAACATCAACATTGAGGAGCTTGATGGCGTAGTGGTTAGCGCGCCCGGTCTGCGAGTGCTGAGGTTAAGCGACTTTCAAGCAAAGGCCGGTCATCGGATGGGTGACCAAAAATTTATCACCCCCAACCTCCTCCGTGCTTCGGAAGGCACGTAAAGCCATTGGTCCCGGCTGCATTAGCAGTCGTTAACAACCACCAATCCGCACTGGGCTTGCGTGGTGGTTTTTGGCCCGTTCTCCCTATCCATCCATAGGGAAGGCTCGTGCCCCAGCAGTGAGGACATAAAATAAGCAGGTGATGATGATTATCATCATCATGAAGGCCAAACGCTTCCCCGTTGTGTTTAGTTTCTTTTATAGTCTCTACAAAACATTCTGTTGCTCATTCTGTTGCTCGAGCGAAATTATCCGCAACCCTACGTCCTACACAGACGGCCCATTGAATGGGACTTTTATTTCCCCACACAATAACCACGGCTGGGCGGGGCGGCGCGACCCGCGATTATGCCCCGCTTTTTTATTATTTGCACCGTAGATACCTTTTACATCGCCGTTCAATTACTGAAGCGCGAGTGTTGGACGCGTTGGCTTTGTGTGGATGAGACGAAGCTTCGATAATAAACTAAGGTGTTTGTTGTTTTTAGTTTTGGTCGATTGTGTAGTTTAGGTTCGTAGTCGCAACGTCGTCGAAAGATATAGAAGTGTATTTAAAAAGTTACTTACTATTGAAGAATACATAAATTGTTTTATTGTTATCAATAAACCACAAATACGATTTTGTTAAGTAAATATTTATTTGTTTTATACCTAATTTAAAAACGACTAAGACATTTCAATATTTCTTTTAATTTACAACAATGGGGAGCTCTTCACTCAGAATTCTAAAACATTAAAGAACTAGCTATATGCTGGACATGAAACTCGGGACGGTGTTCTAATCACCACTACAGAGGCAATCAGACATACCGAAAGTTGGATTAAATACAATCCATCAAGATGAGAAACTTTGGCAAATTGCACCTCCAATCATTATCTTTTCGCGATTTTTAAAATGGCTATGTCCTGAAAGTTGCAAATATCATTGACTTGTGCCTCCTCTTGTTGTCTTCTCTAGACATAATACCTGACCCGTAAATAAACTTGAGGTGATGTCCGCATTACACCTCACGCTGCGCCCACGCAGGCTGATTGCGCTCGCCTTGACATTAGTTCGACTGTCGCACCGCCACGCTCCGCGATGCACTCGCTTGAACTGTGGACGTGTATCGCCTTGAATGAACCATGGGGTGAAGCTTTACAGACTCTTTCAACGTCTTGAGGTCTACTTTATTCATATCTTATCTTTAAGTAAGCCCGTGTCTCTAACTCGCTATATATTATCCAATGTGCAACTTTTGACGCTTCGCTTTTTGTTTTTATCATACTGGATAAGCAATGTAGCATACTGCTCACCTGATGGAAAACGGTCACCTCACCTTTGTCCATGGACGCTTGCAACACTAAGGTAACACGCGTGCGTTACCAACCCTGATCATTATACATAACTTCTTATGTTTATATGCCCCGTAATTTCACAAGATCTAATAACAATTCAAACAAAACAAAAGGGGATATTGAAACATCATGCGAACTCGATGGTGCAGTGGTTAATGCGCACGTTTTGCGGTGGCTGATTAAGTAAATTTCGCAAAGGCCGGTCATCGGATGGGTGATTAAAAATGTATTATCTCGAGATCCTCCGTGCTTCGAAGGGACGTAAAGCCTTTGGGTCCCGGCTACTGTCCTTAACAACCACCAATCCGCACTGGGCCTGCGTGGTAGTTTAGGGATCGTTCTCTTTATCCATCCGTAGGGAAGGCTCGTGCCCTAGCAGTGGGGACATAAAAGAGCTAGTGATGATGACGCTAGCTCAGTTTGGGTTTGTAGCTGTGAGTAACTGCCATCTTACGATTACAGTTAACACCCAAACATGCCTTTGAAGACACCAATGGAATTTAGGATGAGATACTACAATACCATCTATATTGGTACAAACAAATGTAAAATACTGGTTGTCATGCCAGGACTAAGAATAGCCGGCGGAACAAGCCCTACCCTAACTGAAATGAGTACAATTTGAACCTTCAAATGGAAAACGAACCGTATCTGGATCTGAGACCAGGTTAGGTTAGAGCAAGCTACTAAACTAGACATAACGAATATTCTACAAAAGAATGAAGAACGCTCAATATCTACTCCTAATAGAAAATAGTACACAACAGTTATATAAAGCAAAATAAAGTAATTAGGCTATATACCGTCCCGCTGCTGAGCAAATGCCTCTATCATTGAATCGTTGCGATTAATGGGTTGATAAATAAACATGAAAAATATTTGTTTATTAACCGCCTCTGTGGTCTAGTGGCTAAGACCACCGGTTTAGACCCAGAGGTCCCGGGTTCGATTCCCAGCGGGGGGTACATGTTTGTGTACTCGGTTTGGTTGGTGGTAAGGCTTGTTTGTCCGCCTGGCTAGCTACCACCATCTAATCTAAATATGTCGCCATAACATCAATGTTTGTAGCACAAGCACTGTGCTTACCCGTAAAATAAAAAAAAATAAAAAAAATAGCTTATTATTTTTAAGCACATTATCAACATTATCTTTACACATTACAATAAGAGAAAACAAAAAGAGGACTCATTAAGACTTCGATAAAATTACCAAAAACATCTACATCTTCATTAAACACATTAGTAACAAGAATATTATCTTCGCTATCTTCGTCAAAACCAAATTTTATCTTAACGTAATCACACACCAGAAGTTCGAATCTCAAAATCAATGCTGGCTGATAAGATAAAGGCACATGACTGGTGCATTAGACCTCTGCAAGCTTCAACGTTATCATCTGATTCCGTTCACATTCGAAGGGGTAGGGAGCTCAACGCATTTTGGTGAAAAAACATGGCTGCCCGGCCCTAATTAGACTTTGTGGTGACCGTCAAAGCGTATTAAAAGTTCGCTTCATCAATAGAGTTGTTTTCTGCATGAGAGCGTTTGCCGGCGCCCGCGCATACCTAACCGGCGCCGGCGCCTTATAAGGTTGACTTGTATCAGATTACGAGTCTGCTCTAGCAATAAATTCATTTTCTTTTTCCTGTCTATTTTATGATGAACAAAAAATTATGAAGTTATGTTTGTTTTGATGTTTATATTTAAATTAGTCATCATCATCATCATCATCATCAGCTCATTTTTTTTTACGTCCCCACTGCTGGGGCACGAGCCTATGGATAGATAGGGAGAACGGGCCATAAACCACCACGCGGGCCCAGTGCGGATTGGTGGTTGTTAACAACTGCTAATGCAGCCGGGACCAACGGCTTTACGTGCCTTCCGAAGCACGGAGGAGCTCGAGATGATACATTTTTGGTCACCCATCCAATGACCGGCCTTTGCGAAAATTGCTTTTAGCACTCGCAGACCGGGCGCGTTATCCACTGTGCCATCGAGCTTATCAAAATTAGTATTTTAGTATATTTAAAAAATACGGTTATGTACAAAATTTTAAAATAAGTATGTATTTATAATATCAGTTTTAAAAATACTTTCATTTACATGTTTATTTACTGACCCTTTAAAATAAATATAAATTAATAACTATCTAATTACCGTTACAACCACATAAGATATTAACAAAAAATACCGTTTCATTAAATTATTACTTTAAAAAAACTGTACTATTTGCAAGTATAATAAGTGAAATTTAAATTGTCAAGTGTGGCATTCCCTTTCTGAGCTTTCTATTTCTTTCTTCGCTCTATGACGTCCAAACTGAAAAGGGCCTTCACAGAACGTGTTAAAGATTGTCCTTACCATTATTATGACTTTCGCTCAAATGATCCCATGGGAAATCAACGTAAGCAAAAGTTTATCTTTTAAATAGGAAAAATAATAGTTAATCCCCATCCTACTGAGTTTGACAAATCTCTTAAGACCTCACAGACGACGGACATTTGAAAGCGATTCTTTTTGTATTATTAGGTTATAAGTTTTGTAGAAAAAGTACAGGGGAAGATTTTAGCAGTATTATGTAGGTACCTAAAACCTATTGAGTAAGTTCCAAGTCAAGAACGAAATAAAACTGTTTTGAAAAAGAAGAATATATTTTTTTTTGTTTAGGTAGGTATATTTAAACAATTTTTTGCAATTGCACGCAGCCAGTATAATTTAAAAAAAAAATTTCACTGGCAATGCAATACTCGCCTCTACTGCTATATAATAAGGTCGTTACAATGTGAATATTGTCACTTAGAACATAAGTCACTACCCAACTTTGATCACGAGCATGTAAGTAGGTACATAACTTTATTTCCTAGTATTTTTTGTAATATCTTTGTGCCAGCTCCCAAGGAGGAGCTCGATGGCGCAGTGGTTAACGCGCCCGGTCTGCGAGTGCTGTTGTTAAGCAACTTTCGCAAGGGTCGGTTATCGGATGGGTGACCAAAAATTTATCATCTCCCCTCCGTGCTTCGGAAGGCACGTAAAGCCGTTGGCCCAGCTGCATTAGCAGTCGTTAACAACCACCAATCCGCATCGGGCCCGCGTGGTGGTTTATGGCCCGTTCTCCATTTCCATCCATAGGGAAGCAGTGGGAAAATACAATGAGCTGGTGATGATCATGATACGCTCCCAATAGAATTTTTAATTTTATTTTGGGTTCTTGTGACCAAATATTCAATACCTAGAATTTTCGACGATTCAATAAAGCTATTTTAATAAGACCACATTACAATTAGTTCTAATGCATTTTATTGTTGAAACAAATATCTACGTTTTTCTTAGTTGTAAGTTTTGTAGAAGAAGTGCTTAAAAATCACAATAAAGATGAAGATATGTACAGCTCTATCCTTATTTTAAATAATTAACGGGTTTTTTAACGGCTTTTACTATCGCACGGTATTTTTACAAAAAAAATATAATTCTTTGCGAAGCCTTTTCTAATGTCTGCAACAGTCACCGTTATTATATTTAAATCTCAAAAACTCATTAACAATTTCAACTTATAACAGTAAAAAGATTTAAGGTTTGAAACCATTGATGTTTGTACTTTTTATTCTAGAAGAGTATTTATTATCGGCTCAAAACAATACTAAATCCGATGCAAACAACCGTATTATAATCAGTAGCAAATATCAACCATAAATCATCGGCAAAATTTCTAACTAAGATCATCCTTTGCTTTGATAGAAAATTACTTTTTCTTCAATGTCATCAAAAAACTTTTTAGACTTGTAATTCCATCAACAGAGAACACAAATTCTTTTGTTGTTTTTAGTGAACGCTTCGACTTGTGTGGGATTATGACCTTAACAGTATATTTACATAGAAAATCCGATTAACTTTCCTCCGGTCTGTTGGTCTGTTTGAGAAGCTACCCTTTTTTAATCTGTTGTTTTTGGGGAGTTTGGCGTTGTCTTGATAAATACACGGTACAGTATTTTGGTTTACGTTTTTTTTTCAATATTTGCAGATGAAACGGAAAGAAGCGTTAGGTAATGGGATTACCGTTTAAGCCAGTTTCTGTTAAAGAATCGAGTAAACAATTGTCATGGCTTAGTATTATCCCTTTACTACTATTAATTTTCGGTATACACAGGTATTTATGTAATAATATTTATTATAACGCAAATAAATAAAAATATATTTATTAGAACACACAGTTTGAATTTATAAGGGGTTAGTTTACTTTAAGGGTCTTACAAATAAACAAAGAATAAGATCCGAATAATTATTCCGTGTTTTGTCTCTGTTACTCTAATCTGAAATGAAGTTTACATGACGGGAACTAAACACAGAATAACCATACCGAGCTTATTCTTTGTTTATTTGTAACGCATTAATAAATAAAATGGTTCCGACTAAATATAAATGTGGATATAATCCACACAATTCCAGTTTGCGAATCTATCATGAAAAGTGACGTCTGGTTAATACATTTACAATTTCGTAGTGAACAAGTTCGTAAGCTTAATATAAACTTACGATTAATAAATTAATAACAATGTAGTCAAGAGTACCTGTTTAAAATGCTTGTACATACCTACAAAGAAAAAAAATTTTTTAATCCATCCGTTGCTAAATGGCTAAAGATATTGTGATAAGATCGAGATAAGATTGCTCAACACACCAATCGCAAACCGATTCTTCCCTAAAGAAGAACAATACACAGTGCAAGACCAACAGATTGCGTTAAACGGAACGCACTTGATAAAAACAAGTGACGTTATTTTAGTTACAAATTAGTTACGAGACGATCAACATGATCAACATCATAACTCGTAAAAAGTGTTTCATTCCAATATAAATGTGTTCACGTAAACTAAAAATAAACGATATGTACATAGTATATGTACGTAGTATAATAACTTCTCATCATCAAAATATTTATTACACAATCATTGAAAAAGTACACAGAAAAGTTACGTTCTATGTTCTCTCTCACAAAGAACATCTGTCACCGTTACAATCTCTACATCTTATTGGTAGAAATCGTTACTTAGTCCGGCGGTCGTCTGTTGACAACTAACAGCTCAATTTACAAAGGAAATATATTTGTAATTAATACATCTATTTATGTTAATGCACCGAATATGGATAGTTTCTAAAAAGGTCAATTTACCAATTAACTAAAATATTTATTTTTATAATGACTTGTAGATTCTGAGCAATTCTTCTTATATAATAATTTGAATTGTAGGTAATAGAAAAAAGGTTTTCTGATGATGATTTAGTGTAGAATAATGAAATACCCTTGTTGTCTGCGCCGTTATTTATGACATATTTTACAAATTTTGGTAACAAAGTTCTGAAATCTTGCAGATACATTAAGAATTTGAAAGTCAATTTATTGTAATAATAAAGCGCTAGCCAAAGCTTTTTTTATACAAAAGCACCAAGTCATAATTTTATCGCTGCTAGTTTTATTAATAAACAAACTTACAAAAACGCCATACTCAGAAACAATTAGTACATAATTAGGATATAAAATTCGTAGCTGTTCATAACACCTTTAATATTTCACAACCGAGATCAGAGAAAACCGCATCTTCAAGTTTTTGTCGAGTCTGATTAAAGACGTATTGTTGCCATGTTTTTACCAAATCGTCCGTCCAAAAAATGTTTAAATGTAATGAAAAGGAATTGATTACTGCATTGTCGGGAGCATTAAAAGGAAAATTACCGATTCGATATGCAACACCGAGTCACCTTAGATCAGGTTCTAGTGAACACCTAAACTTTATTGTAAGTGAGATATCTGTTTATAGGCTCGTTGCTGTTGTTTGTGGTATAACAACTAGAGGTTGGAACTTTAGGCCAGACAAGAACTTGAACATTTAAAATATGTATTCGATTGTTTTAGGGATTTGACAGTATTCATTCAATTGTTTTTTTAACAAATGAGGAACTATGTTTAACGTTTTATTTTGTTTGGTGTCTCTTATTGCACTTATTTCTTTTGTTTTTGTAGTTTCTACATCCCATAACGTTGAGGATATTAAAAAAGGAACCAAGGCAAATAAAATAAGCGCCGTACCTACTCGAACACTTAAAGTGTGAAGTCAAACAGTACTAGGTATTTTGTTTTAAAACCGGAAAACGATCCTAAAATTGGGTCCAGCATCCAAGGTGGTCTCTTATCGTCCGCGCCTCGTCGATGCTTCCAATGAGACATTTCACCTTTTTTATAGCCACGCTCTTCGCGACTTCACTGTAAAACCACTATAACTTTAACGCTACAAAAAGATCCGAACACCCTCTCCTGTGATGCATAAAGTTAAAAATTGATTGTTCCAGACTTATTTGACGTTTAAACTGATTATGTTTCAAGTATAGTTTTATCTCTGTCTACTTTCCCACCTTTTACGAGGTAACGTGTGAGGCGAAGTGTCGTAGATACAATTATCGATTAGGTAACGTTATCGGGCCGATCTATTGTCTTCCGGTAGATTTTCTGTTGATTTAGGTCAGTTTTAGGTTATTTGTGGCGCTTGAGTGTGTTACTTGCCTGCGATTTTTCTTTGGGTTTTGTCATTGAGTTGTTTTGTTGTCCCTGTGAATGGAGGGCTAGACGCCGGCGCCGATTAAGCTCGTAATATGCAAAGAACGTCGCACGTTGTCTGCTTCCTTCATTTGGCAGCGGTGTTTGGATGTTTATTTATTTTAGTTGATTTATTTTGTTTTTGTTTTTATCAACTATAGTCGCGTATCAATTTAAATCTTTAAGATATTGCGTGTAGTGTTAGCCTTAGTGTTTTTATATTTCTCTATAATTATTTTATTTTTGTAATTTTCTTCACTGTGTTCGACCAAAAACATTGTAGGTTATCAATTCATTTGCATCCAATTTTTCTGCTTTTATTATTTATTATTATTCTTATTATTCTTCTTTTTCACACATATAATTTACATAACATACACCTACACACATACACTCTAATTCCTTTCTGCTTCTACAGATGACTGCAGTGCTGCATATATAAGTGATAATGAATTTAAAATGTTTACACATAAATCTTTTTGCTATACAACTCTTGCACAACAAAAATTCGTTGTCCGTCACTCTTAACGAAACCAATCATTGTGAGTTATGATTTATGTTTTTCAGTTACATAAGCTACATAGGATAAATTTTCAAGAATTAAGCTCCGTTTCTTAGTTAACTTAACTCGGGTACATCTTCACAATAGGCACTTCTACCATTACATAAATGAAGACGAGATGAGAAGTTACGACGAAAGTCGAGGCGGCAATATTCATTTCAAAACATTGCTACTACAATAAAGTGTTGTCAGCCACAATATTTCTAGCAAAACCATCGCATAATTCTGTGCGCATATTAATTTCTACGCTCCTACATCGCAGCTACTTCAGTATGAGAATCGAGAGACACTGTAAATAAGAGGCAAGGATCAAATTGCATAAAAGCGGACTTAAATATGTGCATATTATTGCATTCATACATTCGTATAAAGACGTCACAATGTACGGACAGCAACAAAGTGGGTGAGTTCCGGCCAAAAGAACAGCAAAATATATAAGTAGTTTTTTAATTTATATCTTCCGACGTGTAATATTTGACCTCAAAAACGGACGTCCTACAGTTTATCCGATAGTTACTGAAATAAATATTTCAGTAAAACTCCCGCATTTTTACCGTCATCAATCACAGATATAAATGACTCCAAAAATTGGGTATTTTTTTGACTCCCTTACCAAAAATAAAAGATTTAAAAAATATATATCCACAATTAAATTTATAAAGTCTTTTGTAATAAAAAGCTGCTTGTTTTCATTTGTTTGCTTTAATTTTATAACGTCGAGAAATAGAGTTATCGGATTTTTTTTGCTCTTCATTTTTAATTTTTTCTCTCTCATACCACATCATGCCGACTAATTGTTTAAACAACCTCCCGGGCAACAGAAAATAACGTCTGTACTTAAGTCATTTTGTATATTAAAAAATATATATATACACTTAAATTTATAAAGTCTATTGTAATAAAACTACATAAAACCGAGTTGTAGCTTAATATCAATTTCAATTATTTTTTACAGTGTTAATTGTTTTGGTGTTGCCACAAAATGATAAGCTATCTTGAACCACCATTTGAAATCAGGCCAGCGTGGTGTGTTATGGGAAGACCTGAATAAAGCATTGAGACATTGAAATGAAATTCCTTTTACGGATCTACTCGCGTTAATTTTACATATTTATTTAATTAAATATTCGCGTAAACACGAATAAATTCATAAAGTAGTTTCATTTTAATGTGTGGTGTTCGCAAATCAATAGACGTATGATAATACGTCTATCACAAATCTATCTTCTGTTTAACAAAATTTCATTATAAAAAATCTTGCATTTGCAACCAGTACAACGTAGAAAGCGATCCGGCATCAACGCGTGCGCACGCCTAACCCAACACTTAGAACAACCAATATTATTTGTTGCGCAGATTCGTTTTGTTCAGTCGCATCTCCGTCCTATTGTTATTGCACACAATAACTCGAAATTGTCTAGCACGGCAGACATTTTTTTTTTTTTAAATATACAAAATGACTTAAGTACAGACGTTATTTTCTGTTGCCCGGGGTGTTGTTTAAACAACTAGTCGGCTATGATTTTAAATTTTCTAATGAAAATTGTTGTTGTAAAATTTAAGTCGCCATTTTCTTTTAATTTTTAGGTTGACAATAACACACGGGTGTTATGTTTCCCATACTGTTCTAGAACGTGAAGAATGTATCAGCAGCCTTACTTCCCGTGGATGTCGCAAGAGCCGACTAAGGGGGCTTCCAAGATGCTCGCACATCAGGCGATCGGCTAGCAATCCATAACTCTACTTTGTGTGTGCTACATGTGGCGATGGATCACTTATGGCGAGTATACTCGAAATTGATGATTACGGTGCTCTAATTTTTACCCCTTTTTGAGAGAAGGACGTCAGGCTATGTATGCACAAATGTGTATGTATATACATAGTTTAATAATAATAGTGTAATGTTGAACGGTGTTTAACTTAGGTAACCGTTGACCTGCACCTTCCGTGGGACACAGGCTGACTATGGCTGCGTTAAAGGTTAGTCCACTTTAAATAGCATGTTATATATATAACTTATTCATTGATTTATGTATATCTATAGGTACACTGACAGATTACAATCAATGCCTACAATAACGTATTTGGTTAATCTTATTAGCTAGACGATAATCCATAACGAGTGTACACAGCATAATATTTTTTTATAATGTATATTTATATGCTATATAACATGTTTCAAAACTATAAGTACAAGGTAATTTTATTGACGCTTATCGTCCACACTAATTAAACATGCTACATAACTATGCTATATAACATGTTTTGTCATATCGTCTGGACTCACCATGATATACAAACTATAAATTTGTTTTCTGATAAGAAAAGCAGGGAACGGATAACAACGGAAAGACATGAACCCCTAAGTTAAATTAACTCTTGCTAGTAAAATACTGCATACAAAATGTTAACTCACTCGAAATTATTACTAAGATCATATAAAAAAATCTGAGAGACATTTTTTTTTTTTCTTAAAATCCTAAAAGAATCAACCGCCACCGGAAGTCACAACAACACTTGTGAACGACTATTTACAAACAAACAAAGTGAGGCGCCATGTAATCCTGTGCTCCATAGTGATTCCATTAAACATTTTTAAGCGCCTACGTTTTGATATGATTACGACCACCTCCCTGGAGCATGCAATTACCATATTTGTGTCTCTATTAGTGCTGTGTGACATACTAACGATCGCAGTGCCGCTAGCGATGGTAATGTAAACAGAAGTTTAGCCATAGAGTTAATGTCTACACGAATGGGCAACTAAAGCTGGTGCTTTAATTAATTTCACTCTTATTTAGAATATTTAATTTTGTTTTGGGATATATAAATATTGTTTTATAATGTGATAACTTTTTTATATTAAATTTGACGGCATGTGTAGCCAGTGGCTTGCACGCCGGACTTTGGGTGGCGCTAACTCGGCGCTAGCTCCCGGGTTCGATTCCCGGTCGGGTCAATGTTGAAAACGAACTTTTCGATATTGTGTCGGGTCTGGGAGGTTGTGGTACCGTCGTTGTTACTGATTTCCATGAAACGAGGGCTTTAGCTATTAGGTATCTTGGGATCAGATCAATGCATGTGATGTTGTCTCATATTAAAAAATAAATAAAAAATCTAAAACGTGGGTCGGGATGTCGTTAAAAATTTGCGAGTTAATCGGCAAATGTTTAAAGTAACTACTTTTTGTAATAAATCTGCAGCTGTAGTACTAATTTCTAATGTATTAATATTATTAATAATTTGTATGTTGTTTTATAAGGTAATTAGTAAATGTTTATATACAGTAAGGAGAAAGCACAGATTTGAAAAGTAAAACATTATTGTTTGAAAATAAATAATAGTTTAACAAAAAAAACGAGCAGTTAATATAATTTAATGTGGTCTAATTAAAAGCATTTTGATGACGACAGTGATATCAGATGGCGTCTAAACAAAAACATTTTTTTAATGCAGTTTGCTACTTTGTAATAATATTTTACAAGATTTTGACTATCGTCTATCGACTATCGTCGATAACATTAATTTTGAACGGCGACTCTATTAGTCTGCCTACCTCTATAACTTTATAGAAACTTTGCCACCATATGTACGGTCTAAGTAGAGTGTAACAAGCGCATTTGATTATCTTTACGCTTCGGCACAGACAAATAAAGTCGTAAAAATAATGAAACACCTATAAACGTCACTGGCGTGGTGTTTATGAACAAAACATGCCAAGAAACCCTTCGGATGTATTTTGACTCGACTAGGGAGAGATGATTAAACTTTCTCTTTTTGCTACACTTACAGTATAATTATTATAACGTTTGATCACTTGCCGGGATATTCAAAATTTGTATTAAAACAGCTACCCTTTTTGTGATAATGCACCCACAGTACCTCCCATCCCTCCCCTCTCCTCCCAGTTCCTCTAGTCAAGGAACCCTCCTTGACTATTTTAGGGTTTAGCCATTTCACAAACCGTTTACTTAACTAAACCTTTTTAGGTTGTTGGAGTAAAATTGCCACCTAAAATAGTATAAGGGTACAATAGGGTTGTTTAATGGAAATGGACACGCTATCTTTCCTGCCGGCATTTTATTCCTCTATTGGTTTTTCTGATTGCCTCAGGTGGCATTTCCAGCGTCACCGGACTTTTATGGGGACGGCGGGCGAGAAACTTAAAGGAAGTGAAAAACAAGCCGTGTGAAACGAAACACCGTCAGAGGTTTTCTGGAGTGGCATCACGCACTAGTGCGTCTCCCCGTTCCCTACTAGATTCTCCGAGGGGTTCGGATCGGATCGGGAGCTCTCTACCGGTAATTTGATTAAGCCAACACCTATCAATTGTAGCGATGACTTGGTTTCAATGATGGAATTAACTAGTCATTACTAATGTGTATTTAGAATGTCACAGTACTAATATAACAATGTCGGTCCGTACACGACGCAACCAATCACAAACTGGTACTAATGTTACAAACCAATGGTTGACAGTTTGTAACTAGTCTGTTATGAGTAGTGTCGTATAAGAAAAGGCTTACACGTCACCATAACTAGTTTGTTTACAGTTGAATTATCAATGCACAGAGTTAAAAAATAATAATAATGAGCAGTTTTTAATTAATCACGCGCACGTATACAATTAATGTTACTCGGGGGGCGGGGTATGCCCAAATGCGTGCTGTTAATTTTCGCTCTGTCATTTAATTTGTTATGATGTCATTCATATATTATTATATTAATTGGTATTCGTATTTGCTTTTAGCGGACGTAGTAAATATTTTTTGTCGATGACAGTGATATTACAGGTGTATGTTGTTACGTTTTCTGATTAGATCCTATTTGTTATGTATGTTTAAAAAGGCTCGTATCATATGAAATCTTATATCTATATTATATATATATTTGGGCACCAGTGTTTTTCTTGCCTGCGAAGCGCTGGTCGTCTGTCGCGACACGCGAATCTAAACGACGTCATTCGCCGTGCCCTTTCTACCGTCAATGTGCCAGCTGTTCTGGAACCCAATGGGCTGGCTCGTGACGATGGAAAGAGGCCCGATGGAATGACGCTCGTTGCCTGGTCGCAGGGTCGATCCCTGGTGTGGGATGCGACCCTGGCTCCATCCCACATTAGGGCAACCTCGGTTAGTGCTGGCGCGGCAGCTTTAGCGGCTGTGGACCTCAAATGGCGCAAATATAGTTCTTTAAGCCATGGGCACATATTTGCGCCGTTTGGGGTTGAAACTTTGGAACCATGGGGACCGGCAGCTCGAAATCTTTTTCAAGATAATTCCGCTCGCCTAGAGACCACTGGTGACCCTCGAGCTGGCGCGTATTTTGGCCAACGCCTAAGTTTGATCATCCAAAGAGGCAACCAAAAATTTTGGAGTCCCTTTTTTATTTGTAAAAATGATGTGTATATCTCTATTTCCTTTTTTAGTTTCTCTTATTAAAATATTATTTATTTATGTTATTTATATTGTTTATAATATTATTTAAATATATAAATATTTAATATAAATAATGTAGGATAATAATGAAATATGGTTGGAATCCTATTCCAGAGGTTCTGTTCAATGCTGAGATTATAATAACGAGATTATGTTGAAATTTAATATTGAGTGACCAGCACTTTTTTTTATAGTACGTCAGTTTTGTTGGCGAAATATCTAATAAATACTAGACATGTCTATCCCTCCCTATGTCTGTCCCTGTCTATAATTTTGACAAATCATTACTTCTAACAAATACTGGTCACTAGAACGTAAACATCGGTTCACACGACAAATTGGCGTCCGGCTAGACGAGAAAAAAAAATTTGCTTCAATAAAAAATGTCTTTATTGCAGCTAACGAGCAGCGATGTTATCGCCCATATTACTTTCATCCCTTATCGGAAACTGTAGCAAGTGACCGCGCCCTTATAATTGGTTAATGGTAGGTTTATATGGTGGCAGAACAAAACATAATAATATTGAAAAAACACTGCTTAGTTTTTACACATCGTTGCCAGTGTACCTGTATAGATACAGCACACTGCTAGATTTAAACATTCATAATTGGATCAAAATACATGGGCCAATTTGCTATAGTACTAGGTACTCAACTTAATAGCTGAATGCAACTCTATGTTTTATTTTTTTAGTTATAAAAAAATTGTTTTTTTTTTAAATTATAATTACCTACATTTATACCCCATCCACTAAAAAAATCATAACATTGTTCCACTAAATCTTTATTTCAATCCTTAATTCATCCAAAGATTGTAAGCTTTAAGTATTCAAGATAACTGATTTAACTTCAAGAGCTGGTTTGTAGATAAACCGACATAGTTTAACACCAACCTGGAACCTAGAAACGCGTCAAAATGATATTTTAAAACATTAAACAAATAAACTAATATTATCACCAAAACCTGTACGAAGTCCTTCGTCAACATCGCCGCGCATAGAAGTCAAGCCTAATTTTTTTGTTCACAGTTTTACCGATAATCATGTCACACATTTTTTACATGAAACCACACAGGACAAAATGGCGTTACCATCCGATTATCGCAGGCTGTGGTCGGATTATTACTTCATTTTTTCAACCCTCGCCTACCTGTCCACCTTTGAGATCTCTTAACGGATAGGACCATCCCAGATACCAATTTAACTTAACCTCTCGAAACGATGATTTACATGGGCAACGCAGGTCTTGCTTTAGCGGATTTCTCTACAAATTAATAAAGCTAGCGAGCTTCTTAACCGGGTGAATATTTTGTTTATTATAACTATTAGACATTTGTCGAAACATTTTAGTTGAGTGTGTTATGATAAACAGTCATCTCTATTTTTCCTCTCCGTTCCTCTTAAATATTTGTGGCATCTGTTAGAGCTTGATTTAAATGTTTGATCCAACATTGTTAAGCGACAAAGCTCTCCCAAGCATTTGACTTGAAGTGTGATCCTCATATGATTTAGATGAATGCGACGGGATTTGAAATGGTTCATTTTGTTTATGTTAATTGTACAATGTGATGGCGTAGTTAGTGACCTTCTTCTGTCACAAGTCAAAATAGGGTACTTTGTTTCGCGTCACTGTAAATGAAATACAAAAGACTTCGGTAAACACTGCTAATGATATCTGAGCCTTTGATAACTTAATATTAGTTCTGAGCCTGTGGTGGGACATCAATGCAGGGCAGAGATGTAACTTGTCTTCTTTGTTAGAAAAACACTAAAATTTACTTTAACATTCTGCTACCATCACTTTTAAACCCTTTAGCTTCACCACGTGATATTTCAAAGTACGCGAAAGGCCACAAATGCCAAACCGACAATGTAGAAGCTCTAAACACAGTTAAGTTGTTGAGTTATAGCCAAGATAATAGCTTAACGGCTTGGCCACGACTTTGGGTAAAGCGAGGAGCGACGCGGCGAGCGATGTGGAATAATTAATCTAACTCAAAAGCCCCGGTGAATCAAAGGCGTAGAACAAAAAGAGCTTAGAACTCCTGAAAATTATAAAACGCAGGAAGCTGCAGTATTTCGGGCACATTATGCGCAGCAATAAATATAATCTCCTACAGCTCATACTGCAAGGAAAAATAAAAGGCCAGAGAGAACCAGGCCGTAGACAGGTGCGATGGCTACAGAACCTCGCCGAGTTATACAATCTGAGTACTTTAGAGCTTTTCCAAGCCGCAAGCGTCTGCCAGCACAAGTTTTCCCTCCTTCATATGATATGGGGTCCTTCAAACGAGGCGTAAAGAGGCACCTTGAGGGCCGGCAGAGTGAGGGTAACTGATGCTGCGTATTTTTCACGATGCTACAGTTATCGTCGCATCTGGACTCCATATTTATTTAACATGGAGTAATTTGCCGTGCTATGAACAAAAAAAAACATCACGGGCACAAGTGGCCATAATGATAGCTGACCTCCAGTAGGAGATGGCACATGAAGAAGAAGAAGGTGTACTGAATTGGAAGACCACTGGCGTTTTGCGACGCAGCATGCGGATTTCTGATTCATTGCGTTCTTCCTATCAACGTTGACTATGACCACCGCAGTATAACGCGCAATTAACTAGAAATCCGCTCGCCACGTCGCAAGACTTTCGCCCTCGTGGCCGAGACCTACCTTCACGAGACAGCGACGAAATTGAAAAAACTATATATATTGTTTTCTAAACTTTACGCGAACATTACACATTGAAATGAAACAAAGGCGTGAAAATAACAACGATTCAACGAACAACGAACAACGATTCATCCCTAGGATGATACGCGAGGCTATTCAAATTAAAAAACATCCCAAGTTCAATAGAGAAGATGGTTGGAATCAACCACCAGCCTGGGATCCCATCATACAAAATATTAAATCCCAGCCCCAACACCATACTGCCAAACCAAAAGATACTGTAAGCTCTTTTTGCGTAAAACGTAACGCACCTGATTCAATTTAAATGAGGGTATACAAGCTACTAACTAATTATGAGACGATCAACACCTCAGTCTCCCTGTGACCACGGACCCTGCAAAGGGTTCGAAACGTCAGAATAAACAACAATTAAAAGTAATGTGTTAAACAAACGCGAGTAGATCCGTAAAAGTTGTTTCATTTCAAAACTATATATATCACACGGCCATGTGCGAGGAATTTTCTTCCGAAATTCATCACGTGGAAGGGAAAACAGATTATCAAGCTGATTTGAAGATATGAACCGTTTTGTAACTCTACCTCACGTATTTTCTGTCTTAGACTAGTATGTGGGTTATGGTACGATATGCCCAAGTTGTTCTTGGAAGAAGGTAATTGCCCAGCAATGGGACTTTTATAGGCTAAATATCTACCAGAAAATTTGTGTTTGTCGCTCGTCGCACCGCTCCAAGCATTCGCCCATCACAGCATTCGTAGTCTTGTAGTTACTGCGTGACAGTTGCTGCCTGTCACTATATATCATGACGCCTCTATTTAGTATCTGTGGACCACCATAAAGGCATTTTATTGAAATAAAAACCGGCCAAGTGCGTGTCGGGCCATGCGCAGTGTAGGGTTCCGTAGCCCATCTCAATAATGCGGACTCTGCGAGAACAGAGCTTTTATGAACATTTATTTAACGATGGCTCATATACTTAAATGTAGATACTACCGGTTTCACACACTTGATAACGTTATTTAAGTAGTTCCCAATAAGGAATTTGTACTGGGCCAAGTACATTTTATAATTTGGACGACTGTTACTCGTAAACTTGTAACGCCTACTTTCCTTTTAACTTCATCATATATACAACTACCGTGATTTTTTTCACGTATCCAAAAACAACCATTTGGCTGGCAGGGGGGGCGACACTTGACTCTAACAAAATTTTGCACTTTAAATGCCTCAAACGAAAAACTGTTTTTACAAACCCGCTATATTTTTGAAATTGGTATCCAACGACACCCTAAACTTAGGGGTAAACAAGAAAAAAAAAATTACATCCCCACTTCACGTATAAGGGAGGTAACCTAAAAAATAGTATTTTTCAAAATTTTACTTTACCACTTTGTCGGCGTGATTGATATGTATACCTAGTACTAAGAGTCTATGAGCTATACTGAAAGACAGACTGTGATCTACAGAATTAGGCAGGGACGAGGGGGTTTCTGATGTTATTAAAGACTTACGTACGTACGTAGGTATTTGATAAGTGGTTTAAAAATCAATAAAAAAAATTTTCCATTCATAAAATTAATAATCCACGATCATGAGTGATCATCGCCAAGTTAGTGATAGCACAAATGCTAAGTAAAATTTTCATTAATAGAATGCAATCATAGTAGCCTGAAGTTAGAGCTTGCCTGGTATGCCGATAGATGCAGGTTCATGTCTCGCTTGAGCCACCGAGTGCCAGTAAATAAATTTTATTACATCAGTTAGGATAGGACGTGCTTGATGGCGCAGCAGCTTGCACGCCCCAGTTACGATCTTGCAAGTGAAGCAACTTTTGCAGCACCGGGTTTGCGGATGGGTGCCCAAATTGAATCCTATCACAAAAACACAAATGTTGAAAAAAATTCCACAAGCAGGATTTGAACCTGCACCCTTCTGACATACCGGGTCAGGTGCTCTTCCTATTGAGCTATCGAGGTTCTAACCAGCCCGCCGAAATTATTCAACACTATTAATATTTTTACAAATACTAAAGATCAGTTAAGAAGTAGGCAAGCTATTTATAAAATGTTTTTGTTATGTTTATATCATTTTAACGCAATTTTTGTTGCATCCTGCATGAATCCTATCAACTCGTATTAGCGTGTAAGGTCCTTCTGGAAAGAGTCCAGCAGCTGGTGGTTTAAAATAAATGCAATAAATAATATTAGACAACATCACATACATTGTCCTGATCCCAAGGTAAGTAGCCAAAGCACTCGTTTTATGGAAATCAGAAACAACGACGGTACCACAACCACCCAGACCCGACACAATATCGTAAAGTTAGTTTTCGACATTGACCCGGGACCTCAGAGTTATCGCCTCCCAAAGTAGGTCGTTATTTAAGGTGTCGTCAGCCCATTTTGAGTTTTCTTTTATAAGTTTCCATTTTGTATTTTTCCATTCTCAAACTAAGAATTCGAAGAAAAAAGAGCATCAAAGTAAAATCGTCAGACCTCGCGAACCTCAATTCCGATACCCTCGTAAAAGCACGAGCCGTGTAAAAGCCTATTAAATCCAATTGACATCCGTAAAACCTGTTAATGTACTAACTTCCACAGTGTTAACATAAATTGTGCGCGATTTGACACAATGCGCAACGATAGGTACACACGCCTGCACATCAACCTACCACAAACTGACAAATTTCCTCAATAGACTTTGAACTTTATGCTTTAACTATATGGTTGAAAATGTATGTAGTAAGTTATGAAATAGGTAATCTTAAACAAAATTTAATAATAGTTTTTGAAGATATACCTACCTAAGTGAAGAAACTTATTGAGAATTGTATTTAAACTCTACACAACTCTACAATTGTATTTACACTCCAAAAGAGAAATAAGAATATTAAAATGTATACCAGTGTAAGATTTGTTGGTAAATAAATAAATTTTGTGCGAAGATGCTTCTAATCGCCTCTAAGTTTAAGTTTCGTTTAACCACTGGTAGTAGAGCTGAGGAGCTCGATGGCGCTGTGGATAACGCGCTCGGTCTGCGAGTGCTGAGGTTAAGCAACTTTCGCAAAAACCGGTCATCGGATGGGTGACCAAACATTTTTCATCTCCGTGCTTCGGAAGGCACGTAAAGCCGTTGGTCCCGGCTGTATTAGCAGTTGTTAACAACCACCAATCCGCACTGGGCCCGCGTGGTGTTTTATGGCTCGTTCTCCCTATCCATCCATAGGGAAGGCTCGTGCCCTAGCAGTGGGGACATAAAAATGAGCTGATGTTGACTAGTAATAGACGCAGGAAACCTGGATTTGATTCTCAGCGGTAGGCACGCATAACTATGTAGTTTTTTTTAATATATTATTAAAAATAAATTAAAATCTGTCACCATACCAACAAGATCATCACTGTGATCGCTGTGCTTCCTCAGTGAGAGATAGCCAGTTCCCCGGTAGTCAAGGATTATATGTGAAGTGAGCTCCCCATTTGGCCTTACGTTTATTACCAACAGATGAGGTGAAGATACAGATTATGATATAGATTTTGTGCAGGCGTCTCTGCACATAAAACTATCCAAAACTGTCAAAATTTTCAATCAAATTTCAACCATATGTCTTATGCCTGATTTCACCATTGACCCCTAAGTTTTAGGTGCCCCCTAAGCCATGTTAGGTGACAGTTGTAGGAGCAAAACCGTCACCAGTTAGTCATAAGTTTCAAAGTCTATTGAGGAAATTTGACAGTTTGTGGTAGTCTGATGTGAGGGCGTGTGTATTCATCGCTTTCCCATTATCAATTTAAAAAATCTTGGTAACAGCACTATTATTATTGCAAGTGTATTGATACTTACTTAAGTTGCGATATTCAAAAGTTTTTATTAATTTAAAGCGGATAATAATTATTGTATAGTGGACTTGATTGTCGGAGAACTTTGCGATAGAGGAAAGGTCTCGGCAGAATAATTAGCGACTAACTGCTCTTTGCCAGGGAGGTATAATGCTGAGTCGAGTCCTATGTGCTGCTAAGGCGCACAACGGTTTGTGTTTTTGTTATTATTGTTGTATTCGTATCTTTAGCTATCGATATCAGTTAGTTGTTTTTATTTTAATACTTAAGTAAACTTACACCAATTATCTAGCCTAAGAGAAGCTTCGTTATGAAACTCGTTAAATGGTTACTACTTACACAACGGATAAACATCCTTAAAATACTTAAAAACATACTTATTATACATAGAAAACACCCAGACCCGAGACAGTTTAGAAAAACAATAATTTCTAAATTGTTAATGTCATGGTGTCGCCATCTCTAAGGTCCCGGGTTCGATCCCCGGTCGGGTCATACTTAAGTTGTTTTTCACTTAGCACATTAAAATGTGTTTTATTGTGGTGTTTTATATTAAATACATTTATTATTTATGTATATGTCTATTCACCTTATGCTTGGTTCCCGACTAAGTCGAATAAAAATATCCCCAGCGTGTTTGTTAGCGCGTTAAAAGGTATGCGTGGCACAATCTTTATTAGACACCTTCGCTATACAGCGTGTGTATTCCATACGATCCTAAATTTTAACATGCGATAGATTTAAGCAGTATTAAGAGGGACAGTAATAAATTTTAACAAATACTTTCAATAATTAAGCGTAATGATTTTTTTTAAGTTTTCCCGGCCAGCATTGTAATGCAAATATTGAGTTGACAGTTTTGACTCTTATTAAAGTGCTTACGTAGACGACTTGGTTATTTGAATAAATTGCGTGCCGAATTAATTTGTATGAAAAAAAAATGTTTTCTTTTGTTAACTTAATGTACCAATTTACGTTAATTAGGGTCTTATCTAACTGCCCTTAAAATATAGGATCGTATGGAATACACACGCTGTATATCAGGAGGCATTGTTAGACCAGGTTTAGCAACCGAATGGCTTCTGCCACCGACACTAGAGATGTGTCTTCTGTCGATAACGTATACACACGTGTAGATACGTGTTAATGTGGTTATGTGTGCATAACTAATTATGTTTTAATAATTACAACTAAGTGCTGATACACTAAGAAAATTTGTATAGATTAATTACTTAATGATTTGTGATTTAACTAAATAAATTTAATTTTAGCATTTAAAACTACTATAGTTATATATTATTATTGTGTATTATTATTGTTTTATTGTCATTCTATTTATGGAACATCAGACACCAAATTTTTAATTGAATATGAATCTTTCGATTTCTTCATCAGCCTGTTAACGTCTCCCAACTTGACCTTTCCTGCCCATATAGATAAATAACAAATAGAGAGATTGGCTTATAACCCACCGTGCTGTTGATTCTGGTCCAATGCGGTGCTTCGATTAAACTGTTTAAAACATCCACAAAACCTTGTGACATTTGGACTATGGCGAAAATGATAGAAGCAGCCCTCTGAAACAGCCTTTTGTAAACGTTTTCAAACAGCAGAATTTAGGCTCAGATTGGTAAGCAACCACCACACCGGGGCGTTTTCTTTTGCAAGACCTGTATCCTGTTACCCTGAAAATACTCGTACAAGAGTAGACAAAAAGGCATCATTTCATTCACCCGAAATCATTTTCCCAATTAATCGCGGCACATCACTAACTCACGCGACCCATAGGAAACAATAAAATCCCAGAGTGTGGGTGTTCCTAACATCGCCTTTGTTTTATGGTAATGCCTTTTTATTAAGGTGTAGGCTATTAGGTATCGGCGCGTAATATTTTTATCATCAAATGTCTTTCCGGCATCACCGTTCATTGTCCCTTTAGAAACTTGCGTAAAATGTGATTGTTTTCCAAAAAACAATTTAAGTGAAACAAAACTAATAGAAAATGAATTAAAGATTTTTAGAGCTAAATTTTAAATTTAAAGGGGGCCGGCGAAGTGGCTAATGCGTACATGTTTGCTTAAATTTGTTGTTTTTTTTATAAAGAAATAAAACAAAAATTAGTATTTTTTTGCTTTTCTGTTTCTTTGATTATTTTTTTCTGAGTTTTCCTTTTTAATAGTTTTCCATCTTCATGTTTCTGTAACGTATCTCTCATTTTGTATATAATTTTAGATTAATTTGCTTTTAATTTTCATTTCTATTGTTATTTATTAATTTATGATGCTGAGTTTTTCATTGTCAAGTTTACTGTATTTTTCAGAGCAATCAGGTTGCGCACGTCCTATGCAGTATAATGATAATCAGTCTCCCATGCAGTATCCATGTGGAAAAGCCTACAGCTATAGGCTGATGACACGTTCAGAAAAAGGGTCAGTTCTTTACCACTTAGTAAACCAGAACGATTGTGTAGAATCGTCTTATATCGCAATGAGTGACAATATTAAACTAGGTATAAAAAGAGTAAACACAATTTAGCTTTAATCATTTTCGCTCCTTCCTATGACATGAGGTCCTTCAAGGTGAGGGTGACTGATGCTGCGTTGTTTTCACGCTGCACCGTTCCATTTCCATTTAACATTAGGTAGAGTGAAGTCATTTGCCAAGCTAAATATATAATAAAAACATTATCTACAGATTTAATGCCCCACTGCTGGGACCAACCTGTCCTTCATGAGCAGAAAAAACGGTCATAAACTACTACGTTGTTTTAATGTTAATTAGTTAGTTATTCTGGCTTACAACACTAGAAAAGTAATAAAAACTCGTAAGGTAATTTCTCTTTACCCAACTAACATCTCGTAAATCAAGCTATCACTAACAAAAAGCGAAGCGCGAAACCCATCAGATTAAATCAAATCTCGCCAAAGAAGGACCAAAAAACAATGGAATCTCGTATCTTGCCAAGGCAGCTCAATCGTGGAGCGGAGTGTGTTATTTATTATTGTAGATTATCACAACAAATCACCGGGCCGATTGCCATACCGGAATCATTTGGTGTAACCGGAGAACACCCCTTATATTTGATGATTGGACAAATAAATATATTTCCCGTATCCTGTTTATCGGGTTTAGGGTGTTAATAAAAATGTAGGGGAGCGTTAGTTAACTTGAGCCATATTTTAATTGATCACTCGTTTAATTAATTATAATAAAAATTAAGTTTTTAAAACTTTTTGTTAATTTAAATGGAAGTACTGTTGTTTGTCTTTTGGTATAATAAACTAGGTTATATTAAACAGAACACATACCGAACGCCTTACACTTAGAATAAAGTAAGATTTAAATGACCCAAAAAAGCGTTTTACCTTTTTTAAAAAAAATAGTTATTAGTTTTAACCTTTAAACTTTAGTTTTAATTTTGTAAGAAAACACTAATTAATATGTATTCTTTCGTCCCTCTGTTTTCTTAATTATTCGAAATTTATGTTTGCATTCACAATAAAACTAAAAGTATATTGAACACAATGAGTATAACGTTTTTACCTCTAATACGTCTAAACTTATATTTTTTTTATTATTTAATAACTTTAATAAAGATAAACAAGGTCACTGTTCCATTCTAGCCGTCACTCCTCACCCGGTGTGAATGAATCCGTTGCCGGGGTGGCCGGCGTCCGTCGTCGTATCGTTCCCAATAAATTAGAGACCGCTAATACAAGCCGTGCCCTCACAGGAGACTGGTCGTGTCAACCAGCCACTAATGTACTACCATGATAACACCTTCAAAACTACCTTTGTGCATATCACCAGCATAAGCAGAACTGTAACACCAACGCAGCGAGAACGATCGAAAGGTCTTGTAACTTTTGTCGTGGTGTACGCACATTCGTTTTATTGAATTTCGAGGGAATGCTGGCTCTTTTATTTACGTCGTTAGTTTAGGATTCGCTGTCTCGTGGCACGTTGGCGTCATGTAAATTTTACGCACTTTATTGTTGATGTGGCGCGGTAGTTGATTGCTCTCGATTTATGTTGCTCAATCATTATCGTTACTATTTGTTGTATATTTATTTCAAGGCCAGATAGTAAGCAAGGAGATTGAACTATGTTTTTTTTTATATATTAAAAGGAGGCAAACGAGCAGGCGGGTCACCTGATGACAAGTAATCACCGCCGCCCATGGACACCCGTAAAACCAAAGTAATCGCAGATGCGTTGCCGGCCTTGAGGAAGGAGTTGGATCTTGAGGAGGGAGTAGGAATTGGGAGGGGGAAGGGGTGAGAGATGGGCCTCCGGTACTTTCAGTCACCGAACGAAACACAAGAGCAATGAGTGCCATTGTTTCACGCCGATATTCTGTGAGAGGGTGGTATTATACCGGGCGAGCCGGCCCATTTAGTGCAGCAACGCAGCGTGGCTCTACCACTCAGACAGTGTCACTCATTTAGCACCACCCAGGGGTCAATATTTTAGGAATTTAGTATTACTAGCAGACGAACCTTTTACCCTATTCTACTCTTCTAATTATTCATGTGAAAGGTATGTGTGTGTTCGTTACGTCAATGAACATTACCATTTACTTAGCGTCTATGAATATTCAATAAAAAAAAAACTCTAACAATAAAGGAAAACTAGAAATCATTATAATGTCAACTGACGTATCTTAGTGCGGCAGTAAGTCTATTCACCTTGAAGTTATGCCTATTCAATTAAGCCGTGCATCGATTAAAGAACAAGTTTTCTGCATCTCGGTTATCAGTTGTTACTAATAGGCTCACGGATGGGATCGGACGGGGTGGGCAGCGGCGCGGAATAGGCGCGCGCGCGCAGCGCATCCCGATTTGTCGCCGCGCACATGTCGCACTTGCGCATCGCGATAGCACACGGCTAGCGTCAGCTGACGCGAGGACGGGTGTATGCAGTTCAATTAAGTAAAAAACTTTTTTAATTTTATAAAGTCACATTAATCCTAACGCTCTTTGTTTATGTCGCCTTTTGCGGGCCTTCTGGAAGATATTTTAGACTAAAATATGCAGCGCTTATACTACATTTATTTATACATATAAAATGCTTTGTCCTGAATGACTGACGGATTAACGCACAGCCGCTGATCGTAGAGACCTGAAACTTGGAGGTTGTGTTTTTTGTATGACGTAGGCATCCGATAAGAAAGAGTTTACCGAAATTCTGCCCCTAAGGGGGTGAAAAAGGAGGGCAAAGTTTGTATGGGACAATGTGATTCCTTGCCTTGGTCCAATCTACTTCAAATTTTGCATAAACCTTTTTTTAACAGAATCGATGGAAGACGTGTTTCGCATTTCATTGAAATTTATCCCCTAACGGGGTTAAAAGGGGTAGAAAGTTATTTTGGCGATGATTTGCTTCGAAGTTGATATCAATACTCCTTAGTGCTTTTGATTTAAATTTCTTTCATTTTGTTTTGACACATGTTTGAAAACTCAATCCGATTTTATTCAAAGAAGGTTGAACTCACTTAAAAGTATAAGCAAATAAGTTTAATAATAACAGTTTATTTGGCGTAAATATACAACCGTATACCTACACACTTAAAATAGCAAAGCTAAATAGGATATTTTCCTTATCCTAACTAATATTATAAATGCGAAAGTGAGTTTGTTTGTTTGTTGTATGATACGTTTTACGCATAAACAATTCAGCCGATCATCATGAAATTTTGTACACATATTCTCAAGAGTATAATCAAAGACATTGGATACCTATTATTAACAAGCTCAGTAAGTACCTTGACTTGGCTCATGAGGTTACCGCCATGTGGGATGTGGATTCAACCATTATTGTACCGATAGTCGTTTCGGCAAACGGTCTTTTAGCCAAGAGTCTCGATCAACACCTAGAGAGGCTCTCGCTGAAAGGTTGGGTCAAGGGTCAGATGCAAAAGGCAGTACTCCTTAACACGACACGTACTGTCAGGAGGTTCCTCACTCTGTAGCCCTAACCACTGATAGCTATCCCCGCTGCCGGTGGCAACCTAGGTTAAGTTTTTTATAATATTTTATATTGTAAATATGTTTTTGTATCAAATATTGTAAAAAACAATTCTTAAGAAATATATTTAATAAAGAGAATAATAATAATAATTTATAAAATAAAATGAGGGATGTATGTATGTGGATGGCGCAGGACCGTAAAGAGTGGCGTACGAGGGAAGAGGCCTATGCCCTGCAGTGGGCGTAAGTGGAGTGATGATGATAATGATAATAAAATGAGTTCGTTTGTTTGTTTGATACACTTTCACGCATAAATTACATAACGATTTGTTTGTTTTGTTGTCATGGAAGCTATCAAAGCAGCACGAAGTCCGCCGGGTCAGCTAGTATAATATATAATAAAACTTTCTTGTAACGCTCGTATTTGTGTATATGAAATTGCTTGATAAAAAAAATTAATTAATTATATAGCTTAATATGTTGCAAAACGTTCTTCTTAGACGTGTGCCCCGTAAATGCTAACTAACTGTGTAACTGCACCAGTTGAATAAAACGCTTAAAAACGTTTTACTAAATAGTTCTCTTACATTAAAAAACCATGCTACATTTTTGCAAACATAAAAATTTCTTCCTTATCGATATTATAGAGATAAAGCTTGTCTCAAATGATTTTAAATGTGATTATTTTAATGGCAGATTGTGACCTAGATATAGTTACAATCTAAAAATATAGTTAGTTAGTTTAATAAGTTATGATTCTTTTTTGCCAATAATTCTGTAACCTTTTTCTTATGTGTTTGGCTGTATACTTACCCTTATAAATAAATTAAGAAGTTTTCTAATTGTTATCTCTTTGAAAGCTTTATAGTTTACACATTTTCTCACACCTACCTATTTAGACTTAAATAAAAAAACGAAATGGTACTTTGTGCGTATGTATGGTCAGACGAGACGCCTGCACATCAAACTATCCAAAACTCACAAATTTCTTCAATTAATGTTCAACGGTATGTCATCTTTATATATGTATATAAATCTTCTGTGAGTGCGTATGTTACTGAACTCCTTCTAAACGGCTGGACCGATTAGGATGAAATTTTCTGTATGTGTTCAAGTGGATTCGAGAATGGTTTAGATTTACAATTGGACCTGGTAGGTGGCGCTGCTATAGGGGTCAACGTTTTGTTTGTTTTGTTGTCATGGAAACTGTCAAAGCGGTACGAAGTCCGACGGTCCGCTAGTATTCAATATGATCAAAGTCTATTGACTTAATTAGACATTTTTGTGCTAGTCTGTTAAACAGGCGTGTGTAGCAAAGTTTTTTTGCTTTCATTATTACTCAACTGACCTTAAATAAGATGTGGTGTTAGATAACTCGACTTATAACAACTAATGTTATACATTTAAAAAGGTAAAATATTATCAATGCGTACTTGTTGCATAAAGCGACGCTTAATTCTCTGAACAAAAAGTACGACATCGCAAAACCTCTTGTTAAATCCTTTGCAGAATCGCGACTACTCCGGCTGATGCTCGCCTGTAATCGATTCGACGCATCGATGCTTATTCAATAATCGAAACATGTCGGTGTCGCAGCTCTACTCGTAACTTTCTACATGATGCGTATTCTCTTCAAAAGTTATGAGAATGTTTTAAAAAAATGTATACTCATTTAAATTTTGACAGTGATTAAAAAGTAAGTAACCATTACCGATAACGTTTGTTTTTTTTTTAATAAAACGGCTCGTACACAGTTCGTTTGTATTTATTTTGTATTAATCTACGTATATACATACATACATATAATCACGCCTCTTTCCCGTAGGGGTAGGCAGAGACCACTTATTTCCACTTGCTACGATCCTTACATACTTGTTTCGCTTCGTCCACTTTCATTATTCCCTTCATACATGCTCTTTGGTTATGCACGGATTTATATTAATAGTAGCTGTTGCCCCGCGACTTTTTTCGCCAGGGCTACACTATACCACGTGAACCTGTTACCGGGAGAAAAAATATTCTATGTTCTACTCCGGGTCATGGTCTGTCTATGTGCAAGATTTCATCCAAATCCGTTCAGCCCTTCTACAGTGATGCGCTTACCAACGAACACCATTTCATTAGAAGATGAATTATTATGTAACTCTGTGACTCTTTAATTTATAGAGAAGTCTTGTGACATTAATTATTAATTGACATTATAACGGTACATCAAATATTATTGCTGAATTCTAAAATATCAAAATGTTCTTCTTTATAAGTTTCAAATCGTTGTCTGCATTTCTAACCTACCCATTTTTTTCAATACACTTACTAATTGGAAAGTATCGAAATAATTTAAATTCGACGAAACGAGGTTCTAACTTCTTATAACGAGCTAATCATTTCTTAGCTAATCCGAAAGAGGTTTTACGCTCAACATTATACTTTATGACGATGCCAAATTATAGGGGATTTAGCGAACCTAATACTTAAGCTCATTTATAATAAGCGGTCTCAGTAGTAGGTAACAATGTTGCCCAACGCAAACGATTTTTAATCTTCATTTAATTACTGTTCAGTAATATTTAACAGGAGCCGTTTTTGTGGCAAACTTAAAAGAAACGTAGTAAGATGGAATAAATACAAACGGCACAACGTCCCGTGCTTCCAAAGATTATATTTTGTGGTTTCGTTAATATAAAGATAAAGATATGAGACAACATTACATACATTGTTCTGATCCCAAGGTAAGTAGCTAAAGCACTCGTTTCATGAAAATCAGAAACAACGACGGTACCACAACCACCCAGACCCGACACAATATCGAAAAGTTCGTTTTCGACATTGACCCGACCGGGAATCGAACCCGGGACCTCAGAGTTACCGCCGCCCAAAGTCCGGCGTGCAAGCCACTCGGCTACGGAGGTCGTCAAATGTTTAATGTTTCGCATAACCTGTTTTCGCATAGTTTTAGTTGTCATAGTATTTTTTAACATAATGTTTATAACAAAGCTATTCATAACTTAATGTGGTCGTATTTAGTGCAGCATAAGTATCATAAATTTAAAAAGCATAAGTTTTATTTTATATTGTATATATTTTAACTCTCAATATTTTTTAAGGTACAAAATGTATAAACATGCCTGGCAAAAGTATATATAATTATAGCTTTCAGTATAAGAGAAGTAAGTAAAAAATAAACTTGAAATCAAATGTTATACCAAGAATAAACTAAGTATAAGTAAAACTTATTAATTTATTTTAGCATTATATCAACATTTTTTACGTAAGAAGAAAATGCATTACGTAAGTAAGCTATTGCGCCCGTGGAGATGCAGGTGGTTTATGTGGGACTATAATACCAACCTTAACCCTTATTTAAATAGTAGTATAAATAATAAAAATAATGTATGTTATCTGTCAGCTTACTCGTCTTGCTATTAGGCTTTGAATTTCTCTCAGGGATAGTAAGAGTTATACATTTTTACCTAATTCTAACTTAGGGCAAAATGTATAAAAACAGAGTTGAAGTGCGGAAGCTGTTTCATCACTTGCCACCAGATGAGAGAAAGGAAAATCGTTTCTCAGTATCAAAATTTGAAACTTGACAAATTAAATTATTTTTCGCTCAAATACCTTAGCACGAGCTTTAAGTGAATAAACTGAACAATACTGACTGATAGATAAAATAAAATCGCCTCAGAAATCGATTTTATTCGTTTTCTCAGCACGTAAACGCAACATTGACGATTGATTCTCGGACAAGGAGAGTTTTATGGCTGCGTATACGATCCGGGATTATATTTCTCGACCTCGTTGAGGAATCCTTTATGTTCGGGGTGACTTTGTTGTGGATGTTGATGCGAACTTATTCTCTTTTGTTTTAAATACAGCTCAAACAATACCATTAATTATTTTCTAAAGCTTACGCGAAATCTACTCATTGAACAGAATCAGTTTTTATCTCTCGCAATAAAAAAAAAATAAAAATAAAAATCATTTATTATCAGACAAAGTAGTCCATAGATTGTTAGTACAAATTAATTAATCTTAAAATAAGGACCCATAATTAATAAGGACCCTACAATCTTTCCACTTGATTGCACCTGACGGGAATGCTACAGCGACAGACTTAGATAAGATTTTTATTGTTTTTTTTTTGGAAGGAGATTGCTGATTGCCTGAAACGGCATTTTCAGCTTCACCGGGCTTTTTTGGGGGCGGCGAGAAACTTAAAGGGTTCCTCAAGCCGCGTAAAACTAATCACCTTCGGAGGTTTTCTAGAGAGAACGGCATCAAGCACTAAGGCGTGTCCCCGTGCCCTACTAGATTCTCCGAAGGGTTCGGATTGGATCGGAATAAGATTGTGGTAAAGCCAGACAGACTTAAAACAAGACTTACCAACCGACCGATGATGGTGTAACCACGAGACCAGCATTTCCTAAAGTGTGTTCCGCGTCACCTAAGGGTTCCGGGGTTCTGCGGACCAGTAACAGTAACGAAACATAGTATACTAATCTACTGGAGTTAGATTGTACATTTTATTTTAGTCAGACTTTTAGAAACTTTTTAGAAATGCCAACTTTTAACATTTTACACATATTTTTACATTAACCTTTGGTAAGACCGTGGGTTGCACGTGGCCCCAGACTAGCGCAGGATCGAGGCGAATGATGGCACAAGCAAAGAGAGGCCTATGCCCAATAGTGGGTCGAGAGGGGCTGATGATGATGATGATGATACCTCACAATATTTTCAATATGTATCGTTCTTTCTATTGCTTTGTCTAAATGTTGTGGCGTTTCCATCGTCTGCCTGTTGTCTATAATTACGGCAACTGACTACTTAAGTACCTGTAAAGATGGAACATCAATCAGGTGGCTATTGTTGAGTTATTGATTTATCGATCGGAGATCTATAAAGGGGCGCTCATATAAAAATAGATTTAACCATACTATAAGGAAAGAAAGAAAAAAAGAAAGAAAGAAAAAACATTTATTGACTCTCACACTCTCAGGGAAGAGCTTAATTTAATTGTTCTAACAACAACCGTGTCGATAGGATATCTAAACTTAATTTAAACTTTAAGTAAACTTACCGTTCGGAAATATATTGAATAAAAATGTACGGAGTTATAATGGTAGCCTAAAATTTGTCCAAAGTTTTTTCACTACCAATTTTATGATACTTTTGGGTTACGCTAAAAAGCTATAAAAGACCATTAGCTTGTTTTAAACTTGTAAGTTTTAGCCATTTTACACTTTAGTATCCCATAAAAACTTCAAAGTTCTAATTCCTTCAAATCAGCAAGTTTAATGAAACCTTCTATACTAAAGGGAATTATCGAGATCTAAACCGTTAACAGTTCAGTTGATTTTTTTTTGTCTTGGTCCTTATATCTACAAATTTCATAACGTCTCAATAGTGTATCAATAGTATTTCGGTAGCGTGATTTAGGCTTTAGGACTATGGGAGACTTGTTACAATCGCCGACATACGATTGTGAACGTTTTAAAACAGCAGAATCAAGGACCTGATAAACAGGCATTTTTTACTTGGCATAGACACCAATTTCTTGCAGAGTTGTTAACATTAATCTTTATAAAATGTTTTTGTTTTGTTTACATAATTTTAACGCAAATTAGAAGAGCACCATTGTGTTTTTGTAATTAACCTTTATACTATTTACAAGTACTTAGCTATAAGAATTTATGCTTTGTGAAGAGAAACAATATAAAAACTTCTGGAAAAATTTCCACGAGCAGGATTAGAACCTGCACCCCTCTGACATACCGGGTCAGGTGCTCTTCCAATTGAGCTATCGTGGTTCTAACCAGCCCGCCGAAACTATTCAACACTATTTACTTTTTTGACATCGAATTGGCGCCTTCGGCTTTCAAATTAAAAAAAGTAAATAGTGTTGAATAATTTCGGCGGCCTGGTTAGAACCACGATAGCTCAATTGGAAGAGCACCTGACCCGGTATGTCAGAAGGGTGCAGGTTCAAATACTGCACGTGGAAATTTTTTCAACATTTGTGTTTTTGTAATGTGTTTCGTAACAAACATTTTAATAGTCACATTGTCATGCGAAATCATATCTGATTGTTAACTTTCATCCTGTTAACACAATAGCTGTAGCGAGCATGACCTTTCTCTAATGCACTGTCCATCCATAGTGATAGATAGCCAAAACTGTAATTACCTTGGTACAAAGTTACGCCGATCCCACGATCTCGAAAGATATGCTTCTCAGAACAACTCGCTTCGGTTAAAAGGTTTTGGATTAGATAATTATACTAATTAAGGGATGGATGATACGCCACGCTCTATGTAAAGTTGTAATGTACATTCTTCGACAATTATCCCTTTTAATATTTGGCCGGTGTTTGTCAAAATAGGAAAACTTAGTAGGTACAGACGGCAGCAGATCAACCTACCACAAAATGTAAAATTTCTTTAATAAATTTTGAACCTTAGCGTTTGGGTGTAAAGATCAATATCGATTAGAGAAATTTGACAGTTTTGGATAGGTTGACGTGCAGGCGTGTGTACTCACATTGAAATTGGACAACTTTTACGGATCTACTCGCGTTTATTTTACACATTACTTTTAAATCATGTTTATCCTAACGTTTCAATGTGTAGTGTTCGCGTAAACTTTAGAAAACAATGCAGGTACCTACTTACATTTTTTATTTACAAAAAAAACGAATAATGTACCAATAATAATATTAGTGTTAATATCACTTTTAGTATTGCATTTTTTTATTAATTACGGATAGCCAGTAAGCTTTCATCTCACCTGATGAACTTAAATTTGTAAATAGGCGAATTATTTATTTAAGATGGTGGTGGCTAGCCAGGCGGACATAAACCAAACCTTACCTAGTAGTACATAATTGTATCCGGCATGTTGTACTCGGTATGGTTGGTACTTCGAACCCCGCCCTCTAAGTCTGAGACAGGTGGTGTTAAACACTAGACAACAGAAGCGAATAAATGACCACAAAGTTGGCATTGCAATTGTTATCATAATCAGCTTTTAAACGTCACATAGCTGGGCTCAGACCTTCACATATGAACAAGAAAGAAGGAGAGATTTGGCTATTATACATCCCCCTGGCCCAATGCGTGTTGATAGGTTGTATAGACTGCTACTGCTTTGAGGAGCTCGATGGCGCAGTAATAAACGCGCCCGGTCTGCCATTGCTAAGGTTAAACAACTTTCGCAAAGGCCGGTCATCGGATGGGTGACCAAAAAATTATTATCTTGAGTTCCTCCTTCCTTCGGAAGGCACGTAAAGCCGTTGGTCCCGGCTGCATTAGTAGTCGTTAACAACCACGGCACCGCGTGGTGGTTTAAGCCCGTTCTCCCTATCCTCCATAGGGAAGGCTGGTGCCCCAGCAGTGGGGATATAATATGAGCTGGTGATGTGATGTGATAGACTGCTATAGTTTAATAACATTCAGGTCCAACGGCTCAACGTGCATCCGAAGCATGGAAAAGCTTGAGGCAGGTATTTGAATCAGATGACCCATCTGGTAAACCGACATTTTTAGAGTTGTTGAATTTGCAACACAAGTCTAGTTGCGAAAGATTGCAATCTCCCACTTTTACAAATACGTTTTTTTGGCAACCCAACCAACTACACTATGTTTGGCCCTATCTCCACAAAAAGAACAATTATTTTGTAGATCTCGGAGTCGATTAAGCGGTAGCTTTGGGATAATAGCTCTTATATTTCAAAATCAATATTGACGGCCAATTTAGATGTCAGTTTTGAATGGTTCGGTGTTATAATTTCTGTTTGGTTAAAAACCGCGTTAAAATATTTTGAGGCTTTGTAAGTATACGTCACTTATGGATAAACGATTGAAGTTTGCTTTGTCAGTTCAGGGGTGTTTTTTTTTGCGTATTAATATTGTCACATATTTTAGGTGAATTCATTTTTATTATTTTGTGGGAAACAAAAATAATTTATAATAGACGGGTCATAATAGCTTAATGTTGGTAAGTATTTAAATGAAAATATACTTAAGTCAGCATTTAACAAACTAAAGTATTTATACCTATTGTGTAGTAGGTACCTACTCTTAAACGTTTTTCCTACCTAAGGTAAAAAAATACACAATACCTATTCTCGTAACGAAATAATAACATTGATTAAATGGCGTTCTATCATCTTTTCTACTTTTGCGCGCGAAACGGACCTCAAACAAAACACAAACGCATCGCTCACACGTCACCAATACCGAAAACATCAAAAAACATAACACTAACGCAAAGCAGGTGCCTCAAAACGTTGCACACAAACAATAAATTCAGACAAATTGGCAATTACCCGGTTGATACGCAGTTGCCTCAGCTTAAATTAGCTTAAGGGGAGTCATTAGGCTGTTCCATTTGCGCCGGCTTCTGTTACGCCTTTTTGTACAGCTCGATTACCGGCGATAATGCATCGATACGCATCTCCGGTGGAATGTATGAGACAGGGTGTTCAGATATGTTCGCATAAAGTTGTCGTTAATGATGTTTTAATTGTTATAAGATTGATTATATTAGATAAGATAGATTAAATTATATCTCGACGACCTCCGTAGCCGAGTCGCTTGCACGCCGGGCTTTGGGCGGCACTCACTCTGAGGTCCCGGGTTCGAATCCCGGTCGGGTCAATGTCGAAAAACGATATTTTCGATATTGTATGAGGATATTATATGATTGTGGTTGTGGTACCGTCGTTTTTTCTGATTTCCATAAAACGATTGCTTTAGCTACTTACCTTGGGATCAGAACAATGTATGTGATGTTTTCTAATATTTATATTTATATATTTTTATATAAACCCTTTAATAAAACAAATGAACTGAATAAGCTTGAAATATTTATGTCACATTTAAAAATAAGGTTGAATCGTTTGAAGAGAAATCAAACGCTGTATGACTTTTCCAAGTATATACCCAGTTGTTTTTAAAAGAAGGCTCTCCCAATTCCTTTCTTAATTTGCGTGCGAAACGCTATAATACCTAAATAACGGACAAACGCATCGCTTACGTGTCACAAATATCGAAAACATCTGGAGGAGTTGACATGATTCTCGTTATCTCTCTCGTTATCCATAAAACCAGACACAATAGAAACTCAATTACAATAATCTGACAATAATGAGTAAAAAAAAACGAATGCACCAAAGTACTTTAGCCCAGCTTCAGAATTCATCAGAATTAAGCATAAGCATAAGCATTTTTCATCACCTTATACTCATGAAAACTAAAAATTACCATAATTAAAATTAAATATTTTTGTAATAAAGATTTGCATAATAGTAAATTACCCTTGCTATTTGCTTAGTCTAATTACTAAAACACTTTAAATAACATATGAAACTTTAAAGAACGCAAGAAAAGAAATACATAGCGATTGTAAACTGAAAATTAGAAAACAACAGGTAAAGCTTTTACGACCGCTTATATTCATAGTTATATTTAATTCAAAGTTTGTAAATAAAATAAAATATCTCTAAAATTCAGAGCAACCTGTACACATCTGTTAGGAATATAATACGTCAGCCATGTCAAAAAGACGTAGTGGCCACGTCAATCAAGAAGGCTCCTTGCAAACAAAAAACAAGAGTATCGCCAATTATAGTAGTCTTTACCTTTAATGGCTTTTAGTGGTACTGATTAGAGAAAAACGAAAGGTGTATTGTATTATGTAACTTTTTATGATGAATTCTTTAAGTTCAAATGTTAGGTAAATATATTAAGTAGGTATGAACGTTATACTTCATATTAGGTATTACATATTATACCTAATATACGTTTTATGTTTAAATTTCAAATGTTAGGTCAATATATTAAATACGTATTCACCTAATACCGCATATTAGGTATTGCAAACTCTACCTAATATTTTAACCTAATATACGTTTTATGTATTTTTTTTATTTAGAAGCGCTCAGAAGAGAAATAAAGACGACCAAAACTTTGTCCATATTTAATAATAAAAAACAGTACCTTTAATCAAATCAATTTGTTTTGTAATCAAATTGGTGAGGAGATCAAGACATTCTACTAACGATAATTATTATGATCTCCCGTCCTTAGTCTCGGGATTGCGCAAGTTAAGCTAAGTAAGCAGCTTGCATTGCGCTTAAGCTACCACTGTATCAATAAGATATTCTAAATTACGAGACATTATGAAATCTATTGCTTCGATGGCCGAGGGGCTAAGCGCTCGTACCTATATCCAGAGGTCCTGGGTTCGATTCCGAGGTCGGTCAAAGCGTGTTTCAGTTTATTCGATGCATCGCCCGGGTTTGTGATCACCAACACTCATTTGGCAAGCGTAGTGATTAAGCCATTCGTAGCGATGACTTGATTTCAATGATGGAGGTCTTTACCAAGCATTTTAGCAAATCTAAAATGATAATGTCGCAATATTAATATTTGTAATGTTATAGCTTTGTATTAAAGCAACTTGTAGATGTGATTAACACAACAGAGTAATTCGTTAGTCATAAACGTTTCCGGTGGCCGGATAAAAATGCAGATTGTTTCCGTACACCGAAATAATGATATTACGAATCGATTTCACAATCGCTTATCAATCACGATCACGATCGAATATAATAGATGAAGATTTCTCAATTATTAAAATTGAAGATGTTCGTGTACCTTTACAATTTAGTAGCGTTTAAATTCAATATACATGTTGCAATTTTGTTAGATTTATTCAGGGATGAACGTGTAGAATTATATGCCTAGTTGTTATGGCGACATATCCCATGCTGGTCTGGGACGTGAAAATAATATATCAACACACAGCTTACTTCCCGTGCATGTCGTTAGAGCCGACTAAGTGACAAGGGTTCCAAGACGTTTGTTTATCAGGCAATCGGCTAGCAACCTATCACTGATTTTATCTGTTCCACCTCGATTATGCTAAATGTGGCGTCGCGTTCACTAATATAGAGTTTACTAAATATTTATGATCTTTAAGCTCTGTCTACCTACCCCTTTTTGTGAGAAGGATGTGAGAGTTGTATGTTTGTTATGGTGACAGACAAGTAGACGGTAGCTAGCCAGGTGCACCATAAGGCCGCCTACAAAGCCCTACAAACAAACTGATCACGAAATAATCTCCCGTTGGTGATCGAACCCAGGACTTCTGTCTGTAAGTAATGGTAGTACCATTCGAACACAGAGGTAGAAGAAACCGTTCTTTCCTAATCATTGATATTGTTACGTTTACGCAATTCTCAAGGAATCTTGTAATACATTTTCATTTCACATAATGACAATCCCTATTTCTTTCGTTGTCTATAGAACTATAATAATAGGCTCTATATATCAGCTGTCGTATGTTTGTGCTCATCCCCTGCCACTGAAAGACATTTTGACAGACAGATGAAATTTATAATTGCATATTACAAGCCCCGTGCCTTATTTAATAATAGGAATAACATAAACAGATGCAATATACGCTATTACAGAAATTATAGTGGCGTTATTGCTATGCAGTCGGAACGAACTGTGATTTGTCTGATGTTTTAATAACTATAGATATTATATACATAACTGTGTTTTATATACTGTTTATTATTGTTAAGAATAATTATTTATTCATTTATTAATAAAGGCTGAATGACAATTTATTGTCTAGTGATAAGGTTCTTTCGCACTTAAGGTAACGCGCTATTTTAAGGTAACGCGCAATCTCTAGAACCACCAGTCGGATTTGAAAAAAAATATTTGCATTTCATAATCCAATTTTTGTAGAAGGTTAAAAGGCCATTTAACATCACGCTTTGACCCTTAAAAAAGTCAGAAAAAACGCTAAGCGAATACGAAGTACTAGCGCATTCGGGCGACGTGATGCGACGCGGTGGGTCGGGGAACAGCTAGTTACATATAAATATAACCATCGAGCAGATTTTTTCTGTATTACTGTGATCCCAGTTATCAAACTGGGAACACATCCATCAGGATATCTAGAAAATCTATTAAAATTTAACAGTTTAGATGTTTAGGAACTAAAGGTTCAGGATTCGCGGCACTTGGCGTCGCAAGGGTCCAAACACTGAGCTGGCCGCTTTCTTTATTGCGCGGCGTGACGTAAGCTCAAAAATTGTATAGGTAGCCTGAAGATACAAAATTTAAAAAAAATAGTTTATTTCAGTTTTTTATTCATAATTAATGTTCAATCACAACATAAAAATCAATTCATTAAAAAGAGCATTTCTTTCGTTCGTTTTCGTTTTGTATAAACTGTAACTCAGTTTTATATCAATTTCAATTTTCTTCAATAAATCGGTATTTTTTCAAATAATATTTTCTTCTAGCTTTATTCGTCATGTGTTACTGGAGGCTACACAAATTGTCTTTTTCTTTCAATATCCCCTATTTGCCGTCACCTGAACACTATTTAACCTTTATGAAATACTTGTATAAATGTAAAAATAGTATACATTCACAAGTGGCGCTTTAACCAATTACTTTGATGAAACTAATTCGCGCCTAATGGGAGATTCATAGAAAACTGCCTCGGCTCCGTAATAAACGGCCCATTTATGGCACCCGTCCTTTAACCCTGAGGCCGAAACAAATCACACAATGAGATCGGATCATTTTGTCTAATCTCATATACGCACCGACGCTTCACATAAACCATTTGATTAATTCTAAATACATGCTACAATGCGTGAAGGGTGCAACTCAATAAAATTTGAGTTTTTAATTGTACTTTATGAGGCCTGATTGGCTTTTGTTTTTTCCCGGCTTTTCGGGCGGGATACTGGTGGAACCCTTTGTGCGATCGGCCTTATTGACGATTTTATAAGGCCAATAATAATTATTGACTGCGATCATATAATTAACTAGTTTCGTTGTGAGGGTTGTAAGGGTGCAGTTTTTCTCTTTTCTTATTTAATCTAAATACGTTACCATGTAAAACCTACCTAACCTACGTAGCTAACTAAAATATTTGGAAGATCAGACCTATGCTGGCCCTATAGATACGGGTTTATAGGTACCTATTATTTATGCGAATACCCTCCGATGACTTTAACATATGCGACCGACTTAGTAGTATACCTTTTAGAAGGATGGAGAAACTCGGGGGATTTATATTGATCACCCATCCGGGAACACGACATTGCGACAGTTGCTTAACTTGCACGTTCGCAAACCGAACGACGACCGCTGACGACGCTCTTCTGCGTTATTGAGTAAACGATAAAAGTAACACAAAGAATAGTGTCTCTTTTGTTTTATTGTAATGCGAATACGTCCCAAAAGTCGTAAATTTATTCCTCAAAAGCGTTCTATCTTGGGTTCCATTAATATAACGCACACCAAGGTGGTCATTCGATAACGTTGTTTGGACACCTTGTGGGTATATATGCACTGTTGGGACACACCTTTTTATCTAAATTACGGCGTTGGAAGCTTCGAACATATCTATTTAAATTCCAATCTCAATTAAGTGTGTTAATTTTTTTTGTTCAATTTTCCTGTTACAACTTTGCTGTACAGTTCTATACAAATCACTTAAAGAGAAATTTGCATATGAAAAACCGCTACATCATATTCGACGGGACTAACATTTGTCACACTTTATTAGCGTGTTTTTTTTTTAAATAGGTATTTTTTAACTAATTGAAAAACAAAAAAGAAACAAGACAAATCTCTTAAAACACCTAGCCCACACAAAAAGTGTGAAACTATACATTAATTAAAGAGGCTTTATCCTACAATCGAGTCGGTGACAAATTAATTTATTTAATCAACAGCGGCGCGAGCGCAATGCATCAAAGCGACAGCGGGCGCAGATAACATTTTGTGTGATATACGACGACCGAAAACCTCTCCACTTTTAAGGTGTACCTTACAAAGATTTTACGCAGCAAGACCACTAAATGTGTAATGCGTTCATGCGACTGCGACACCACAGTACGGACACAAAATAAGGAGACTGCAGAAGGCAAGCTTAATATAAACACGCTCAAGCAACGCACACATTTTAACCGCCTGTGTGGTCTAATGGCTAAGACCACCGGTTTAGACCCAGAGGTCCCGGGTTGGATTCCCAGCGGGGCGTACATGTTTGTGTACTCGGTTTGATTGGTGGTAGGGCTTGTTTGTCCGCCTGGCTAGCTACCACCGTCTTATCTAAATATGTCGCCATAACATCAATGTTTGTAGCATTGTTTTGTTCCGGCAGCTACAGATAAGATAGCCAGTGCCTCACTAGTTGAGGATCCCGGGTGAAGAGCGCTTCCATCATTGGCCTTATCATCACTTAACATCAGGTGAGATCAAGGCACTGTGCTTACTCGTAAATATAAAAAAAAAACATAGACAACCTCTCACAGACACAGAATTTCGCAACAGTTGTACTCGGAATGTTCCGAGCTGTTAAAGTTTCCGTGATGTATGAAGCTTACCTTCTGGGGTCTTCATATTTTGTGGTATGGAACATGATTGTGGTCTTCAAACGTGATTTTTTGTCTGACAATTTTAGGACTTTCTATTTTAAAAATCTACATTGAATTATTTATAAACGGACGCGAGAGATTTAAGAGAGAGATTTAATTTATTTAAATACTAAAGTGTAAACTAAAGTAGTGGAACTCTTGGAACCGTTGCTTACCCGTGGAACTCTATATTGAGCCATCATTCCTTTCAAAGTTGAAACCAAAATAAGCCTACATTTAGAAACAAAGCGAAAATACTAAAAAAACTCATTTGTTTACTGCCCTGTACCTATAACATGATAAATTCAAACATATTACTAGAAATCCGCTATTGGCACTGGTGTTTTGAACAAAACCCTAATAAGCATCACTAAGTAGGTATTGAGTGATGCGATTTTAATGCAAAATAAGACCATCGTCAAATCAAACCGTGAATAAAACATGTTATTCTTTTATCAACATCACAACGATCATTATCGAATACGGTAACTGTCCAATGATTAATTGTACCTGAAACTGAGTATCTGTGGTGTGCATGTAGATATATTAACTTGTTACAACACGAGTGAATGGAGACGAGTCTATTATACTTGATTAATTTAAAGCTATGAGCTCTTATCACACTGTAACGTCGAGATAGTATCGGAGATAGAGATAACATTTTTAAGAACTTATTTAGTATACTTATTTAGTATCATAAATATAGCTTGCCTTATTCTTAACTCATCTTTCAATATTTGTAAAAATATTAAGATCGGATGTTGATGACGTAGTTGTCGACATTGAATACGGCTCCTCTGTCTTACAGAGTGAGAGTAGATAGTGTTGATTAATGTCGGCGAGTTGGATTGAGCCACGATAGCATAATTGGTAGTGCACCTGACCCGGCATGTCATGGGGTGCGGGTTCGAATCCCGCTCGTGGATTTTTTTTAAAAATTTGTCTTCTTTCAAACTTATTTAGTGTTAACTAGTTTGAAATGACAATCATCAATTAATGAAGGTCTTGATTGTGGCTGAGTTTTAGGTACTGGCCATAGTCAGTCAGTCCGTGACCACGGGCGGTGACACTCGTCCGAAACGTCGAGTATTTAATAAGGCACGCTTAAAATACAAGCAAGCATAAATTAATTGTTGAGTATCATCGTTCAAATTTGTATTTACAATGGAGCGCGAATGTTTCGAAGTGTGAATTATACTTTTTTCATGTATAAAAATAATATTTTTTACTATTATATAGTAGGTATGCTTCTAAAATTTAACCTATGTATACACTTGCAGTAGGTCAACTAATTGACTATCCTAAAAAAATACTGCTTAAATGCTACGAGGTACGGAATACTAAAATGAATTATGAAAAAGCTTAAATATATAATGCGGGCTTAAAAAACTTTTTTTTTTTGAGAGAGAGATTGCTGATTGCCTCAGACGGCCTTTTCAGCTTCACCGGGCTTGTTTGGGGGCTGCGAGGAACGTACAGGGTCCCTCAAGCCGTGTGAAACGAATCACCTTCGGAGGTTGTCTAGAGGGACGGCATCGCGAACTAGTGCGCGTCCCCGTGCCCTACTATATTCTCCGAAGGGTTCGGATCGGATCGGGGAGCGGAGCAACCCGAGGGCGCCTCTGAAGGTTCGGACCTTGACTTGGGTTGACCGCGCCGTAGAGGAGGAGAGAAGCGCCCAGGTACATGTCTGTACCTGGTGTAGAGCGCGTGTGAACCGGTTCTTCGTACCCTTGTTCTACGAGCACGGTGTCTTGGGCCTAAACTAGTGTGCATGTTTAGTGTATTCTGTAAATGTGTAGTTTCATTCAGAGGATAGGGCGGGGTCTTTAAAAAGCATTACGCCCTATGGTGGACGTAGTAACTAGTCGGATTCAATATTTAATGTATTTAGTTTTTGTTGTTATTGGCTTATGCAACACTAATGATTTGCCTTTACAAGATAATAAACTTTATATGTACAATAATTACACAATGTACAGTTTTTAGAATCATATTTTAGAGTTAAAATATATATCCCAATCGATTTTAAGTTTTTGAGAGCAAAACCACTCAACTTTAAAAAAAGACTAGTCAATAACATTATAAAAAAACTCAAACAAGCTCCTAGCCTAAACACATCATCTGTACAAGAATAGTTCGCCCATGGTTCGCCCTGTGCGTCATGTCAATTTTTTAGGCCAAAATCTTGGGTTCTGGTAACGAAAAAAAATTAAGAATACGATACGAGACATTAACATATTGCTTACACGGTTTTGCAATTTGATGATCCTTTGTTGAGTTTACTAAATACAGATATGGTCAATCACCAATTTTTCTTATTGTGGTAGGTAGGTATGTAAATATTACTAATATTGATTAAACTACTTTGTAACTTATCACTTCTCTTTTTAATGTGAAAATGCAGACAGATTGCTATTCGATTGCCTCTTAGTATTTTGCGAAGATATATGATTTTTTGTCATTTCAAAGAAAAAGGTTGTGGAATTGCATCATATACATACACGAACAAAATAATAGTTCTTAAGTTTTAAGTCCTTGTTAGCTAGTAATAGTTTACACATTTGTAAATTTGTAATTAACAACAATAAGGAAGTATCAACATCGGTAGCCGACCGTATACCTAGATGATCAAATTTATTGCGAGAAATCGTGGTTCGATCCCCTTAGCTCAGTAAGACTACTGACGTAAATACACACATATCACAAATGTATAAGCTTACCGGATGGGTTAACGGGACTATCAATAAATAATCTATAATATAATATAATCTAAAATAAATAAAATTCAAATCAGAACTATTTTATCCTAAGCGAGCGCTTTTGTGACTCGCTCGCTTCGCTCGCTCTATTCGCTAGGCCCGACGATGTAGTCACAAGCCCTAACTTAACCAACAACTCTATGTTTTCAGCAAGCTATGAGTTTAGGAACTAAGCCGTACTAAACTGCTTCTAACTTAAACCTAATTTTTTCCTACTTCTGCCGAGACAAAACGAAATTAGCTTAATTTAGTATATACGATACTAAACCAAGTGCTAATAATTATACGTTGCTAATTTACTAAAATAAACTATTACTAGGTACCTAACTGCTTCTGAGTCTTAGTAAAATAATGTTAATTAATACAAAAGTGACAATTAATTTTGGGTTACAGGTAACTTAAACGCTTACTCCCTTATTCATACTAAACTGTTATGTCTGTCTGTTCAACAAGCGTGTCGGAATTCATCCCAAGGCTTTTAACGAACAATATAATCACTACATCTATCTAACAGAATGACTGATCGCTTATTGTCCGCTGGCTACCTGTATTAACTCCCATTTGTCACTATAAAAACGTTGCAAACACCATCAATGATAAACCAAAATACACCTTCCCACCTTAAGCAAAATTAACTTTTCCTGTGACAATAGCTGCACGTTCACGCATCTAGAATTGCGTGGGATTCGAAAAGCGTGCTGCCTGTGTTACGAATTTTAACCGCCATTTTGAAGTGGTCAGTAAAATTGGACTCATAAGGTTCAAATTTAAATGGATCTGTAAATATATCCCCAGTATTTGAGGTACAATTCACAGACAAATGTACCCTACATTTAGCCGGAACGCATTGTTCTCTCAAAATGTGCATGTCGCATCTGATACAACCTGCGAGTGCCAATTGTATACTTTACTTAATCTTGATACTTGCTTCGATTGTTTGAAATAACTATAGCACTTTACAAAAACTGTTAGAATTAAGCTCCCGTTTAATTAATAATCTACATTTTAATCAAATGTAACGATAATGACAGCTCCTGTATTTCAATTGTTTTCTACATATAGTACATGCGGTATCATTCTAGAGATAGAGAGAGAGACACTAAACACGCCAAAAGCGCTAGAGATACAATTTAGCTAGATATAACAGCTTTTAAATGATCTACAGCAATGATCAATGTAACATTTGTTTCAAATTGGTACATAACATTTACACGCATATTTATAAAATATAGTGAAAAAATTAAACGCCCACCCGACCCAGCCAGGAATCGAACCTGGGTCTTCCGCTATCAGCACATATTTAATTTAGCTTCAGTGCAGCAATTAGCACTTGAAAATAAAAAAGTAAAATTTACACGCATTTCAAAGCCTGATTAAAATTATGCTTTCTTTGTTTCAGATTATCTTTCCAACCTAAGGCTAGCCATTCAAGCTGTTGCTGAGCTTTAGTTGCATTTTAAGTTATTATAAATTAATATTAAGAGTGCGCGTGGTTAACGCGTTAAGCAATTTTCGTAAAGGCCGGTCATCGGATGGGTGATCAAAAATTTATCATCTAGAGTTCCTCCGTACTTTGGAAGGCACGTAAAGCAGTTAGTCCCGGCTGCATTAGCAGTTGTTAACAACCACCGCACCGCACTGAGCCCGCGTGATGGTTTTAAGGCCCGTTCTCCCTATCCATCCAGGACATAAAATGAGCTGATGATGAAATTAATATTAAACTGGATATAGAAACAAAACCGTTTAACTCACCGTTCATTTAAAATCAATAATAAACCTTAGTCTATTTAAATATTGTTATACATTTTTTAAATATTTGAATCTAGCTTTAGTTCATAACTTTTTTAAATGTAAAAAAAAACTTTAACTATCAAGAACACCCAGTCGCAGTAAACAGATTGATTTAATAACATCACCGAAGTCTATCGTTCGATTCCCAAACGATTTTGATTTGGCGGGAAATTATTATAATCTGTCGCCGAAACAATGGGAGGCGGGGCGCGGCGGCCGGGGGGTGCGTCCATTCATCGGCTGCTCGCGCATTCCCGGCCGCGCATTTGCAAACCGAGGAAGGTATACTCGTAGCAACGCAAACTTTATGGCGGTCGTGAAGTCAGGCGCATGTCCCGTCGAAGTAACAAATTGTAGGTTTCTTTCAACCAATCCGCTAGGCGTGTGCGTGTGAGCAACCTACGCGTGGCTGGACTCGCAGCCTGCTTCATAGCTGCCAAAAAATTGTATCTATAATGTATAGTTCTTATTACCTTCACTTGGTTAGACGCAAGAATCACTCGTCACACGAAGAAACCAACGTCTCGGTAGCTAAGTTAGATAAGCTGTCGCTAGAATTGCTAAAAATTGTAGTTTAGGTTCGAATCCCACCTAGTTCATCCGCTTTCTAATGCCATTTTTAGTTTTAATAATGCAAAATGAAATATTATATATTTATAATTTCAATTTTTATGTTGGCACTATAATTTTACTCAAATTTTACTTAGTTAGACCTAAACCTTGTATTCCTTAAAAACCTTTATTTTTAAAAAATACTCTTAGTTCCTATCAAACTGAATGCAAGTTTATCAATTTAAAAAAAAAAGATCGATTCTAGTGTTTTTTTTTGCAGCTCATTCACACCTCTTTACGTAAAAGAAACGTAAGATAATAAGCTTTTCAAAGTACGCACCTCCAGCGCATTATACAAAGACAACGTTGCATCTCCATATAGTACGGAATAATGACGAACCGAAATGCTTAAGCCAAACAAAAAGTGAGGTCGGCCATTAATTTCGATGTTATTACGCGTGTGAGGTCGAAAGTTTGCATTCGTAAGTTCGCAAGCAATGCATAAAGCATCAAGGGTACATCCTACTAATATTATAAACGCGAAAGTTTGTAAGTATGGATGGATGTTTGTTACTCTTTCACGTAAAAACTACTAAATGGATTTTAATGAAACTTTCCTCATATACAGACCATGACCCAGCATATAGGATTTTTACTTTTTACTTTTTTTTTTTCATTACTGTAGTCTTCGCGAACGAAGTCGCGGGCAACATCTACTCTTAAATATTTGACGCAGTAAAATTTTAAGTCAAAGTCAATTTTTTATTCAAATAAATTTCAGAAAAGTTTTTTTTTGGAGAGAGTTTGCTGATAGTTCAGATGGCATTTTCAGCTTCACCGGGCTTGTTTGGGAGCGGCAGCCGTGTGAAACGAATTACCTTCGGAGGTTTTCTAGAGGGAACGGCATGACGCACTAGCGTGTCCCCGTACCCTACTAGATTCTCTGAAGGGCTCGGACCTCGGCTCGGGATGACTAGGTCGTGGTAATGGAGAGAAGCACCCAGGTACATGTCTGTACCTGGTATAGAGCGCGTGTGAACCGGTGCGTCGTACCCTTGTTCTACGAGTACGGTGTCTTGGATCTAAACTAGTGTGCATGTTTAATGTATTCTGTAAATGTGTAGTGGCATTTAGAGGATCGGGCGGGGTTCAGAAAAGTGATTTTGAATTGTGGGCACAAGAAACTCACAGCCATTTACAAATAAAAGCATGTCGTTACCAAATCATACAATATTTTCCTTAATAAATACACTTGCAATTAAAAACTATCAAGAACCCGGAATTACAAATAATGCTTACCTATCGAGGTAAGCATTATTTGTAATTCCTCCGGCAACCCAAACGCGAAAACCATGGCGATGATGATGATAATATTTTTGAATATGCTTTCAATAAAAACACTTTCATAGTTTATAAGTTACTAGCGGCCCGTCCCTGCTTCGCACGGGTGGACATTTTTTCTAATAAAGTCTATGTTAAAAAATGTTTTTGTTTTGTTTATATAATTTTAACGCAAATTTTTTTGCAAAACAAATTATTACATATTACATTTTATAAATAGCTTGCCTACTTCTTAACTGATCTTTAGTATTTGTAAAAATATTATGATCGGGTGTTAATGACGGTAGTTGTTGACATTGAATGGGTGCCTTTGGCTTTCAAAGTAAAAAGTAGATAGTGTTGAATAATTTCGGCGGGCTGTTTAGAACCACGATAGCTCAATTGGAAGAGCACCTGACCCGGTATGTCAGAAGGGTGCAAGTTCAAATGCTGCTCGTGGAAATTTATTCAACATTTGTGTTTTTGTAAAGTCTATGTTACTCAGCACCAGACCAACCCACACTGGGCTCCCGTGGTGGTTAATGGCACGTTCTCCCTATCCATTCATAGGGAAGGCTCGTACTCCAGCAGTGGGGACATAATAATGAGCTGATGATGATTTTGTGTGATGATAACTCAGCGCTAATGTAGCATTCTAATGGTGAAATATTTTTTTAAATCGGTCCAGTAGTTTTTGAATTTATTCGTTACAAAAATAAACATTCACAATAAACGTACACATTCACTTGATACACTAACATATACACACGCATAAACCCAATGTCCCATACTCATAGAACAAGTGTACGTAGACCCGGTTCTTACGAAAACTCTGTTCTTGGTACTGGCGTGTACTTGGTCGCTTCTCCTCACCTCCACGAACCGCAGCTTATACCAGTTGCTAATTGCTTGCACAATGGCAACGCGACTGCTACTATTAGTAAGTTGCGGTTGGTACAATCGGTCGGTTTACTCTATAGCGGCGTCATGCACTGTTAGTACGTCAATCGCTCGCTCGAGGCGCTGTCGTAGCGTTCTACATTCCGTAATATGATTAATGTGTTTTGTTAGCGATAAATTGTAAATGGTCGCGATTGCGACTGTCACTTAATAAGCCTGCCGGTCAATCCGAGCCGAGATCCTAGCCTGTAGCGCCCTCAGTGGGTTCCACTTCCGATCCAATCCGAAGAATCTAGTAGGGAAAGGAGACACGCTTGCATGATGCCATTCCCTCTAAAACCCTATGACGGTGTTTCGATTACATAGCCCCATTGAGGAACCCTTTAAGTTTCTAGCCACCACAAAAAAAGTCAGATGATTATAGGCTGTCTGAGGCCAAGAGCAAACTCCCTCCAAAAAAAGATTTGTAAATGTTTAAATAACTTTTAAGTCGATTTATCTATTCTTAAAACTCTGTTTCGAATCGTTATCTTTTATTTACGCACTCCACGACCTACAGATAAAGGTCAACATCTTTAAAATGTTGTAACAAATACTTTAACACCCAAGAACTTTGAACGGAACAAACATAATTATTTCAAGTACATATCACACATACACTTCCGTTGCAATTACTTTGAGGAAACCTTAACTCCTAACATGGTATGCAACGGATAGCCCTCAAAAGAGTCGTGCCGACTTAAAAAGTAATCAAAAGATCTCTGACGATAACAGACTACTTTTTGAGGAACTCGATGGCGCAGCGGTAAACGCACTTGGTCTGCGACTACTGAAGTTAAGCAACATTTGCAAAAGCCAGTCAACGGATGGATGACCAAAATGTTATCTTGAGCCCCTCCGTGCTTCGGAAGGCACGTTGCAAGCCATTGGTCCCGGCTGCATTACCAGTCGTTAACAACCACCAATCCGCACTGGGCCCGCGTTTGTGGCCTGTTAGGAAAGGCGCGTGCCCCAGCCGTGGGGACATAAAATGAGCTGGTGTTGATGAACCGACTATTTCATTAAAATTATTTATATCATTCGGTGATCTCGAAATTCAAAATATGAAAAATACAAATTAAAAAGTGATTGAACATTTAACACAATTTTTGGATAGTATTAATTGAGATTACTTAATATCATGTCATATTATATTTTATTAAACAGGAAATTTCAGTATCAAGATAATCCAGTCCGTAAGTCCGTGGTCGCGCCAACTGAAATTTCGAAAATGAGTGATATTGCTTGTTATAAATACTATAAATAAAAAACAAAACTGTTTAGTTTTTTTTATTAATAACCTCTAACTCACTAACTCTATTAATACTAGATGCCACAATAAAACAAAAACCATTTTTGCAAAAAAGAAAACAGCCAATCAAAACCTTATTTCTACCAAAAAGCGTTAAAGTTAAATGTGCATAGGTACTCGTTAAATACGTTACAACGTTAATTCAAAATTGGAATTGGCATCGCCTTCCGCTATCCATTCTTATTATAGCTGTACATTGTCAAGTTCAAGCTCGAAACATAGGAAAAACATTTACATAAAACATAATTTTACTAAGCAACATACGATAAATAACGAAGGAGGCCTATCATAACATCGTCTGTAACAACAATTTAATAAACCTCTAACGTACACGACTCTTACAGACGATACCAGCTCACTTGCTATTCAAGCTCGTTGTATGGGATACAGCAAATGAAATGGCATTAGACATTTAACGTACAAGGCTATATATTTTAAGGCCCGTGCTTATGGGGCCGTTTGTGACCTTATGTTGTCTGTCGCCACAGCCGCCACGGGTTTAGCGAAAGATTGCGCCCGCTTCGGCTAATGTTGGGGAATGGGAGAGTAATTTTTTTATCGATATCGATACTCGTTTCTATTTAAAACTTAAATTGGAAAATAAATAATAAATTTATATAAGTAGTAATTGAAGTACATACCGAATTAATTTTATTTTCTAATGAAAACAACAATTGGTAAAAGTTGTGGCTTTGAGAGAAATTGGTGCCTTAGCTTAGCGACAGGCTTATATAAGCGCTATCATGAGGTGATCAACAAAGTGTTTTTCACCTTAATGTTCACTAATCGATCGGAGAAAGAGATCGGACAAATTTATTAAATAACATAAATTTCTATTAAATTATAACAATTTTTTAATGGCAAGATTAGTTTGAAGTAAGTATCTGCTCTCAAATCCACATTATGTGAGCTTAACAAAAATGCTAACAAAACAGGCAGGTTTAAAAATAGGTTGATTGTAAAACTTCGATATCAGATTTCATCATAGTCACTACTTTAAAAGAAAACTAGCTTTTTTATCACAAACTTATATTATATTTTTAACTTATTTGTATATACCTACTAGATTACTACTAGTCGATTTGTTATTATTATATTAATAGGCATCCGCAAAAAATCCAGCGTCGAAAAGTGGGACGGATTTCGGATTTGCGGACATTAGACTTTTTAAGTGTTTTTTATATATTTTAGCGTTTTATTAACGCTTAAATATACTTAAGTAAAATTTAAACACTGAAAAAAGACGACAACCTCAGGCGGGAATCGAACCACGCACCTTCCGCATTCCGGGCGGCTGCCTTAACCACTTGGCTACCGAGGTCTGGCTTTCACCCGTCGAAATTTTTCATTCATTCATTCATTCATATTTGAACATTCGGTTAAGATGAAGCTGCGTTATATTTAAGCGTTAATAAAACGCTAAAATATATAAAAAACACTTATCTATAACGCAGCTTCATCTTAACCGAATGTTCAAATATTTGTAAAAATATTTCTTTCGGATCTCAGAGGTGAAAACTTCTAAGATTGATGAAGCAATGTTGACTAAAAAACATAAGCATCAAGCACTGAAAAATTTCGACGGGTGAAAGCCAGACCTCGGTAGCCAAGTGGTTAAGGCAGCCGCCCGGAATGCGGAAGGTGCGTGGTTCGATTCCCGCCTGAGGTTGTCGTCTTTTTTCAGTGTTTAAATTTTAATTAGACTTTTTGTTACATATCATTATTTTCATTATGCCAATCGATAGCCCTAATTAAGGCAATCAGATCTTATTGTTGCAATTTTTTTGGAAACATAATATTATACGAGAAAAATTTAAATTGAATATAAAAAAATTGTATGGGACGATATCTAACATGCTCTATACTATAACTACCAAGTCTTGGCAGATCTCAGGTTGATGTTTTGTAGGATTAATCTGTGGGTGTTTATGTAAAGCGCCACATACATAGCATTGTCCCGGGCTGCCCCGTTTTCCAGATACATGAAGCTGAACTTAGGTAATATATCCTGCTACAATATTAGAGTTTAATTTACGGTATATTTAATAACAAATGAAGTAAACGCATGATTACTCAATACATTAAAATTTTATGATTATTTTTATCAAATTCGTGCTGATTAAACTATTAGTTTTATACAAAGTTATCAGTGATTTCATTCATACTGTATGGTTTCGTACATCTAGATAACGTGTTATCTAGATGTACGTGTCATCATACTTTAAAACAAATTAGACACTATTATTGTCTGACTATATAATGATGTGAATTTAGTCTAACTTATACAGATTGTAACCAACCTGCAAGCTAACAACATATTTTGTGGTATTTATCTTATATAGCTGAGTTTAGAAAATAAAGAGAACACCATTCCAGAAAAGTAAACAGGTATGCGTCAAATGAGGACATATTGCATAATCTTCTTTTGTCGTCCGACCCTTAGCTTACAATATTACGACCAAGAATGGCCAAACTCAAGAGGATGACTCTCTCTCCTGAACCTCGGAATCTTTTGATGCTTACTACTCAAGATATTTTTGACCTGAAATACAAGCAATACAGGTGATATTAGCGGCACAGAATAATTCAATTGTTAACACTTAAACTAGAACTATACAAACCAATTTTGTAAATTAAAACCTATTAAAGACTCAATTTTTATATATTGTATTCATTTTTCACATGTTTTGATTTTTTTATATGACGTCACCTGACGTAATAGTCTGGTTGATAATTAATTAAATTAATATACAATTCATAATATTCATGTTATTCAGATTTTTATAACTATTTGGAGTTTAGTACTTAAAATAATCCTTAAGAAAAATTAAAAAAGTACCTAAGTTCAGCTTCATATATCTGGAAAACGAACACCCACAGATTAATCATACAAAATATCAAGCTGAGAGCTGCCAAGACTAGGTAGTTATAGAGCATGTTAAATGTCGTCCCGTACAATTTTTTTTATATTAAATTTTTCTCGAATATCATTATGTTTACAAAAAATTTGGCATAATAAGATCCGATTGCCTTAATTAAGGCTATCGATTGGCATAATGAAAATAATGATATATAACAAAAAAGTCCAATGTCTGCAAATCCGAAATCTATCCCACTGTGCGTCGTGGTGTTTTGTCGCGACATAATGCTGAACGGAAATCATTTTATTTCCCTTTTTTTCTGTGTCGTTTGAATTTAGTATTTCTTATTCTTATTTTTAGAACAAGAATAAGAATTAATATAATATAATAATTATTTTTTATATTCATTTCGATATAAAGGCCGCCTCTCTCTTCCTCATCACTAGAGGGCCGCCCACGCGGGTCGCTCTCGGCGCTTGCGCCGCCCCGCGCTCGTGACATAACATCACAGGATCGTTCAACATCTTTTGCAAGTCGTATCGCGCATCCGCAACCTTTGCTTTATAATTAAAAATACATTTCGAAGTATCATCGCAGTAATTCAATATAAGTATGTCTATTTCTCTTTCTTATGTTTAAGTCATTCACAGGTTAAGTTAGACAAAGGTTTTTGAGATCTACTGAATAATAGGCTTCTGTCTGGCTTTCTTTCGTATTGATGATGGTATAATGACGCCCAGAATATCTGTAAATACATAATTGCCATCATAACGCTTCCTTAGCGGACGGTCTCGTACGACTCTCATCCACTACTTTTCCGACGGTATTGTCTGACTATCTTGCTGGTTATCTAGCAGAAAGTATGATAAAGATGCTATATGGATATGGTCCCAATTGACTTTAATGGTATTTAAATTTCTCCAACAAAATTTCCTTCTAAAATGTCTCAAAAACGAAGAAAAAGCGTACGTATTTATTAGTCTTTCTCAATAAGAAAATAAGATATTTAGTATACGCAACGAACCTTCACCATTAGCTTATCCGAACTATCAACGCACAAAATAACAGCGATGTCGCGACACAACACCCACAAGAGCTATTATTAATGTCGCCATATCACGTTCATTCAAGAAGCAATTAGGTAATGCCCATTGACTGGTCCGAGAGCGGCCAGTCACAATATTGTAATATAATATCACAATCATTAAAGCACTTAAATGCGGAAATGTGTGGGTGCGAAAACACCGCATCTAAACTATAATTTGAATTCTGTCGGGATGGTCCGTTATGCGCCTACTATAGCCGTGACCACGAATAATTGTTGAAGCGGTTTGTTAAACTAAGCCTTTTAATTGTTAACACGTGCGTCGTTTAACATATTTGTATTGTGTATTGTGTGTCGTTGTGATGAACTTTAACGTGAGTGCTAATATTAGACTGCTGAATATGTGTTTTAAATATATTGATTTAGGACTTTTCTTGAACGCAACTACTACATCAGAACTTCTGTTCCACACCACAGCTTGGGTTGGCTGAAAGAGATCTCTTCTAGAGATGAGCTCACCTTCGATTTGTCTTGTAAAACGTCTGTTTTAATGTGTGTTTTATATTCATAAAATTTTATAAAATACAGTGAAAAAATTAAACGCCCACCCGACCCAGCCAGGAATCGAACCTGGGTCTTCCGCAATCCGGGCGGCTGCACTGACCGCTATGCTACTGGGAAGGCTGACATAAGCGCTGAATTTTGTCACTGCTTTTTAATTTTTGAGTGCTAAAGTGGCACAGTGCCATCTATCCAACGGTCGTTGCAACCGATGGCCATGCAGATTCACCTTTGCAGATGAAATACCACAAATTTGATAACACAACGCTATAGTATTTTATAAATATTTAATTTAGCTTCAGTGCAGCAATTAGCACTTGGAAATAAAAAGTAAATTTTTTTAACTCGTTGTTAACTTAATATTTCCACTTCTTACCTACTTTTCTGGTATGACCCTTCCTGACCCACTGATCCCAGCCCACACGAGCCCTAATTACGTAATTTCCAAAGTGTCAAATAGAAAGCCAAGCTCATTTGTATCAGTGTCTATGGGTGCCTCAATAAGCGATGGCACTGTTGCCTTAAAGGTGACTAATCAATAATGATTTAAGTTGTGGTAGTTGTAAATCTGCGAACCGATGTGTCATTAGAAATTAGTGTTAATTATCGGTGTAAAACCACGTCATTTTGAGCTCCTATAAACTTCCCATTGATGGGTTCTGGTTTCTACAATTGAAGATGGAAAAGAGCGAGCATTGACCCACCACCATAGCACCATGGGTTTGGTAAGTTTTTGTAAGGTAAGTGGTTGAGGAGCTCGATTGCGCAAGGGTTAACGCGCCCGGTCTGAGAGTGCTGAGGTTAAACAATTTTCGCAAAGACAGGTCATTTAGAAACCAAGTGCTCTGGGTCTATGAACGCGGTTTAACAACTGAACCACATTAAACCTCTTTCCTTGCACGTTCAGACAAGAGTGTTACTCCTAAAGTAGTTTAGTTATAGGTACCATAGTTATACACTAGCAATTAATTTTTATATGGTTCTTAACCGTCTCGTGGCACGCGCCCTCTTGAGCTCGGCCCGCATCAAACATCCGCACTATTTATTCAATGGAGATATCTTATTCGGTTACACTTGTATTGATGGCCTTTTATTTTGTTAGGGCTGTGTGTGAAATAGTTTGTTAAAAGTTTTTAATGCGTATAATGAACCATATTTTGAGAAATTACTAATATACAGTTACAAGAAAAAAATTACTAGAAAAATCAACCTTTTTTTTCTAGTAAAATCTTATCTTGTAGCTATATAATTATAGCATTGTAAATGGAAAATTCAAAATAATAAAAATTACTAATATACACTTTCTAGTTGCGATCTTGCAACTTGCAAGGTAGCAACTTCTGTGATGATAAATAAAAATATCCTGAGCTTCTTCGTGCTTGAGAAGGAACGTTAGTCGGTCCCGATTTGACGGGTTGAGGATTTAGCGCTGTAGCGTGTCTTTCCCATGTCCTATTGATAAAGTTAGAAGGCCTAAGCAGCAATACCGTTTATGGGCTGATAATTTTTTGTATCCATTTTGTAACTTCTATAAATATGAGCTTCGTGAACCAATTTTTCATAAGAGTTAACAGTAGAGGAGCTCGATGGTATAGCTGCTAACGCATTTAGATTTAAATTTTACAAGTTTAATAGTGAGTCTCTGACCAAATTAAAGTATCACGAGCTACAATTACTCACCAACCTGCATTGGGCTAGCGTGGTTGGTTATAGCCTAATATCTCAATGTCAACGAGGTGAGATATGGCCCATTATCCTTATCAGTTAAAACTCTAGTGGGAAAGTCTGAGCCCAGCCGTGGGATATCATAGACTGATTATGACGAACAGAACAGAATCATGGCCTATAGCAAACATCCAAATCAAGTTAGAAAAAAATAAAAAAATAGGTAGGTATAAGAAGCCTTTTTGACAACCCTAGTAGACAACAGAGCGAGGCATTTTTCCTAGTGAATGGGAGGCAGTAAAGGCTGAATGCGGCCCTTGTCCTACACGATGTACCGACACTCAGCGCGGGGCGCCCGCGACCGTCCCGTCCCGACGTTATTTATACCCAATGCGAGCGTCTCTTTGTTTTATCGTGCCATTTCAAAAATTGAATCGACTCAAAGTATCTGTTTTTTTATAAAAGAGAACGTCAATGCTCTTTTGTTTTCGCGACTTTAATCAATGGGTTGGCTCTTCTATAGTTTTCTATTCTTTACGATATTAAGTATAACGTCTTTAAAGCTAAGTGCAGTCTTTGAAAAGATGGTTACAAAATATTTTATAAGGTACTAGCAGTTTGCCCGCGACTTCATCCACGTGGATTTTGTATTTTTTCGTAAATAAATAAATACTACGATTCCCAAATCAAACAATTGAATAATTATAGAAACTGTTACTTTTGCATGCATTCCGCCTTCCACCGCGTTTGCAAAAACACAGCGGTTATGTGAGACTCCCCCCAGATGGTACGGGGGTGGGGAGTGTTAGCCAAAACTCAGGATGGAAGCTATAAAGCTTTAACTCTTAACAAAACTATCCATCACATAGCGATGCTCAGTTATGAACTTTACTACGTTGGCCTGCGAGAGATCGGAGCCAATTACCGCCGTTAGGGTGCGGTGTTGCTGCTCCCAAGTCATACACTCTTGCAGGCAATGCTGAGTAGTATCTGTGACAGTATCTTCCGGTATAATGGTGGTACAATGGGCTTGCCCCTCTCTAAGCGATCTTATGCAGATACTCCAAAAAACTTCGGTGTCCTGGTAGTACTTGCACCAGGCGTTAGCGCTTTATGTTTGCGCTCAGTCCAGGAGTTAATGACGCACCGCGTCCAATCCTATATAAGTATCTACTTACATTTTCCACGTATTTTAGTTTTATTTATTTCATCATTGTTACAAACAATGTTTGTTGTTTCTTGTTTTGGTAGAAAAACTATGATAGCACTCGGGTTATGCCAAAATAGTTGTTCATGGGAAATGCACCCACCAGTGCGAAATTTCGCCCCGGAGACTTATTATAAATTTAAAAAAAGAAGAAAATACGTTGACCAGTTTCTAGCTTCTTATCAATATATTTTTTAATAGGTTTGTACCATTATCTACAGATTCACAGATACATATAAGTAGCACTATATGCTATCCCTATATGCTGCTTGACTAAGGCCTCTATTATTGAAATCAAAGCATGGTTAGAAGTGATAGGTATTGGCTTAATCACAAAGCTTCCGCCAAATGCTTCCGATAAACGGAACTTTCAACCGCCTCTGTGGTCTAGTGGTTAACTGATGTATAACATTTTTGTAGTACATTATTTTCTTGTATACCCATCCGTTTGATCAGCGTACGCCGATGAAGCGGCTGAGCAGCGCTTTTTTCACCGACTTGATTTACAAATTTGGAGATTTCGAGCTGGAAACTGAACTTAATCAAAATAAAACATACCAGCATACAGTTTATGTTACCCGCAAGGTATGCAGCATTATATCATTGAAAGAATTTTTGGAATTGGACCAGTAGTTCCAGAGATTAGCCCCGACAGACAAACAAACAAACAAACAAACATTATCACAAACGTTACCTCTTTATTAATAGTATAGATAATGTGGATTTCGAATTTCCATTAAAACTCTTGAATTTAGTTATTATAATGTTAGGTTAACTATGTTTTAATTGGTTAAATAATAAAAAACTGAGAATAGGTACTCTTGAAAATATTGTTTCAAACCCGTCATATAATAATTGCCGCCCGGGATGCGAAAATTGTGGGTCTGAGTCCCACCCGGGGGAAGTAATTTTGAAGTGCGATTTTTATTACAATTACAGTTACGGAATATTAAAGCAAAATACCAAGTAAAAAAGATGGGTAGTGCCCCATGATGCATTAGGTTACTCGGCCCAACTTCAAAATACAATATATTTTCCATCAAGCATAAAATCAAGAATCGGGTCAGCGTCGTGGGTGTGACGAAAAGATTCTTCGAAAGTCGATACGTCGTCGCCGCCGCAACCGCAGAGTCGACGTTACTGAGAACGTTGCATGACACCCGCTCATGAGAGTAATTGAGTTATTCACTGGATCTGGGGGCACCCAGGTGATTAACTGGTGGGGTGGCAAACACAAGCCACCTGAACTTTGATGTCCCCACTGCTGGGGCACGAGCCTCCCCTATGGACGGATTGGGAGTACGGGCCATAAACCACCACGGGCGCATGTGCGGATTTGTGGTTGATAACGACTGCTAATGCAGCCGGGACCAGCGGCTTTAAGTGCCTATACGTAAGTTTATGGTCACCCATCTGATAACTGGCTTTTGTGAAAATAAATAACTTTTGCTTAACCTTAGCAACCTTTCTTAGTTAGTTTGACATCGAAATTGTTATTAATTGTTATTATCTTTCTATTTATTTCTTTTGACATCAAAATTGTATTGTGATTTGTTTTAATTTGTTTGTTATACTAAACGACTTGCGATAATTTTGTAATTATTTCTTGTGTGGTAGATCCACAAAAAAATTAAAAATTTTGCCAAGGTTTTTTTGAAAAGGTTGCCTAAATAAATGAATTAATTATTATACTCTTTATTTATTTTCTTTCTTAAAACTAGATTTTTACAATATTTTAATATAAAAACAATAAAATATTATAAAAACCTAATTCTAGAGTACCGCCAGCAGCGGGGCAGGGCCCAAGCTACCGGAGGTCAGGGCTGCAGAGTGAGGAACCTCCTGACAATACTATAAGCGCGAGTAGATCTACATATGTAATGGGTTTAGTTTAAATGTGTAATGTCCGCGTAAACTTAAGAAAACAATTCTATAATAATGACTGTCAACTAAGTCGAGTTACTAACTTCGCTAGAAAATAAACACAAAACCAAGGTATGATGCACTGAAGAGTATAATGCCACTAGACCCAGTAATTTAACCAATGGACCACAGAGGCGATTGATCTGTGAGGCGTAGGCCTCATCAAGCAGATGTGCTCTATTTTATATGGCACAATACTTGATTTACAACGCATAGAATTTCTTCCTGTTATACCATTCCATTTTACCATTCATATAAATTGTACTAGCATTCTGCAGTTTGATGACTAAATACAGCAATGTTTTTAAATTGTTTATATATTACTAGCTTTTGCTCGCGGCTTCGCTCTCGCAGGCTACGCGAAGTGTAATTGTTTGTAATAAAAGCCAAACTTATTAAAGGTACGTTAATGTAAGTCAGTCCGTGGATTAAACTTTAAAAATGACAGATTTCCGTACAAACTTTCCACCCCTACCTAGGGGAGATTTTTCGAAAAATGCTAAAACACGTAATTTTTTATCTTTGTTGAAAAATCTAAAGATCGGTTAAAATATTCATTTTGATAGTTATTACTTTCAAAATAATGATTTCCCCAAAAACCTATTTCCCTTTTTTACTCATTTAAATAAAACTAAACAAAATTCCTGAGACATGTCATTCTTTAGTTCTTTTCAAGAACCCAAATACCAATTTTCATGTATTTTACTTCAAAACTGACGGACTTTCATACAAACTTTCACCCCCTATTTGAATCACACCCTAGGGTGTGATTTCCGAAATATCCTTTCTTTGTGGCTGGTTACGTCACTCATTTAACCTACAGTCCAAATTTTATCTGATTAGCATCAGCGGTTTTGGCTCCGCAATGATGACTCAGTCAGTCAGGACAAGTCATTATATGTATATACATAATAATTCATTGAACTGACGCTTCGTCAGCCGTGTAATAACTATAATTTAATCCAGATATCCGGATGTCCGTAGTCCCAATTCCCAGGTCAGGCAATGCGTGTTTCAGATTTTTTCGTTGCATAGCCCGAATGGCGTGATGTTGCAGGGGACCGGAAGGTGTGGAAAAAGTGTGGGGAGGCCTTTGCCCAGAAGTGGGACAGCTATGGCTGATATAACAATAATATAATAATAGCCCGGGTTTGCTATCACCAACCTACGGAAGGTGGTTTATGAGTATAAAGCCAATACCCACCAAATGGAGCAATAACTCATTTCAATATTACCTACTTAAGATTTTATTTCTAAGATTACAATTTTGGTTTTCTTAAATAAAAAAGTTAAAAAAAAACCATGAGCGTTATCTCAAAAGTTGTTCTTATTATAATTAACTAACGATGAGGCTAAAATAATAGCTTAACTTGCATATATTAAACTCAATTGCAACATACTGATAATTTGAAAAAAGGCAAAAGTGTTGAAAAATTCCACGAGCGAGATTCGAAGCCGCATCCCATGACATACCGGGTCAGGTGCACTACCAACTATGCTATTGTTAGAATTCAATGTCGATAAGTACGTCATCAACATCCGATCTTAATATTTTTACACATATAGAAAGATCTGATCTGTAATGATAATATTAATGAAAATAACTATAACAGCAATAACGACCAAGTCACACGCAAATCTTTTTATTAATGAATTGGCATGAATGGAAGAAGGTTCAATAAGAACATCCTGAATGAACCATTGACATCCGAAAATTTAAATCGATAACAAATCGATTAATAATTGATCTGTGGTTTCAAAACGATTCCTTGAATTACAATGAACAATTATGAGTTTTCTTTTTTTTCTTTAACCATGAATTCGATTTATGGATTGTTTTCTATATAAAGTTATAATTAATAACGAACACGCAACTAAATTTCCAACTGCCGATGCCGCTTGGATTATTTCGGGACCACTCATGGTTGTTTCATTGACAAAAGTCAATTTGGATGTGGTTTAACCGTAAAATCATAAGACTTAATTGTTCTTCGTTTTCCGGGCGAGGAGCCGTGTAGAGCTGCGACTATGAATGTAGCGATAAGCGAAGTGAGTATCTTTAAAACGTATAATGATATAAAATAAAAGTAGCGAGGCTAAGGGACTTATATATATCGATGCAGTAACTAAACTACATTTAGTATAATTTGAAATGCCCGTCAATCGACAGAATCTGTTTATCGTAATAAGGCCGGCAACGCATCTGCGATTTCCTGGTTTTTCCATGGGCGGCGGTGATTGCTTCCCATCAGGTGACCCGCCTGCTCGTTTACCTCCTTCTAATATAAATTTCACTTTTCTTTTTTTTTCAAACATCACGCGTAGGCTTAGATAGATTGGAACAAAGCTAGACGTAGTTATAGATAAATATAATCGACATTTAAAAATATTTTTCCACGGAATTTTTAAATACCTATTTCTATTGAATACTGAGAAGAGAAAATAAATAAATGATGGAAGATCTTCCATTTCAACTGATTGACTGTTATGTTTGTTGATTTGACGAAATTCGACCTGTTTCTTGGACCTGTTTTTTCGGACATCTACTTCTTATAAATATCTTATAAATCTTATATAATATATAAGCTGCAATAAATAAAATAAATAAATCACGTGAACGGGTAACTCAGCTAGTAACAAGTAACAGCTGACTTCATTAGTTGGTTGGAGTGGTTCATAAATAAAATGCGTTATGTAAGAAAACAAAAAAAAATTGCATGTGTCACGCATTCGTTTTTGTGATGGTAAAAAGTTTTTTTTATATTTCTTAGATATTTAATTAATATAAACTAAAATAATTTGATTGGCTAAACTAACGTAATAAACTAACAAAACGTAATGTCTACAAACAAACAAAAATAGTAATTACGTAAAATTTCTTAATAAAACCTAATTAATGATTGTTTTAGCGGTTGTTAAGTTAAAATAATCAATTCGATAAAAAATATTAGTCATACTTACTTAGAGATAAAATAAAACACTTTAAAACACAAATATAAACAGTATACATACATTGCTTGAATTTTACACATAGGTAGGTACTATGATTAGGGATATTTAAGACGTTTATCTTTTACATCAACTTCAGAAACTCTCCCGCTATTTGATCACACACAACCACAGCCTTACTCCAATTGGAGAGACGAATCAAACGAAACATTAATAGCAAAACCAGCATTTGGGCCTGTATCAATATTTTTCCTTTACAATATTAAAACTATACAATTTTATGATTTTATTATTGAGGCTATTAGACAAGGCGTAGGCGTTGAAAGATACTATAACTTGGTTGATATTTTTTGTCTACTGGCGTGTATCGTAATTAAAACAGAAAATACGGACTTTGAACTATGTCAATCATTAGTATTTTTGGTTTAAGGCTTTATCATAATCAGACTATAAACGTCCCACTACAGGCCTTTTCAGATGAACTTGGGGGAGAATAGATCATAGGTATTCTATGCTATGTTTTCATAGGTATTCTATGCTATGTTTTCATAGGTATGATATGTAGAAAAGTGTGTCACGGTCTGCTACATACACTTTTAAACTTTTACGTCCCATTTTAAACGTATCATCGCGACAGCAGTCGGCCCTTGACCACTGCCAGTGTGTCGAAACGTCGAGTCCATAAAAGGTATGCCTAGGATAGAGGAAACGTCTTTGAATAGATTTTGTTTACGTATGAGTTCGTCGTAATACCTTAAACCTAATTTTTAACTTAAGCAGTAGTGTCCATTTATGTGTTCCGGTAGAAACTGTATGAATGAAATCGTGTTAATGTATTATTTATTACCTTATGGTTATAAAAGTAAACTTAACAAAGTAGTTTTATGTGAATCTTTTGCTCTTTATCTTAAGAGCCCCGCTCTTATTAGTGTACCATACCAAATATCATTCTACATTTATTTATGTATGTGTTTATACGTTTGACGCCTGGCCGAGTGGCTAAACGCTCGACCCCGGGTTCAATTCCCAGGTCGCAAAGTTTTCGAATTTATTCGGTGCGTAACCCGGGTTTGTCATCACGAACCCGCATTTGGCAAACGTGGTTACTAAGCCAATACCCATCAATTGTAGAGATGACTTGATTTTAATGATGGAGGCCTTTGCCCAGCAGTGGGACAATTATAGGCTGTTTACTTACTTATAAGTAGTAAATATTTTACGCAGTTTTCTTTCACTTTCATTATCGCCCAGAATTGCACCTACCATATCATCTTTACACCACCTTACAATTGACTGGCAGATAACACAATAAGCAATAAGTCCGCCATGTTAAATAACGCTGCAAAACCTGCTTATAATAAAACAAATGAATACCTACAAAAAAATCCCACTATCGACTCCACCGTATAAAATACCGAACTATTTATCTAAGACAATACGTGTGAACCGGACTCATTACCTGTGCGACTCCTACGCTCGCCCACACTAGTCGAGACTAGTCAAGAGTGCTTCACTAGGATTACGGGTACCGGCCGTTACACGCGGCAATACAAGAAAAAACTGTAATTAAACTTATTACAATTGATTTTGGTTAGCCTTTGCTATAGCCGTAGAAATATAAATATATGCCATATAATATTAGGGTATTAGGTATGCTTGTACAGTTTTGTGAGACAACCAGATTGTTTTATATAATGTAATAAATACTTTATGAAAATTTTATTTATAATATTGCAAGATTTAGACATTTATCCCTCATACTGAAAGTCTGATATTTGTGACTAACAAAACAATAAGTAATGCTTAATCATCAGCTCTTTTTTATGTCCCCACTGCTGGGGCACGAGCCTTCCCTATGAGTGGATAGACGGGCCATAGACCACCACGCGGGTCCACTGCGAGTTGTTGGTTGTTCACGACAGCTAATGCAGCTGTGACCACGGCTTTACGTGCCTTCCGAAGCACGGAGGAGGTGATAAATTTTTGGTCACCCGTCTGATGACCGGCCTTTGCGAAAGTTGCTTAACCTCAGCATTCGTAGACCGGGTGCGTTAACCACTGCGCCATCAAGCTCCTCGTAAGCGTAGCTAAGTAATGCTTAAAAAGTATCAAAGAGTAACCCTTTTATTCTAAAAAACTATTTAAGCATTATTTAGTTACTCATTGTTTTGTCTCTTTTTCTTAAATTTAAAATTACGTTTGTGTGTGTTTGTGTTTGTGTGTTTGTTGGCAAAACAATATTTATCTAAATAATGCTCAAATAGTTTTTATGAATAAGGGGGTAAAGGTCTAATCCCTTCAACTGCCTATCTAATATATTTATTCAGAAAGTCGAACTTTGATAACGGAATACCAACAATGACCGCCTTCTCTTGCCTAGAAAGTCACACTCACTAATACGATATATGGATTGTAATTCAATGTAATTTAAACGTGCTGATTAATGGGAAAATGTTTTTTTTTTTTTCAAAAACTCTACACAGGGAAAAGCCATTTCAATACAAACTCTTAAAACTAATAAACCAATTTGGCACAATGTCAAACGTCGCTCAGTAATAAAAAAAAATGAAAACTAAAATAGGCATGAAAAAGTTTGTAACACCCACATATAAGTCCTATCCTAAATTAATAATGAATAACTATTCCAAAAATAGAATTTCTCGATACTCGAAACAAAAGTGAAAATTATTAAGGGTTAATAAAAAAAGTCCTTAACTTACTACTAATCCACTTTTTCGTATGAAGGCCCTTATAATTATTAACAAAAGCTATTTTCAATGGTCGCCAGCAATGGCGAAGGTGTTCAATCAAAGCATCGTGATATCAATTCACGACGTCAACGTCACACCTGACTTGCACTCCTTCATTTAAATATAATTTTCAAAAATCGAACCGTGCTTATTAAGATACAAATGAACAAGTCAGTGTTACAAACTCTTTCGTAAATGTTTATATTTATATTTTTTGTTTTTAGTGTTCGTATTTTCTTAATCGTTCTTAAATTAAAATTAAAAACAAAAGCTATTTGCAATCATGGTCGCCAGCGGTGGCAAAGGTATTATCACAGCATCGTGACATCGACGTCACCCCTGGCTCGCGCTCCTTCCGCGCATTGTCTCCGTGAGTTCGCGCTCACGTGCTGTTTCGCCCTCGGACACGACGCGAAAAGATTCCGCTCCAGCACTATAATCAACTGGAAAGTTTATCAATGTAAAATTAAACTTGAGATTTCTTATGCTATAAATACTAAATAGGTAGGAACCATTTGCATAAGAAATCTCAAGTTTATAAATAAGCGTTGTATGTATGAAAACTTGTGATTCCCACATATTTTTATATGCTAGTCATCGAGGGGTGTGTAGTTACTAGCTACTCCTAGGTATTACTTGATGGCCAAGCGGTAAAACGTTCGATTCGAACGCCTCGGAGAATCTAGTAAAGTACGTGGTCACTCTAGACTCGAGACCATCTGAAGATGTTCGGCCATTAATGCTTGAGGGAACTTAAGTATTCAGTTCCAGTTTCCTAAAATCCAGTTACGATGAAAGGCCATAAACAGCCAACGCAAAAAAAAAGATGCAATTCCAATTAATAACCCCATTGTAAGCATGTTGCCCCTGACTTGTGAGCCGTGGCCCTTCCGCACTTTGTATCGCTCGTGAGTGCGCTTACGTGTTTCTTTGTACTCGGACACGACGCGGGAAGTCTCAGTTCTACTAATAAAGTAAGAAGTCGTTGAAAAAGTTTCTTAAACAACAAAAAATAAATCAGAAAGCTACTTAACTACCTCCTGGTGGTAATTAGCTGCGCGGAATTAAGACCAATCAAACAGAGTACAGTAATATGAAACCCACATAAATCGAACCCGGGCCCTCTGGGTATAAGACCAGTGGTTTAACTACAAGCCCATACTTTCCCTTCGGGTATTCATAACAGGCTGAATTTGACGCGACCGATGATATCTTCATATACCAATTCTCGAATATCCAGACACGTGGCTTAAAGCGTAAGGAAGCAACATGTCATTATATCACCCGGTATAGGTATTCCACAAACGTTGCTTAAAACTAAGCCGTGGGAAACGGCCCCAGTTGTAAGTTGCAACGTAAAAATTCAGCTTTCTCGCCGCGCAGGCTTCCGTAGGGCGACCCGAGATAGCATCGCTGATGACCGATATATCGCCAAACGACCGGCTGACTCACGCTTGTCGGGTGCCCGCTATACACGGATGCGGCCGTTTGCCGAATACGTAACTTAGATTGAGAGTGAGATTGTGCGGATCTACAGATCATGATGTGTCTCATCGTCTCAATCTTAGTTAAGTACCAAACTTACCAACGTTTTGCTCCGAGATGGTTCAAAATTCAAAATACAAAATCATTTATTCAGTTTTGGCTACCATAGCTCGAATAAGAATGTCATTATGCTATCAGTTCGTAAGTCTACTCTGGGCGGGAGAACTTGTAGTGAGAACCGGCAAGAAACTCAGCAAGTATCAAGCTGGATTACAGCGTCAAAAATATAGAAAATACGGAAATACGAGTATGGATGGTATATTCACCCGGCGTTATTTGTTCATCAAATCGCCTTTTTGTAATTCCAGAAGTTCCAGAAGACCCAGGTTCGATTTCCAGATCGAGCACATATTTTTGTGGTCGGTTTAGTTTGTTTGCTTGTTTTAAGCCCACCGGTATAGCTTTCACCATCTTATCAAAGTCTATCTCAAAAATAACAACTTTAGTATCATTGTCGTTTTCCGACAGTAAGAGATAAGATAAAACTGGCCTAGTAGTTGAGAGTTGCGGATGAAGTGCTTCCATTGGTGGGTCTTAGCGTCATTTATCTTTACGTGAGCTGATGGACATCGCTGATGAACGACCTGCTGACTCACGCTTGTCGGGTGCCCGCTATACACTGATGCGGCCGTTTGTCGAATACGTAACTTAGAGTGAGAGTGAGATTGTGCGGATCTTAAGATCATAATGTGTCTCATCGTCTTAATCTTAGTTACCAACGTTTTGCTTTATATGCAATACTAGCTTTTTGTTCGCGGCTTTGCTCACGTGGGCTGTAGCCCAAGTATGGCCTCAGCCACGAGCATGAGCGTTGTGACGCGGCGAGCGGATTTCTAGTTAATTGCGCGTTATACTACAGCATTCATAGTCAACGGTGATAGAAGAAAGCAATGAACTAGAGATCCTTTCGCCGCGTCGTTGCAAGCAAGACGCCTGTGATCTTGACCGAGAGGTAAGGACGTCTCGGAGCAAAGGTCCTAAATTTTATAATAATTAACCTCGATACGATCAGCTCAAAACAGAAGGACAAGTCGTAACATGGAGGAGGCCTATACCCAGCAGTGGGTTGATACAGCCTGGAAATGATGGTGATGATGATGAAACATTAAAACAATTAACACTGAAGTCTACTCAAATTAAGGATAAGTAGCGTTTTTTTGACATGAGGACATGAGTCTGAAAATTTAGGACATCAAACCTGCTCCTCTGTAGCCTTTAATTTCGTAATGACCTAGGATCCAACGATCCTAGGATCCAAGGAGACCAACGATCTAAGCCCAAGTTTTGATTTATATTTCTTTTTATATTGATAATAGCTAAAAATGTCATACTAAGAAAATGAAAATATTAGAAGAATGAAAATTATTATGTTTTAAAGTTATTGGCAAAAATTTACAATACTTTTTTCTTCTTCTCTGTTTGTAGTTAAATATATTATGTCTATGTACGAGTTTACCCAGATATGTATTTAGTATATCATCATCACCATTTTCCTAAATTGAGATTTCCTAATCCAAACCTGTCTTTTTCCTAAATTTTTATTTAAAAAATAACTTAAATTCTGCTGTTTTGAATACGTGAAGTTCTTTTCCATCCGCGCAATCTTTTTGCTTAATTTCCTATTTTTGGTTTAAGCAAAAGCAAGTTTCCTTTCAGTCTTGTCCTCCCTTATCATCAAGAGGCTTACACGTTATGTATCAAAAAGATACAAATACATTTTTATAGAACTTTTAAAAACATTTTTACATGCGGTTCACACATCTCGTTATTACGCGAGATCCGGCAATACGGATCAGTCGTAGATTACGCATCGGTCCGATGAGTAACGCAGACAAGCCGTCTGCCACCGCGTTACGTGGAACCGGTTACGGAAATGACCGGTCGCGCGGTGTGGACGGCATATTCGCTGATAAACTTATACGGTGATTTGGTTTAGGTTCCGTAACGAATTTTTTTTTGTACATCATCGTCACCATCAACTTATTTTGTATGTTCCCACTGCTGGGGCACAAGCTTTCCCTATGGATGGATAGGGAGAACGGGCCATAAGCCACCACGCGGGCCCAGTGCGGATTGGTGGTTGTAACAACTGCTAATGCACCCGGAACCAACGGCTTTACGTGCCATCCGACGGAGGAGCTCGAGATGATAAATATTTGGTCACCCATCCGATGACCGGCCGTTGCGAAAGTTCCTTAACCTCAGCACTTGCAGACCGGTCGCGTTAACCACTGCGCCATCGAGCACCACGAAATTAGAATTCGCTCTGCTAATTTTTTTTGTACAACCAACGTGAAAATGCTTTAACATTTCTTTTAAAGAAATTACATTTCCGAAGCCTCGACGGTCGAGTGGCGAAGCCTTCGGTCCGATAAACGGAAGCAGCGGGAAAAGAGTGTTTCAGATTTTGCGATTTGTAACACGGTACAGAAAAGAAAAAAGAAAATAGCCTCCTGAGTTTCTTGCTAGCTCTTCTCGGTTGATGGCTCCCCCAAAATCCGAACTGGTGGTGGATTCGGTTGATTAGTTAAACTAAATTTTAAGTAAGAAAGTTAAACTAAGTTTAATATAATTTAAATTTAAATTTATACTTAGTTTCTACATCAATAATTGCCTGTAAATAAACGATTTCTTTGACTTTATGTAATCACCATTCCGCATTTGGTAAGCATGGTGATTAATTGAAGCGATGACTTGATTTCAATGATGGAGATACCTACTTTGCTGTGCATCCTGCAGTGTGCCGATCCGAACCCTTCGGAGAATCTAGTAGGGCACAGGGACGCGCACTAGTGCGCGATGCCGTTCCCGCTAGAAAACCTCCGAAGGTGATTCGTTTCACACGGCTTGAGGGACACCCTTTACGTTCCTCGCCGCCCCCAAAAAAGCCCGGTGAAGCTAAAAATGCCGTAGAGGCAATCAGCAATCTCTCTCAAAAAAAAAAAATCTTGCAGTGGGACAGTATTTACAGGCCCATTACTTTACTTTAAGTACACGTAAAGCCAGTAAGTCAAAAATGCCAGAAATCCTCTTCAAGTTACTTGCTGTCTTTTTTTAAATATAAAATGGATTTAGTATTAATCTTAATCTAGGCTGACAACGCAAGATGAGTTCTGTGATAAAGAGAGCTCGCCTAGAATCTTTTTGCGAGCTTTTGGAAAAACCTTGGAAAAACCTTACATGCGTTATGTACTTTGGCATCGACATAATTTGATGTCGATTGCACAGCACCAGAGGTACTTACGTATCCCAGGTCACATAGAGTTCATTATGGCCTAAAAGATTACGAAAACTAAAAATTCACCAGTTATGTTTTTTATATCTTTTCGTGTCAGCGACATCGACATCATCATATTATTCCTGATCAGAAAGCTGCTAATTGATAGGTAGATTTAAGTTTCTTATGAAATTGTTATTTACATTTAATTTTACGCAAATATCCGCAACAGGACAAATTACAATATCAAAAAAGACAAAGTGCTGAAAAAATTCCACGAGCCGAGAGCGGGTTCGAATCCTGCTTGTGGAATTTTTTCAACACTTTGTCTTTTTTTTCAAATTTCTTAAATTTAACTTTTTATTTTCAAGTGCTAATTGCTGCTCTGAAGCTAAATTAAATATTTATAAAATTTATAAAATACAGTGAAAATATCAAACGCCCACCCGACCCAGCCAGGAATGGAATCTGGGTCTTCCGCAATCCGGGCGGCTGCACTGACCGCTATGCTACCGGAAAGACTGACATAAGCGCTGAATTTAGTCACTGCTTTTTTAAAACTTTTGAGTGCTAATTAATTTCTTATGAAACTCAAGAATTCAAGATTTTTATAATTTAGTCGTCTCTTTACGAGAGCTCCTTTAAAAAACTAACCTACCTAACGTAACATATATATTATGTTCTCATTCAGACGTATTAAATTAGAATCGGCAAAACGAGACCCAGTGACCCCTAAGTTTGATTTCCCGAGAGGATTACTGTTTTAGTTTGGTTGGTGATATGGCTATTCTAACTAAATCGGCCAGACTAGCTACCACCATCGTAATCTTATCTAAGTCGCCATAATAACAATGTTAGTAGCATTGTTGTGTTGCGATGGTTAGTGATAAGACAACCAGTTTCTTGGTGATTGAGGATTCCGGGTAAAGTACTCATCGACCTACAGCTTTATCGACAGCATCAGGTGATATGAAGGTCAACCACTTTGTTAGCGTAAAGTACTTGACATAAACTTTCGCGTTCCTTGTAAACAAAGTTTAAAATATATATATGTATATTTTAAACTACTTAGTAACAGTGCCAGTTAGCCCGTGACCAGCCCCCCTAGACGTTTATGCCAATTCCATACAATTATCATTCTATTTAATTTCTGTTCTATTTGTATTATGCCACTTGTCTAAGGGGGCAGCCCCCCCTAAGTCAACGATACGTATATATGACGTATATATCAATCCCATATGTACAATAATCATTCTATTTAATTTCTATTCTATGAGCGTTTTGCCACTTGGCTAGGGGAGCTGGGCCGATGCAACTCGGTCGAAACGTCGGGATAAAGGTACGCTTATGATACCGTTTTAAAACTTTGTTTACTTATTTTTGAAATAGTGTTGTAAAAATTTTCACGAGCGGGATTCGAACCTGCATCTCATAAGAGGGTCAGGTGCACTACTAACTGTATATTGTTTAATTGGTTTCTTTTTTAAAAAAAAAAGTGTAGCAGTACTAGAGAAAAAGAAAACAACAACATCTAAATATTATTCAATCATTTATTACCATCAATCTAAATAATTAAACGAATACATACTTATATAAAAGTAGTCAAATATAAAATATAATTTTATACATCTAAATCCTATGTCAAGAATATGGCTAACGGCAGATACCTCTGCCTATTTATTGGCACATTGGATATTAACCATTTCTAATTTTTTTACATAATTTTATTGTTAAAGCGTAAGCGGTTTAGACAATTGTCTTATATGACAAATCATATATAACATATTTATATATCGTGTATATAGACAAAAAAATTTAGAGATTTTTAAAACCTTACCTTAAATATTTCGCAAATACATCGAAATATGGCAAAGTTTACTGGAAGTCAATCTTTATTAAAAACAATATAATTTTCCGAATCAAAAATCGCAATAACAAATATATTTTGTTTACAGTAAAATATTTTATTAGAATTTTCAAATCAGAAAATTGTATCACATTTCTTACTTTAAGCTTAACATTGATGTGGACTTAATATTATTGTTTAAGATTGAAAATACTACAAATATCAAATTGTACTTAATTATACAATTTTCTCAAAACATGGCTCAGAAGATTTCACATAACTGATCATGTCAATGTCGAAAACAAAATCTTCATAAGCAACCATGAGATACAATAATATATATTTAAGTAATTATGGATTTTGCAGTCATAGTTGTATAATAACCATTAAACAAAAATGTGTTTTAGCATTGACATGATCAATTATTTGCTAAACAGCGTCATCAGTAAAATATCACTTCTAAGCTAAAACAATACATATTTAAAATCATCTGCATTCAATATAATAGCAAACAAGTGTACACGTTCAGTCAGCAACGAAAATCAGTGACCACTTTTGCACCTTATCACAATAAACTAACTCAAAGTTGACAAGCGCCTGTTGGATTATTTCGTGGCTTTGACAAAGTACTGAAGTGTAAAGTGACTTTCATTACTCACTGTACGGTCAGCAACGAAGGCAGTTGAACACTTAGTACTGTATCGTAATAACATCAATGTAGGGTGAAAAGCGCTTGTTCGACTCATTATTTGCTTTGACAAGTACTAAAGTGTTCATATAATTTTGTTGCTGACTGTACCAATGATGCTAACTTGCAAGTCAAAACTACCCAACTTACTATTTTTCTAAAATTAGGAACAACCCACAAAATATACATTAAACGATTGGAATGTTTTCAATATAAATAAATAAATGAAATCGACGGAAGTCCTCTTTTTTTATATCCCCAAAACTGTAGTTATTTTCTAGAACAGCGTACGTTCCACGTATTAACTTAACAGTAACAACAATTATTAAATATAATATAAATATTACTTTACATTAAAATATAGCTAAGCAGTTAAGCTGTTTAAATGCTAATAACTTATTCTAATAAATACTATTTACAAATCACCAGAATGTCCAGCTGTCGTCATCACTTTAAAAATAATAAAAAATGAACATCTAACTCAATTATTGTTAACAGTCAAAATTATTTTAAAACAATAGAATAGTCTTATACCGAAAACAATTGAAGACCAGATTTCCATTCAATACAATTTCTTATTCTTCGAATGAACAAACCATTTCACACAACATTATAGATTTCCGCTGAATCTACGTATCACAAAGGTTTTAATTCAGAATGTTTCATTATAGAATTTTGAAACGCCATACCGGTACTGTAACATTCTTAATATAAACCAAACATTGCAATATCCCATTCTGGCGGTGTTAATGATGAAGCACGAATACTGTTACGTAAAAGAAGAGAGGTTCCAAATGTTATTTGGGGTGACGTTACGTTTGGGGACGTCGTCACCATCTTAAATACATGGTCTCCTTCGAAGGATTGTAGTGAATTTCTCTGCAACAATAATGTGAGCTCATTAGTCGAAGAAAAACAAAAGAATGTAAAAAAAGAAGAATTCGAAAATGACAGTCCACAGGTTAATAAAAATGCTTGTAGGGCTTACATTACAGCACGATCGCATTATTGTTTCATCTTTGATTTTTATTATTCCAACAATAATTGTATTGTAAATCAAAAAAATATATGTGCGGTCCTTCGTTTTAGAAATATTCACAATTTAATCACAATAACAGCATAATTTCCAAGACATCGATATACAGTTTTGTGTTAATAATGATTGTAAGATTGCCGTATCTTTACAATTTGTTTGGTTTGATATTGTATTATGATGTTACACATGAGTGAAATGAAAATAGTTCTTACTCTATTGTGTAAGAGAGACCGCTGTGGTAGGATCGTGCTTACTCCATCACCTTCACCGCCACAAGCATTGACTACATCTACAACAATTGAGAAAAAAAATGTTATTAGTTATCCTAGGGTGTTATCAAAAGGGCACCAAAACAAAATCACTGCTTTTTACAGTTGACTTTGTTAACTTGTTAAGAAATTTTAATGTTATAGTATGTAATGTACAAAATAGAAATAAATTGGAAAAAAGTTCTGAAAGTTTTTTGTGATGTTTACTTAAAAATTATAAATTGCCCATTTATTCTGAAAAAAAACCCTTTTGATAACTACAAATAAAAAAAACAGAGAACAGTTTAACTTTATCAAAAAGATGTTAACAGTTGTCAAATTGAGTGAAATTTATGATTAGGTATAATAAAATTTTGAAAATTATTACCAATTCCAATAAGTCGAAAGTATGCCAAACGGTACAGTAATTAGTAATTCAGTGCCAATTATAAAAAAGTGTAGTTAAAAGTTAGTAAATTTCAGTAAAAAATATATATTAATCCTCCTTGCAGAAAACCTCTACCGAAACACAAAAAAAAAACAAAACAAACAGATCAAAAAATACAAAACAGCTGAAACGGTATTTTCTAACCGAAAATTATTAAAGTGAATGCCATTAAAATGCCTAAACAAGATTAAAAAATTTGTTGAGAAACAGACGAATTTCGTGTTTCCAATCTTTTCGTTTGCAACAAAGAAAATGTTAGCACACCTTTGAGAGGATTAGTGTCGTACGGCGGACATCTTCTTCACAAAGCGCATTACCTGTGACGAAGACTTCTTTAACATTATTATTGACCACATAATGTTTAACTTTGATGTCCGCTAAGCCCCATAATGAAGGATAAAAAGTAGCATCTGTAGGTCCAACATTCTTCACACAAATCGTTTAAACACCGTCATCTTTTTTAAGCTACAAGACTATATAAAACCTTGTTGGCTTATCAATATTTTAAAAAACTACTCCTATCTTTTCTAGTTTAAAGAGCTTGATGACGCAACGGTTAGCGAATTGCTATCGTGAAAATTAACCAACTTTCGCAATACTAGTTCCATGGATTGGTAATCGAATTAAAATATCTCGAGCTCTTCTCTGTGCTTCGGAAGGCTCCTCCCTCTGGTTTTCATAAGATGGCAATCGTTAGCCCTCTGTTTACCATCGTGGTAGGCTATGGTCGAAGCTTGAGTCCAGCAATGGGAAGTTTAAAGGCTGATTATAATATGTTTTTGAATTCACTTTAAAAAATTTAAAAAATAAATTAATGTAAACTTTTTGATATATGTATATCTTAACTTATGAGCATAGTCTTGCACCGGTCGTGGTTACGCAATATTTTTAACCTTAACCTAAACTAAGTAACTAGTTAGTTTGAGTAAAAACTCCTATAGAAAACTATGTTTTTTTTAAACTTTTTGGTTCGACTTACCTGATAACAAACTACTTTTTGATTAATATCGAAAATATAATAGTTTTCGACCCTAACTTTAGCAGAGACAGGCAGAGATCCCGATAGTGCAAAGGGCGTAGGTGGCAGAGCGGCATTTATTTCACTTCCGCGCGATACAAGACTAGGTTACTTCGTGAGCGCACACCCCTGTATGTGCGACTGTGGGAAAAGGCGCTTTGTGTTAAGAAATCTACAGGATGTTGATTTAATATAGCTACGTTACTTTCTCGATCACGAATTTAAAATTAAACATTATTAAACATTAAAACTTTGTGTCATTAATTTGAAGACATGTGTAGACCTGAGACCTATAGCGATGATGATGATATTGATGATGACGGTGGTGATGATGATGATAGTAATTAAGTAGCTGCTCATAGTTTGTTTATCAAGATGCGTACCTAACCGACGTATTTACCTAATAAATATGAGTAACGTATAGATATCTACTGTTTCAAAAGAATTGATGACTAACACCCAAATAAAACATGGTACCTTAATCATTTTAAGATGTCTACATCAAAAAGCTCTACATGTTACGATAATTGACACAATTATCTAAATCTCGTTACAAGTTTGTTTCTCAGATGAAAAACTCGAAAGAACCTTAGTTGAAAAAAAAACACAAATGTTGAAAAAAAATCCACGAGCAGGATTTAAACCTGCACCCTCCTGACATACCGGGTCAGGTGCTCTTCCGATTGAGCTATCGTGATTCTAACCAGCCCGCCGAAATTATTAAACCTTAGTTGAAGATTTGACGTGATAAGGTTACCTTTAAAATAAAATAAACTATATCCATACTTTTTTGACTTTCTTATTATAATCTTTTTCTTCCGATAACTTCTCAACACTACCTAATGAGCACCCTCTACATAACTTCGCTGGGCAGCCTAATTAACCGGCAGCACCTCGCGAACAATTGTGTAGCCCGACGCTTGTAGTGCGATATCTCCGCGATTGGTACAAAACCATTAAGGTAAACCCGGCTTACAGCGATCTAGTAACTTCCAGCTTTATCCGTTGCAATTCATTCGATAAACAGTTGGGTATAGAACTACTCACACTCCACGGAATACTTGGTAAAGTTTTTAGCAAACTATTGTTTAGGAAAATCGTTGTTTAACCTAATAGCTATGTTAGACTATTACAGATTTCTATGCCGTTCGCAACGTCGTTCGCAACGCAACCCAAGCGTAGGCATTAGCTTTCTAGGGGGCTTAGGGAACAGTATTAAATTAATTATTTAATAATAGAAAAATCATACAGAGCCTCTCCGATTTAGAAATTCTTCTGAATATCGATAGAATATGTAAAATTGTATCTAAAATTATGAAATCAGCACAATTAATTTTTTTTTTAAACTGTTTCTCCTTACTTGCATCACTACAAATTTTAATCGATAGTATATCAACTCGGCTCAAGTCGTGAATCCATGGGATGGCAGATCGATAAGAATGGAGAATTGCTGCGCGTGAGCCAATGACCCACTGCGCTAACTAAATAGGACATCTGACTAGACTATTGCCAATCTTAATTAAGTGAACTGAATCTTTTGTTGGTTTAAACGATCTTTTGTGGAATCAATAAGAATATAATTTAATCAAATGGACATCATCATTAGGTAACCAAAAGTTGAAAGCAGATACACTATTCTTAGTTTCGAAAATTTTGCTCTAAAAAATATAACTACTTAATCTGTTTTCCATCAACGGGAAGTAAAATTTTTAATAAGTTCTAAACTGTAGTTTTAAAACTCAAAGTACTAACATATGCGGGTGGGGATTACTTTTTATCCCGTTTGGTATAGCAAAAAATAATCCTAGGATTAAGGCGAAATGCCTGCAGGCAGTAAGAAAAAAAACATTTTAATCCTATCTGCATTTACCAACGCGCTCTCTTTGTGGGATCATGAATGAAATTTGCTAATTAAAAAGAAATTCCTTCATTATTAATACCCTCGCACTTTTCAAATCGCCACATTCAATATCAGTACTATAAGTATTGACTTTCTAAATTTTTTGTCCACTAATAAAAGCTGGATGATTCTACATATAAATAATCAGTTATCAACAAAATCAGAAATAAACAAAAACGATCGAAATTACTCACGAAAAGCCTGATACCAATTAGGTGTTCCAGAGAATTCAACAATTTGTTCGATCACCGAACTAAACACGATCGCGTCAGCGTTCAGAAAGTATAACAAGTTTTCATCAAAACTTCCCTCGCATAAGTACTGTTAATACAATCAGTAGCGTACCGCCTTTGGGGATCATGGTTGGCGGGCAGGGGACGTAATGTTTCACACGCCATCTTATTATTCTTCATCATAATCTTGTGCAGTTACCTCTGCTTCTGGTAAAGGGTCGTTCATACAGAAAACTTTTTAAGATCTTGTCTACCTTTCGAAAGTTAACAATGAATATTTGTCTTACATTTTTTCGAACTTGGATCTGATTTCTCCAAACATTTCTATTTCTACTCTTTATCATCATCATCATCAACTTATAAAGGTTTCTCAGGAGCTTCAGATTGTACCATCAGTTTTTATTAAACAAATACAAACGAAATTACCTTCAAGCAAATTCTAATAAGTACCTAAGTCTGTTTTCAAGTTTACTATCTACTCACTCACTATCTAGCCACTATCTACTCTCAGCCTATAAAATCTTGACTGGCATCGAAACCTATCGCTCCTATCATCATTCCTAAACGCAACACCGTAACTGCGTATACCGTTCAGAAATCGCGGGGTGAAACACCCGAATAGGAAGCAGCATACACAAATTGCCCGCAATCATCTATCGCTGTTAAGCTTGGTGTACATTGTTGCTCCGTATTCGGGCATGCACTGTTGGAGGATGTGAATTTTCGTTATGAATGGATAGGATTGCCTACTTTAAAAAAAATGATGTCATGCTTTCTGGGACATATCCTAAGGTTTGCTGTTGCTTCCTTAAGTTGTCCTAGCATGCAGGCGATTTGTGACAAACCGTATTCATCAAAGGTCAGTCAGTTATTTCAGATTTATTTTTTACAGACATTTATGAATCTTCAATAAAATTATATTTTGAAGAAATAAAAAGAAAAACAATAGTACCTACGAGTAACTCCTCGAGAAAGTTGCCTTGCGGATAGCATACTTATCACGTGATAACGTGAACAGCTATTCCATAGGCAAGCGAAGAAAAATGCTCGGATTGACTAATGAGCCTGATAGACTATTGAGTCCAACGTGGTAATGGTCGGTAGTGAATAAATTAAATACGAATTCTCGCATTTAACAGAAGCATTTCACAGAAGTATCCTGCACAGCAGTCGCAGAACGAGACTTTCATATCCCTAAAAAAGGGATATTAAAGTCCAGGATAAAATTCGTTAGGCATACCACTGCGCTTAGAGAGACGCAAGTGGTTATGTGGAACTCTCCATGGGTAAGAAGGGAAGCCACCCTCTAAAATCTCTTGTACTTCCCCTGACATGCCGCCAGGATGATCCAGGACTTTCGCGTCCCTAGCAAATAACTTCAGCAGTCACGTGTTTGCCCGCTTGCTACCGTCCGCGTTCGCACAGTTTCGGAAGCATTAGGGCCCATTAAGCACCGTTAACACACAGCCTCGTCACGAGCGCACGACCACGCGTGAGCGATGCATCGACGAGCTCGGTAGCCGGACGCGGATGCTCCGAGATTCACACGGACCCCTTTTGTTAAGGTGTGCCCAACATTTTTCATAAGAACTTCTGACTGGTTGGCTGGTGGGATGAGATAAAATGTCAAATTCAATGTACCGATAGGAACCATCTAGATTTCCGATGTAAGAGATGAACAGATTCTATATTCGCAAAACCTCTACACAAATTATAACAATAATGTCTACTTATGATTTTGAAGAAAGGTAAATATTGCGGCAGTATTCAAATGTTTTATATAGTACATAAGTTTAACAGACAATACAAAAATTACTGTCGAAAGATTTTACACAGTGCCTTATTACTACGTTTCAGACTCCTTAAATGTATCATCAGATATCCTCTTGGCATTACAGTAAGCCTCGAGCACCTAAAATGTCAACAAAGGAGGTTAGCTTCAATCTCGTGTGAAATCACTCGGCTCGGTGGCGTTATGTATGTAATGGCCTGACTGTACTTTTATATGGCGGGACTTTACTTTTAAAGCCGTTAACAGCGTTAACAGAAATTACTCTGACATGGTCAGACACTGTTATGTAATCAGACATTTCTATAGTACCAATTGCGCGTTTATTCCAAGCATTTCCCGTTTTAGCAAAAAGTCAAGTTCTACTTTTTTCAATATTTTTTATCAAACTTTCTATATAAGTTTGGTTGTTCTCAAAAAACAATTTCATAAATTTTAGCTGGTTTTAAAGATTTTCATGTCTCCGCTTAGCAGCTTCTGAGCTATTGTATGTTAATCGTGTTGACAAATGTCACCAGCCGCGTATGACACATTAATCTGGTCATCATTAACATTGTGAGAAGAAATTTGACACGACCAATAAACCAACACATTAAATAGAAAAGAATATTTGATCATTGTTCAACGTTCATCATCGTATCATCATCGTCATCATCATCATCAGTCCCACTGCTGGGCTCAAGACTGGAACCATAGCATATATTATACCCACTACACTGGTCTAATTATGATTGGAAACCGGGAACAACATATAGCTATCGTGCCCTCCGTGGAAAAGCTCCAGATATTTTAAATTTGTTACCTACTATCCAATGACCGCTCATAACGAAAATTGCTTAACTTGCAAGATCGCATGGCGAGCGCTCATACCGGTGCCCAATCGATCTTTTTCTCCGTTAACAATTATTTTTTGTAAAATCCCAGCCTTTCTAGTCTACATTTCATCCTGACGCAAAATACCCGATAATAGGTCACGTGTGCGCTGTAACAGTAGTAGCGACCGGGTTGCTGAGACATAATCAGGCTTGTCTGACAGACCAGACCCTAATTCTAATGGACGTGCTAGCCGCTAGCCGCAGCCTTGTCACCTGACTAACTTGTGGTTAGCCGAATGGTGTGCTCGCTTCATCCAAGGTCCTGTATTCTGCTACTTCAGGAGTGTTGGAGCTGATATTGCTAAATCAATGATAAAGCAGTTAAACATCGAGAGAAGATACACTATAGATATCGCTTATTACGTTGGTTTCAGGCTATTTTAACCTAATTATTGAGAGCTTTAGCAATATTTTTTGAAAGTTGTTTATTCAACTACTTTTTTTTATTAGACTATTTTGTGTCCCACTGCTGGGCAAATGCCTCCCCTCTGCGGCTCCACTCTTCTCTATCATCGGACTATTAATCAAAATTAATCGTCTTTATCGTACGTAAAACATGTTATGGAATTATTTTAATATTTCAATTTCAATTAATTTCAGATATACATTTAACCAGTATAGTGCAAGTCAACAAAAGTTCAACGAAAGAAGTTACCTCATCATCATCATCATCGTCAGCAGCATTTCGACCTCTCAAAACCTTCACACATGAACAAATAATAGCACATGAAGAGACCTTATGCAGTTTGACAAATTTTATTATCTATTATTTCAGATCAAAATTGTCTATTGAAAAACCATATTATTTTCAGCTTACGTTTCACGTACTAAAGGATTTACGTAGGTACTCGTCTATTACTTAAAACACGGCCTATCTAGACTCAGATCTTGCCAGACTTAGGCCTTCACAAAAACAATAACACATCAGGAGATCGGACTACGTAGTTTAAGGTTTTATCAAATTATGGTAAATTAAAAAATGAGAACTAACCTGTGCTGGCGCAAGTTGTCCTGCCGCTTAAAGCTCTTCCCGCAGACCTCACAGCTGTAGGACAGCTCCGGGCTCTTGTGGGTCCGCTCATGTATCATCAGGTTGTAGGACTTGGTGAAGCGTCGTTGGCAGTACTTGCACACGAACTCGCATTTCGGACGCAGCTTGCGTCTAAAATCCCGCGTGTGATCTTCGTCGATCTGCATCACAGCGAACATTTTGTCTGGTCTATGATGTGGTGCTTTGCGGGCGGGGCTTGGCCTGTAGAGTGATAGCTTATCAGTGCCGCGACTTTGTTGCGGTGGTGTAAGGTTGTATGTTGCGTGTTATGTGGGTGGTTATTGTCGTTTGGTTGTGTTACGTTTTGAGCGGGTTTGACAGTCAATTGTTATAGTTTACTAATGTCTCATGCGTTGTAAAAAGGTCGTAAAATTATAGAGTTTTCTCAGGTTCAATATCAAACTAAATTTTATATATAAAATTGACTGTCGTTAACTTTGACTTGCGAGTATTTTACGACTAACTACAAGTGTAGAGTGTAAGCCTAAGATGCAACAGAAAATAGCACATTTTAAAAGTAAGTAAATAGTTTTGGTTTTAAAAAAGTTGTAACTCCGAATAATCTATATAATGGACGTTTTATGCACGCATCAATAAATCATCTAATCGACACCAAAGGAAAATTTTGTATTTTAACACAATATTGAAGCTTCACTAAAAGGCCTTTGAATCTGAATTAATATCCACTACATTTGAAAACTACTAATTACATGTGACGACAATACAATTCGACAATACTGCCCGCACAAGAAGTTTATTAAACAACTTCAAAGAGAAAAAAGTTAAAATTTAATCACACAAAAATAAAGTATTAAATACGAACCTTCGGCGTAGAGATTACTGCAAAGCGTTTATTGCTTTACGAGCAATACGTACGCATACACTTTCACTGTACTAAACATTAACTTCGAATACACGAAAAGCGTCCATAAAACTGGAGGCGTAAGATTTAAAATCACTGGCTGTTTAGAGCGTAGATGTAAAGCGACTGGATGTGTCAACGTGTAGACGTGCGACTGAGCGCGGGTGCGTTTGGCAACTGCGCGCGAGAGGGTGCGGAAACTACTGATAACGTTACGCGGAAGCCTGCCCCACCAAGTGCTCAATGAACAGGTAGCGCCGCTGCCGGGGAATAGTAGGCGGATTTTATGCGACACTTAAGTGGACAACCCACGGATGGCACGTTTCTAGAAGATTTAGCTGTTCCAATTTGGTATTGTTTCGTATAGTTTCTTTTATTTGTTACTTTTTGCATTAATTAAAATTTGTCTTTTAATGAGTATCCGTTTACTATATTAAGTACTTAAGCGACTTTAATTTTGCTTTACTTTAATGTTTTGAAGGATAATGTTTATGTTTGTATAAAAAATATATTTTATTAGTATTTTTAATAAAGCTGTAGCGAAGACTTGATTTAAGTGATGAATTGTGAGCATTTGGACAGTATTTATAGGCTAATTGTATTTCTTTCAAATATATCATCAACGACGATTTATGTTGTATAGTATTTTTTCACATAGCTAAGATATTTGATCACGCTGGCAAATATTAATGACAAAATGTACCCGATTACACACTTTCTACAAACAGTTTACGTTTTGCGTGTGGGAAAGCGCCCGGTGGCTCGCGGCGCTACCGTGGGTTTCAATCACGACACACACATGACCTCCACTTATTTCGGCACCGGTACTCCTGCCTGTAAATTGGTGATGATTTTCGGCTTCTGTCATTACCGTGACCGCGGGGTTGTGGCGTTGTACTTTCTAGATTACACAGTTCCGCGTAATTAACAGTTATTTGGATGTAGAGTGAGGTGCCACGAAGCGATACGTGATCCATCTTTTTTAATTTATGAAATGAAATATTTTATGGGGATCTACTTACCTACATTTGTTTACATTTTATTTTGTGTCTATGACCCGAAGGTTTCGGAACATTAGGTTAAACTAATGTGTACAATAGCAAATAGGCCGTTATAGTGTTTCTATTCAATGTGTTTAGTTATCTTAATTTTTGTTTCTTAACTTGGAAGACAATCGTTGAATACAGTTAAAAATACTTTTCCTATCTGATAGGTATGTTAATTGTACCTACTAGAGTAGGTACAATTAACATTGATAACTTCAAGTAAAAAAATTCAAATACCTATGTTCGCCACCTGTTTATAAATTTAAATTTCGCATACGAAGCTATTAAGTGTGGCTCTCAGAACTCCGAGCATACGTGTGGCAGCGCTTATGTGCATTTTATTACCAATAAAGATTGTGCCACACTGAATACGACAGCGAAACAAACCGATAACCCGATTAAGAGAATACAGGAATTTTGTGACAAGGTACCGGTCAATCAGAAGTGACTATACTGCAATTTACTAGTACAAAATAAGGTTGGTAAGACTGTATTAGTAGATGGTTAATACAGGATGTCCCAAAATTAGCACGTCACACTGACCTCGCAGGTAGGTGGGTCTAAGATGCGTCGAACAAGCATAACTTCCCATAAAAAAAAATTCCCGGTTGCTGCTCAAAGTCGAAGCCATTGTTTTTGTTTGATAATAAAGTTAAGAGAAACTATAAATTTGTCGTTTTTGCACATGACTTTTCTACTGAATAATGTTGTGTCATCTTTAAGTCACTATACTCAAAGACGTAGACGTAACAAAAAGTAAAACAAAAGGCTCTCTAAAAAACTCTAAAAAACTGATACAAAAATTATCTAAAATACCTGAAATTGGTCATATCTCTAAACTCATGAAACTTTTCAATAGACAAGTTAGGCTTGTTCGACGCACCTGAGGCCCACCTATCTCCGGTGTCAGTATGACGTGCTAATTTCGAAACACCCTGTATATTAAATAACTGTGTTGCTCGTTGAAAATCACTGTGTTTGTGAGATTATTCAAGTTTTGTGATCATATTAACTTCCTAGCCGTCTATAACTCCGGTTAATCCAAAATACTATGCGACCATGCAACAGAGAGATCTAAAAGTTGAGTTCAGTGTGCAGAAGCCTTATGATTATATGCTGTGCGCGTAGCTAAACGTAAATGCGTAATGAGATGAAATATTGAGCTTACAGGCTTGCCCGACAGCATGCCCGATCATAAACTATTCTCTAATTAGTAAGAGCCTAGATTTAATTTCCATTGCAGATTTTTTTTTACATACCTACCTATTTATCTAAATGAAGCGTCAGAAGCCGAACGGATAGGTGCTCGGGTTGACTGCGAGAAACTGTGGTTTGATCCCCACAGCTCCGTTAGGGTACTGACATGAAGTCATACTCAACACAAGCATTTATTAGCTTTCTATATAGGTGGGTTGACAGGACTGATGTTATTTTTTTAATCATCATCATCTCAGCCAAAGGACGTCCACTGCTGGACAAAGGCCTCTCCCAAGGATCTCCACAACGACCGGTTTTGTGCTGCTCGCATCCAGCGGCTTCCCGCGACCTTTACCAGATCGTCGGTCCACCTTGTCCAACAATTTGTTAATAGCGCATTAATAATAATCTTTCTTTTTGTTTGTAAAACTACCAATTCAACATGTTATTTATTTATTGCATAAAGTTAACCACTTTTTATTTGGACAGTTTTTGCTTTTGGCTTCAAACGGCCTTTTCAGAGTTACCGAACTTTAAACAAATATTAATATCGGCTCAACTTCAAAACCACGTCTGTGGATCCTTTAAGTGCCGGGTTTGATTCATAAAGTGGTCAATGAAAAGGGTTATTCCCTGAGAATTCTATTCCCCGAGGATCCTGTCCCGGAGGATAAATAACCTAATGAAAATTTTAAAAAAATGTCCGGGAAATTCTCGGCTCGGCATGTCCCATTTATTAAGACAACTTCATAAAGTTGTCAACATTAACCTAGAATAAGTTTTTAATTTGTTATATTTTTATTATTTACCATTCTATGTATATAATTAGTTTTTAATTGGATATAGTTTTAGATTAGGGAAACTTTAACATGGACGCATAATATTAATCGTGTTGTGTACACATGTTTTAGATAGGAATTAAGCTTTTATACAATTTATCATGCTTTATTGTTATTATTTAATTTCTATCTGTTTTGTGTACCTAATAAATAAATAAACAAATAAATTAATTAATAAATAAATAATGTTGTATTTTGTTTAATGACTGGTTAGTTTTTAGTCTGTCTGGCTAACATCATCTACCAAAGCATATCGCCATAATAACGTCGTTATATCATAAGTGTTTTTTATATATTTTAGCGTTTTATTAACGCTTAAATATACTTAAGTAAAATTTAAACACTGAAAAAAGACGACAACCTCAGGCGGGAATCGAACCACGCACCTTCCGCATTCCGGGCGGCTGCCTTAACCACTTGGCTACCGAGGTCTGGCTTTCACCCGTCGAAATTTTTCAGTGCTTGATGCTTATGTTTTTTAGTCAACATTGCTTCATCAATCTTAGAAGTTTTCACCTCTGAGATCCGAAAGAAATATTTTTACAAATATTTGAACATTCGGTTAAGATGAAGCTGCGTTATAGATAAGTGTTTTTTATATATTTTAGCGTTTTATTAACGCTTAAATATACTTAAGTAAAATTTAAACACTGAAAAAAGACGACAACCTCAGGCGGGAATCGAACCACGCACCTTCCGCATTCCGGGCGGCTGCCTTAACCACTTGGCTACCGAGGTCTGGCTTTCACCCGTCGAAATTTTTCAGTGCTTGATGCTTATGTTTTTTAGTCAACATTGCTTCATCAATCTTAGAAGTTTTCACCTCTGAGATCCGAAAGAAATATTTTTACAAATATTTGAACATTCGGTTAAGATGAAGCTGCGTTATAGATAAGTGTTTTTTATATATTTTAGCGTTTTATTAACGCTTAAATATACTTAAGTAAAATTTAAACACTGAAAAAAGACGACAACCTCAGGCGGGAATCGAACCACGCACCTTCCGCATTCCGGGCGGCTGCCTTAACCACTTGGCTACCGAGGTCTGGCTTTCACCCGTCGAAATTTTTCAGTGCTTGATGCTTATGTTTTTTAGTCAACATTGCTTCATCAATCTTAGAAGTTTTCACCTCTGAGATCCGAAAGAAATATTTTTACAAATATTTGAACATTCGGTTAAGATGAAGCTGCGTTATAGATAAGTGTTTTTTATATATTTTAGCGTTTTATTAACGCTTAAATATACTTAAGTAAAATTTAAACACTGAAAAAAGACGACAACCTCAGGCGGGAATCGAACCACGCACCTTCCGCATTCCGGGCGGCTGCCTTAACCACTTGGCTACCGAGGTCTGGCTTTCACCCGTCGAAATTTTTCAGTGCTTGATGCTTATGTTTTTTAGTCAACATTGCTTCATCAATCTTAGAAGTTTTCACCTCTGAGATCCGAAAGAAATATTTTTACAAATATTTGAACATTCGGTTAAGATGAAGCTGCGTTATAGATAAGTGTTTTTTATATATTTTAGCGTTTTATTAACGCTTAAATATACTTAAGTAAAATTTAAACACTGAAAAAAGACGACAACCTCAGGCGGGAATCGAACCACGCACCTTCCGCATTCCGGGCGGCTGCCTTAACCACTTGGCTACCGAGGTCTGGCTTTCACCCGTCGAAATTTTTCAGTGCTTGATGCTTATGTTTTTTAGTCAACATTGCTTCATCAATCTTAGAAGTTTTCACCTCTGAGATCCGAAAGAAATATTTTTACCGCCGCAGCAGCCGCCCGGAATGCGGAAGGTGCGTGGTTCGATTCCCGCCTGAGGTTGTCGTCTTTTTTCAGTGTTTAAATTTTACTTAAGTATATTTAAGCGTTAATAAAACGCTAAAATATATAAAAAACACTTATCTATAACGCAGCTTCATCTTAACCGAATGTTCAAATATTTGTAAAAATATTTCTTTCGGATCTCAGAGGTGAAAACTTCTAAGATTGATGAAGCAATGTTGACTAAAAAACATAAGCATCAAGCACTGAAAAATTTCGACGGGTGAAAGCCAGACCTCGGTAGCCAAGTGGTTAAGGCAGCCGCCCGGAATGCGGAAGGTGCGTGGTTCGATTCCCGCCTGAGGTTGTCGTCTTTTTTCAGTGTTTAAATTTTACTTAAGTATATTTAAGCGTTAATAAAACGCTAAAATATATAAAAAACACTTATCTATAACGCAGCTTCATCTTAACCGAATGTTCAAATATTTGTAAAAATATTTCTTTCGGATCTCAGAGGTGAAAACTTCTAAGATTGATGAAGCAATGTTGACTAAAAAACATAAGCATCAAGCACTGAAAAATTTCGACGGGTGAAAGCCAGACCTCGGTAGCCAAGTGGTTAAGGCAGCCGCCCGGAATGCGGAAGGTGCGTGGTTCGATTCCCGCCTGAGGTTGTCGTCTTTTTTCAGTGTTTAAATTTTACTTAAGTCGTTATATCATTATACATATAATTTTGTTCCGTTGCAATAATAAGAAATAAAATAGTTTTTCACTAGTTGAGGTTTCCGGGTAAATTGCGCTAATATACTTTTACAAAATACACTAAGTGACTGAAACAAGCATCATCATACATTTTAAAACCCTTTGTAGTAAGTTAACGTTAACGACTTGAAATAATTGATACGCGGTCACCCATTCTGAACCCTCGTAAGCTTAACTTTCGACATATTTATTCAAGCGCAAAACAAACATAGAGCTTCTTATTACATAACAACAATTCTTTTTTGCAACATGCTAACAAACTTTGGATACACAAAAAACGCCAATGATAGCACATCACATTTCATCTCTACATCACGACTACAAACCAAGCACCCGACGGGATTCGCATAAAAAAAAATACACGAGTAATCTACAATCTTCATATTAATACTCCGCTTATGGTACCAGAATCGCAGCGTAACTTAGGAGATAAGCATCTCACGAGATTCAACTTTACGTGGACATAAAAGAGTTTAAGTGCCGAAATCAGATATAAAACTTTACGGACAGAAGTTGTAAAGACAACGGCAGCCGTGGACAATATATCATGTTGGGTTACGGTTTTAAAATATTATGAGTAAAACAGTACGTTTGATGTAGTTTGTTTAAGTCAGACACTGTTTAATTGTCCACAATTACAAGTAAATTTAATATTGTTACAAGTCCAATCAAGTTATGTTTTCAAACCTGCTTTTTTTAACATAGCCAAAGACAACCTTGGTAACGTAACTACTTTCAGTTGTGGTAAAACATTGTTAACCAATGTAACTATTATTGGCTTACTTTAACTATTCTGTAACATTAATTTAAATTTGTCAAGCTTTAAACAGTAACACAATGGATAACAAATTTATGATGCATAAAGAACTGCCGATTAAGCAATAAGCTAGATAATATATCTTCAAATTTATTATAATTGAGTTCACGCGGATCTCCGTATGACTCACAGACCACAACTCTTGTTAAAGAACAGTCTTCGAAATGTAACGACGTGTGACTCATTAAAGTTGGGACACGGTCCCTTGAACTATTAACATGACATTTTCATAGAAATAACAGGAAATGCGTGCGTATTTGTAAAATCCAATACCTACGTCGTATTTTGTATTTACATATTTTGCGATGAGTAGTTCCTTCGCAGAAAGTATGTTCTTTTCGTCACATTGAATTAGTGGAAAGGTGTACGTGACATATAGTGGTAGACGAAGTGTCTTCGAGCATTACGTATAACTCTGCATACGTCACTGATGAAGGTGAAACAAAGTAGAGGCAAGTGATTTTAATTCAGTAATTAAATTACAATAATACTACTTTACGTAAGTTTTACCAAAACTGAATAAATGCTTAATCATCATCATATTAAAAGGAGTAAGGAGTATATTTTAGAGATAATCATCTAGATTTTACTAGAGTATGCTCAATAATCTGTGAATAATAGATATAAAAATTGTGCATCGCTTTGATTTACACTGTAACGCTGTGCAATACAATATTCTATAGTAAGTAAATAAATTAAATCCAAAGGAGCGACAGAAATGTATTGTCTTTTTAAAAATATATTAAGCGTTATTTGTATTTAGTGAGTTGAAAAAGAAAATTTACAAGTTATCAAAAAATTTTTTTTAATAAGATTAATTTAAGTCACGCCGTTCTATGAATACCAGAACTCATTAGCATTGAAGAGGTATATGTAAGATGGGAATCGATACAGAGCCACAATGTCCGTAAATTGAACTAGACAGACGTCATTTCATAGAATTTATGAGGTTATAACGTCTTAACGTTAACGATACGATTTAGAAGTTCGTCTGAATCGTATCTTTCTAGGTAGAACACCTCCTTTAGTACATGCACTGCCATAACGAATACAATTGAACTGAACCAACACTTGGGTAATTATTCATATGAGTTCGTGCGTATCAAAGCGCCGCTTCGATCTTTACGTAACACGGTTATACGCTAATACGTTATACGGTGCTTATTAGAGTTTATCGCATAATAAAACAGCCGGTTGCAAACGAGCGCCGCTGTGGTTTTGCTTTCAAAAACTCTGACTCAATGTGTGTGATTAATTAAGATTACTCTAAAGGCCCAAAATAAAGGGATTCCAGAAGGTAAGCTTCATACAAACGCGCTCGAGCAACGCACACATACACAACCTCTCACCGACACGGGATACCGCAACAGCTACGCTCGGACTGTCTCGAGCAACGGACACATAAACAACCTCTCACCGACACGGGATACCGCAACAGCTACGCTCGGACTGTCCCTCACACTTATTTGTATCTTTATGTGACAGTCGCAATCACGACAATTTACAATGTATCGCTACCAAAAGACTTATTCGTATTACGGAACGTAAAACACTACGAAAGCGCCACGAGCGAGCGATTGACGAACTAAAAGTGGCTAGCAAATGGTTGCTCTTTTTGGTAATGAGCCTGCCGAGCTGTTCCGAGGTCCGTGTCCGTGCAAGGGGTCTATGTATAGCTGTCTGCTCGCCTGCTCTTGATATGTTATTGTTTTAAAATGATAATATTTTTGTAAACAACTCATGATATCAAAGGAGTAGCTACTAAATTTCTTGCTGGGTTCTTATTAGAAGAAACAACCTTCCGAATCAGCAGTAGAATCACATTGAATATATGTATAGTTTACATTATATAATATGACTATTATTGTGTCCTACTCATTATATTTTATTATATATTATTTCTTTATTTTTAAGACATGTACACTCGACTTATAAGTGCACTATTATTGTGCCTAACCTGATTTTTTTTTCATTTAATTTTATTATGAGTTGCTCGACTTACCTTCTGGGTCATCTTTATTTTGTGCTAAACATGAGCGGCTGGTGTTAGCCCCCTGTGCGTCACACGGACACCGTCAGTCGTATCTTATTATCAAGACAGTATAACACGAATGAGATAGACTGTCTAAGATTACGAAAATGTCATAAATTTTATTTGGTAATTGTTTATTTTGTTTTAAATATAATTTTACGCAAATTTTGTTGCGAACAAAATTACAATTTGAATAGTGTTGGAAAAATTGCCACGAGCGGGATTCGAACCCGCACCCCATGACATGCCGGGTCAGGTTCACTAACACCGATGCTATCGTGGCTCTTTCCAACCCGGCGAAATTTTGAAATAATTAGTAATTATGTTGTTGAATGACGCTAAAGCTTTCGTAGAAGAAGAAGCAATCTACTTTATTGATGGGAAATGTCAAAAGCTAGGGATGAAATCGAATTGTCGCCGTTTTTTTTAACTACCGCTGTGACATTAGCCACCTATTAACATCGGAACAATAAAGCTACTATCGTTGAGGTTTTTAAGACAGATGTAGATAAAGTCTAATATAAATTATATAATGAATTGTAAGCTACCTTACAAGTAGCTCAAATAGAGATTTTCATTTACATAACAATTTACTTGCCCCCCCGACCGCCTAACCGATCGCAAATGAAAGCAATCGATTTTTAAAGCAATATCTATAGCTATAGGCTATAGCTTTCGATATTGCTTGCATAGGCGGTACGAAATGACAAGATGACGTCATAAACTATACACGTAGCCAAAGCGATCGATTAGGCGGTCGGGCCCCTAATTAGGTATGTGAAATATTCTCTAAGTTCAACTAGGTTTGATGTTTAAATTTAGAAGTCTGTCTTAACTTTTAGATAAAATTTGTTAGGCAATTTCTGTCAGTATACTAAATATGTTTTAGATGATATTATGTATTATGTATTTTAATTCTCTATGCACTGTGCAACGATAAAAATAAACTACTGCCAAATGATTTTAACTTGAACGAAAATAAGTTGTTATGCTCTATCTTCTCAAAACTCACGGCGAAGTTAAACCAAGCGTCGAAAGCTTTCAGCAAAAAGCAAAGTCAGGCCGAAGTCTAGGTCATTATCCTAGAGTATATAATGTTGAAAGATATAGCCAAATTATGTTGCAGTACCCAACGAATCGACAGAGGTAAGCTATTTACGATTTTGTGTACAACACATAATTCGACAAGAGAGCTTTTTTACAGATGCTAACAGAAAACAGTTTAAAGAAACTCTAATTAACTCCGTACACAAAAAATGTGTATGTGAACACTTTTAGAAATATACCCTCACAACTTAGTAGTAGTCACATTCATTACCGGTGATTTGTATTCATTAGCAACATTGTTAATCGTATTCGCCGAGTCGCGAACGTTTCGTTTACAATTGGCTTCAATAATTACGTACAAAAACTGCCACTTTGAAGATAATTACGCAAAATTCCACAGAGTAATCATAATACGGACTACTAAAGGTATTGTGGCAACATAGTAAATGATGTATATTGATGTAGGAGAAACTCATTTAGCAACTAATATAAGTGCACTGCAGGCCGCAATAACTTAGATAATAAATTTTAGTGTTTTCGAATGAATGGTGGGAATCTGTATCTTAAGATAGACAGCACACGTAAAGCTTAATACTGGGAGGTAGAGGTTTGAGAATTACAAATCATTTTGAAATGTTTTTAATTTGTTTATATAATTTTAACGCAAATTTTGTTGCGAAACAAATTACAAAAACACAATGTTGAAAAAATATTATTAAATATTATTTATTAAAAATATTAGTATTTGTAAAAATATTATGATCAGATGTTAATGACGGTAGTTGTTGACATTGAATTGGCGCCTTTGGCTTTCAAAGTAAAAAAAAGTAAATAGTGTTGAATAATTTCGGCGGGCTGGTTAGAACCACGATAGCTCAATTGGAAGAGCACCTGACCCGGTATGTCAGAAGGGTGCAGGTTCAAATCCTGCTCGTGGAAATTTTTTCAACATTGTGTTTTTGTAATCATTTTGAAGTGCTTTTTTTTTCATATGCGATGTAAATATAGCATGACAAAAAATTAAATAAGCTGAAATACTTGGAGTATTAGAACATAACAATGCTAGTGGCATTGTTGCGGCAGAATTAATAAAATGGTTATTAGGAGAAGTCAAGCGTATTTAGAAAGAGCTTTCTTGCCTTCGACCAATTTTATCTGCAAATAAAGCTTCAAAATGATTTTTTTTTAAATAGAAAATTGAACAGAGCAAGCAATTTTATTTACGACAGTTTTTTTTTTGTTTTTTCATTTATTGGTTCATCAACAATTGTGACAATACATTAACATAACAAAGTATTCTACATGATGTAAGAATAATTGCACAATCATTTACTGACAAAAACAGCATGCACTTTATTTGTTCAGTTCGACCAATCTTAAAAATAACAATACATAACTATAAGAACTTAAAAATAAAATAAAATACTTGGACTTATCGACTCGTGTTTACTGTGCATATTATTTAATACTGACATTTAAAACCCTTTGCAGGGTCCGTAATCACAGGAAGACTGAGATACTATTATAGTCATCTCAAATTCTCAAAATGAATTTGTAACTTGATGCTGTCACTTATTTTTACCGGGCACGTTCCGTTTCACGCAAAATTAGCTTACATATATTTTGGTCTTGCGGTATAGTGATGGATTAGAAACGTCCGGACAAAAAACTATGTAAAACAAATGCGATCCATATAATAAAGAGTTAACATTGAAAGCACAATTTATTCTAGTTTCCCGAAACAACAAAGTGTACCGAAAGCGTTACAACAAACGCTATTGTTAACTAAAAAATTTACTAAAAATCCAACACCACTAGCTATCCGGAGCGAAGAATGTCGAAAAAGGGCCGCCGAAAGATCGTCTCAAATATTTATCAAGCCATTGTCATGTTACATAGATGTGCCTTTATATTGGCATCTAATACGGTCTATTATAACGCATTGATGGCATTGTAGGGGTTTCAATGAGATGGAACCCGCTTAGTCAGCGTGAGTCTGGCTCTCCGCTGTGCCGCGCGGCTTTCTATGAATTCCGTGTATTGTTAGTTAGTGAGTAATTGTGTAATCATTTTGGTATATATAATAATCTGTTAAGCCAATAAATGTCTATTTAAGAATTTCCATTTTTTTATAAAGAAAAGTGTGATATAAGTGTTGACAGTGATGTGACTTTTAAAGATTGTAGATGTCCATAAATCTGGTGAATAGGTCTTTTTGAAAATCTCCTGCAAATGTATTCTATCAATATGTCACTAATTTCGCATTTGGCATGGTGCTAGCATGGCGATTAAGCTATTACCTATCAATTGTAGTGACGAATATGACTATTTATATTTAGTATGTACTACATTACACTATTTCAACTTCATAGAACTATAAGACCCACCTGTTACTGCAAATATGACTATTGTAAAGTAAAGAGGAGTCTTTTTTAAAACAGGTTTTTTGAAACTAAACAGATGAGTAAAAACTACTTGTAGTAAATAATAAATATATTTTCATTTTTGATTTAATTTCAATGATGGAGGCCTTCGCTCAGCTGGGGGATAGTTATAGGCTATTTACTTACTTACCTACTTAATTACTTACTACTAACGTTACTCTCAAAGAGGTGGTAACACTCGTGTTAGTCATTGTTTTTTTTATTCTACAACGGGAATTTGCTTGGCCTTTATCTCACCGAAAGGAAGTACGTACACTTCACCCGGAGTGGTTAAGACCACTGAAAATATTGTTTTATTGTTTTATGAGTTTTATTATTTATAAATATTTATAAATAGTCTCTCCCATTTTTCACATTTACATCGTATGTTGAGACAATACTTATGATACTACACGAGTTATTGTAAAAAATATTATTTCATTTGACTTTTATATCAATAGTGAGCATTGTATGTATCCCTCCCACTTGCACGATCTAAACCAGAATGTGAGAGATGGAATTCAATTGTTGTTTTGTCTTTCAGCAGTTAGGAGCACGTGATGATATTTCACGTTTTTCGATTAACATTTTAAACGATGCATTTCGAAAGTGACATACGTTATGTAATAAAAATAAGTTATGCAGATGAGACACATAATGTCTGTCTGCTTTTCCCTACCTACATGAAATGCAATAAAAAACATGAAAACATGAAAACTAAAACTAAACTAAAACTAAAAAATATTAAAATAGCAGTGACAAAATTCAGCGCTTACGTCAGCCTTCCCGGTAGCATAGCGGTCAGTGCAGCCGCCCGGATTGCGGAAGACCCAGGTTCGATTCCTGGCTGGGTCGGGTGGGCGTTTAATTTTTTCACTGTATTTTATAAAATTTTATGAATATTTAACTAATTTGTAACATCAAAATATACATATCATACAAATCTTGTCGTCTGATACAAGAAAAGAGTTTATCCGACATTATGAAGGCTGCAGCTAAGAATAATCCTTTTGCAAAGTATCTGTGTATAATAAGTAATGGATATAATGATAACAATTATGTGGATTGAACCCGGCTACACTAAGCCGGCCAAATTATAATATACAAATGAACGGGTGAGCAGAAATAACGAAACAGTTTATGTCTCGATGGTTCCCACAGGAACGGTATGCGCCGGCGCAGCGCGGCATTGTGCAACTATAGAGTCGCTACATGCTAATAACGTTTTTGTGAAGTGGTTTTTTTGGAGGTGCGTTCGGACTTTTTAGATTTAATTTAACTTTATCTGCTAAAAATTTATTCGAATAATTATTCATTATTACTTATTTAGATTTTTATCAATGATCTGCACTTTATTGAGACTTATTATCAACAATAAATATTTATTAATATAGTTTACGCATATAAATTAATTTACATAACACTAAACTTTATACACAACACTGTAACTTAAGTGCACAGCTCCATTAAAGAAGACATTTGACATATCAAAATGTCCTTTGATAGTCAAATGACACAATATGTCACATACTCGTATAATAATAATATGTCATGTTCATAATATCGATTTTAGGATTACACTGTTACACATTTCACGAAATCACTCCCACAAATTGGAAGAAAGCAAGAGGAAAGATGTTACACATCAAAAATGCCGCGATGTCTCGTGTGCCATACGTCTAATATTACTAGTTAAACACTTTACAATATCGAATGTAAAACTTATGCATTACACAAACACAAATTGTCACGAATTTTCCGTAAGCTCTTAACAAAGTTAGTCTTTAAAAAAGTATATTGTACTAATTTCACGTTTCCAAAACTTGTCAAATCTAATGCTTCATAGATTCAAACACTTCTTTAAATTAGTGAAATGCTTCATTTTTTATAAAATGTAGTAAACTTTAACCCTTTTTATGTAAAAATATAAAAAATAAAAATAATATGCTTAATATTTCTGTCTACTCCACAGTTGCGCCTGTTCCGTAAGAGCGGAGTATCTGAGTGTCGGCTGATATATTGGGGGTCTCGGCGTAGCCTCCGGCGGCGCGCTTCGAGCTAACGCTATGTCGCTCGCTTTATAGGGAATTACCCCTTTATTTTATGGAACAACCCACTATACAGATGTAGGGACTTTGCTTCAAGTATATACCTAAGTAAGAATTATGTAAAGTGTAAAACTTTAGAGTATTTTAAGTAAAAATTACTAAAGCAAAGATAACTTTATTTTTGGTTTAGTTTGGTTTTCTTTTTCACTACTAAATTCAACATTTTTTATTTAATTTAAAGTTTTGATATGAGACGAGAATTAAAAACAATCTATTTAGATCTATTTTAATTTTTAATTTTTTTTTTTTTAATTTTATGCATAGAATATTTGCTAAATATTTAAAATTTAATTGCGCGCATTTAAGAATCATTCAGATTTCTAATTATGTAATTATTAGTACTTATACCTACTTTTAAGATAGAAACACATTCTTAAAATCTAAATGTTTGATTGTAGCCTTTTTTAACATGTAACGAGCAATGTATGTATGTGAAACATTTAAACCCTAACCCTAACCCAATTATGCTCATAACCTCCTCAAAGATTTTACGTTCTGTATACCTCCAACCTCCTCTGAGCCCTCAGGGAGGGGCATGTAACACGCACACTCATTCTATAAGCGTGGGGAGGCCTGCTACTGGTTTACGCGCTGACCAATCAAATCATGTAGGTTTTATATATATGGAATACGGGTTGGTTTTCGTGAGGAAAGTATTTGAATTTAGAACAAATACGGCTTTCAATTGTTTTTTAAGCATTTTGCTTGTATTTATAACCTTTTTGTTATTGTTCTATGCTAATTCAATAAGGAAACTTATTTTTAAATGTTTCGTAATTAATTGTTTTGGGTACATATTTTGTGCAATATTTGTTGTTGTTCCGTTTATTTAGAAACAGACGATTTTACAATGGAGCTCAAAAAATGACAAGCTTCCATAAAGTCTGATAAAAAATTGTTTTTACCAGGAAATGTTTTTACCAGGGAATGTGTGTAAATAGAACATCCTATACATACTTGATTGCTACAACTAGAGAACCGATTAATAAAACAAAAATAATACAGGTATAATATTGAAAACATAAGCATAACAAGTATACTTAACTTTTCTATTTCTAAGTATTTAAATAATACAAATCTTCACATACACCAGGTAACCACATTTTGAAAGCATATGTTAGTGCATATAACTTAAGTTCAAGAGTTGAAAAAGTTCGTGTTTGGTACATATAAGACAAGCCAGTAGCTGACTTGCACGCATATAGCGTGATATATGCGTGCAAGTCAGCTACTGGCTTACGCGGCAACCAATCAAATGACGTAGGTTACCGCCTCACGTGTACACGCATGACCACAGACAATCATTTCATATTGTTCTTTTTTTCTTTTTTTTGACAATACTTTTTGGGTGGGAATTGTAACCTATTTGGTTGTTTGATATGTTTTTTTGTTGAACCAACCTTCTTTTTCCTATCAAAACGTGGGTAGGTACTAAGAATTTAGATACGCGTTACATTGTTAATATTTTATATTATTATGGGTAAGTAGACTTCTTAAACCTCTTGATATCGTAGGTAAATTATTTGTGTTATGATAGTTAAAATCCGAATTACGGTTACGTTTTATTAGTTAAGACTTTAAGCTTGTCTGATTCTCCCTGATGTAAGTTTAATAATAACCTGTCTGTCCATTTTCAATTCCATGTCATATTTAAAAAAAATTTACCATTAACCGTTGAAATATTCAAGCGATCCGAATCCGAACTGAAATCGGTCTAACAAAAGACAAAAGGTGCATGCGTGTGCGTGTGCGCACAAAAAAGGCTTAATCCGGCTACTGTTCGCCAATCAGAAAAAGGGGCGGGGCACGTAACACGGCAGCTCAAAAAACGAGCACAGATTATATTTACCAAGTCTAAATCGTGAACTGCGTGGGTGGGACTTTCTATAGCCGCGGGCTTTCTCGTAGGACGAACACTGTCCGTGAGTTATGTGAACCGCCGATATGTGGAGTGAATCTAAATTGTTAGTTAGCTTTGCGACTCGTCGATCGCTTTTGTTGTGAATGTAAATAAATGACGATAGCTTTATCGTTAACAGTAATGGGTTCATTAAAACGCTTTTGTTTCCAACTGAAGGCTTTGTTAAAGCCTAACTGTTAAAACTGATGGTGCACTGTCTATTCGTCGCAATAAAACATACGTGTCTATCTAGCTACTTAAAATAGATAGGTAGTAAACATACTGTCCTACGTATATGTTTTCTGTATATGGATGCTATATTTATATCGAAAATTATACAGGTTATACTTGAGCAAAGTGTACAAGATTAGCGGTTTCGAGCTTTTGAGTGAACCAGTCAGTCTCTTGCAACGTCGCTTTCCTTCCTATCTTATTTTTGATATTTTGTGTAAGCATTTTTTTTCAACAAAGGTCGCTGCACAATTTAATTAAAAATATCTACCTAAATAATATACGTCAGTCAAGACGAAAACAATTGACCATCGTCGGCAACTTCTTGGTTGCTTTTTGAAACCGATCGTCGATTGTTTTCCGAACGCGACGGAAACGGAGTCGCAAAAAAACCCGGCACTATCTAACTATGCGGTCAGTGTAAAGCAAACAATCTAAATAGGTCTAACACCCTATGCATACAGCAAAAAAAGCCAGGTACTTACACCTGTGGCGCTTCGGACGTCGCGTGTTTGTGGTCAGGCGCAAACAGTGCGGAATTGGCTCTGCAAACAGACGATTGTCAATGGCCGAACGCGCGGTGGTTTTGTTGAATGGAAACACGCCGTTATCGATATTCTTTTGAAAGTGTCAACTTGTGATTTGAAAGAGGAATTGATTATAACGTCTGGATTTTAAAAATAATATTGTCAGGACATTGTGGAAATTAGTTAAGGACTTCTTGGCGAGAAAGTGAAGATTCATGTCTGCGGTTTTGTTTTATTTTCAACAATTTGTGTTATGTCGAATATGAATGTGCAATATTGGTGGATTATTAACCGTTAAGTGTTCGTGGGTGTGCATGAGTGTTGGCAAATGAAACAAAACAGTGCAACGTCACTTTTCAAATTATCTCAAGAAGTATGCGCGAGGTCTTAGTAAGGCCCCACATCTGTAATGATTAGATACTCGAGGGGTTGGGGTGTTATATCATTTCTCACTTCCCATTTCTATTATTATTCATCATCATCAATATTGTTTATTTATGTATCACATAAGAAGATAGAACGAACGAATAGGCTTGATGGATTTCATCCGGAGATGTAAAACATTACACAAAAAAAAAAGATATTAGTTAACTTGTAAAATCGCAACCCGAACGGGAAAACTGATGCGCCATATAGTGCTTCTAGTTCGTGTTTTAACATAAAGAAGCAGAAAGCTACAATAAATTAAATTATATAGCTACTAGCGGCCCGTCCCTGCTTCGCACGGGTGGATTTTCTTTTTCTTTTTTTTTTAATATAGCCTGTTACTCAGCGCTAATGTAGCATTCTAATGGTGAAACATTTTTTTAAATCGGTCCAGTAGTTTTTGAGTTTATTCGTTACAAACATACATACATACAAAAATACAAAGGTTTCCTCTTTATAATATTAGTATAGAAGTACAGATGCTTAGCAAAGAAAACAAAAAAAATTGCCTCCTACTAATAAACAGAGTAAAAACTTCAAAAAGGTTTTCCGTGTTTTGCCTCTTTTACTTCAACATGCCATAAAGCTTACATGACGCGAACAAAACAAGGAATAACTATTTCTTCCTCTATTCCAAGCTTGTACTCAGTTTATTCGTAAAGCCTAACTTCAAAAAGGGTTGCCGAAATTGCATGGCATTGTTAGCATTGTACCTACCAAATAATCGTAGGTATCAGATTAAAAACAATTAGGTTTCAAAATCTTTTGTTAACTTATCCGAGGAATGTTATCGTTTTTAACGTCGGGGAAGGCGCAAAGGAAAGCCACTTATTGATATGAGTGATGTTACTCGAAAATAGTCTCTATCGCTTTGAGGTAAAGTACATAAGTCGGCGTATGTGTAATCGATTGTACCGCATACACGAGGCCCGTGCGCAAACAAAGCGGCCATAGATAAGGAAGGTGCGCCTGCGTTTATGTCTAGTTCTTTGTGAAAAGTGTAAAATATAATCAGTAGGTAGTACTTATTGCCTTTTGCGTGTTACAGATAAAGTTCTGCCTACCGCGCCGTGTGAAGGGTTATACTTGGGTTAACACTTTTAGTGTGAAACATTAAGTAGGTGTATGGTGTATCTGCTAAATTACGAGTGTAAACTGGCAGCTATAAAGATCACTTTGAACAATTCATAATTAATTTCCTAACATGTTTCTAAGTATTGTTGATGCGCCAATATCAATTTGAAATTTTAAACCTTAGGTGTCATTATTATCATAGTTCAGAAGCATTTTTAAATTTCAAGAATTGCTAATGATTCGTAAGGAGTACAAATAAGGAATGCATCTTGTGGAATTGCCAACGAGATCATGTTTTAAACTATCAGGTCTTCGTGAGTTTTTCCATCAAAAACATATAAACATACTCTATTACAAAATGTTTTTAATTTGTTTATATAATTTTAAAGCAAATTTTGTTGCGAAACAAATTACAAAAACACAATGTTGAAAAAATTTCCTGCACCCTTCTGACATACCTATTACACTTCTAAGAAAATTATTTAGAGACTCCCTTAATTTCCTTATTAGACTTAAATAAGCTAGTGTCTAATACATAGATACCTATTAGCGGAGACCTTGAATGTAACACTCCAAAGTTAGCGTCTATTTGTTGATATTTAACATCCCGACCAAGGAATGCTCTTATCTCAAAGATTACCAGATAAGACGGCCCAACCTTTGTCTCTATCTCGACCAAACAATGGTTTCCTGTGTTACTTGGGTTGGACAAATTATATGTTGACACTCAACCTGTTATGTGCCCGTAAAAGGCAACTTATTGACTCTCAAACCTCCGGCCTGTGTGAATTTTTGTACCGAGCTATTTGACAAATATTAGTTGTATCGAATCCGAAACACCGAGCTGCGCTCCCAAATGCACATCACGCTCTCACGATGTAGCTCTGAAATTAATGGGTGGAAGACATGGAGGGAGGGTTTTGCCCAGCACTGGGACATTGAGGGCTAATAATAAAATAAAAAATACACAAATATCACTGCGCACTGCAGTTGTCAAAATTAAAGATATTGAAAAGTATATACCAATACAATACACCAATTAAAATATATGCCAGCAGCGCTTTCCTAAATTACATTCATGCTACTCTATTATATACATTCAATGATGGAGGCATTTGCTCAGAAGTGGGACAGTTACAGGCTATTTACTACTACTTATGTACACAGAAACTGGCGTATCAGCAAATTTAGATACAGAGAATTCAGGACAAGGGCGCTGTTTATTTCAGTAGGAAATAGATATCTTCCAGCAAGCAAAAGAAGACACTACAAAGAACAATTAATCAATTTTATAATATGCTAAGTAAAATAACTATGCTAAAAAAAAACTTACAAATATTTACTAGTTAGTAGTTTCCAATGCCATTATTAAACGTTTCATAATCCGCCAAAGCTCCTCAATATCATTAACATTAAACTCAAATATTTTGAAATCAATAAAAGATTCTTGCCCAACGAAATACCAAATTTATTTAGAGAAAAAAAAAACATCTCTTATTTACATAACATTATAAATGATCGGCGTTAAATCGGCCGCTTTGTAGTCGAAAGAATCAAAGGAATGTTAACGTCATAGACGCCACTAACATTAACATGGTCGAAAAACCACAAGCCGTAATCAATTCTGTGTCCTCGATCAACTTTCGAAGTTATAAATGGGTACAATATCTACCCGGCGCGGCGGTATTATGACAAACGCCACCCGCACAATAAATAATCATTGTTTTCCACCCCGTCGCTCGTAAACATGAGCCAATGTGTTAATACGGAGTACGTATATGTGACAGAGACTTTTTGTTCGTCTTCAAATGGAGCTGCGGCGGCGGCGTCAAAAGAGAGTGGCGCGGACCGGGCGCCCCGCGCCGCGCAGCGTTTTCGTAACGTAGGAACGTTCGAAATTGGAAATTTCAAATAAAAATCATTGCAATATGTTACACTTTGGCACTCACTTCGCGCTTGATGTGGGTCTTGGAATACGCATTACGCTCAATTAAAATAAATTAAATACATACCTTTATAGCTATTATATTTTTCGAACTCTCAGCTTTAGCATTACAATAAAAAGAAAGCTTTTTATTCCAAAGTTAACTTTATACAAAGGTTTTTTTCGACTAAACTTTTTTCGCTACGGGATGGGTTTCTTTGTACCGCGAAGAAGCCGCATGAACCTCGGCAAACGTTACGCTCCAACGTTATATTCTTCGAATAATAAAGAAAAAGCTACAAACATTTTTGTGAACTCGAACCGATTCTTATAAATGTCGTTGTGTATTATAAATACGAATTGATAGACGTTATTAATAGTCATAAATATTAAAATAGTGTCTCCAGCCAAATACAATTTTGCCGATTAGACGATGGCTCTATGGCCCTATTAGGTAACGTGCGCGGGCGTCGCGTGGCGAGCGAATGCCACCGTGATACGCATAGTCCGGGAGCCGGGCTGCAAATTTGTATGATTAATTGAATTAGCTATTAACACGTAATTTTAGAACAGGTTTGTTGTCTATTATAATTCTTTTTTTTATCAGGACTCTGTGTATGTGTTTTAAAAATGTATTGTTTAATTTTGGAGTTAGAGTTTTGGATATATTTCTAGAAATTCGTTATAAAACGGATGAGAATTTATGACGAATAATGTTAAGCTTTCTTTTGGTTGTACTGTACTGGATAATAGTTCTTTATTTTAGAAATATACTTATGTATGTTAGTATGTTATATGTCGTGTAACTAAGTTTTATTATAGTTGTCTGTAAACGTATGATTATTAATAGGTGTAACATATGGAAAAAGCTTAATCAGAAAAAAGCTCGTCTCTTGGCCTATAAAGACCACTTGGCGATGCGTAATTACGGATGTAAATTCATTTATGCCCGCCGGGCAGCATTGATGATGGGAATTAACTTTTCCGATGTACAATCAACGACAAATTAAAGACATTTTACATAGGTTTTTTTTTTATTTAGCATTGTGATATTTCACATGTTTTGAAACTTCAGAATCGTTCAGTAATTACGACTTTGAAATTATTTGTCGGTATGACTTTTTTTTGTATTAGAAGGAGGCAAACCAGCAGGCGGGTCACCTGATGGGAAACAATCACCACCGCCCATGGATACCCGCAAAACCAGAGGTATCGCAGATGCGTTGCCGGCCTTTGAACGAATATTTAAATATTTTCCATATATAAAAATCAGTTTCTTTGTTAGTCATTCTAATTAACTTTAGTTGACACATCACATAATAATAATTAATACGTAAATAATATCAGTCGTTTTAGGAGTAATCCTTCAAAGTCGTTTTGCGGCTTAAGCATTGTGATCAAAAAGGGTTAAAAATATATTATGATCTTTTTTTACTCTATTCATTATATAAAATAAGTAGGTATTGAGTTCGTCAATAATACGAAAAAGAACCTATCATCAGATTTTATTTTAATTAATCCAATTTTTTGTAAATTACGAAAGAGAAACCTATATAAGCGATGATATTTTTATTTAACAACTATAAACATAAGAAACATTTAAAATAAATCCTTATAGTACATATATATTACAACTAGCTGACCCGGCAAACGTTGATTTGCCATATAATTTTTCTGGATAAGGACACCGTAATCACCCAGCGATATGGAATACACTTTACGACCTATTCTCACACCTACCAAATATGTAAAAAAAAATCATATAAATCGATTGAGCCGTTTAGGAGGAGTATGGCAACTAACATTGTGACACGAGAATTTTATACATATGTGTATAGAGATTATTATCTAGACGCTCGCGCCTCGTTTCGAGTCGCTCAAGAAGAAAAAAATATACACGAACATGAAAGAATGACTAATAAGTCGCCGGCAGTACCACTAAAGGTTATAGTTAAACACCGGTTTTTGTATATACCACGTCCCGTGTTGTGAACTTTAATTATAAAGCACATTGGGTATTTAAAAAACAATTTTTTCGCGACGATATTATGGTATAATCAATTCAAGCGTTCCGCATTGTCTTTTTAACTAACTAGCATTTCCGTGATTATAATTTCACTATTTTTATTATTTTTATTTTATAATAAGGTCGTATACCTACTACTATACACGTACTAAAAAGGTGTAAGTCTTTTAAATAGTTTTTATTAAAAAAAACTCAATAGAACGGGAGGTCGTCCCATTAAACAAAATAGTGATCTACCAAAGCTATGGGAACCACTCGAAGGTGTCAACAAGTGTATCTAATGATGCGTGCAATACAGAACTTTTGAGAACAACAAAGGCTCAATATTAACCATACCTTAGAATGTTTCGATGGGTTTTTTTCAAGCGACCTATCCTATTTTATTGTTAAATAAACCATAAATCGTTATAAAGTGACTAGTTTTGGATAGTGAATAGCACTTGGACGGGTGCTTATGAGAATCGTTGGAAAAAATTCTTGGTTTGACAATAATATTCGATCCTTTTGTAGGCTCTAGCGCCTCTGAGGCGCTAAGGTCAATTTACATGATAATAATATTGGCTTGACTTGGAGTCAATTTGGAGTCGACTTTTTTTATAAAATGGTCTTTACGTTTATTGTATTAACTAACAGTACGTTGAATAAAAAATTGTTTTTAAAATGACACAGTAGAAAACGTCAAATAATAATCTAGTTAATCATGCAAGTAAAGGCAAAACTTTAGGAAACATTATCTAAAGAAACTTTTTTTCAACGATTAAACAACAAAATAATATAATATGTAAAAACGAGTACATATAAAATGTTTATATCAATATAAATTCTATGTATTTTTCACAAATTGATAAGTTAAAAATAACAAAGCAAAGAAAGTTAAAGTTTCCTTATAAGTTAGTTATAATTATTTCTCGTTGTGTAATCGTAAAAAAAATATATAAGAATTTAACACTAAAGATTTGGAAAACAAATAGATGTTAATCATACGTTCTCTTAAAATCACTAGAAGTCTAACAAACTAAACGTAAGCATAACGCAACGTCGCTCAGTTAAAATTCCACCAAGCGAATGTATCGTCAAACACGAAGTTCACAAATTAAGAGAACATAGATTTCATCAAAAATATGAACAGATGTTGAGTACTCACTGTGTTCGGGCGCTAACAACTGCGATTATTGCTGATTAATGTTTATTTTTACGTATAAATTACTCGACTGCGCGGCGGTGACTGTTTCGAGTGCAGTAAAAAACAGTAATTTATTAGTGGCGACTTCTCGTGTTGGCACTGGCTTAACGAGTGTGTGGCGTGCGATGCGGTGGATAGAAAAAACTGGCTCGCTTGCTACGTAGCTCGATCAGTAGTGGCCTAAGGAAGAATAACCCCAGGAGTCGATGGGAGCTGCCACCGCTTCCGAACGGCCCCCGCACCCCGCGCCGCCTCCCGCCCGCCCGATACAGATCACGCATTCTACGAATACCTTTAGTGGCGGTGCCGACGACTGCCAGCCATCTCTTTCACTCCAACGCTGGCGCTGCTGCGCGTGCCGCCAGCGCGCGGGGCGAAGGGGCTCTAATGGACATTTCACAGCGGACGACGCTTCCTAAGTTCACCAGCTAAAGGTCACACGGGCTAAGCGAGCCGAGCGACGCAGCGTGAGCGTGGAACTCGGTCGCGCCGAAGTAGCTGCGCGTGCGCAACACCGGCAGCGCCCACATGACCGACAGTTTCACTTCGCGCGCCGCTCGCGGAACGCCACCTGTCTCTTTCTGTCGCGTATCGCGGTGCCCTCCTCTCGTTCGCACACAACAACGTGGAAAAATGTATCTAGTTCTGTGGAGGCGACGCGGAGTGCAGTAGCAGTTGATTTTTTTTTCTCATCTCAATAAATTTGTGGTTGTTCGTCTCGCTTAGGCGCGCGCCCGGGGCGTCGTCGAGCGAGACGGTAGATTGCCACCGGGTTACGCCTTCCGCGCGTTCTGGTTATTAAGTAGGTTGGCGCGGTATTAGAGCCACCGTGTACTGAACGGATGCTTGTATAAAACATAATATTGTCGTAAATACGGCTTGTTTGCGGCAGGCCGGTTATTTATGTGCGCCCGCGGCTACTGCGATACGCGCCGCCTTTCACGCTACGCCTCGACGATTACACTCATTACGTGTTATGTACAAAATGCTTTGATATTGTATAGTGAAAGCAAAATTTTATGTTTAAATGCTGCATGATATGTTACTTTAATTAAAAACAGGCTCATCAATAAGTCTATTTATTTTGTTGTTTCAAATAATCTTAGTAACAATTTTTGCTATGAGTACAATAATTTTCTTATTAGAAACAAGAATATATTATATTTTTAAGTAGTAAGTAGGTTTAGATTGATTGATTTAAATACAAAATAAAACTAAAATGTTTTTATTAAGCAATAAAATAATACTCAAATCATTTTTATATAAACCAGTCGTATTTTTTAAAGTATATTTTAACAAGAACAATAGGAAAACCACAATTAATATATAATAAATAATACTGTAAATACTGCAATAAAATTACAAACGATATTCAATATTATATGCATTTAATATGTTGTTTCAAACAGTTTTATAAATATTCCTAAGTAGGTACTAATGAGATTTCAAGATGGGGAACGCAACGGCTTACAAGTTCCTGTTGTTATGTTGCATGTAAAACAACTTTCCGGATGGTTAACCAAATGAAAATGTCTAGACTGTAAGTCCCACCAACCCGCATGGGGTCAGCGTGGGTTCGGCATACGGATAACAAATTACAAAAACAGAAATGTTGAAAAAATTTCCACGAGCAGGATTTGAACCTGCAACCTTCTGACATACCGGATCAAGTGCTCTTCCAATTGAGCTATCGTGGTTAAAATTATATAAACAAAACAAAAAAAAACATTTTATACGGATAACATTTCCAATACACGAATAACGTTTATGGTTAAGTTTCGTTAAAATCATAAATTTTTAGAAATATATTGTGATTATTATTATAAATATATTTATTTGCACTTTTGTAGCTCTAACTTAAACATGAAGCTCCCCTTCCACTTTAAGCTGAAACAGATCTTCTTAGAGACAAGCTGACCTTTGCTCACCAATGTTTTTACATAGTTTTCTGTAGGTATATTTGCAAAAAAGAATATATAAAGTCATTAATTATTATATAAAGTTCCGTAACTTTAATCACGGTACTTGGCCGGAATAAAAATTACACACATCCCTAATAGTTACTCATAAATTAATGTAAGCTGCATTATGGTAATTTCAATAACTTTTAATAGTTTCAGCGGGATGCCTAAACAAGTGGATAGACTAAAGAAATAATCAAACCAACAGCTTTTGACTTTTATAACGTTAACGTTTACACGTGATAAGAATATTTTGAAAATTATTAAATGTATTTCACGACTTTTTGCTAACTTATCAAAACATTGGATAGCAGTGTTAAAAAAAAAGTATCTATTTATTACACAGTGAATGCTAGACACGGCGAAACAATGATTTACAGGGTAAACGAATTGTAAGTAACAAAAGGACAATGAGACAATGTGTAGAGAACAGTGTTGGCATTGACGGCTTAACACTTACAATCAGACGTGAAAACAAACATCAAAACAATTTTAAAACAAAATTGTTTGTTAATTAGACCTCTTTATTCGACACATTTGGAAGCTTATTGACTATTTGGCGATCGATTTAACGTGGAATCGTCGCTTTTAAACGATTTAAAATTTTGTTTTATATTCTCCATACAGTTTCGGAAGTTCAATTCTTCGTGGTTCCCTATGTATATCAATTAAAAGATAGATAAGTAGACAAGTTTTACCATACAAATGCAATAGTTAAAAAATGTCCTTATCATTAATGGCCTAAATTTGTAACTTAAATTCAGCACCTAGTTAATTCGTTGCAAAGCATTATTTTTTTTTAGTTCGTAAACTCTTGATTATCCATCAATTTACACGGGTCAGCTCGCGTTTATTTTATCCTGACGTTTTCGACCCTTAGCAGAAGACGTGTTGGTTGTCTTTCAATTTTGTCATTTATATTTAAAACAATTGCAAAAAAAACCATTGATGTTTGGCTAGTAAACCCGTGCAATTTGTTTCATTTCAAAAGTATAATTCGTTTTTATTTTACGTCGGGAGTCAATCATCATGCTTTCAGGCCAATTCTCTTAAAATTTTCCATTTGTGCCTTACAATTAGAGAACACAAAAACGTTATGGGAAAATATTCTAAAATCAGCATCTCCGCTCGTCCTAAGCACTGAATGGTGACATTCCCAAACTCTTAATAACAGATTAACGGGTCCTGGGACACGCGACAGAACAATGGCAACACAAATGGCACAATGGGTACAATGTGGAAAGGCAACGCACCGTCACGGCCCTAAAAGCAATCAAACACAAAACCAGACATCAAAACATATTAGAGGAGTCATTGTTTCCGAAATTGTACGGCTTTATTCGGCGCTGCGGGTAGCTACAGTCTCATTGTACGGTACCGATGTTTGCTTACAAAATCACCGGACATTTATGGTGGATGCTGCATGTCTTTGTTGGCTGGTGAATGGTCAAGCGACCACACTAGACGATGATGTGCGTTGCTAATTCGGCACATCTATACCTGTCGAACGAGGCACAAATGCAATTTGGACGTTTTCGATTTTAATTTTTGTTGGAGCGGCCGCCATACTGTTTTGTGCGATGTAACAATGCAATAATGAAAGTTGGTATCCTTTTCGGTGCAGTAAACGGTACATTTTGCTATGGAAGTGTGCTTGTAATTTGAACATTCTAATATTCAGAAAAGCGTTTCAATAGAACAAGAATGTCTTGTAAATAAAATACTCGCAGTGGCGGTCAATCAAAAGCCGATTTTGAATACATTATTTACGCCTAAATAAATGAGCGTAATGAGTAGGTACCTAAATGAGCCCAGTTATAAGTACAATTTATGTGAAAGAAAACTAAAAGTAAGTTACGAAAATACAGAAAATATTATACTGTGTATAATCTGATTACATCACTACTGTCTATGTGTTTTCCGATTTAGACTGACAGATTAACTACATTGATATTTTAAACAGGATGATCGGTAAATCTAAATTTAATTTATGATTAGTGATTCAAGCATCTTTTATTAATGGAAAAAAGCTAATTGTATATTATTTAAAAAGTGTCTTTTATTCTTCGTAATCGTAACGCGTTGATGTCATTTTCTCGAAGCGATGCACGTGTGACCGTGACGGGTGTATGGAATATATTCTATTATAATCATTATTATTTATTATACTCTTTATTTATTTTCTTTCTTAAAACTAGATTTTTACTTTATTTTAATATAAAAACAATAAAACATTATAAAAACCTAATTCTAGAGTACCACCAGCAGCGGGGCAGGGCCCAAGCTACCGGTGGTCAGGGCTGCAGAGTGAGAAACCTCCTGACAATACGTGCCGTGTCAACTTTCTGTACTACTTTCTACACTCTTCTACACTTTTCTGTACTCTTTGTACTACTTTCTGAATCTGACCCTTGATCCAACCATCAAGCGAGAGCCTCTTAAGATGTTGGTCGAGGCTCTTCGCTATCAGACCGTTCGCTGAAACGACTATCGGGACAATAATGGTTGAATCAACATCCCACATGGCGGTCACCTCGTGAGCTAAGTCAAGGTACTTACTGAGCTTGTCCTTCTCGGCTTTCACGAGGTTCTCATCATGAGGTATGGTGATATCAACCAGTATTGCCCGGCGTTGGGATCGGTCAACCACCACGATATCAGGCTTATTGGCGACAATAGTCCTGTCCGTAATGATAGAGCGATCCCAGTCGAGCGTTGCATGACCATTTTCGAGTACTGGCGCAGGTGCGTATTTATAGTACGGCACCTCTGATTAAACAAGGCCATATCCAAGAGCAAGTTGCTGGTAAATTATTCTGGCTACTTGGTTGTATTTGTGCAAATACTCTCCGTTAGCAAGATGAGAACAACCAGAAATATCATGTCGGAGTGATTCTATGTAATATTATTATTATTATGTAATATTCTTTATGCACTTATTCGTATTTTTATAACTCGTTACAAGACACAAAAAGTTTTATAAAGAAAAATACAGAGTTTAACGTATTCATGTTAAAACATAATAAAAGACAAATAAAAAAAACTTTAATGACAGAGAATAAAATCTTATACAACTTGTAAAAAGAAACCCTGTCTGATCGGAAAGGGGTGCATAGGTGTACAAATAACAAATAACAAAAAAAATATTATTCATGAAAACTAAAGAGTTATCGTTATTTAAAATGCAAGTTTTTGTACTGAAATTGCTCTAACTACCCCAAAACTATGCAAATTTTATAAATGTGACCACACTTTCCAATGGCGGCAGCGCCAAAGGTCCTACCTACCGAAGTGCCGACAAAAGTATTGCCATGTTTTGTCATTAATTAACAAAATTTTTATGGGGGTAATTTTTTTTAACTTATTATTTTAAAATAATTAGATAGATAACATCTTTATTCGGACACTATAGACACACACAATATACAATCGTAAAAAACAACAATTACACTAAAAACAAACGTAATTTCATAACACAATTATTAAAACATACAAAAGCGTGCTGTGTGTGCCGCAGCATCTCAAAGGGGTCGTTGTTCAGCGTGGTATTCACTCGCATAGCAAGTGAATCGCTGATTTTCTGCAAAAACCACATAAATAGAACTGAATCTCGATACTTAATTACCCTTTTACGGATAGGACAGGGTTTTTTTTACACATTGTATATTATATCTACCGTTAATTTTACATACAGCTTACTTCACTCTTTTCCGCTTTGTAGGGGTATTACCTAGATCCAGTGAAAAACTGGGTATAGTGGCCCAAGAACAGGAGCTTCTAACTTGCAAGGTGCAGCCGAGGTCTTTCCCTTTAGAAGGGTAACCTCCCCAACTGGGAACGGGGACACGCACAGCCACTCCCTTGAAAACCTGTGATGGTGTTTCATTTCACACTGCTTGATGGAACCCTTTAAACCCTCTCGCCATGCACCCAAAAAAAGTCCAAAAAAGATGTGGTGACTTTTATAAGGCTGAAGGCTGGCAGTATGGTCCTTGGGCAGCTCAGTAATATAAAAAAACACACTATTTAGAATTATGTTGTAAAATTAACCTCGTGTGGAAATAAAATTCAATTTAACTGCCAACCTAATATAATACCTACTAACTCAAAACTTTTTACATAAACACAATGTTGAAAAAATTTCCACGAGCAGGATTTGAACCTGCACCCTTCTGACATACCGGGTCAGGTGCTCCTCCAATTGAGCTATCGTGGTTCTAACCAGCCCGCCGAAATTATTCAACACTATTTACTTTTTACTTTGAAAGCCAAAGGCACCCATTCACTGTCAACAACTACCGTCATTAACACCCGATCATAATATTTTTACAAATACTAAAGATCAGTTAAGAAGTAGGCAAGCTATTTATAAAATGTTTTTGTTTTGTTTATATAATTTTAACGCAAATTTCCCTTCTGACATACCAGGGTGCAGGTTCAAATCCTGCTCGTGGAAATTTTTTCAACATTGTGTTTTTGTAATTTGTTTCGCTACAAAAATTTGCGTTAAAATTATATAAACAAAACAAAAACATTTTATAAATAGCTTGCCTACTTCTAAACATTTACAAAACTTTTTATTAATTTTAACGTACTAATTATTCCTTTAAAGATTCTCTTCATAAAATTAACCGTTATGTACACACTGAATCACAGTTACTCGTTAATACCAACGCGGAATGAAAGATCAAAGTGACAGAATCGCAATCGATAAACCTTTCAACTGACATTCGATACGAGATCGGAACAATCGAATATAAAATCTGAATACTCGGTTAACAGCTTACAAGCTACCGATACCTTTTAGGGAGAATCGTTGAAATTATATCTGATTCTGAATGCTAGTTTTAAAGCTAGGAAATTTGTTCAGTCTGCAACGATAACCGCAAAGCGCTTTAGTACTTTATCGTCAGTAATCTGAAGTTAAGCAACTGAAAAATCGGACGTCGGATGGGTGACCAAAAGTGTATCATCTCGAGTTCAGAAGGCACTTGGCGACTGGGCCCGTGTAATTGTTTGTGGCCCATTCTCCCACCTATCCATCCATATGAAAGGCTCGTGCCCCAGCAGTGTATGGGGACATAAAATGAGCTTGTGATTGATGATGACAAGATTGCAAAAGATGATCAAGATTGAAGAGACACAAGAATATTATATTACAATACTTTTGTAGTATTATATGGCTTGACCAAGTTTTAGTTTTCAAAATGTCGTTAGGTTCTCGCACTTATTTAATATACTAAACTTACAATCATTTTAATATTGAATACCTAAATAACATAATAATTAAATGTAAAATACTATTACACACGCCTGCACATCAACCTATCCAAAACTGTCAAATTTCTCTAATCGATACTGATCTTTATACCCAAACCCTAAGGTTAAAAATTTATTAAAGAAATTTGAAATTTTGTAGTAGGTTGATCTGCTGCTGTCTGTACCATAATTTCATGAAATAACATATAAAATAGGTATGACAGGTTGGCCACACACTCGTTATCGGATTCTTCAACAATTTATTCCGATATAGCTTAGTCTATCACTAAACAAATGAATCGGCTATCTAAAAATAATATTTTAGCTCATCATTAGCCGACAATGTGAGCCGATCGGTTCATGTTTTGTCTTTTTAGTTGCTGACGCAATTCGAACCGAAACGGAACAATAAAATTATATTTCAACAACGTGAAGCAAAGTAATCTTTGTGATTAGGTGGTTAACATCGATTTCGCTTTGAGCGCCGCTCTGTTGATCTCCGAAAGAATTGTCCGTTGACAACAGAGACATCGATGCTGTCCTTTTTTTGAATATCGATTGTAAAGAGCATTCTCATGACTCTGTGAGAACTGAAGAATACAGTCGAAGCTTAAATTCCACCTATTCAACGCACTGTCTTTGTGTCGGCTCAACTTTTGGTATTATAACGCTTGTCAATAAAAGTCTAGGGGATAGGATACACAATATCGCAGTGAACGGTGACACTTTGAAACGCATAATGTTTATTGTCATAATTTCAATTGACATACATCATATGGCATACAAATTAAAAAGCATAATCGTTTTTAGCAAAGTTATAATTACGCATAATCATAATAACGCGGATTTGTTGAAAGACATAATAATAAAACCCATAATCGTATAAATCTATATATTCATTTGCCATATTTTTATAAAGCATACTTTGAAACGCAGATTTTAATTATGCATAAATGACCATATTAATAATTTTGTTTGACATACTTTTATAAAACATATCTATAAATATCCATAAATTTATTGTTTACTTTTACCAGGCATATGTACTTATACCTACGCATTTTTTTTTAATTCAACACAATGAAGTATTTTGAATGCTAAAATTGTGTATAAATTTTGAAGTAAAAAAAAAGAACTCAATATTAAGGACTTGTAAAATTTTTGCTGTAGGTCACGGATAGGTTAGAAATTTAAGACAATCGCGAAGCGCAGCGTAGCAATTTTCTTGAATTTCGAGGTTATTTTTTTTTATTAGACAACAGAAATCTAGCTCCATACATAAAATTTAAAAAATAATAAAATTAAAATTAAATCTCTGCTCTCTCTGTTTTTTAGCATTTTGTGAGAGAAAAATTGTGTTTGTTTTTTGGGGTTCCCTTTTCTACACCCGGACCAATTTCTTTTTTACATAGAAATTTATGCTTTTTGAAATTATGGTAAATAAGTGTTCTTCCTTAGGAGTTTAGGGATTTTGCCGGTTATTCTTATTAAATATATGCTTTTTAAATATTATGACTTTTAAATATTACGGCCAACAAAAATTATGTAATGTTAAAAGTTTGTTAACTTAGTTTTTTTTATTTCGTAATTTTTTTTTTTTACATCTTGTGGTTGTCTTCTATAATTTTGTGTTTATTTGTAATGGAAAGTGTCCTGCTATGATAGGGCATTTTCCAATATTTTTGACGCTGTAAGGAAGAAAAAAGCTGGACACTTGCTGAGTTCCTTGCCGGTTCTTCTCAGTACAAGATCTCCCGCCCAGAGTAGACTTACGAACCGATGGAATAGTGACATTCACAAGAGCTACTTATAGCCTAAACTGAATAAATGATTTTGAATTTTGAATTTTTTGAATTTTATGCCTTTCATTACTTATGCTTATCAAAATTATGCCTTTCTATGATTATGCCTCACAGGTTTCAACCATATGATATTATGCGTCATGAAGTTATGTAAGTGTTATGTAAGTTATGTATGTATTATGTAAGTTCATGAAGTAAGTAATGACTTATGGCAAGTGATAATTATGACCAGTAGTATTATGAATTGTCAGTTTATGGCGAAAAACGTTATGCGTTTCAATACCCACAGTGAATTGCCATTGCTACATCTCTGTTGGTAGCGAACGAAGAGAGTTAAGGACGAAAGCGATTAAAGTGTAACAGTTTTTACGAATTCACTGGCGGTTAACTTAGTATAAAATAATATGTTATTTTCTACTGAAGTTTGACGAGCAACGCATTAGCCCCATTGCAGAGACTGAGGTGTTGTCGTCTTATTTGTAATTTGTAACTTGCATACCTACCATCAATTATTGTAATTGGGTGCGATCCACTTTACGCAAGCTACTAAAATAGCCAAACATTTTATTGGCTATGTAGTATGTGTGTGTAAATCGTCAAATTCAATATTTAAAATAAAGTTTAATTATTTTCATGGTTTATTTTGAACGAACCATCATATCAGTAAAATATATTCAAATAACAATTAAAATTTCCTGTTCCCATAACATCTAACAGTAACTTAAGCTTTAGCGTGAATATCCTGTGTAATATCCTGTCTAATCGGCAATAAATGGTTTACTAATGAAGTATAGGGCAGAGTTTCACCCGAGTTCTTGCCGTAATAACACGTGTTGTGAGACTCCATTTTAATTTCTATCTACCGTACTCTTACTACTAATAATAATAAAAATACTTGAAATTGGCTAAATGCTAAACGCGAAGCCATTAATTAAGATAATTAATTAAATAAGTGTAGGGCCTCATACATCTAACTCAGTATGAAGTTAACTTGCTAACAATCTCTTGGAGTTAAACAACTGTGTAACAACGCTCCTCGTTGTAAGAAGGCTGGTGGAAGCAAGATCGCTATCAGATCTTAACTAACTGAGCATCTTGTAAGTCTTGTTAAAGTCATTCAAATGGGTACTTAAAAATATTAAATAAACACTATAATTAGCATTCATCTAACATATTCATTTTATTTAAGCTTTTTATAACATATATCACAGTACCTAAATTTTAAATGGTCTTAGTCTTGGCCTAAAAAAGTCCTAATGCTATGTTATAATTGGCAATTGCACATTGGGATATCAGATGTAAACCAACCATGTTGACTCAATGCGGTGGATGGGATACAAAACAATTATTAAATAGTAAAAGTGCGGTTAATCCTGCTCGTTCAATTTTTTTCAACATTTGTGTTTTTGTAATTTGCTTTGCAACAAAATTTGCGTTAAAATTATATAAACAAAACAAAAACATTTTATAAATAGCTTGCCTACTTCTTAACTGATCTTTATTTAGTATTTGTAAAAATATTATGATCGGGTGTTAATGACGGTAGTTGTTGACATTAAATGGGTGAATTTGGCTTTCAAAGTAAAAAAGTAAATAGTGTTGAATAATTTCGGCGGGCTGGTTAGAACCACGATAGCTCCATTGGAAGAGCACCTGACCCGGTATGTTAGAAGGGTGCAGGTTCAAATCCTGCTCGTTGGGGTTTTTTTTTAACATTTGTGTTTTTGTAATTTGCTTCGCAACAAAATTTGCGTTAAAATTATATAAACAAAACAAAAACATTTTATAAATAGTAAGATGCTAAAATTCACATCGAACATTCTACAAACTTTTTCGTGTAAAACGCGAGTAAGCTTCTTACAAATTGCAAGCAAACTTGAAACTGCAACTCCAATCCTTATTTTACCATTCGAATTGATAAACAAAAATAACGAAATGTGTGCCGAAGTTACCGATTTCAAGAAGTCTCTATCGTTAAGCGATCGATTAACGATTTATGGAATTCACATATCGAATATGTTATCAAATGATAAATGTTGTTAATCTAAAATCTGCCACCGGATTCCTCGCGTCGCACAGGTAGTCATAAACCTTATTTAATCATTATATCCTTTTATTATAACAATATTTTTATAACTGGCACAAATTCCGAGAAACACCACTGCAGGGAAGTTTACTGTTTCATTTAGTATTTATTACCTTATTATATTAAGTTGTTAATTAATTTGCATATGAAGTTGTGCAGTCGGTACTTACTTCGATGATTTGATTATGGTATAATAAGGAGAAATTTTAAAGTGAACTATAGCGATCTATGCTTTGTAACAACAAATATTGATCATCAAATTTATCAACTCATTTTGTCCGCTGACTGCTGAGGCCTACCTTATGGATGGATAGGGAAAACGGGCCAAAAACCGCAACGTGGACCCAGTCGACGGATTGGTGGTTGTTGACGAGATGTAATTAATAACAAAGAATTGTTTTTACAACTGTACCTATTTGTATAACTAATTTAGTTAACTGTAAAAACTGCGTATCACAGTCAATACAAAAATGAAGCAAAAACTGTAAATTCCCACAAAAGATCGATTTTAGGATCCCGCCGAATCAAATTGATTCGATCGCAAAAAGAATACGAATGGCGTTCGGCCGCCGAATAATTGTGTTTTACAATCGATCCGAATAATAAATAATTCAATTTTGCGATCCGACGATTAAATTACAGACTTCGGCCGAGCAGACGTCACCAACCATTTTAAAAATGGGTGTACCTTATGCATAATGGTATTGAGGTTAAATTCGCTTGCATCGTGCGTTAGTCACCGGCATTTGTCGTATGTTGGCGACAATAAAAATGCAAATGTCCGACAACAACCTTATAATTTACGGCGTTGTGCCTAAAACAATATGTAGCTTCACCGCGCGTTAACGGAGACGATCCGGTGTTAACGTTTGTCATGGAAAAATGAACCATGCAATCGAGTGAAGATAGTTCAATATGCCGTTGAAAATATTTTGGCCGTCGCAAGCATATAACGCGCCCGTTATCCTTACCCATCCATAGGGAAGGCTCGTGTCCCAGCAGTGGGGACGTTGATGAGCTAGTGATGATGTGACGAAGCGTATATGGTCGTTGTCTCTCTTAACTCTATGGTTAAGGAACAACGAAAGTTTACTCAGAGTACCTATGCTCACTAGCACAGCGTTTTGCGTTCACCAAAATAGCCACTCGGGAGGAAGGTGGCGAAACATTTATCGGTATTTTCTCTATGTTCTAAATTATTATTTAGTTTTGGTCATTAATTCAAAGGTATCTCTTAAGTTTAAATGCATGCGCAAGGTCCTTATGAGAGGCCTTCAAGTATAATATCCTTACCTTCCATAGATCCTTCCTTCCTTCGATAGTGAGACCAAACCCCCAGATTCTTCTACTGCATCTACCTACACCATGCAGATACCCTACACATGCACGCAAACTTAGATACAGGATACTGTACGTACACCTTACCTGCACTCGGAGGTACTCGGGGTCTGCGTATCTCACGCAGACCCCGTTCACAGTCGTGACCCGAGCTAAGTCCTAGCCTTTAGAGGCGTCCTAGCGCTCACTACATCTGAAGTGTCTGAAGTGTCTTGTATCTAAAACTGCGCGCTTCTTGAGCTTCTTCCGCATAATTTGGATGTACACACGCCTGCACATCAACCTACCTAAAACTGTCAAATTTCTTCAATTCATTATCGACCTTTAGCCTTACACATAAAGTTCAAAGTCTATTGAGGAAATTTGACAGTTTGTGATAGGTTGATGTGCAGGCATCTGTACTCAGTGATTGGTGTAAAACTAATTGTATGTCCTTAGGTAAAACTAATTGTATGTCATAGGTAGGTTACCTATGACTTTTCCATACTCTATCGACGGGACGGCCCTAACCCAGGTAACATTGGTAAAGGATTTGGGAGTATGGTATAACCCCACGTTAACTTTTAAATTTCAATAAGAGAATGTTGTAAAAGGCTAAACGAATCCTTGATTTTATCATGCGTACCACCAAATCTTTTAGAGAACAGAAATCTTTAATAATTAGAATACTGTTCATCTGTGTGGTCACCAATTTATATAATAGATACCAACAAAATTGAGTCTGTACAAATGCATTTCTTGAGACAAATGTGTTGTAAGTTCGGCTTGAGGCGCAAGCTTCCAGATTACCTCGATCGCCTTCAGCATTTTAAATCTATATAAAGTCGCATATTATGGTACTTTGAGTGATGAGTTGCTCCAATATTTGAATATAAGCACCCCTAAACGTATGTTTCGCAACCCTCATTTGTTCAACGTTCCACTATCCAACAATAATGTTTCTCAAAACAACCCACTTTATCGTATGTGCGAAGCCTATAACAGCGTGTGCACTGAGCTCGATATTTTTCATCACAGTGCTAGTTGCTTTAGGAATAACTTGTTCAAAATTACTTTTAACTAAAACACTGTTTTCTAATGCTGCATGTTGATAATGTAACGTACTACAACCCGTGTCCAATATTTAGGTAAACATATTTACGAAGAACTCGAAATCTAAATGTATGACCAATTGAATGTTACAGTTTGTTATCTGTTTTTGTACCTATCAAATAAATTAATAAATCTGACACTTACGCCTTGGAGAACCTAGAAAGGTATAAGGAATCCCTCGCTTAACGCCAACCTTTAGAAAACATTAAGGGTTTGGTCGGTACCATAGCTTGAAGAACCATCAAATTCCTCGCCGCTCTGTAAAGACTATAGGCGGCCAAAAGCTAAAAGCTCCAATCCATTAAAGACAAATCCAGCCAGTGACGCAAATGTCTAGTCAACTGTACAGTTGACTAAAATTGGACTTCAACTGTGACCATGCTCAATACTTTTCCATTTTTAATAAGAAGCAGTGCCAATATTTATAAGCTTTATTTCCTTCCTTATCAGTGACCAGATGTTTCTATTCCCAGCTGGGTATAGACAATAAAAAAATCAATTTACATGTTATTTAATGCAAGTATTATGCAAATTATATCAATTTTTATACTTCGAATAACAATAAATTTGCAGAGGCGAGACAAATAAGTCATAACATTGGGAGTTGAGGAAAGGGCAAGGCCGCGTTGTTCTTTTTTGCATCGAAACAAGAATCGACAAGTTTTATTAAATGAAAAAAAAAATGTTAATTTATCTATTGGTCAGATTTGATATCGGTTAGTGGCTGAAATGTCAGAAATGCATTAGTGAAACGGGTTTTGGCGTAACGTAGAAATCAATTGGATTTTATTGCAATTAAAAAGAAAAGACAATTCTTAATGAAGGTATGTACGAGTAGGTACCCCGATCCGATCCGAACCCCTCGGAGAATCTAGCAAGGCACGGAGACACGCACTAGTGCGTAATGCCGTTCCCTCTAGTAACCCTTTGAAGGTGCTTCGTTTCACACGGCTTGAGGAACCCTTTAAGTTTCTCGTCGCCCCCAAAAAAGCCCGGTGAAGCTGAAAATGCCGTTTAAGGCAATCGGCAAACTCTCTCAAAAAAAGATAGGTAAAATGATAAAGAAGTCCAAAGAATTATATTGAAAAATCAGCAACCAATAAATGAATTGCGACGCATATACACTGAGGAGTATGCGGCAACTAAAAACACTTTCGGTAACACTTTAGACAGAGGTTAACAACTTTTTTTTGTATAAGTAATTAATAATAGCTATTTATACCTTATAATCTTTAGAATCAATGCATTGTTTTGTTGTATCTTTTGCTAGTTGTTCTTAAATAAATAAATAAATTGTATTTAAATAATCTTATTTGTCTTATGTATAATGCAATTAAAAAAGGTGATCAGCGCTATCACGGATCCCTCACGAAATTCGTTACATAATTTAAAGTATGTTTTAGCGACAGTTAAAACTTAATTCTTTCTTAATCATTGAATTGGAAGTATGAAGTAAAAAGATTTTCTTTTGATAAAGAAAAAAATCGAAAGCGAACATTAGAGTAAAGGCTATTTATTACAGGATCATTTAACTTTCTTTTGTACATTTTCAATGCATTAACCTAAATAGGAAATACTTAGGTCGACTGATTATATGAAAAGTAGACAAAATCAACGTTTCGTAGTCCCCCGATTCCTTCTCCAAAACTGGACCGATTTAATTGTTGAATGTCTGAACACAGCGAAAAACTGGCCAATTTTTAATGTTATTGTGGCGGCGTCACCTACCTCATACGCCGCACATTATTCGACACGAAGCAAAACACCTTCTCAACCGTGTCAACAGATGGCGCCACAAACGCATACCAACGACGTCGCCATACTAAGACGATGAATAGTATGAGAAGCCTGCATCGCGATAGCGAAGTTTCACTATCTCCTTCGCTAAATATAGCACCTCCAACTAACATCCATTGGACCTCGGTCCCCGAGCTATACCACCCAGCTCGGAGGAAGATCTTCCCTTTGGCCTTCCTCATTGTGGCTCAAATCCTACCACAGGCTTCCTACAGTGGTGACCCCGACGGAGCACAGAAGCACCTTCAACATCGTCGCAGCAGCACCCATCCATCACTCCTCATCCATCATCTACCTTCGCCAGCAGTCACAGCAAGCCAGCAATCGAGCCACAAGGTTCCACCGCAGCATCTTGGACGACGCTTCCTGGACCTCTGGCACACTCGACGGCATCATCCCGACCTGGTCTCCGCAGCCCACGACCGGTGCATCAATGTCGGCCGCATCACTCCGGCGTGGCAGCCCTGCACACCAGCAGCTCGGACCCACCGTCATCATCACCTGTCTCGACTCACCGCAGACAGGAACTGCACACTGCATCACTGGCAACGCGCCTACACCCCACCCGTCTCGACTCACCGTAGACTGGGGCATCCTGCAGCAGCACTCTCCACTGGCACTTGCAAGCTCTGACGCACTGACTGCTGTGAACACTCACATCGACCTCCGGTCTCAGGGGGGGAGTGATGTGGCGGCGTCACCTACCTCATACGCCGCACATTATTCGACACGAAGCAAAACACCTTCTCAACCGTGTCAACAGATGGCGCCACAAACGCATACCAACGACGTCGCCATACTAAGACGATGAATAGTATGAGAAGCCTGCATCGCGATAGCGAAGTTTCACTATCTCCTTCGCTAAATATAGCACCTCCAACTAACATCCATTGGACCTCGGTCCCCGAGCTATACCACCCAGCTCGGAGGAAGATCTTCCCTTTATCTTTCCTCAATGTGGCACTCTCCCTACCATTACCATCCTACATTATTAAAGGTTTATATCTTTTTTAATAATTAATTTATGAAAAAAAAAACAAAACACACGACACAGCCAAAGCCTTTTTTTTAATTTTTAATGATAAAAGTAATTAAATCGGTTCAGTTTTTGAGGAGGAATCAGAAGACTACGAAACGTTGATTTTGTCAGTCGACCTTAGCGTTTCCTCATAATTTCTGATTAAAGAAGCAAGTCGATGTTCATATTTCCATACAAAATGGCTCATCGAGATTTACAAAAAGTTATTGTAACATACCTACACATGCGAAAACATTAAGACGTAAAGAGATACTTTAGGGGCACTAAAACAATCCACTTTGTTTCAATCTTGGGATGAAATCGGATACTCAGAGGCGTATCATGATAATATTTTGTGGTATATTGTATTACAGGTGAGTAATCCAAATGGGTCAGTATGGTGTAGTCTGAAGGAGGGGAATTTGATTCAAGGAACCTTGTCGTGTCGGTTTTACAGTTGCATTAAAGTACCTACTATAAAAAAAAATGTCTTAAGTGTGAAATAGTAAACATTTGTATAAAATAATAGAGAACTAGGTATATACCTACCTACTACTACTACAGCCCTCCTAGACAAGTAGCACAACGCTAATAGAAGAGAAATTAAATAGGTACGGTACGATAAATAACTAACGATACGTTTATATGACGCTTATGTCAATCCCATACAATAATCATTCTATTTCGTTTCTATTCTATGAGCGTTATGCATAACTTATGCCACTTATCTAGGGGGGCAGATATCAGTAACAATATTTTTTGTGTAAAGTCACATTGATTGTGTGATGTAAGTTTATAAATTGATTGTGTTGATTAATTGTCAAATTCTAAAAATAAGTATGTAAAAAAAAAAACAAAGAAAAAAGGAAAATTTACAGCAGAAAATGATAGTTAAAAAAGTAAACTTTTAATTTAAGGCGATATGTTAATTGTAAGATCGTTAATATCCTACTAATATTATAAACGCGAAAGTTTGCAAGTATGGATGGATGTTTGTTACTCTTTCACGTAAAAACTACTGAATGGATTTTAATGAAACTTTCCTCATATACAGACCATGATCCAGACCAGCGTATAGGATACTTTCTTTTTTTTTTTTTACTTAATCTTCGCAAACGAAGTCGCAGACAACAACTAGTACTTACATAAAACATCATCAGATGGGTAAACTACAGATGAACTGGAATGGAAATGGCAGGAACTTGGGCAGAACTTTGACAAGCAGTCGGTCATCATGGGTTATTTAAAAAAAACTCTGAACAGTTCTATAGAATGTAGGTTAAGTATTTTATTACTTAAAAAAAGAATTAATGATAATATCTTAGCTGATAAGTTTTTATCTAGCGTCGTCGTTCATGTAACTTCTAGTATATTCATCTTTATTCAAACCGCTTACAGATTGATCGTTTTACCACCGACGGATTTACCCACCATACATCCACACAGGAAGCGATTGTTTGACGTAATATCCTTTACCATTACGTACATACATACGCACAAACAGACAGTCACCAAAATAACTTGTACAGAATCAATATACATTCTTGGAACACTGCGGAAAACCGATAGGGTGCCTTTATGGTTTTAAAGTAAAGATTGCGACAAAGTTAACAAGTAGCTTTTGCGAAATGTGTGTCGGTGCATTGTGAGCTTTGTTTCAGTACATTTAAAGGTGATGTTATTTTTTTGCAGTACTATAAGGTGTTATTATGGGTCATCGTTGGTGGTGACACCTCGCAAATAATGTTGACGCGATGTCCGGACCACCGACTAACGGCGGTGCTTTTGATACGCCGAGATGGGAGGGCGACGCCGCTTGAAACATTGTCACTTGTCACCCATTTTGTTTGCGTGTAGTGGAAAAAACGAACAATGTACTGTAATGCCTTACCATGAGCAGACTGCTCTTAAAGCAGTATTGTTGCAGTTCTAACTGCCTCTGTGGTCTAGTGGTAACGACCACCGATCTCAGACACAGAGGTCCCCGCTTCGATTTACTCGGGTTGTGTACTTGGTTTTGTTGGTGGTAGGACTTGTTTTTCCGGCTAGCTAACCAAAACCAACTTATCTAAATATGTTGCCATAACATCAATTTTAGTAACAGTATTGTGTTCCGAAGGAGGGAAAGGCCTCCCCTTTGCCTGCAGTCAGAAAGTAATTGCTGATAATAATTATTATTGTGTTCCAGCAGCAAGAGATAAGATAACCAGGCAGTGCCACAGTACTTGAGGACTGCGGATGAAGTACGCTTCCACCTTCGGCCTTATCATCACTTAACATCAGATGAGATGAAAGCCAAGTAAAATAAATGTTTTGTTGCGGTTGTGAAAACGAGAACCGTGTAGCGGCGTCCTATACACGCGTCTCGTTTTCACAACTGCAATAACACTGCAGTTATAATAAGAGCTGATGGAAAGTTCCTGGACCAAGCCACGTAACTGATCTATCGGTGTTATGACACGTCTTCTTGTGATTCATAAATATACCTAAGCATTAAAATATTAAACTCGTGTATTTTGTTGCGAACTATATAAAGTATTCGGAAAAGTATTGAAAAAAAATCTCAAAAACATTCTCTGCTCTGACATACCGGGTCAGATGTATTTTTTTTTTGTATTTTATCAGTAATGGAAAATTACCTTCTATATGATAGTCTTCTTGGCATTTTCTAATCTTTGACGCTATAAAAGACACGAGCAAAGAAAGCTGAATTCCTTGCTGGTTCTTCTTCTGTTCTGTAGATTTACGAACCGAGATGGCGCGTGACAGAAATAAAGCCTACACTGAATAAAACATTTATTGAATTAGAACTAGTTTCACGAATAAACAAAAGACGTAATTTGTTTCTTAACAAATAAATTAGTTCCAACCCTTTACAGATGAGCAAAAGATAATAGCGGTCATTCGTACACACGCCTGCATATCGGACTACCACAAACTGTCGAATTTGCTCAATAGAATTTGAACTTTATGTCTATAACATAATATGGTTGATCATTTAAAAAAAAGTAATAAAGAAATGACAGTTTTGGATAGGTTGATGAGCAGGCATTTGTCGTTATCTCAGGAGCTTACATTGGGGTAAGAAAACTCCCGCCCAGCTGCTTCCGCCCACCTTCGACTCTGCTGTTTTTTCTTTTTCTTCAAGTTTTATCCAGCCATGTATTGGAATGGAATACCTGCTCGCATTTATTTTTAACTAACGGCCTATCCCGGCTTCGCACGGGTGGACTTTTTTTTTATATAGCCAATGTTACTCAGCGCTAATGTAGCATTCTAATGGTTAAAGAATTGTATAATCGTCCAGTAGTTTTTGAGTTTATTCGTTACAAACAAAAATACAAAGCTTTCCTCTTTATAATATTAGTATTGGTATGATATGCAATTTGTTCTGATGTTTCGAATTCTGCTAAGGCGGCCACGGATAGATTTGAAGTGTTGGTAATTTTAAAACTTGCTTAAGATTAGGTACTCTATAACCACTAATGTGCTCCAAAACCAATGTCAATTTAAAAAAATATACTAATATGTTCTGAATAGCTGAGAAATAAGTACCTACCTGAGATTTTGTTTGCGATCTAGTAGCATGTTGTCTTGTGGTGAAAAGTGTCCTTCTATGAACGAAAGGGAATTTCCTATAAATAACCGCCCTCGTTTATTTTCTTGCCGGTTGTTTTTAGCACCAGGTCTCCCGCTGTAGACTTACGAGCCAATAGCATAGCTACTTTCAATCTCAATACAAAAAAGAAAGTTTTAATTCTAGCCCACCACCAACCAACTCACCTACCGAAACCCTTCATCATCCAATATTATGCTAATATAAGTAACTTTTACAGAAACACCTAAATCATCGAGCTATGTCGACGAACCGATATGTGCCTGACATGACACACCTTATTTATACCAGTCTGCGTGACGTTGGCATAAAGGGATGCCGCCACAATGCCAGGACAGGACCGAGCATGTATACAGTATACAGCGAGCATTAAACATCTATAGACAGCCCATTGAACATGTATAAACGCAGCGGAGACCATTCATCTCGACGCACTGTTTCAAGATACTCATAATTCCAACGTTCGATGCCGTTAAAAATATATTCGTGATTGCTTAGCGTTGAAGTTGTGTTTTCGTTGATTCGGGGGAGGATTTAGTAATGGTTATCGGTAGATTTATCACTGTCATTTAAGTTTGCGTAAGCTTGTAGCGACTCAGTCGACTGAATTGAGTTTGCGTTTCGTAGTCCCCTGATTCCTCCTCCAAAACTGGACCGATATAATTATTTTTTTCATTAAAAATTAAAGTCTTTTTTTATACTTAGCACGGCAAATGGCTCCACACCACCTGATGTTAAGTGGAAATGAAGTCCAGACGCGAAGACAGAGTGCAGCGTGACAACAACGCAGCATCAGTCAACTTCACTCTGCCGGCCCACAAGGTGCTTCTTCACGCCTCGTTTGAAGGACCCCATATCATAGGAAAGCGGGAAAACGTGTGCTGGTAGACTATTCCATCTTTTGGAGATGTGACAAAGAAACGAGTCACAAAATTTTTTTGTGCGCGATGGGATATGTGTGGCAGTGAAGCGATGACTCCGGAGAGCAGCACGTGTACTCCTATGGAGGAAGGGAGAAGGTGGGATAAGGTCAAAGAGTTCTTTAGAGCACTCGCCGTAGTATAAGCGATAGAAGACGCTGAGTGACGCTATATCTCTACGCAATTGCAGGGGTTCGAGAGTATTAGTGACCTCTGCATTGCCGATAATGCGTACAGCGCGACGCTGCAATCTGTCTAAGGCATCGAGAAGATACTTTGCGGAACCATCCCAGATGTGCGAGCAATACTCTACGCAAGACCGTACCTGTGTCTTGTACAAAAGACACAACTGGTCAGGCGTAAAGAATCGCCGCACTCTGTTCAGGACACCGAGTTTTCGTGAGGCTATTTTGATCACGGCTTCGATGTAGTCCTTTTGATTCAGATCGCAGCGAATCGTCATACCGAGCATGTTGATATTGTTCTGCAGGCTTAGAGATGTGCCCTGAAGTTTGGAAAAGGAAGGAATGGTGACTTTTTGGCCGTAAACGCACTTCTTGGCATTGAACTCAACCAGATTATTGGAGCCCCATTAGATATGAGGTCCAATACCCGATTGAGCTCAATGACAAGATTCACTCGTTTCTCCTTAGTCTCGACTCGCCCAGCCGCAGGGTGACCGTTACACCCACCGTGCTTTGGCTGTGTCCCTATGTTTTGCTTTATAATCACAGAGGAGCTCGAAATGATAAATTTTTGGATGACCGGCCCTTGCGAATGTTGCTTAACCTCAGCACTCGCAGACTGTCTGTCATTTGTTGCTGATGACTGAAGTCAGTTGCTGGCCCCTATTTTTAATGATTAAATGACAAAAATGTCGATCGTTGGGTCTACTTGGACAATGGTTTTAGAGCACATTAGTGGTTATAGAGTACCTAATCTTAAGCAAGTTTTTAAATTACCAACACTTCAAATCTATCCGCCTTAGCAGAGTTCGAAACATCAGAACAAATTGCATACCATACCAATACTAATATTATAAAGAGGAAAGCTTTGTATTTTTGTTTGTTACGAATAAACTCAAAAACTACTGGACGATTTAAACAATTCTTTAACCATTAGAATGCTACATAAGCGCTGAGTAACATAGGGTATATTAAAAAAGAAGTCCACCCTTGCGAAGCCGGGACAGGCCGCTAATTAAAAATAAATGCGAGTAAGTATTCCATTCCAATACATGTCTGGATAAAAGTTGAAGAAAAAGAAAAAAGAAAAAACAACAGAGTCAAAGGTGGGCGGAAGCAGCTGGGCGGGAGTTTTCTTACCCCAATGTAAGCTCCTGAGATAACGTACACATGCCTGCACATCAACCTATCCAAAACTGTCATTTCTTTATTTCTTTCTTCATTAAATGATCAACCATATTATGTTACAGACATAAAGTTCAAATTCTATTGAGCAAATTTGACAGTTTGTGGTAGTCCGGTATGCAGGCGTGTGTACGAATGACCGCTATTATCTTATACTCATCTGTAAAGGGTTGGAACTAATTTATTTGTTAAGAAATAAATTGCGGCAGTTGGACACAGGTGCCGCTACCTTAATTGTTATATTTTCAAATAGACGTTATTTTTCTTTTGGTTGTCTACACAGTACATAACAGAGGTCTTGCCAAAGGCCTACAGCCTTGGGTTTATCAAGGGTTTAACCCTTAATAGGGCTTTGGCGATATATTGGGCAACTCAAACATGATGTGCCCGTTATAGATAAACAGCAATGCGCGAGTGTGAGTCTTGGTTTTGCAAGCCAAAATAGACCAAATTATATGTAAGCGCTTTCACCCAGAGGATCAGTCTTCTTGTTTGCCAATTTCTAAGGTAGGTATTTCAAGGTAGAGTTAGCAGTGGTAATGGATGGTAAGCTAAGACCTAAAAACCTCTAATCTAATACAATTTCAATGCAAAATTAAGGTTTAAGAAATTAGATTAGAAAGTTAAATTCCGATAGACTGAGACGTCAATTAAGTTTTAATGACAATTAAATATCTTGCCGTCTCTTTCTTATGTATAGTGCTAAATAGAGAAGGAAAGACATTTAATTGTCATTAAACTTAATTGACGTCTCTGAGTACGGCAGTAAGGGCTGATTTTTCAATCGTCAGTTAAAGTTTATTCACTGAATAATTTTGACATAATGACAGATTCTCCTTAAAAAATATGTCACAATGACAATATTATTCGTTGGATAAAACTTATCTGAGGATTGAAAAATCGGGTCTAAAGAGCAAAAAACAAAACGAAATTTTAAAAGCAAAAACGTCACTGATAAAGAAGTTTGTTTCAATGGAGTCTGTAACACTGTGAGTTACAAACCTATTTGTTACGAAACAATTGAAACCTACAAACAGTGAACGCAAGGAGAGCGCAAAGCCAAAGTGTCGCTTATAAGTTGACTCGAGTTTCAGAGTAATCGTGTGTCCGTCATGTTTCAGCGCGGTGCCGCGGGCGCTCCGCCGGCCGGCCGCCGCCGTGGGAACGGCCGGCAGACTACGCCTCGAAGCTTCGGAGCACAAAATAAGGAGACTGCAAAAGGCAAGCTTCATACAAACGCGCTCGAGCAACTCACACATAGACAACCTCTCAAGGAGATACTCCAACCGATACTTCAGAAGGCTAACTTCATACAAACGCGCTCGAGCAACGCACACATAGACAACCCCTCATGGGCACGGAATCTCGCAACAGCAGCGCTCGGACTGTTCCGAGATCCGTGTCCGTGCAAAGTGTCTATGTGTGAGTTGCTCGAGCGCGGTATATAATAAGCTAACCTTCTGGCTCCTCCTTATTTTCTGCTCGGAGAGTCACTTGATCCAGACTTATGTTATCTGCTTGGCCTTACGCAACAGATAAATTGTACCGGCATTTCCTATTCACTTCATTCGGTGTCAGTAAAATAGAATATAAAGCATCTGTGAAGGAGGTGTAAGAAAATTTAAATAGGCTGTATTGAAAGAAAGAGTGACAAAGTACCTACCTATAATTGCAAAGTATAAGAGTGTAGAAATAAACATACAAATAGCTGAAGAACAACGAAAAAGACGCAAAAGCAAAACTGAAGTTTGACAGCTAATTTATAAAATATAGAAAATAATTTTGTATAGAAAAACAAGTATTTACTACGTAACGCATTTCACTACAACTTGCAATGATATTGATTAATTTTTTAGTAAAACTTACGTTGTCACATATGGTATCACTATATTTTTTATTTTATTAACGGTGAAGGTTTGCATTTAAAAAGATAGAATTGAATTATTATCACTCATTAAATTATTATCAATGCGTTGTAATAGAAAATTAGACTTTTATTAGGCTAGTTTTCTATTACAACGTCTTGAGCTTTGAGGGTCAATGTCTAACAATGTCAATCTGAAGCAAACTGGTTAAAACTTACCTTACCTCCAATTACCTAGTATATATATATTTATATAGTATATATATATATATATATATATATATATATATATATATTGTGTAGGTTCTTATTATTGAAAAAAGTTGCCTTCTAGCAATGTGTTGTGTTGGTCATACAAACAGTGAGTATGAAACATTATAGTCAACCTAACAGCTACAAACCTAAAGGAATAAAACTACTAATTAACATCCTTCATAATTATATTAATTTGTAGCCAACAACTAAAACTACCTATATCAGAATTAAATTTTCATACAACTTAGAAACATATCCAAGATTAATGTTCGCAAGGCATCCAGACCAAAAAACAAGGAGCTTATCCAACAACGGATTCTTTAAATGTTCAAAATGGCTCCAATTCTCAAAACAAACGAACAATCATACGAATGCAATAAAACTACAGCAAGAGCTATGCAAAACACGTACACAGGGGCATTCTGTTTATACAGACTCTGCAGGGCACCTCGTGCCTTAGATATTTTATGACTGTCTCGACCTAGACTTGGCTTAGAACTTGTATTTATGCCTCACAAATTTGAACCGTAAGTCAAAGGCGTAATGACTAAATACGATTAGGTTTTTTAAGTGCATCCGTGTCAAAGGTTAGACTGCTAACCGAAAGAGGTTCAATTATAGAGTTTGCTGGGAAGCTTTAAATGACTACTGATTGTGTTATGTTTATCGCTATTATTTCGCATTAATTGGTTAAAGTTGTTTACATTTATTGATTGTTAAGGATATGATCTAATCGGCAAGGCTATTTTAACTAAAGTCTAAGAGAACTCGTAACATGTCGTATCTTATCCCAAGCTTTTAGCTTCAATACCGATCCGATCCGAACCCTTCACCCGATCCGATCCGAACTCTTCGCCCGATCCGATCCGAACCCTTCGGAGAATCTAGTAGGGCACGGGGACGCGCACTAGTGCGCGATGCCGTTCCCTCTAGAAAACCTTTGAAGGTGATTCGTTTCACACGGCTTGAGGGACCCTTTACGTTCCTTACCGCCCCCAAAAAAGCCCGGCGAAGCTGAAAATGCCGTAGAGGCAATCAGCAATCTCTCTAAAAAAAAAAAATTTTGGCTTCAACAAGCTCAACTATTCCGATCACCGATATACTGATTATGTGGCCATCGATCCACATTTTACTAGGCCAAGAGACGAATTGAATGAATTTTCAACCATCTCTAGCCCACAAACGGTATCGCTATCTTCTCTAGTCCCCTCTAGCGGGTCGTTGCGATGGTAGAATTCGGTGCTTGCTGTTCGAGGTCCCAAGCAGGTAGTGTGGGGGTAGTGATACTGGGTTTCTTAGTGTTCCTAACCACTAAAAGACTTACTACCATGTCTCCTGCGGCGGAGGAGAAAAGAAGAGTCCCACACAAAGAGGGACGGGGCGACGCGCATTATTTCTGTAAACAAACGTGCGGCCGGTTTTATTTAGTATGAATCCGCTTTCTTTTAGTTTTGTGCTTCAAATACTACTTAGCTTTAAGTCCATTGTTTTATTATATTTCATGCAAATAAAATCAAAATAAAGAAAGCAATTTTTGCAAATGACCGAATTGCGACTTGTATCTAGAAAATGGATGGGTGGATATGCAAATGTTTTTTTTTATTTTAATTAACGTTCACCAACCTAGTACAAGACGTAGTTTAGTTATTCTCATTTTTTCACAGACGACAACTGACCATTTTTTAGCTAGACCATCACGTATGAGTAACGTTTCCCATACCGCTCCCAACGAACATTTTTCATTCACAACCGCACTAATAGCGTTCAATTCATTAAATGCTTCACGTTGCTTGTGTCAGCGATTCTTCTAATTATCACAGCATCTTTTCCGACACCAATTTATGTTAGCGAGCCACAACACTATTCTCAACCTTACTCCACAGAGATACATTTCAAAGTTGACTTTGTGGTACCGTAACTTTGTTTTGCCCGTCTATACAAATATTCGTCACGGTGGAACAACCGATGATATATAAAAAGAAACGATGATCGCCATGTGCGGCCTAATTAAGATATGCATCCGATGCGCCAGCCCTCTGCTTTGAAACACTATTGTCCCTAACTAACATGAAAGAGATTGGACGCGTAGTATAATATAAAAATAAAGGGCCAGCCTTATTGTCATGGTGGAAATTAAACATAATTCCTTAGAGGCGTTCATTTTTAAGATCTATAGCGTTTCCTTTATTTTTAAGATGGAGATGAGATAATGATTTGTTGTTGGTACCTACGCCGTAACACTGTTTATCGAATTGCAATATGCTACTAAAAAGGTACAGGTCATGTAGGTACCTACAGATAATTTTCCATTTTAATACAAAAAGCGGCAGATACAACGTATTTCCCAAGTTTTTCATTTCGAGTAATAAACGGTAGTTACGGATTAACATCAACAAACAGAGATGTTCGTCTATTACTCGTACTCCGTTCAATCAATCAAACAACGAAAATAGCATTCAAACATCCGCTTTCGTGAGTTCAATGGTGGATTTTTTACTAGGCGTGTGCCGGCGAACATCATAAACACCACATTTGCATCCCAACCGAAGCCCACCGCAGAAACCACCTCAATCGATCGCTAAAAAAATCCATCGCATTATACTCGCGCAACTAACTATATAGGATCCTTTGGAAGTATACGGCCTAAAGGAACCGTCCAAACACTTATAATTTGAACCTTATGCCGGTTAGATAAAAGCTATGTCGGATGAAGGGGCGCGATCATTGAAGCTGTTCTGAGCGAACAAGATTCCTATACAATAATACGTGCACTGGGCCGGCGCGCGCGCAGTCTGATCTGACCACTACTGTGCATTTCCCACGGGCGGCGTAGTCTTCCATCCCGCTTGTTTTGTATAGCGGCGTCTCTTTCCCGTCTGATGGACTGCCGCTCTTTCGTTAAACGCAGCACACCCACACACGGTGTCGGTATTTCAGTTTGTTCCGAGGTGGAGACCGACATAGATTACGTCAGCCCACGGGTTAGGAGTTTGTTATCGATGTAGCACCACGCTTGAACGCCCAACCCTATGCTTTGGTCCCTCAAATTGCAGGATATATATCAATTTATGATATGCGCGCCGGTTTCAGAGTTCGCTCTATTAGACGTAGGTATTAGATTAGAACAAACACGTAACTTGATAATTATGATATATTTTATATATGATATATCCAGTTGCGTTTACTTTACTTAATACAAGCACCTAGATCTGAATAAAGTATTTTATTGGACGACCTCCGTAGCCGAGTGGCTTGCACGCCGAACTTTAGGCGGCGCTAATGAGGTCCCGGGTTCGATTCCCGGTCGGGTCAATGTTGAAAACGCACTTTTCGATATTGTGTCGGGTCTGGGTGGTTGTGGTACCTTCGTTGTTTCTGATGTCCATGAAACGAGTGCTTTAGCTACTTACCTTGGGATCAGAACAATGTACCTATGTGATGTTGTCTAAATATTTCAATGTACCTATACGAGTAATGTTCTCGAAGACTTTAGAAACAAACGCATAATTTTAATTATTTCAATTGACAGCATAGACCAGGGTATCCCCCAACTATGGGTCGCGACCCATTGGTGGGTCGCGAGCGAATATTGAGTGGGCCCTGCCTGTAGAACGACACACCAACCGACCAAGGCAACGGCCGGGCGGGTTGATGTGTTTTTATTTAAAAACTTTGTTTGTTATTTGAAAGTCCTTTATTCATATTGGTAACGGTTACATTTTCTAGAGGTGGGTCCCGAGTTTGAGTTTGAGTAGCCCATACAACTTTGGGAACCCCTGTCATACACCATTTTCTTATGTGGTAGCAGGTAGCAGGTCTTGTTACGACTTAAATAGCTCTTGATTTTTTCTAGTATAATAAGTAAGTAGGTATGTATGTAAATGTAGACTGAACTCATTTATTTATTAAAGAATGGAATTATCGGTAATTTAGATCGTGAGTGTCGTGAAATTGAAATTTCACAAACCTTCCGAAAACCACATTACTAAATCCTAATCGTAAAATAGCTCTTATTAGCGGTTTATAGAAGACCTACTTTCAAAAAATTATTGTTTGATTAGTTGATATTTACATTCTTTATTGATATTATTAAAGTAAAGAAATGCTATCAATATTAAATGGTTTTTGTTGAAGCAACGGAAACTCAGGAGTTTCCAGAATTGCATTACGAGGGTATATAGTAAATACAAGTGTAGGTACCTAGGCTAATGGCACCATTTCTTTTTTTTTGGAGTTTGCTGATTTCTTTAGACGGCATTTTCAGCTTCACCAGGCTTGTTTGGGGGCGGCGAGAAACTTAAAGGGTTTCTCTAGCCGTGTGAAACGAATCACCTTCGGAGGTTTAATAGACGGAACGGCGTCTAGATTCTCCAAAGGGTTTGGATCATCGCCATAAAATGACATTAGTTTTCATTGAAATTTTACGAGATGACAAGTAGGAAGCAGTTGGTCTGTATTCAATTGTTATTAAAGACGTAAATCAGTTGCTGACCCCTACTTTTTAAAAATGTCGATCACTAGCTCCTGCCAGGAGGATCCTACTAACCACTTTGAAAGGCCAAATCAAATCAAAACGAGAGACTGTAGGCACCAAGAAGTAAGAAAAAAAACTAACTAGACACTGCAAAACTTTAAAGTCAAAAAATATAAATACATAATTTATCTTAAGAAAAAATATCCAAATATTTAAACTTAACAAATTTTACAAAATTATAGGCCGTTAGAATCGATCCAGATAAAACTATTTCGCCCAATTAACAGAAACGCTTTGCATTGGCAGGCAATAATCTAAGAGACAAGATAAAAATTTCTCACCAATTTCAAGTTGCGAGACCGTGTGTAATAGTGCTCCATTTTAGCAGTGTCTACCCTTCAATTCCCGGTTCCTTAGATCGTGATTAACTTCTAATTCTCCATCCATTACTGGCAACAGTGAGGATCGTTAGAATCTTTTAGAACGCGACCGGCAATGGTTTGCAAGGAGTGTGGAGATCCCATAGTGGTTAATGCGGTTAGCATATCTTAATACTTGGTTGTCTAATTCCCAGCTGTCTAAGAGTGCATGCTCCGCACGTCTCCTGTCAAGACTAGCCGCCGGCGCAGACTTCATTGCGGCTAATTAGAGCGAAATATTTCGAGCACAGATTAGTTTCTCATCTGCGAGACTGTCTGTATAATAGCGGCTATTTGAGGTCACCATTCATCGATAGCCTTCTTTTACCAAAAACCTAAATAAGAATAGGTATTTTTTTATTTTTAAGCAAGATGAAGATTCTGTTGTTTTATTTTTACAGACTACAAAAAAAGAACAAGGTTCTCAATCCTATATATTTCTTTTGCTTTTTTAAATGTTTATTAACGCATACCTATCTCCGTCATCTATACACCGATTTAGATGCTTATTTTTATTATTTTTAATCTTGTACTAAATCGTTTATGAGGGATTGTTATTATTACACAACATTTGTGTTTTGTTGAAAAAAAATTCACGAGCAGGATTTGAACCTGCACGCTTCTGACATACCGGGTCAGGTGCTCTTCCACCTTATATTATCTTCGAAACAGCATTTAAACAATTGATTTGGCGTATATAAAAAATAAAACAATACATTAGCCTCACGAAACACCTTTATTTTGGCACATAAGTATCATAAACATACAAAATTACTTTCAATTTCAAATCAGACGGTGGGCTTAAACTTAGGTATTATTCTTAATCCGACGGTAATTAATCAGTAAACCGTAAGGAACAGATAGACCTTCAAAATACTTATTTACTACCATGAAGCACTTGACCTTCAATAATTATTCACCTAATCTTACAATAAGGCCGAAGTTGGAAGCTTTTCCACTCTAAATCCTCAATCACTTAAGGCGAGACAGAATGTGCGAGTGTTCCTACAGAATGGTTAGGTAAACAGTTTATGTTATTGTATCTTATTTATCGCATACAATTAACAATAACATGTACTTACATAACCTTCAAATATTTAATACACTTTGAATAAGCACCACATGCTGACATTATTTATTATATACATTAATACAAAAAATATTAAGACTACTTATAGAAAAATGCTTTTTTTTAATGAGTTGGCAAATTACGGTTCCATTTGATGTTAAGCAAAAGCAGTGTCCAGAGGCGAGAAATTTTTACACCTTACAGATACGCAAGATACACCTCGTCTATAAGTCCATGTGAGAAATTGTAACATCTACATTCTACACCAGATCTAGTAAAACTACTGTGAAATATGATGTCAACACCATCACGACGATGGCGACGTTAGATACAATTTTGGCCACGCTCCACCTTCAATTTTGCAGGACACTGAAATCGAGCATTAAACGCCTCGCAGTTTAATTTTATGCACGTTATTTTTAATAGAATTGATTTTAGAGAATTGAATATAGCGAATTCCGTTTTTATACCAACAATATCATAAGTTTTATTTATTGTATTTTATTGGTGCTTATTCATAGCTTTAACTTTTATCACCATCATCACCAGTTCATTTTATGTCCCCACTGCTGGGGCACGAGCCTTCCCTATGGATGGATTTTTTAACGTTTGTTTTTTTGTTTCTGGTGATTTTTTTAACGACTGCTAACTCAGCCGGCTATACATGCCTTCCGTTCCGAAGCACTGAAGAACATGAGTTGGTACATTTTTGGTCACCCATCTGATGACCGAAAGTTTTCGCCTTTGCGAAAGTTGCTTAACCTTAGCAATCGTAGACCAGGCGCTTTAGCTACTGCGCCAACGAACATCTCTCCGCTTTAGCTTTAGTCTTCATTAACTTTTAATAATCGAATCATCATATTATCATCATAATTAGTTTATATTCTTGATAATAATCAGCTTTCAAAGACGGTCCGCGCTTGATACGTCCTTCATCTATCGTTGTCCGTGTCAAAGCTCGTAGCATGTTTCATACTAGCTCATATATTTGTTCCGGCCGCTTGTCACTGCAGCGATTCGCTCGGGAAAAAGGCCAAGGCTTGTCAACTGGTGGCGTGCTTCATACAACCCCATACGTTTCTTTAAGTCACTCGTCGCTTAGACTTTTGCCGTCACTCATAGCGATACGATCTTAGCCAGGCCGTCACGATTTACAAATTGCTTAATTTTTAATCGAACTGCCCTAACTACCGCCTGTTTTAGAAGCAATGTGCTATATACACATTAAGTTTAGTAGGTACTTGAGGTTTGACAATTCTCTGATGACTTTGGCTATTATGCGGATCAAATCAACCCCGCAAAGAACCCGAAAGCAATGTGCTTTTCTTTCAATAACGTAAAACGAAGTCAAGAGTAAGTGAGGAATGTAATATCGTCACCAAATACAAAGTAGGTATACCTAATATAATAAAAAGATGGAATACAGTGTTACAAAATAACCATTTCAAAATCTAAATGTCTAATGTATTTCTTAATCTAAAGGCTGACTCTTCAATCCCCGTATATAATAAAGAAAATACAGAAAAGGACAACACATTTACAAAATGGCCGTATAATATAGCATCAAGGGTGCTTTTTTTAATATTACACATGCCCTTGAGAATGAAGAATAACAATATAATATACACTATGAAATATTATTAGGTAGGTACACACTGTTGGAGTATTTAACAGTGTCAAAATATTCACCAGTAAGTTCGACTACAATTGAGTTTAACGTAATATAATTGATAGAATAGAATAGAATAGAAACGTTTTTATTAACATACACACTTAGTCATTGTGTGAGAATTAACATCACCGGTTCAAATATAGAACCCTAAATTAATGTCATATCAAGGGATCGAAAATTTACATAGTTTCCCATATAATGTCTAGATAGATACGATTTGTTGGAAATATACAATAGTTCTTTGTACAAATCAATGTTAAGAATTAAACACATACTCAACATAATCAACTAAACGAGAGTAAATATGATATCTAAAAGAGTTTCTAGCGAGATTCTAGCTCTTTTACAAATCAAAAAGTTTTGTGCCCATTAAAGTAACATATTTAAACTAAATAATTAATAACTATAGTAAAATTTAAACACTGAAAAAAGACGATAACCTCAGGCGGGAATCGAACCACGCAGGCAGCGCATTAAGGCAGCCGCCCGGAATGCGGAAGGTGCGTGGTTCGATTCCCGCCTGAGGTTGTCGTCTTTTTTCAGTGTTTAAATTTTACTTAAGTATATTTAAGCGTTAATAAAACGCTAAAATATATAAAAAACACTTAATAAGTATAGGTCAAATCAATAACTTTATTATAATAGATGATGACACTTGAAAAATACACATTATAAGAGTTTTTAATTGGAGCATAGTTTAGTTTCTCGCCACCACAAAAGTCTGGTTTAACTGTGAAGACAAACAGCGGCCAACAGCAATTTCTTTGCAAAACAAACGTTCTTTAGTTTATGGTGTTTCTAATAAGAATTAAATTAGTGAATCAAAGTAGTGTTCGCGTAAACTTTAGAAAACAATAAAAAATTGACTGTAAAAAAAACCTACAACAAAAGAATATCATATATATCACATGTTTAACTAACTCACAATGATTATTTTATATTAACTAGTGGTTGTCAAATCATATAATTAGTCAAATCGTATGTAATTCTACAAATATCAAAGTATAAGTACTTAGCGTCGCAATACATGCATAAGGCTTCAGACACGAGAACGAGCGTCTAGCGACGCGGCGAGCGGATTTCTAGTTTATTGGGAGTTATAGGTACAATAAGAATTTTACATTCACAACTGTAGTTTCTAATAATGCCTTTTTATTTATTTTATTCTTCTTTTTTGTTTTCGTTTACTTTTAAGAGTAATTAAACATTATAAAACTTGTAAACAGTAGTTGCATTTATTTTTATTTTTATAGGTACCACGACAGTCACGACGATAGGAAGAACGCAATTAACATCCATTCACTGCGTCGTAAGACGCCTTTGACCGCAGCCGAGCAGTAAGGTAGCAACTCAATGTCTTCTGCTGTCAATACAGACACAATAGAATTTTATTTTATCTAGCACCAAGCAGACGAAAGGTTAACCCTCAGGTTCTTACAAATAAACAAAGAATAAGCTGCGAAAAGTTATTCCGTGTTTTGTTCCTGTCGCGTAAACTTCATTTCAAATTAGAGTAAAAAGAGACTAAACACTATTCGGACCATATTCTTTGTTTATTTGTAAGGCACTTAAAGTTTTACAAAAAAATACTGCTATTGAAGTTTTTTATATTATCGTAGTGCGCCTGCTAGCCATATCATTATACGGAGCCATATTTCAAAATTAATACCTAGTATTAAGGCTACTTTCCACTTAATAGCTTAAATAATGTTGAACATTTCAAAGCTACTAGAACTTGAGCAAGTAATTTCATGACATGTCTAGGCAAATCACAACAGACGACCACTTTCTTTCAATAGTTTAACTTACTTACATTAAATCATTATGTCTAGACTACTAGTAAACAGGCGATAGCAGTTTTTTTATTGCGTATTATTTGTATGACTCTTTACTAAAACTATTGACAACTTCAACTTAGAAAGACACATATTTTATCAATCAATCGTTCGGAAGCATATCACTTGCATTGAGCACAATAAGGACTAACTAGGGTGAGGTTAAAAACTGACATAGGGATACAAAATTGTTGTGATTATATAAGAATATGACAATTATTATGTATAATTCAGTTACACTGAAGTGCCAAATTTATTATTACTGTTCCTACCAAATGCAATGTCATGTCTGTCATGTCTTAACATAATTTTATTACGTGCTTAATTCACTACACTCCCTGTAATTATATAAGGTACTTAAAACTTAAACAACTTTCTTGTCACAGGTGATTCAATACGTAACTCTCTTTAAAGAAGCAATTTCTAAATGAATATTATTATTATGCCCAACCAAATTCAATCAGAATCAGATTATTTATTTGTGAGATGTAGGTTAGTATACAATGATAAAAGTTGTCATTGTTGGTTGCACTACACTTCCACGTTAAATAAGACGTAATAATTAAAATATTTTTTTACAGCCAATCTTAGATAAGTAATCTTGCAAACAATACAATTTTCGTAAGAGTTGTATACAATTCCGGAATGTCAAAATACCAATTATATATTTTTTTCATTCTCCAATATAATAATCCAAATATATCTCAAATATAAACATAATTATAGTTATATCAATTGTTAAGTGACTTTTATCGGCACGACAACGTACTAATTAAAACTAGTAGAATCACCCGATAATAGAAAGTTAATAGATTTTTAAGAACGTCATATATTGAAATCCGAGCATTAAAGAGTACAAAATATGTATAATTAATTCGTTTTTAAATCGAACGTTGCAAATGCTTTTCTAAAACTAAACGATAGTCTCCGAAAACAACACTTACTGTCTATAATAAACTAAAATCTAATCTAATCTTTCTAAATCAAAAAAAAATATTGTTCAGTCATCTATAATATAACTTTGATAATCGACTTAAATGTATTTTCTTAAAAAAAGTAACAGACGACCAGTGGGCCTAGCACAAACTGGTATCGAATTCGTACAGCAAACGCTAAGCCGTGTTAATGTAAGAAATTCTTTTATTTTTTATTAAGTTTAGTTTGTTCCTTAAGGAACACAAATTTTAGAAAATAAAACAAAACCGCAGACATGACTCTTCACTTTCCCGCCAAGAAGTCCGTAAATGGAACGTGAATGTAAGAAATTCTTTGAAATGACATCTGTCAAATGTTAGTTCCATTTACGGACTTCTTGGCGGGAAAGTGAAGAGTCATGTCTGCGGTTTTGTTTTATTTTCTAAAATTTGTGTTATGTCGAATATTAATGTGAAATAATGGTGGATTATTAACCGTTAAGTGTTCGTGAGTGTGCATGAGTGTTGGCAAATGAAACAAAACAGTGCAATGTTACTTTTCAAATTCTCACAAGAAGTCTGCGTGAGGACTTAGTAAAGCCCCACATCTTTACTGAGATACTCGAGGGGTAATATCATTTCTCACTTCCCATTTCTATTATCATTCATCATCATCAATATAATATTGTTTATTTATGTATTACAATGAAATTAAGAAACTAATGACATGGCAGCATGGTCTATGACCTTAGCCGGTTCCATAAGGAACAAACTAAACTTAAAAAAAATAAAAAAAGTTCCATTTACGAACGTAATGTATAGAATAATATTCATGAACGAAAAAAATTGCGTACTTTAACGTCGGAGGCCAAAACCCACTTCAGGTCGCTGAGCCAGCGAAGTAAGTCAGTAAGTACGTATTCCTAAATGCGTTTTAAGATTCAGATTCGATAATAGGTTCGTGGTAGGCCCGCATACTTTTTCACTTACAAAAAGAACAGTTTGTCGGATAGCGCTTCGGATGGCTGCTGGTGTATATTTTCTCCGACTAGATACGCTAGCTTATGTGCGTACTGGCATGGAGCCGGGACGCGAACAGTGCCAGGCCAGTTGTAGTACAAATGGCACATTTTGTATGTCAACCTTTGACATTGGTCGGGCGTCATCCCGCTGTCGTCGTGGACTACCACGTAGTGAGTTGGCGTTACTGTACCTTGGTTGACCTTCTGCGATACTATGAGGAAATCGTACCTGTGAAATAATAATATAATGTACATACTTTAAATAAGCGCTTCAATACAGACGCTTAATTTATTCGGGTAAGCTTACTTACTACTTACTTACACTTACTTGACGTTAGTGGTTTTAACGCCAAAAGTGGGAGCGCATTTCATCCGAAATCCTCAAATACCGAGGGACTGGTTACCTATTAACTGACGGAGCGAGAAATGGAATATTTATAACATTGATGTTATGGTGATATACTTATATTGAATATATAAAATATAACAACTCTGTTTTTCTGAGGTCGTAGTGTGATGGGTCCTATGTATATAAAGGCCAAAGTGCAAAATCATAAATTTTAAAAAGTCTGTATGTACTATGGCGGCCACATACGCTTTACCAGTTTAAAGGCGAAAATCCTTTGCACCGCGTCGCTCGCTTTTAATATAAGTTACAACGGCGGCGGCGATGCGCGTGCACGCGATTTGTTCTTCAAACCGGTAAAGCCTTCGAGACCCCCATAGTACATCTGCTGGGAATCAAAACTGGGGCATACTTAGTCATATCTTTGTCCAGGCGGTGGGGATGATGCTAAAAGTTCATCCTAAGCACAAACAGATGAGTACCTATTAATGTTTTAATGTGTTATATTTTTAATATTTATAATGTTAATAATATAGAGCACAGGAGATAATATCTTAAAAAGTTATGACTTTGCACTTGGCTCTTATACATAGAACCCATCGCAATATCCTCACTAGATGGCGCTGCTTCGAAATCATACAAATTGCAGTTACTTCTAACACAGTAAATTAAATTAATAAATTAAAAAATAAATTATTTAAATCTGTCGAATTATCAAATTATAGTTCAAAAGCTTTCGACACAAACTTATAAGTATAGGTATCATATTATTCTTATCTATGATACCATAGGATATCTTACATTGATATAATAGTATCTACTTATAGTTAGCGTTATTAAACTCTTTGTTTCTTAGTTTATAATGGATCGCGAAAGTGTAAATGTGTTACCAATATGCTATTACAAATAATTCACTCACCAGTCGCGTCTCGTAATAGCGTGGTCGACCACAGTCCCCGGGTACGGGTTCTCAAACCCGCGGCCCGCTTTCATGAAGATACGCGTGTTGATCCGCTTCTGGACGACTACGTATGTGAGAGTGGGCTTGTAGGTGACACCGACGAGGGAGAAGCACACCTCCAGTTGGGGAATCTCGTACTCTTTCACCAATTTCAATTGGCCGTCGCCTACACCGTCTCTGTAGGTGCGAGGTTACTGTTAGCTTTAACTATCATTTGCTAGCAAAAATACGAATAGTTTTCTAACCGTTCAAACCCATTTTTAATAGCCTGCCGCAGCATCAAAAGTCCGCATTTCAATTTGTTTTTTTTTTTCAGTATAGATTATAGTAATACAAACAACATTTTGTTTTACACAATTCTTTGATAAGTTGATAGTTTCCCAGAAAAAAAATATGTATTTTTTTTGTATGGAGAAAATCTGTTTTTGATTATTTTTTTTAATTGTGTGAATATGTTAGGTGTTTGGCGTATATACTATGGTAGTACAAGGTGACGCGAACCTTTAAAAAAACGCGAGATTTACGATGATGAAAATTTAAATTTTATTTCATACCTTTTATAATCAATGCAGCTTTCTATTTAATAAATAAATGGTTTTTGGCTTTCTGTTAATATTATTTCATTTTTAGGTAGGTAATAAAAAAATTGCAAAAAATATAATAGATTTTTTTATACAGCATTTGAAGCCTAAAAAAAAACAAATTAGTAACCCTGGCGAATTTTTGTCGCATAGTTAGCAATTTGACAAGATTATTTATTACCTGATGCGAGTGCTTTCTATCTGCTGGGTAACACCTTTTCTTAGCACTACTTTTTAAAGCTTTTAATAAGACGAAAAGGCCGCGCCATTTTCTTCCTTTAGAAACGACCTCAGCGCTAAGTACTGCCATTTGGAGAGCGAAGTAATTTTCTCTATACAAAAAAAAATTACATATTCTTTTTCTAGGAAACTATCAACTTATCGAAGAATTGTGTTAAACAAAATGTTGTCTGTATTACATAGGTCATCTATACTGAAAAAAAAAATAAAAAAACAAATCAAAATTCGGACTTTTGATGCTGCGTCCACTTATATTCAAAATGGAACCACCGTGCGTCGTGGCACTCTTTGCCTCGGCTTAAGGCTTTGTTGTTTTTTCTTTTGAAATTTTTGTTATATGTTGTACATTTATGCCAAATAAACTTTCATTCATTCGTACATAGGTTGTTAAAATGTTATACAACAACAATTACTTGTACTATACCTGTATATGATGATTCTGTCCGGCAATTTGCCGTTGGCCCTCAGGTAATGCTTTAGCGAGTCAACCAGGCACGACTTGAGCGAGTCCACGATCTCCTGCCCCCGCTCTTGGAACACTGCCTTGGAGTACCAGTGGGTCATAGTTTGGTTATAGGACGCTATGAAAGCTGAAATGCAAGAAAAAAATTGTAAATGTTATCCTCGATTTTTTGCTAGTTAAAGTTAACTATAATTCCTCTCTCGATGCTCGGAGCTCAATGGCGCAGTGGTTAACGTGTCCGGTCTGCGATTGCTAAGGTTAAGCAACTTTCGCAAAGGCTGGTCATCAGATGACCAATCATTTATCATCTCGAGCTCTTCCGTGCTTCGGAAGGCACGTAAATTCGTTCGTAAAGTGGTTCCGGCTGCATTAGCAGTTGTTAATAACCACCAATCTGCACTGGAGATAAAAGCTGGAGATGATAATTTGGTAATGATAATATGGTTCGTTATGTAGTGAAAAAAACTCCCGATCCGATCCGAACCCTTCGGAGAATCTAGTAGGGCACGGGGACGCGCACTTGTGCGCGATGCCGTTCCCTCTAGATAACCTCTGAAGGTGATTCGTTTCACACGGCTTGAGGGACCCTTTACGTTCCTCGCCGCCCCCAAAAAGCCCGGTGAAGCTGAAAATGCCGCAGCGGCAATCAGCAATCTCTCTCCAAAAAAAAAAAAAAAAAGAAAAAAATTTGTGCTTAGCACTCAGTTGACTGCCACTAGCGAAGATTGCTGAACATTATTTTCCAGGTGCAAAACTTCCATAGCTTGGCAGAGTATGGAGGTTATAGCGATATCGTTTTCTAAAGTTACGCGAACAGTACACATTGAAATACACACATACACAGGGAGTCTCCCTGTGACCACGGACCCTGCAAAGGGTTCGAAACGTCAGGATAAACATTAATTAATACTAATGTGTAAAATAAACGCGAGTAGATCCGTAAAAGTTGTTTCATTTCAAGGTTATAGCGAGTTGTCAAGTTTGCCACAATTTTATTTGACGATATTTTTGCTTTGCATACTTTATTTGTTTCGCATACTTTTGTAATAGTATAAGACTTTAAATGTTATCTTAAAACTCAAAGCAAACTACTAGTTCAAGTATTCTAAACTCTATTTAATTATATTTTTAAATTTTAGCAGCATATAAAAATAATTGCAATATTAAAATTTCTGCTAATGATAGTTTGCAAGTAAAATGGTTAAATTATTGTGACTGACGAACATGACAAAACTAAAGGTCAAACCGAAAGTTGCTATACTCGCACCCTGCGCTAGCGTGCTCGCCTACCACTTATTCATCATGATCTTATCATCAGCCTATACTAGTCCACTGCTGGACATATGCTAGTAATTCATGCATACTCAAAAAAGTATTACTGCATGTATGTATAGTCGACCATGAAATAGCTCTATCACTCTTAACAAAACCTTCCATTACCATAAAACTTCGCTAAGGCTCATTGTCAGTAATGACAACATATCTGTCACTCGAACTTGAAAGCATAATAGACACTAGTGGGTCGCCCGCAAAACTTCGCGTTTATTCAACAGATTTTTTAGGAATTTCGAAACCTATGACAGGTTTCTTTATTTTTCTGCATATCTACGGCTGGAGCTCTTCAAAATGAGACCATAACCGATTTTTTATGTGCAGCTTTCGTCCCATAATCACTGGGACAAAAATCACCTTACCCTATTGATATATATATATTGTTGTTTTGGTGTTTCACCCGAGTTTTTAACCGCCTCTGTGGTCTAGTGGCTAAGACCACCGGTTTAGACCCAGAGGTCCCGGGTTCGATTCCCAGCGGGGGGTACATGTTTGTGTACTCGGTTTGGTTGGTGGTAGGGCTTGTTTGTCCGCCTGGCTGGCTACCACCATCTTATCTAAACATGTCGCCATAACATCAATGTTTGTAGCATTGTTGTGTTCCGGCAGCTACAGATAAGATAGCCAGTGCCTCACTAGTTGAGGATCCCGGGTGAAGTGCGCTTCTAACATTGGCCTTATCATCACTTAACATCAGGTGAGATGAAGGCACTGTGCTTACCCGTGAAATATATTTAAAAAAAATTTCTTCCCGTAATAACACGTGTTGTGAGACTCCATTTTAATTTGTATCTACAGTACTTGTACCCTTACTACTAATAATAATAAAAATACTTGAAATTGGCTAAATGCTAAACGCGAAGCCATTCATAAAGATAATTAATTAATTGTTGTTTTATGGTACACAAACAACGTTTATTTTTAAGGTTGTAAGGTTCTGATCCGACTATACTAACTACGAAAACTCACCGCATACGCTGCGCTTCTTCCTGCTGCCGTCGTGATACGAGTCGATGCCAATGATCATGGCCGTTTTGTATGGAATGGCGATGTTCCACAGTGTGCCACCGAGCTTGCAGTTGATCTGCAGCAAGATCTTTTGAGTGATCGCTCGTATCTTTTGTTCATTCATAATTGTGCGCGCGTTGATTACCTGTTCAAATATAAATTCAAAAAGGTTGACTAATATTACAGGCGCATTTGTACATGGAAATCACAACTATAGCTTTACTTAAACTTATACAAGCAAGAGCAGTGGTTAATAGTAATTAGTCTAAATAGTCGAGTTTTTTTAAATAGACTATAGGATTATAGGACCGAGATGATACAACAAGATTAAGGCGCTAGTTTTATTAACGTATAAGTACAAATTACGAACAAAATGTGAGAAAACATTTTATTAATTTGATTTCTGTTGCTCAGAGATTTTTCTTCCGATAGAATGAAATTACCCTAGCACGAAATAGAGTAGATCCGCATTAAAAATGTATACAATTGTTTTTACGTACAACTCAGACATGAACAAAAAATTTGGTATGCCAAAATATTGTTTTCACAGAAAAGGATTTGTTGGTTTCTAAAACAGTTTCTCTGTATCTCTTATAGTTTCGGATTTCCCCATACTGTCCCAGTAAAAAAACACACTGTATACAAGTACACTGCGGGGTTAAGGCCTCAATCCTTTAATTAAAATTAATGTTACATTTCACCAGTGGCCTATACTATAACGGTGGCAATCCAACAAATTTGTCGAGTTGTCACTACAAGTCCTGTAATAAAAACACGACATATTTGTAAAATGTGACTGGTAAATAGCAGTCGGTTTGTCCACCTGTCAACTCCATAAACTTTACAATTGTGGAGACGCCTGTCGGATTTCGCTGACAAATACTATATTACAAATGTGTAAATAAGCATGACGTGTCATGGTAACTGACAATATTGTAATTTATATTATGAGTTGAGAATTTATGCGGGTAGATTTGTAATCATAACAATTAATCGGTTCTTTCATAGTTAATATTGAATATACGCCAAGATAAATTTTTACAAAATGTTTTTGTTTTGTTTATATAATTTTAACGCAAGTTTTGTTGCGAAACAAATTACAAAAACACAAATGTTTTAAAAAAACTCAGTAGTTTAGGTTTCCGGATGAAGTGTTCTTCCACCATTGACCTTTTTATTACTTAACATCAGGTGAGGTTAAGGCATTGTGCTTACCCGTAAAAACATTAAGAAAACCTGACATTTGTGGGTGAATGGGTAGGTTACTATTCTAGAGGGGATGATGCCATCATGCAAGCGTGTGCACGTCAACATTGGAAGGAGACTAAATCTCACCTGAGACGGCACAGGGTTGTCAGCACAACATATCTTCTTGATCGCCGAATAGCGATCGTCTCTAGCCGTCGGGCAGATCGCCACTATAAGCTGCAGCGACGTGGAAAAGCATTTCTTCAGGGCAGTCACGTACGAGTCAATGCGGTCGTTCGGCAAACGTATGAGCTCTGGGTTGGATACCGTGATGCCCATTGGGCGGCAAGAGCGCTTCAGTGTATCGAGAAAGTTCTGTAACAATATGTATGAATTATAGTAACTTCACAGTGCGCCTTCTATATTTCTATATGTTTATTTGTAATCCCTGTCCTGCTATGATATTTTCCAATATTTTTGACGCTGTAAGGGAGAAAAGAGCTGGACACTTGCTGAGTTTCTTGCCGGTTCTTCTCAGTACAAGATCTCCCGCCCAGAGTAGACTTACGAACCGATGGCATAGTGACATTCACAAGAGCTACTTGTAGCCTAAACTGAATAAATGACTTTGAATTATGAATTTGAATTTTGAATATATTTACTAGGGTGAATCAAAAAGAACTTGGAATCTATATTAAAAAATACAAAAATTTCAACAAAAATATTTTATTTTTCTACATAATCTCCCATCCAATGCAATGCATTTAGAATAACGCGTTTCTAACTTCCTTATTCTTTGAGAAAAAAATTGTTTTTCTTGACTTTCGATAAACTCCTCTACGGCAGCCATAACTGCGTCATTATCGTGAAATTTAGTTCCACGAATTAACTTTTTTTAATTTTGGGAATAAGTGAAAATCACTTGGGGCTAAGTCCGGAGGATATGATGGGTGGTCAAGGAGATTGAAGCCAGCACAGCGGATTGCGATGAGCTCCGATCAACAATGACAACTTCCGATCGATGAGCAGGAACGTTATCATGAAGAAACAACGCGCCCAATGACAGTTTTCCATGATGTTTGTCTTTAATCGCTTCACGCACTTTCGGAATTAAATTTGCATAATAGGGTCCAGTAATCGTCTGGTCTTTTGGCAAGTAATCAATAAAAAGGATTCCTTCACTATCCCAGAATACTGAGGCCATAACTTTGCCAGGACCAACTCGAAATTTATTAATGGATGGAGAGGATGGTCGTTTCCAAGACATACTTTGTTTTTTAACCAAGTACGCAACCGTAGAATAGGATACAGCATCATCCCCTAATGTCTGCTGAATGTCCGAAAAATTTTCCTTCCTAGTAGTTTTTTTCAAGCTGAGATATTTTATCACCGCACGTAACTCACTTTTATCCATAATTTTGCGTTTTTAGCAACTCGCTGCACAAAACAATTTATTACGTGCGATCGAACTGACAAAAACAAGTGACTGTTTGCATAAATATTGTGTGATAAACATTCTTTAATTTGAATATCGAACTCTAACTTCTCCCAAAAAGGTTTTATGTATAATGCTCTTCTAAGAACTTTTTGATTCACCCTCGTACCTTAACTTCACGGCGGAACATAACATGGAGCGGTTAGCACCACCAAATTTGACTTTCACCGGTTTTTCGAGTAACGAGGAATTATTTCGTAGTTTTATCGTATTACATTCAATAGTAGATCACTTTGCCACTTGGCCAGGGGTGGTTCGAATAAGGTAGTTCGAATAAGGACAATGCTCGACAGTAGGCTTTTAATTGAAATAAATCTGACTCGACTCACCATTGTAACTTGCTTATCCCTGTCTGTATGCAGTACGGACCACCTCAGTATATCCACGGCTTGCATGACCGCGTTCTTAGTGACTTCACCGTTCCACTCGGCGGTCGGTTTGCCTGGCACCTGAACATTGTTGCCGAAGTACAACGTCTCCGGTGGCAGTGTGCGAGCTGTTATGTTGATAGTTTCGGGCGCAATGCTTAGGCCCCAGCCGGCGAGACGATTCTTGGCAGTTTCGTTTTTCATCACGGTCTCTATGTACTTTAAAGGTTATATAGGATAAGTATTCTAATATAGTTCTTTGGAGAAATAGGTGTTGCAAATGTATTTCGTAAGTAAGCTAGTCCGTGCAAGAAATAAAAGGGAGTACGAATATAGGAATCGTCATCATTAGGTGAATGCTATTTACACGGAATCCTCAACTACTGAGAAACTGGCTATCTTATCTCTATTAGAGATAGCCACATATATGACAGTTATATAAATAGATAGACCAGCCATAGTGTTCCAGCACTTAAAGTACTGGAACACTATGGCTGGTTATTATGGCGACAGACTGAGAAAATATGGTGGTGGCTAGCTTGGCTGACTTAAAACAAGCCTTACACCAACCAAACTGAAAACATAACAACTGCTGAGAATCAGGAACTTTTGGATGGGTCATATAATAGATCAGAGGCGGTTATTGAAGTTAAGCAACTTTCGCAAAGACCGGTCATCGGATGAGTGAACTAAACTTTATCACCTGTTCCTTCGTGCTTCGGCAGGCATGTAAAGCGGTTGGTGCCGGTTCTATTAGCGGTCAACAACCAGTTAACAACCACCAATCCCCACTGGACCCGCGATGTGGTTTATGGCCCGTTTTCCCTGTTATGTTATGTTTCCATCTGCAGGCAAGGCTCGTACCCAGAAGTGGGGACACAAAAATTAGCTGGTGATGATGTAGTGTACCTTCTTGAACGCAGCGTGACGTTGATTGGGCGTGATCCTAGTGTAAGTGGCGACGTCCTTCATCAGTCTGAAGTTGTTGCGCTGGTCGTCAGTCAAACCAGTCAGCTGGCACAGTTCGGGCACCAGGCAGATCATGAAATCTGTTGGCGCCTCTGATCCGGGCATGCGCTTTGTCTCCCTGTAGATAGTTTGGTTATGTAGGAAGCACACTTCATTGCCGTTTTAATTATACTAGTGTTAGAAATATGCTTTTTATCCGGAAGAATTATTGTTTGTTTAATAAGATTTCTTCATTAATTATTGAAAAGTAGAATAGTAAATTATAAGATCACAAATATTATTAGAATCGGTGACCAGTGTGATGGCCGCCCGCTGGCAACACTAGCGCGGTGGGGCGGCCATGATACTTGTCACTTTTTACTGCAGCAGCGTCGTTGCAAGGTGTGTTATTGTAATCTGAGTGAAAAATAAATGATTCCAAGTAGATACCTACTTCTGACTTTTTATTACTAGTGGTACACAAAATTTTGAATGTAATGTAACATGTTTACATAAATTATATCTTTCTGCACTCCATATGAATTTCTCCATTTGAAATCTCGTGCTTATATGCATAGAAAGGGGACAAAGCTTTTTTTTACATATAACAAACAGATACAATACGCTACTGAGCCGTATTGACACTGATTTGACAGCGTCTAATATCCGGAAGTTTTAAGTTCGATTCCTTCGCGCAGTGATCCGATCTTCTCGATGCATAGCCCAGGTTTGTGAATCCCAACACGCAATTCGCAAGCCTGGCGATTAAGTCAATACCCACGATGTAACGTACCATGACTTGATTTGACTTGAGGAATTCTTATAAAACTAACACTTAGCTGTTAAGGCAAACAAATTATTTTCAAATAAAAGGAGAAGTTGGTCCTCCTTGGTCGAGTGGTTTGTACACCGGTTTTCATGGTGTCGCCATCTCTGAGGTCCCGGGTTCGATCCCCGGTCGGGTCAATTTAGAAATTATTGTTTTTCTAAATTGTCTCGGGTCTGGGTGTTTTCTATGTATAATAATAAGTATGTATTTAAGTATTTTAAGTATGTTTATCTGTTGTCTAGTAACCATTTAACGAGTTTCATAACGAAGCTTCTCTTGGGCTAGATAATTGGTGTGAGTGTAGGAAATTTTATTTATTTATTTATTTATTTAGTTAAAAAAACAAAATAAAAATAATCATAAGTACACTAGAAAATGCTATTATTATTGTATAGTCACGTCACGAACATTAATCTTTTATCTCCCAGTGACTCTATATGGAGCCATAGAACAATTGAATTTCTATGGGTGTTATTTAAATGGTTTGCAAATTATTCGTATTTTTGTTAGCAAACAAATGTAATCGGTTAGCTAAAACAGCTAGTTGGGCAGAAACTTATGGTTCGCAAATATTTCTAAATCAGTCTGCAACTTATATCATTCTGAACAGCACTTTTATGCCGCTGGCGTGAAAAAATTAACTTAACCTAACCAACAGTAAGGATTTCTTACGCTGACCGATTGTATAATTCTGCTGACCCAATAATAATTTTGCGTTACAACTATTTATTTTGAAAACACAAATAATTTTCCAATTTCTATTATGTCTGGTTTTATGGATAACGAGAGGTTAACATGTAAACAATGTTACTCACTAGTCAAAAGTGTACACTAGTAACACAGAACAGAAGACAGAAATGACCTTTACCGAGTTTTTTTCGGATTCTAGGCACAAAGTTTCCGCCGTAGGGTTCGCCTAGGGCCTAGGCGTATTTTAAAAGGTTATTTTTTTTTTAATAGTGACTTTTTATTTTTCGCATCTTACCTTGATATAAGCATCGGCTGGTCCCAATCCATGATATTGATCCCATAATTTTTCTTATAGTAATCTATATAGCTTATATTTATTATTGTGCCCTTGTCGTTCTTTTCGAACGTCGATCTTGGGTTCATGGTGTCGTCGATACTATCCACACTGTAAATCAAAATTTTAAAGTCATATAAGAAATCTTGTTGATGGGAAGTCATAATAAAATAATTTTGTTGAAGAATACTTGCCGTCTTTATCTTTTAAAAATCCCTTCACTATCCAAAATTGTATCTTTCTTTCTTTCAAAATAAAATTTTGACAAACCGTTATCTAAATACATTATACATTTGAAACAAAAAAATGTCTGGTGAACTAACATAAGCGATAATAATAATAAATATTATCATTCTAAAAAGTGTTGACGTAATTATTCGAATATTTTTTTACAAAAAAAAATCACTACCTGTCGCTTCTTGTTATTAACCAATAATAACTATAAATTTAACAAAAGCAGCAGTAAGGGAGTTTTTATAGCAATCAGAGATGCAGCGGGGACGGGCCACTTTCGAGGCAAATATGTATGGCGCGCGGTGGCCGCTTCCTGTATGTTGATCCATAGAGCGCCATACAAATGTATACAATACAAATTTATGGCGCTCATAATCATAATTTTAAATTGCATGACAAATTAAAGTTAATTACTATGTCATAATAGCAACACATACAAGATCTAGATCTGATACAGCTTGGATCATTTTATTTTTACCACACATTTCTGTTACACGTTGTATAAAGTCCCTATAAGTTAGACTAAGTTTCTAATAATAAACTGAAATAACACATGCAGGAGTACCGCTGCCTGGCCCCGCGACAGAACCGTTGTATTTTATCAAAAACACTCTGATCCCTGCTGCTAACGTAAAGGACTCAATAAAAAATTCACTAACCGAAACAACTTCTTATTATATGTAGTCATAACGGAGCAGCCAACCAATTTCTCAGCCATGGACCGCTTCCAGTTAGCCCCTTCCGTTTGCACAGTCTTCTTGATCAAAGTCAGCACTGACTGTGTGCGGAGCACGCGGTGAGTCGAGTCGAGTGTCAACATCAGACCGCCTTCGTACTCGTCCACTGCTGTCACATAACTGGCAGAAAAAGGGTTATTTATATGCAAAGTTTATACAAATAGTAAATCCATGGCCAATGCTCATTAAGCAGTTCTAAATCAAAATTAAAGTTTTTTTTTTACATAAAAACAAGTACTTTTGAATCGTTCAAACATTTTTTAACACTACGATGTCTATTTTTTAACTGTGGAGAAGAAGCTGCACAGCTTTTATAAAAGTAACGACATAAACATACAAAAAAATAAAAAGTATGTTGTTACCATATAATGAATTTACTATTATAAACTTCAAGAATATTGGGTGTATTATAGATGCATACATCTACACACACACTACACAGCATTTGCCTTAAACCATTAAAAAATAACTACTGGTCGATATTCGTCTGTGATTCACAATGGTATAAACATTGAATATTTTGTGAATTACAGTTGAATATCGGACCACTAGTTATTTTTAAGTTTTGAATTAGAATTTGAATTTGAATTTGAATTTGAATTAGATATAAACATATCTTCACCCTTTCTCCATTATAATATGAGTTTTAACTATGCCAAATTTTACACCTTCCGTGCGCGCAACAATGTGCTTACGGTTGTACATTTTTTTTTTATTTAATTATAATCAAATCTTACCCAGGCCAGACTTCCAACTCGTGCTGCGGTATCTGTATGGCGGCGTGTTCGTTGAAATGCTTACGGCCGAAGCGGACCATCTGCAGATCCTTCATGATGTGCTTGAACAGCACGTTGTAGATGTGGATCATCTCGCTGAGGCGGCGCGTGCGACGGAATATTATCTAACAAGGATTAGTGCTGTGTTAATTATAATTAAATAAATAAAACATAATCGCTTCTTTTGTTTAGTAGTAAGATCATTCGGTTTTAATATCCTGGGAACTATTCAAAGAGATGCATATTTGAGGTACAGGTAGTTAAAGACAAATCTGCAGAACTGGGTTAAGTTGTTACAGTATCAGATTTTATTTTATTTTATTTTATTAAGGAACAGCAAACAGTTACATAACATCTTATAACATAAAAATAAAACAGATTATAACAAAAATGTATAAACACACCAAAAATTGATTATTTGAACGTTAAGATTTAGTTATTGTTATGACTTTCGCTTTCGCTTGTCCGTATGCAGTACGGACAACTTATGTTACTATAAATAAAATCGATGATTGATGGATTTAGAAGAAATAATTAAAGTAATTATATATGCTATTGTGCATATTGTTTTTAATCGATTACAAAAACAGAAGTTTATCTTTAACCACCATGTTTATGCTAATGAAGAATTTATTTGTTTATTTATTTACGGTTTCAAATATACATATATAAATATATATATAATAGACAAAAATTGTTTTTAATTCACAATAATTAGCGCTAACAATAAATAGCGCAGGATGTCGCTGTCGTATCATGTCACAACAGAACGAACATAAATTTTAATATACTCATATTAAATAGTAATAGAATGTTCCCAATAGTTACAGATATTTGCACTTGGCTGTTGTCAAACGGGTTGGTCGACACCAAATTAAGCGCCTCATCTGGCAACCTGTGAGGCACATACAGCGTTGTACCATCAAATGTCTTTTGCTTGATATATTGTTGGTGTTCTGAAAAAATTAAGAAATGGCGAGAAATCAATTTATTTATCTCTTATGTTAAATAGGTAGGTAGGTCATATGGAAAATATCTTAAATAATTTGATACTAATAGCAAACCTTTACAAGTAAAATAATTTAGAAAATTGATTAATATTTTTGTATGTTTTCGATCTTATAGTAATAATAACTAAGGTATAGATGCTATTTTTAAAGTAAGCTGTTAGTCAAAGATTATTATATGATTTAACCGTTGATGGATAATCATAAATCATGCTGCTTGTTTATATCTTTTTGCATGTTCTAGGAATTTTACTTTCTTTATAAAAACTTACCATTTAGAAGTTTGAAACGCAAGTGTTTGTAATCTTGATCAGGTTCATATTTCACCTCATATTCAAATACATTGTTTTCTGTGAAGTTGAGGTAAATGAAGTTGGCAGTGACCTCTACAGGGGTACCAGTATGGCCTTTCATTACCACTGGTGGGGTATCCTTAACTTCTTTCTGTAAATCAATTGTAAACAAACCTCAATAAATTTACCAAGAAAGGGTAATTAAAATAATTATTATAATGGCTGTCACAAAAGAGAATGTTATAATATGCGAATGCAATTGCACGGGACGTTTTTAACTCTTTCGATTGATTATGTCAATTAATATGTTACGGTGCATACAGGTGCGTAGATATAAATATATGTAAAAATATATGCATGCGCATGGCATTTTACAAACACGCCTTACTTATTTCTTAATTTAAAAAGGTTTTATAGGTTAGTTAGGTAACCCACAGCAAATTAATTTGTATATATTTCTCAATACTTACAAAGAATTTATTCTTGGCTATTGATGACTGTTCAATAGTGGAAGCTGAAATGGTGCTTTCAGCCATCCTTTGTGTTACTGCGTGCACATCGCCTTGACCGCCAGGGTCGGCTACTTTTGCTGCTTGCCTTAAAACAATATAAAATATATATTCAATAGCATCAAAATTCATAAAAATATGTTACTTTTATAGATGGATGATTGATGAATAAGGCCAAAGATAGTAATTTACTACTTAATAAAATTATTTAGTGATAGTGTAGCAGGTACCTACTGAAGTTCAATACTTCCAAAGAAAGTTAATTTAAAAATAAAGTGATACACTCTTACAAATAAACTGAGTATAAGTTTAAAATAATTATTCAGTGTTTTGTTTACATATTCAATATAGTTTTTAAGCTTATACTTAATTAGGAATAGTATTGATAATGTGTAGCAACTGCTGAAACTGTAAAATAATACACTTACAAGTTTTGTAGCAGTTTTAAACCTCTGCCAGCTCCTTTAGACTGACAAACTGAGGGACTGGGACTGACATCTGATGCTGGGCTAAACGAAAGGCCTAAAATAACATACATAACAACTCTTTACAATTGTTAAAAAAAACTTATTTAACATAATATGTTACAATGCAACATTTTATTTCAGACAAAAATTATGAGCTGGCCAAATTATTTATGGTCAAGTACCTATCTTTACAAAGATAAGTGTAATAAACGGGATGAAGCTTTGTGTCCTAGACACACTTAGTGAAAGAGAATTACTGCTGCACTATTTTTTGCTAGGTTCCTACTTTATTATAACTACAATAATGTTATCTTCTTAAGTAAATAAAGGCTATTCATTTTGTTTTAATTCAAAAGTAAATACAATAATAGTAACGTTATTTATGAGTTATATAATTTTGTTTAATAATACACACCTCCAGGTCTAGGCTGCATCTTAGAGAGCATCAAGGCTGCCACTCTTCCTCTCCCACCGATAGGAATAGTACTAGAAGAGCTTGCAACACACACCTGCAGGAATGTTATAAATTAATAATAAAATAAGCTTATTTAACTATTATATCATATATATAGACATAGTAATTAGTACAGTATATATTATTATTTTAATTTACATAGTGTTAAGACACTCTCTGAGGCATTAAATCAACAATATACGCAAAATGGCTGGTTGAAAGAGTATAGCTGTAGATCAAGCTCAGTGGCATGCATTAGAATAAGCCTATGTCCAGCAGTAGACTGCATTGGGCTGATTACAATGATGATGATGTTAATGAAATACATTTAATTACTGTTATGATATAATTAGCTAGAGGTTTTAAGTATTTAAACAAATATATTTGATCATATTTTATATTTATATTTATTTATTATATATTATATAATATTATATTATATATATATATTATTATACACATTACATATTATATATTACACATTATATATTATATATTTTATATTATATATATATTATATATTATTATATATCATATTTATTTATTTATTTGTCACACAATACAGTTAAAGCAGAAAACTTAGGCAGATATAGGTAATAAAGAAAGAAATTTGCTTCTAGAAGATTTGTTTGCGAGTTGTTAATTAATATTTATCACAAGAATGGGCTTTACTTTCTGATTAAGCAGCATATGCTTACAATGTAACTATACCTATCAAGTTAAATAACTGTTCAATACCTTCAATACAATTTAAAGTATCTATTATAGTGCAGTCATCTAATACTTATTAGCTGACTAACAACTATTTCTTTACTGATATTTTGTAATAATAAATTAAGATTTTTATAAATATAATTAATAAGTGACACAACCATTGATATGTTTATAAAACTTACATCACTGGGTGCAATGCTTGGTCCTGGAGTCACGACTGGTGATGGATCTTCAGATGATGGTGGAGAATCCATCATTTGAGACTTCTTTAGGGCTTGGAGTAAGGCCAAGCCCCGACCACGACCTTTGCTAGGATCCATAGTCACTTTGTGCATGAACAGAAGAACTTAAATAAGAATTGAGATAAAATAACATGTTTATTCTAATATTTTTTAATAGATCACAATGTTTAAACATAGTGTTTAATTTCAAATACGTCATCTCTAGATACGTGAGTTTAAAACACAATTATATTAATTAGAAGATGTAGGTCATCAAATTTTATAATTTTTAAATATTAGTAGCAGGCAGCAGTTTGTATTTAACGTGCAAAACAGATATTTAAACTGTAATAATATTTATGTACTTTGCTGATTGACTTTCTCAATTCGGAGTACCAATAATAGTACTATTATTCTAATCGAAACTTTCAGAAACTTTAAAGAATTTTGCTGTGTAGTTACTACCTACCAACAATCAAAAAACATCGGTTTTCAAATTCTACAACTTGATTGCTCTAAGTGTTGTGTAAAACGATTCAATACCTTTTATCTACTGCTCACTGGTGATTTTCAAATCAATTTCTCTTTAAACTTACTATTATCATAAAAATTATCCAAACCAAAACACACGCACCAAATAGAAAGAGAGAGAAAAAAGGACAATCAATCAGCAATCTTTCTTTCTTTTAGTTGATGGCTTCGTGCGATTAGCACATTTAGCCAGTGTCAAAGTAATTTTTCTTACAAGTAATACATAAATATACAATATGATGATGATGAATGAAATGAAGTGAAAAATGATATACCCCCAACCCCTCGAGTATCTCAGTAAAGATGTGGGGCTTTACTGTCCTCACGCAGACTTCTTGAGAGAATTTGAAAAGTGACGTTGCACTGTTTTGTTTCATTTGCCAACACTCATGCACACTCACGAACAATTAACGGTTAATAATCCACCATTATTTCACATTAATATTCGACATAACACAAATTTTAGAAAATAAAACAAAACCGCAGACATGACTCTTCACTTTCCCGCCAAGAAGTCCAATCAGCAATCAGCCAGCATAGCCAGCAGCGCAAGCAAGCACAGTTGGGTTGCCAGTAAAATAAAACTATTACTACTACTATTAAGATCATATATTTTACGTTATGTATGCCAGCGTCCACAGTAAAAGGGGTGGACTTCTTGGCGGGAAAGTGAAGAGTCATGTCTGCGGTTTTGTTTTATTTTCTAAAATTGTGTTATGTCGAATATTAATGTGAAATAATGGTGGATTATTAACCGTTAAGTGTTCGTGAGTGTGCATGAGTGTTGGCAAATGAAACAAAACAGTGCAATGTTACTTTTCAAATTCTCACAAGAAGTCTGCGTGAGGACTTAGTAAAGCACATCTTTACTGAGATACTCGAGGGGTTGGGGGGGTAATATCATTTCTCATTTCTATTATCTATCATTCATCATCATCAATATTGTTTATTTATGTATTACAATGAAATTAAGAAACTATGTAAGATTTCGGCATATGGACACGAATCCCTGCCATGTACAACTTCAAATAAAAAAAAAAAAAGTAAAAGGGTATGGCCGTTTAAAATGGTACATTTTAAAATTTTTACATGTCCGATACAATATGAATAACTTAAAAAATAGTTTACTAAAACAGGTTTGTGTTGTAAAATTCTGTAATTAGAAGTATAACTTAAGATTAAACTTATTTAAATTCGACAATTCATAACAAATTTTAGTCATTTGCTATTTTTTTAAAGTTGATTTTTTTGGCCGTAGTAAAACTGCACGTCCAAAATTTACCTAAAGACTTTCAAGTGCGAGATTATGTTTAAAAAAACGTTTTGAGCCGAATGAAATGACTTTAGATTATTTCATTTTACTATTATCTCATTCTATAAATGATGACATTACAATCACTATGATTTCCAGTGATAAGAATAGGTAGTGCCTATTCACCTAAAGTTCGAAGAACAGAGACATGAATTGGAGACTTCCTTACGACAATTTTTTTTTGGGACAACTTTGTCCTAGCATCAGTTTATTAAAAATAATGTTAATTGGAATAAGTAGGTACTAACCCGAACTTTACAATTTATATTTTCGGAATTATAGAAAAATTTCAATTCTAATAAAACATGCATTTCAAACAAATTGTCTTCTTTTTACGTAACATGACCTGTACAAGTGACGCATTCTCTCATTCATTGGGATAGATTTGGTTTTCACTCGGACGCACTTGCCTTTTATCGATTCACATAGATTTTAGACCGCGACAGCCCCGATTCCATAGGCCACCTTCCATACTAAAATCTTCGAACCCCTTTGTTCCTGAAAGGCATTTTGAAACTAAATTCATTCTTGTCTTGAGTGTTGTTCTGTAATACGGGCCTTAAGAGGGCTCATTAGTACTGATAGACACATCTTGATGGCTGTCAGTCTACCACTTCTTAACTAAAGTACACTACCCGCCCTTCTAAATAGTTCCACTTATTTACCTATTCTGTACTTATTCTGCTCTGATAATATTAATTTTGAATGCAATTAAGCGATGTTCCTAAAACTAGGACAATGCCCCGAAAAAAAGTTTTCTTAAGAAAGTCTTTACTTTTTGTCTATGTTCCCCGTAATAGCACTACCTATTCTTATTACTGCTCATGACATATAGAATTGCACATAGCACTGAATGCTTCACTTTATCTTACTGCAATATACAAAGATTCAATTCAACAATTTTATGACCGACAATTTGTTTGAAATGCAACTTTTAATAAAATTTAAATTTCTGTAATATTCCGAAAATATAAATTGTAAAGTTCAGGTTAGTACCTACTTATTCCAATTAACATTATTTTTAATAAACTACAGCTGGAACAAAATTGTCCCAGAAAAAAAAATTGTCGTAAGGAAGTCTCCGATTCATGTCTCTGTTCTTTGAACTTTAGGTGAATAGGCACTACCTATTCCTATCACTGATGATTTCTAACATAGTTTTACGACATATAACTTAATTCCAGCAATTTATTGTCGCGAGAGTTAGATTGCGAGCGTTACTGAATAATTGCTTAAATATATATAAGTATATTATATTATAAAATTTGTGTTTTTATCAGTGTTACTCGTTGTTACACTCGTACTGTTGTGAACTATGAATTGTGGCATTACAGTGGATTCATTTACAGAAAACACAATTTTAAATGAAACAAAACAGTGCAACGTTACTTTTCAAATTCTCTCAAGAAGTCTGCGTGAGGACTTAGTAAAGCGCAACATCTTTACTGAGATACTGTGGCGTCTAAATTTCTCACTTCTCATTTCTATTATCATTCATCATCATTTAGCACTATTTTGATAAGTCCAGCACGAAACAACAGCATACAGCACGTAGCACTAAATCTAGCACTAAATAGTAGGTAATAAAATGAACTTGGAGTCTTTAAATTCGATTATTCATATCCTAGCAAACTATGACGTCACTATTTCTTTCCGTCAAATGAGTGTTTATTAATAACTTTTTAGGTTACAGAAATTCATATCCGAAAATAAATTTATATTAAAATTAAAGGCATAAAATTTTTAACAAGACTTGCCATACATACGAAATTCCCCGAGATATTATTAATAAAATAGGCAAAAAAGAAATGTACACATTTCAATTAAAAAAGTCGACTGAAAGTCAACGTGAACAACTATTCACTTTAACAGCAGCAAGAAGAAAAAAAGAAAAAGAGAAGAAAATACGGCAGCGGATACAGATGACAGTGAAGATGATTGGACATAGATTTAAAGTAATAAAATGATTACTTTTTTTATTTTAAATTATGTCATATTATTATTTCAACTCCAATAAAATTAGCACTGTTTTTCAAAATCCATATTTGTCTAGCACTTTTTCAGATGTCATTTCATTTAGCACCAATTTGTGGTATTGTGTTGGCAACCCTGCTGTCGTCTGTCATTCACTCGCATTCACAAACTAGGTAGAGATACCTCTCATTGCAGTTCTTTTCTGCGTCGTTTTATTTGACTAGTGAAAAATACAATAAAATGCTACGAAACTCCTTACGTTTATTAAAAAAGAGCCAACATTGTAGTCGAATATGCACCGCCGTTGCGCTCCGGTAATATTTTTATTGCTACTTGACCTACGTAAATACTGTTAAAATTAGAATGTTTTTTTACTTATTTATTCTATTTCTCGTGCAGGTACGATCAAACAAGGATGTTTAATGCATTACAGAGGAATCAGAACAGCAAAAACATAAGTTTACCGGTTTATTCGTGCCCATGCCGCACGATGTTTATACAAACGCAAGATACTCCAAATCCTAACAGCCTTAAGTTTATGCCTGGTACCAAAGTTCTAGAGCCTGGTCAAACCATGGACTTTCCCAATATTGCTGCAGCTCATTGCAGTCCATTAGGTACTAATATTAAGTTAAATTGTCATCCCCTACCTAAGGGATCGTTTTCCAAAAATCCTGAAACTTCGTAATTTCTAACCAGGCCCATTTGTTTATAAGTATTAACAAATTTGGTGTTAACAATATGATAGATATTGTTAATGCCAATTTTTTATGGTTTTGTTTGGTGTCTTATTAATTTGTCTACACTTTACAGCTAAAATGATATTTAGAATTGAAGGGGTGAAAGCTGTATTCTTTGGACCTGAATTTATCACAGTTACTAAACTAGATGATGATGTAGAATGGAAGCTATTGAAGCCAGAAATATTTGCAACTATAATGGATTTCTTTGCCAGTGGCCTGCCCGTAGTGACAGATGCAAAGCCTTCGGGAGATACACGTAAGATTATTATTAAAGTATTGGAAATTTTTCTGATAAATTGTAGAATGACCAGAAATGTCTTTTCAATAGTACTTTATTTGAATTGTGGTGGCGCCTGCAGCATTCGTGTGGCTTGATTAGGATGCCTAAGTTATATTTATGGGAATAAGCCATTCTCAAAGACAGCAAAGCGTGGAGTAGTGCAACTCATACATTCTCACGACTTGCGCCGCCTGCTGTCGTTTTGTTTCTGGTGTTGTAATACTTCTTCAGTGTTCACTAAATGCTAAGCATCCAGACTTCACTCATTGTGTCTCTGATTCATGTTCATATCTAAAGCATCTTTCAAATAGTTGGCTAGATGGGAAAGTATAGCTGGTATTATAATCACCATTGCTCAGTAACCAGAGCCTTATCTATTGTCACGCAGAGAATACCTACTTGAAACTCATCACTACAATATGTATAAGATAAGTTAACTCCAATAATATTTAACTGCCTCTGTAGTCTAGTAATAAAGACCACCAGTTTAGACCCAGAGGTCCCGGGTATGTTTTTTAGCGGGGGTACATGTTTCTGTACTCGATTTGGTTAGTTGTAGAGCTTGTTAGCCCCCCTGGCTAGTTACCACCATCTTACCTGAATATGTCGCCATTACATAAATAATGTAGTATTGTGTACCGGCGGCTAGAGATAAGATAGCCAGTGCCTCACTAGTTGAGGATTCCGGGTGAAGTGCGCTTCCACCTTCGGCCTTATCATCACTTAACATCAGGTGAGATGAGGCAAGTGCTTGCCCTTAAAATACAAAAATATTGCAATATTGTTTAACCACTCCAGTCTAGATGATTCAAGCCCAGTAAGCATTGTTTTTCTATTGTGTCTAGTTTTCCTGGTACAACATGGATTATGGAACTGTATTTACAATGATCTGAATTCTGGTTCTAGATCCTGGTGGAATCTTCAAAACTTTATTGTTTTAGATATTATAGTAACATAACACGTTATGGCTATAGCACTACTATAGTGGGCTAAGTCAAGGCCTTGTGTTACAATGGCATGTTTATAGGCTGATTTTGAAGTTAATTGTTACTTTGTTTTTGTACAGAAATCAATGAAGATGATGATGAAATAGTTCAAATGATAAAAGAGCTATTGGACACACGTATCAGGCCTACAGTGCAAGAAGACGGCGGTGATTGTCTGTTTGTGGATTTCAAAGATGGAATCTTAACACTGAAAATGCAAGGCTCATGTTCCTCTTGTCCTAGTTCAATTGTAACTTTGAAAAATGGAGTAAGTTTAACAAATTAGTTTAACCCATTAAATTATGTTATAGGTATTGATATTTGTTAACTTTAAAATCCTATAATTCATAATAAGAAACTGACATTCTTTTTCAAATTTCAGTAAGTTGTTTTGTATTCCTAAATAATTATAATATAAAGGTGGCAGAAATTGGATGTGGAGAGCCAGTGGAGAGTTAGTAGTGCACCTGGGGAGAGACCTATGTCCAGCAGTGGACTGAGAAAGGTTGATGATGATGATGAAAGAAGTTTTAGAAATAAATAGACTCACATTTAGTAATCTTTACTCTAATTATAGTGATGTTGTCTCAAAACAATGTTTAGAACAAAGCTTGGTGGAATCTTCAAAACCACCTTACGGTTTCACCTTAAAGTTCTTTTAGCGGTGTTCTATAGCCCAGATCTCCACACCAACTATTTCACCAAATTCAAGTCCCTATTAGAGGATCTTGTTCTTACAGTTGATCACATGATCATAATAGGCGACTTCAACACCTGCTTACTCAAGCAGGATTTTCGTACTTCCTGTCTGTGCTCAATTGTGGATTCTCTTAATCTTAATATCCTCCCGTCGTCTTCAAGTCATCACTTCTCTGGCTGTCAGCCGTCCTTGTTGGATCTTGCCATTGTCTCCTCCATGGAACTCGTCAGTTTCCATGGACAACTTCCAGCCGAAGCCATTCCTATCGTGACCTTATCTTCCTTTCCTATAAAATCCATTGTCCTAAACCTAAACCCCGGATGGTCATGTAGCATAACTATAAAAATATCGACAGTAAGCGTTTTATGTCTGATCTTAGGGATGTTGACTGGTATGCGGTAATGGAAGCTCCAACTATTGATCTAAAATTGGAAATATTCAACTCTATCCTTATACAACTTTTCGACATCCATGCACCACTCCGACCTATCCGACATAAGCATCTTCCCGCTCCTTGGCTTACTGCGGACATTAAGGCAATGATGGTGAGGCGCAATGTGGCTAAGGTGAAATACCGAAACAGCGCTTCGAATAGACCCGCTGTCGATATAGGTAAGGAGCTTCGCAATCGTTGTAGTAGGTTGTGCAGGAATGCGCATCGACGTCACATACATGCGTCTGTCGCTAATGGTGATCTGCTAAGGTTTGGTCTTTCTTCAACTCACTTGGTCTTGGTCAAGTATTCACAATCTGAATCCTGACTCCCTTAACCGCCATTTCACATCGTCCTCCTCCATTCCTCATAATATTAAACAAGCCACGCTACAAACCCTTTCCTCCACTCCTCTGCAGCATTGCACCTTTTCCTTTAGGCCGGTGTTTGAGCGTGAAGTTGTACTAAACATTTAGGCTATTAAGTCCAACGCGGAGGGAGTCGACGGAATTAGCCGGCGGATGATTCAACTTTGTATTGCTGGTGTCATCCCCCATTCTTTGTCACATATTCAACTTTTCACTCGACACCGGCAACGTTCCTGAGAAATTGCTGGCATCGCGCTGTGGTCGTTCCTATTCCTAAAACCTCAAATCCCTCTTTACCCTCCCATTTTAGACCTATTTCCATTTTACCATTTCTTTCCAAAGTCCTCGAACGCCGTATCCTACACTCAGTATGTTTGTCAATTCAAACCATTTGCTTAGTTCTTTTAAGTCCGGTTTCCGCCCGGGGCATAGCACTGTGACTGCCTTGACGGAGGTGGCTGATGATGTGCGCAAGGTATGTCTAATCAACAAGTCACAGCTATGGTTCTTTTGAACTTTAGCAACGCCTTCAATACTGTTTATTTCGATGTGCTCTTGGCGATGCTGAAGTTCATGCTGGGATCGGACGTTCATGTCACGTCAGTGACAAAATTCAGCGCTTACGTCAACGTTCCCGGTAGCATAGCGGTCAGAGCAGCCGCCCGGATTGCGGAAGACCCAGGTTCGATTCCTGGCTGGGGTGGGTGAGTATTTAATATTTTCATTGTATTTTATAAATTATATAAATATTTTATAGATTTATTTTTTAAATTTGCTAGTTGTCGGTTCACTACCTCTCATTGTCTCCTAATCTGTCCTATGCCACAAAAGTTCTCTAGAAGAGATCGCTTTAAGCGATAAGACCGCCTTTGCCTACTATTATTTTAAAATTTCCTGTTCTTTGTTTTGTGTATAATTGTGTAAGCAATAAAGTGTTTATCTATCTATCTATCTATCTTATTACAGTAGCTGCAGTTTAATTCTTGAACTCATAACTGGTTGAAAGCATTGACTTTGTCAGGTTAGGTTAGACTTGTGACCAGACCACATCAGCACTCAAGCTAAGGCTAGAATTTACCAATCTATGATTCGAATCAAAAGTAATCAAAACTAGTTGTGACTGTATAGTCAGAATTAGTTTTGAAATATTTATGTGTATAAATATTTCTTGTTTCATCATTATCATAAGCATCATCTCAGCCAAGAGACGTGTATAACCTAGATAACTAGGTGTGTCTTGTATAACCTAGAAGAAATAATAATTAATTAATATTTGACAACAGAATATCTAAAATTGTTTTAATAAATTACAGGTTCAAAATATGATGCAGTTTTACATACCCGAAGTGTTAGCCGTTGAACAAATTGATGATGAAGGTGACAAACTGAGTGAGAAGGTTTTCAAAGAATTTGAACAGCTCAAAGCCAAAGAAAAATCTGACTGAATTGTCAGTTCGAATCATAGTTATCAAATCTTGTAAGTAGCTGTATATAATGTTATAAAATTCTATGGAAATCAACAATAAAGTTGTTAAGTGACGTATCTCATGTTACAATACTTAATATTGCTGTAAATAAACTATTTTATTAGAAATCATCATTAACCCATTATTATATTAATGTCATAATTATCTTAATCATGGCAAACAGCTATGGACACGTTGATACCTACTTAAGATATTTGTGAAAAAGAAATACAATAATATTGTAAAGGTTTTATTTATTTCCGTATGATATAAATACAATGAGTAAATTGGCATACCTATATTTAATTTTATATAAAATTTATGTTAGTATATGTACCTTAGATAACAATTATAATTAGCTATTTATAATAATTTGTGAAATTGAAGCCTTCTCTCAGCATTAAAGAATAATGAAATGTTTAAAATTCTTTACTAATCATATTAAATTAATTCAGCCTCTCAATGAAAGTTCAGCAATAAGAAATAAAGCTTTCATGTCAATAAATGTTGGAAAAACTGCAGAAGCCTAAAATACTATGAAACTCATTAAATGACCACGTAATACAGCACTTACATTAATAACTAATAAGCACAACTTCTCATCAAACCAGTAATAAAATTATTTAATGAGAAATATTTTGTACCGTCTTAATTAATGCTGTATAATTTTTATTTACACATTAATAACAAATGAGAATACAACATATCTGTACAATGGCAGTAATAAAATTATATCACTAAGGCAAACTTTTCAATACTAATTAGTCCCATATTGAACAAACATTTTGTAAGTATTTACCATTTCCTGTTTTTTCTGTATTGCAGGTAAAATTTTTATTCAACTGGATAATAATACTTGTCAATTAGATAAGTTTTATCCGAGTATTGAAACATCAGCCCTAAATTATATGAAATACTTATTGTAAATTATATCGAGTACGAAAAATAAGTACAAATTATATAATATGGTCATAAAGTTTAAAATATAAGTAGGTATGTATTTAACTACGCCTAAAACTATATAGCTCGGTTCTGTGATCAATATACTAAAGCAATGAGAGATCTTGTCGCTCATTATTATGTAAAATTCTAAATATTATTCAAACTTATTTCTATATCCTAACACATTATAATTTTACTAGACTTTTTTCGTCCCATTATATTGCACAAATATCTTCTAGTAAATGAAGAACTTGTGCAGATAGAAAAAAAGATTTTTGTACTATAAAGAAATTCTTGATATTTATACTAATGGACTTATAATAATTTATATAGTGTGTGAGATTTTGTAACCAGTAAAGTTAATTTAGTCAGTTATCTATAAGTTGAAGAAGTAATAAAATAGGAAAATATGAAATTTAATAATAAATAAAATCAAGAAACAACGTATTGTAGGATGGGTGATAGATTCACTTGACGTAGCAGTTAATAACTCTTTGTCATAATAGTTAAGTAAAAATGTTGGAAATCTTAATAGTCTAGATAGGCGAGTAAAATAAATTTCGATATTAGGCCAAAATCAGAATTCTAAGTCTACAATACAAATGTGAGATTTCGGTTGTTCTCTTTACATCTATTAGCAATATTTCTCTTAATTTTGGTGATATAGGTAGCTTGCAAAGCCCTGTATAATCAAAAAGAAACAATATACATGTTTGCTGAAATTTTTCATAGTTAAAACTTATGATATACTTAATTCGATACTTTCACTTACTTACTACTTTCGATACGAAGTTGTCACAAGTAAGAGGAATCTCAATCTAATGTTATCAAACGAACAAAAAAAGAAATTGTATAATTTACTGAATTTAGTATCATTATTTTTTTATTTAATTTCTTTAAATATGGAAGCATCTTTTCTTTAGTTTGATGCAAAAGCTTTTAAGGCCCAGCTAAATGTTTATTTCCATACTTACACTCGATAGCGACCGATGTTAATTTTTTGGCAATTAGTAAATGATTCACGCGCTGTAGTTTATAATTATTATGTGTTCAAAGCAACGCCATCTCGTGCCGAAATTGTGACAACATTTTGTAACTGAACAGCGCTACTGTTGCGATCGAATACAAATTATATTTAACATTATATCTAGAGATGTGACGAAACGTTAAAAATGTACATCCGCGGATACGGATATCCTGCACATCACTAGTTTTACCGTATGGCGAAAAACTCACTCAGCTTTCTGATGGCTTTGACAAGCGATTTTGGTACGGCAAAATGAACCATTTGCCATTTCATACATAACACTGCCTCGCTAGCGAGTAAAGCGTGCTAAGTGCGAAGGATCACTATTCCATTAAAGTTAACTACAATTAAAATAGGATTGAAGCAGCTCTCTCCTATACCCACTCCAATTTTAATGTGGAATGTTTGTAAACATAGTATTCACAATTATTTTTGTAAATTTCTACTTGTAGAATCAGTCAGATTTTAGTGTTTCTTGAGAGATAGGCACCATTATTTGCGGTTTTCATATAACTCTGTCTTAAACCAGTACATTAAAATCTGTCTGGCAGTAGATGTTTGCATTAAGTTAATATTTTGTTTACAAATCGGATTTGGCCAAAGTATAATTTACGAAGGGAGTTTCACAAATGTGTCACTAGGTGTCGCTGCTTTGAGTTAACATAAACTCGACTTAATGGTGAAAAAAACCCGCACTTGGAATGTTTTTGTGTAAACCCTTGGTAGGGGTGACGTCTTAAGGGTTACACCGGCAGACGCAGCATGAAGGAAACAGGAACCAATCCATGAATATGCCGGCGCAATCGTCGTTCGGATCGTAGGCTAGAAGGCGGTGCCATTTGTATTTCTGCTCGCAACCGCAGTCCCCTGAACACCGCGACGTAGACTTTTTACTGTAAATTACACACAATTTATAAGTTTTATTATATTGGGGTATTGAATAGTGATATTACAGGCCATGGAGAATTGAAGACTTAAAGCTTAATTGGCGGTTGGTAAAAGAATTCAAAAACAATTTTTCATTTTAGGCTGCAAAATGGCTCTTATGAATGTCTCTATGCTATTGATTCGTAAGACCATATAGGGCGGGAGACCTTGTATTGAGAAGAACCGGCAAGAAACTCAGCAAGGACATTGCTTTTCTCCCTTTCTTTTATAGCGTCAAAACGCGTGAAACCTATTTTCTTTTTTTTAGACATAGTTTGCTGATTGCCGCTAGGCATTCAGCTTTACCGGGCTTTTTAGGGGCGGCGAGTAACTTAAAGGGTTCCTCAAGCCCTGTGAAACGAAGCACCGTTAGAGGTTTTCTAGAGGGAACGGCATCACGGCACTAGTGCGTGCCCCGTGACCGTAGATTCTCCGAAGGGTTCGGATCGGATTGGGAGTGATACTATTGGTGTTAGAAGCGTCCATAGGCTGCGTTGGCCGCTTTCTATCCAAGCAGGCAGTAGTCACGTTTACCGACTCGGTAATTATACTCCCGTTCCGATGCTTATAAGTTTCTCGCCGCCTCTAGTAATTATATTTTACCGCCTCTGTAGTACTTTTACCAACAACCAAACTGAATAAAAATATGTACCCTCGCTGGGAATCGAACATGACCTCTGGGTGTGAGACCGGCGGCGGTCTTAATTACTAGACCACAGAGACGGTTTCTATCTGTGGTAGCCGATCTCCCATTTGCTATTCATGTGCGAAGGCCTAAAAGCCCAGCAGTGAGACATTTAAAGCTGATGAGGATGATGATGCTCAGACTCAGCGAGAGTTGTAAATCCTTTATAGGTTACTCAATTCGATTTTATAATAAAATACCTGATGATATACATAACTGCGTTGACAGATATTAATTTCAAAATGCACGCGAGACATGTTTTAATACAAAAACTTATTGTAAGGCAAATGAATATATTGCAGACAAATGCGTGTGGAAATAAGTCGCCTGCACTGGCTTGAATATTTTTATTAATGTGTACAAAATTTGTATATTATATTACATGATTGTGATTTGGTTGAAAAGATGGAGAAAAAGAAATAAGCCTCATGAGTTTCTTGACAGCTCTTCTCGGTCGAAGGCACTCCCAAAATCCGAACTAGTGGTAGATTCCGTAGTTTAGTCTAAACTAATTTTTTAGTTTTATGATTTATTGTTTTGACGCCTAATAATAATAATAAGTGCCTGTGAGGCCTTATGTTGAATAAAATGAATTGACTGACTTTGATGACATCCCACACAACCTACCTGCATACTTCTTGATGTATAGCTTGCTCAAAGTGCATCGTATTCACGATGGCTCGCAGCTTCCTTGCTGAATTTAGCGCCCAGTAAGGCGTCATGATTTCCGTCTTGCTTTCACAGGCATCTATTCTGTAATAGAGATGAAAATGTTCGAATTAGAAGGTAAGTATATGGAGGTTTAAGGTTTTCATCTGTGACCAGGAATTTATGATCGATAACCTAGCTCGGATCTTTAGTTTAATATGCTGACGATACTCACATTTCTGTGGCTTACCGCATCCGGTAGGTACACTTAAGGGACACTTTTACTTTTCGAGCAATTTAGTATGTAAAATGGTATCAGTGGCGTGCACTTGAAGAGGTCTATGTCCAGTAGTGAGCTAGAATAGTCTGATGATGATGAAATGCGATCTTACCTTTTATGGTGACTATAATCAACGCATCCAGAACACCTTCAAAGATTCTAAATCTTTACAGTAATATAATTACAGTGATGATAGATCTTAACTGTCTGTGCTGTCGATGGACTGCGTACCAGGCAGAGGCGTGTTGGTAGCCTGCCTCACGTGTCTGAAGTACATAGGTAAAATTACCCTTAACACGTTGGCTGCGGCGCCTCTAAATTCGTGAAATTCTCTACGCGGCTCGATACACGCCAGGTACGTGCGCCGCACAGAAGTAGGTATCAATTTTGTTCGAACGCTACAGCAGTGCGGCCCAACAAACCTGACGTGTTTACGTAGTCCATACGACTGTGCGGCCCTACACGCGCTGCGTGTGCGCGCCGGAATCACGACTGTGCTCCCCTACACGCGCTGCGTGTGCGCGCAGGAATCACGACTGTGCTCCCCTACACGCGCTGCGTGTGCGCGCCGGAATCACGATTGTGCTCTTCTACACGCGCTGCGTGTGCGCTGTGAACTCACGGCTGAGCGGCCCTACACGCCTGGCTCGAGAATTTATGTTCGATTTAGTATGGAAATAAAAAAAAATATTGTGTAGGAACCTTCTAATGATTTTCGACTTAAATAGGAATGCCTTGTAGTCATGTGATTTCTGAACGCTTTCCAAGATTTTAAACCTTAAGAAAAATAAAATAACGGCGACAGACCTTACATGCATGTGATCCCTTCAAGTTGCCAGATCCTGAACGCCTTCAAAGATTCCAAACCTTTACGTTATAAAATTACAGCGATAGATCTTACCTGCCTGTGCTGTTGATGGACTGCGTATCAGGCAGTGGCGTGTTGGTGGCCTGCCTCACGTGTCTGAAGTACGAGTCTCCGTTCTCCATGTCCGGGACCCCTGGGGCTCGCCGCACCCTGCTCCCCCCAGGGGTCGCGAACGACCCGTACATTCTTTTGATTAACGCCTTATTCTCGTCTATGAATGTTTCAATTTTGTCTCTGTAACAAACCAATGAAATGAAATTATATTAAATTAATCTCTATTCCGGTAAACTTATTAGATAAGCGGTTTTGAATCGTCTCAAAATATTTTACCTACAACCCATTTAGGACGTTATTTAGCTGTGCTGTGAAAAACGGACGCAAGAAACTGCACAGCTTTATAAAGAAGTAGCGACTAAATAACACAACACTATGTAGATACAAAAAAGCTATAAATTAAAAACGCGTATTCACTTGGGACTGTTAGGGAGGCAGCAGGCGACGGATTTTTGTCGGATTATTAGAGTAAGTCTTCATCACCACTATCTAGTGTTGATTAATTTCAGCAAGTTGGATTGAGCCACGATAGCATAGTTGGTAGTGCACCTGACCCGGCATGGTGTGGGTTCGAATCCCGCTCGTGGAATTTTTTCAACACTTCAAATTTCAAATTTCCGTGTGGACTTTGAATCGCGTAAATTCAGTTCAATAAAAATGTTCTTTTTAAATGTTTTTTACGAACTGTTAAGAGTTTCAATAATAATAATAACAAAATTAATAATGATTTCAAAAAAAATTTTTTAAAGTATGTATGGGATAAGTTTCCAATTGTTAAATGCCTCTATCGTGATCGAGTGTCTACCTGGTTCGTAACTAGACATCCTGATTAGATCGCTCAATACAGTCTAATGTACATTAGTAGCGACTCGTGTCGTGTTTTGTTGCCTAGTGGGTAAAGCTCGAGTCAATCAGTACTCCCATCTCAATCAGCAATGGTCTGAAGAGAGTGATGAAATGACTTCTCACGCTTCTAGACGGTAGTGGGTTTTAATGTATAACAACTGATGAAACTAATTCACATTCTAACGTGACGTAGCGAAGGTCTTCACATTGACTATGCATTAAGCTACAGTGATAATAACTTTCATTTATATTTATAGGTACTATGTCTCAGTCACGTTTTTTAAGTTCTTTCCAGTTTTAAATTATCAACACAAAAAAATTGGCACGTAGGTATTATAAAAACTACCTAGTAGTAGATATCCATATATATTATAGGCACCTATTTAAAAACATTACGGGGAAGTGCTTACTTGTAAGTAACGATAAAGCTGAAGGTGGAAGCACACTTTATTCGAAATCCTTAACTACTGAGGAAGTGGATGTCTTATCTCTAAACTGCCGGAGCTCAACAATGCTACTCATTACCTAATATTGCGACAGACTCAAATAAGACGGTGGTAGCGAGCCAGGCGGACTTAAAACTAGTTCTAGGAGTCGACTCTTATAATACCGCCCTGGTGGGTCCAACCAGGAAACTCTAGTTCAGAATCAGAGACACGCAGTTTGAATACTACAAAAGCGCAGTAGTTAACGCTTCCGATCTGCGATTGCTAAGGTTAAGCAACTTTCGCAAAGGCCGGTCATTGGATGGGTGACCAAAAATGTATCAGCTCGAGCTACTCCGTGCTTCAGAAGGCACGTACCTAAAGCCGTCGGTCCCAGCTGCATTATCAGACGTTATCAACTACCAATCCGCACTGGGCCCGCGTGGTGGTGGCTCATGTCCCGATCTTCCTATCTGTCCATATTGAAGGCTCGTGCCCCAGCATTGGGTACATAAAATGAGCTTATGATGTGATGTTGACTTACAAGGGATATGTGTTGCCTGCAGTAGGGCAGTAAAGCTGGTAGTTCCTCTTGACACATGGCACGCCTCTGACGATCTGACCCTGCAACTCGTAGCCCAACGCTACCGACAAAGCGGTCCATAAGATCTGGAAACGAAAGGCGAACTAATTATAACATAAAACATATGGGATAAATATATTTATTATTTAATTTGCATTCGTAATGGTATATGTAGTTACAAGATAAAATTTACTAGGAAAATTCAACCAGTACCGAGACCCCGGTAGTTCAGAGGTCAGAGCATTGGACCGGCAATCCAAGGGTCGTGGGTTCGATTCCCACTCGAGCTGCTTAGGACTGGTTGATTTTTCGAAATCAAATCTCCTTAGGTCCTAAAACCAATGGTTTTCTGAAAGAGATTGCCTTTAGCGATAAGACAACCGTTGCCCATACAAGCGTTAAGATTATTTGTAAAGGTTGAAGGGTGTTAACAACTGCTATCTTTTAACAACAGCGGCTTAACATGCTTTCTGTGGCACGAAGGAGATTTAAATATACTTTATTAGGACACAGTTGCTAGTGACACAGCACAGTTCAAAAGTAATAATAGCAATCGCACGTACTTACGTCTAAAGGATTTATGGATTTTTGAGTAATATAATTTTTGTTATTGCTATCAAAAGTGCAAGAATTCTGATTTTGTTTGTTTATCGGAGCTAATCTCTGAAACTAATAATAGTCCAATTACAAAAAATCTTTCACTGATAGAATGCTGTAAGTACCTACCTTGTGGGTAACATAGTCCATATTTTATTTAAATGAAAAACTTTGCTTGTTAAAAACTCAAGACAAGACGATTTTTGGGCTGCCTTCGATTCGAAATCGACGTAGACAAAGTCGCAGGAAATCTCCTGTTATAAAATAAATTGAATTGAACTCCACTATAATGACAAAGTCCTTAGGTTCAATTAAATTCGCGGCAGTAAGAACTTTGACCTTGAAGTTGAAGCTTTATCTCATCTTATAAAAGTTATAAATTTAATTAGTCGAATTCGTCTCTGTTATGTTGGAAGTAATGGAATATTACTTTTAATAAAGATACTTTATTAATTACAGAGCACTCTAGAAAGTGATAACTAATTATCGCTTAATGCGAATTTAACGACATTTGGCTTTAAGTCGGCTTTTTGTACGGCTTTGATTAAGTATTATGCAATAAATGTTAAATAAAATTTAAACTATACAATACAGCCATATCTTATTATCACTGCAACAAGGATCGCATCGAAAAAATCTATCTTCAATTTTAACTGTGTCTTATGCACACACACATTTTAGGCCTCAGCAATTTGCTAAGTGCGAAGCCGTGTCAGCATTCATATTTACATTAAATTTTGAACTATTATTTATTAATTATTGATTGCAATAGATATTTATTTATTCACCTGTTCGTTGAGCGAGTTCAAAAAATGACTTTAACTGTGTTAAGAATGAATTGATGAATGTGAAAAGGATTTAATGTAGGTATGTAATAAGTAATTAAAAGTTTAAAACTTTTGAGTCCTATTTTAAACAAAGTTTTAAAGGGGATTAACGGAAAAGGTAGGAAAGTGAATTATATTTCAATGGGCTAAACGTTTACACAACTGTTCAAAAAACAAAATTTGCTTTTTGTGGTCACTGCCTAGGAATCTTTGTCCTTTTTATCTTCTAAAAGGTCTGCCTTAGGTTATGTTAGACCCTTACAGCTACGAAAAGCCAAGAGGGAGAGAAGGCATATCCACTAAAAACACTAAGCACCATTCCTTCTTTGCCACGAGAATAACCACGAACGACAACCACAGAGTCCTTATTTTAAAACAAATATAAACACGATATCTACTAAGCAAAGGTCTCACTTACACACACAGTTGTACGATATAGCCAGAACGAATCCATATCCGCCAAACAGGTAAGTTAACACGTCTGCTACCTTTTAACCTCGCTAATTAACTGAACTAATCCAAAATAAAATGCCACCAAAAAACAATAGTCGTCTCCACACAGCGTAACGATGTAGGTAGGCACGCGAAGACAATACCTGCTATGAATGAGGGATTTTTCATCACTTTATTATGAACAATCCTTTTTTTAGGTAACCATTTATACTATGCTCCGGTCTGGGTGCGTTTTTTTAAACTAGGTAAAATGCTTTGCGCTTACACCGGGGCATGGAGCGACCCCGTGCTATGTGGGAATCTCCTCCTCTTCCTTCGTCCAGCTACTAAAATCTCGACGAAGGGAGGGGGTACATCATCACCGGCTCACTTAATATCCCTGTACTGCTGGGGCACGAGCCTTCCATATGGATGGATAGGAAGAAAGGGCCATAAACCACCACGCGGGCCCAATGCAGATTGGTGGTTTTAACGACTGTTAATGCAGCCGGGACCAACAATTTTATGCGCCTTCCGAAGAGCTTGAGATGACACATTTTTGATCACCTATCCGGTGACCGGCCTGTGCAAAAGTTGCTTAACTTCAGCAATCACAGACTGGGCGCGAGAGCTATAGAAACCACCACGATAATATACCGATAATTATCAAGCTGTGTTATTATCTTGATAATTTCGAATCCTGGGTCATAGCTGATTAATCTTTTTACTGCTTTAGTTTAACTTTTAACGAAACACAATCACTAGCTACCAACATCTCAAAATCCCGCTTCGTAAATTAAAAAAGTTTATGAATGACACAAAACGTTAATTTAAATTCAAAATGGCAACCGCTACAGAACAAGCACTCGACCGGAATATCAAAACCTAATCGAGGAATAATGCACGACCAACTAATGGGAATGAAGGAAAATGATGCAAAAAGGTTATATTCTATTGAATTATAAATAAATCACGTAGGTAGCTTCTGTATGGGTCTGCTTTTGTTGAGACATAGGTAAAGCTAGGGTTTTGTAGTACTCCATTGTTTTTTTAATACAATTTGAAACACTAGCCCGCAACTCACTGGGTTATTGTTTGGAAAGAGATTACGGACTTTAAGGACTTTAAAGGGCGTCGCTAAAAGTAAAGTTGCCTCAAACTGTGGTCATCGAACATCTACACAAGGTTTCTAGAGGGGATGGTATAGCAAACGTGTCCCCTATACCCTTTACTAGATTCTCCGAGGCGTTCGGATCGGAATCGGGAGATGAACAACCCGAGGGCGCCCCTAAAGGCTAGCACGGCTCGGGTTAACTGAATCTAGGAGATTAACCGAGTTCACCGCGCACTTCACTCGAAATCGTAATTTTTTAAAGAACTGGCTTCATCTCCAACTGTCGCAACACAGATGAATGGCTTATCTAAGCCATTCTAGGTAGCTATCTAAGCTTAAACCTAACCAAACCGAGTATATACATAATGTATACCTTGCTGAGAATCGAACCTGGGTCGATCACAGACTGGTGTCGTATATCTGGATGATGTCGTTTAGTCATCTTCTAAATAAACATGAATTAATATAGTCATGATAATCACGCTATGGTATAAGGCAACAGAGGACCTAGGACGCATCAAAAAAAAAATTTGCATATTTATATTTCACTAACAAAAAACATAAAAGGCGCCTCTTCTGTGGTACTTAAACTTTTGCTATGATTTATTGGTCATTTAATTACGAAGTTTAGGTTGGGCATCAAAATCATATATTCTTTTTCTAAATTATTGTATACACTTGGTAAGTACGTAGATAAATGTTGATAACTTAATGTTTCTTAAGCAAGATGATGTTCAACAAAGAAAATCCCAGGAAAAACCTTACTTATAAAAAAAAAATTATCGTGGTATATAACATGTTTGTTTTTTTTTGAACCGGTTCATACGCGCTCTATACAGGTACAGACATGTGCCTGGGCGCTTCTCTCCTCCACCACGGCCCAGTCAACCCGAGCCGAGGTCCGAGCCTTTATAGGCGCCCTCGCCGGGTTGTTCCGCTCCCCGATCCGATCCGAACCCTTCGGAGAATCTAGTAGGCACGGGGACACGCACTAGTGCGTGATGCCGTTCCCTCTAGAAAACCTCCGAACATGATTCGTTTCTCACGGCTAGAGGAACCCTATAAGTATCTCGCCGCCCCCAAACGAGCCCGGTGAAGCTGAAAATGCCGTATGAGGAAGTCAGCAATCTCTCCAAAAAAAACAAGGCGAGATGAAGGCCAAACACATCAGACTACCACTACTGTCAAATTTCCTCAATAGACTTTGAACTTTATGTATATGGCGGGTTGAACATTTATTGAAGAAATTTGACAGTTTCGGATAGATTGATGTGCAGGCGTCTGTACAATAAAAAAGTGAGGGATATTAAAAAACTGCAAATAGTTTTTTTACGACGGCGCATAGCATAACATAGAACCCATTTGTTTTTATGTTTTTTTTATATATTAGAAGGAGGTAAACGAGCAGGCGGGTCACCTGATAGGAAGCAATCACCGCCGCCCATGAACGTCCGCAAAGCCAGAGGAATCGCAGATGCGTTGCCGGCCTAATACTAATGTATGTAAACTATTACATACGTTTTAATCGCAGCGATCATTGATCGATTTGTGTCCGTAATATCAATGTATCAACCGCGACTAGAGCAGCCGCGTTGCAATTGCACAATTAACAATGGTTGCTTTTTTCGGTATTAAGCCTGCCGCTCGTGATTCCAATCCAAACGCCTCGGAGAAACTAGTAGGGGACGGGGACACGCTCTTGCGTGATGCCGTCCCTTCTGGAAACCTTTTGAGGATGTTCGATCACTATAGCTTAAAGAATCTTTAGTTTCTCGCCGCCCTTAAAAGTTCATCAGCAGCCAGAAGGCTCTCAGGCTCTTTCCTCAAATATTTTGCTACTTTGTAAATTAACAATATATATGACTCATTTGTTTTAGGCACTCCCGAATATTATAAAAAGTTTTAATCATGGATTAGTGGTGTAATCGCAGCGTAAGAGTCAATCAGAACACGCATCTTCAACTTTGCCCATACGAATTTATTAATTACCTAATAATCGATTTTTCTAGTTCGACTACTATATTAACCTGGTGATCTAAAAAGACAATTCATATTTGAAAAAAGTCAAAGTGTAGAAAAAATTCCACGAGCGGGATTCGAACATTCCACGAGCGGGATTCGAACCCGCATTGTCTTTGTCTTTTTTCAAATTGTAATTTGTTCGCAACAATATTTGCGTAAAATTATAAGTAAATAACAATTCATTTTATTTTTTATTAAGTTTTGGTTTGATATAACTACTGTGTTATATTAAAGATAAGTACTTACCTTAATAAAATTAAAAAAAATAAAAAATAAACGTACAAAAAATAAACGTACACCTTAAAGCATTTATGCATTTATAAGCATCTTCAGCAGGTTTTTTGGCGAAAAAGTGAGTAATGATTTTTTTTAATTATTTAAAAAAAACTTTCACCAGTCCTAAACGTGTACTAATAAAGGTGGATTATTCACTTTTAGGTGTTCGTGACCGTGTATAAGTTGGCAAATAAAACAAGACAGTGCAACGTCAGTTTTTACAATACCTCACGTCACGCGTGAGGTATTAGTAAAGTCCCACATCTTCTAAGTCGTCCATGCTAACAACGTACCCACGTCACGAACAACATGAGAACATTGTTCAAAGAAAAACAGAAATAGGATTGCGACAACGTAGCCTGTAACACTGGATTTGTCCTGTGAACTAACCTCAAAGTTTGTAACCAGTAAGGCTGCTTTTCCACCAGAGGAGCTGTGCGAGGTAGCTAGTGGCGCCCGAGGAACAAATCCACCAACGAAATTACTTCCTTTTCCTTGCGGTGGAAAATTGAGTAATCTTATTGGTGGATTTTTTCCTTGCGTGCCGCACGGTACCTCGCACAGCTGTGGTAGAAAAGCAGCCTAAACATGGCAGAAAATGACCATATGCTATGCAGCATTAGAATTGCGCTAGCGTAGGTACGCAGGAAACGGCTGCCAACTAAGCAACATGGGTTGAGTCACGCGTGGGCCACAGATAAAGTGAGACGTGACCAATTTACGACATTGGCTTGGCTGTGCCATAATTTATGCCCTAGGAGCGTTCACCTCGTTGCAGTGTTATCGAATACCTTTCAGAGTGTAATGCACTCCGTAGTAAACTTGAAATGGCAGCTTACAAATACTTATTCAATTTTCAATCTTTGCATTGGAACCTTGATATGTCTACAGCTATCCTTAAATGAGTGAAGTCTTCTTTTTGGGATAGAACTTTTTATCTAAGCGTGGCCGTGCTAGGCCGAATTCGCAGATGCTCAAAAATGCACTTTAAGTGGTGAAATTTTGTGATACTGTTTTTTTAACATCGGCAGTGAAGACTTAAAAATAAAATCACTAGCTTCTTTTGCCCCGTGGCCGGGCCATAAGGGCCATATCTCTTAGGGCCTTCACAGCGTAACCGGACGGGACGGCCAAATCTTGGGCTATATGTCTTAAGAGAACTTAAGTGAAGACAAGAAATGTTAATACTGATAATAGTTCTGGCCAGTGTCATCATAAACCGTGACCAGCCGACCACATACCATACAACCATGATCTTGGTCACTAATCAGGGGCAGAGCTTTTTTAAGTTATATTTTAATAATTTCAATATCTCCATCTTTCCAATCGTTAAACGCATGCGCTCCAACATGCGTATTTTCCGCATTATTTAAATTAGCACTATAACACCTGTGTGTTGACAATGTCAGTGTATAGTTTCTAAATCACTTAGCAACTTGACATAATATGCATCTATAGCAATCTCTAAATCAGCTTCTATATAAAAGCTGAAGAAAGTTTTGAGGAACCGCATCATCAATAACAAAATCCAGCTTGTCGGAGCGATCATGTTTCTCCCAGAGATGTAGACGCTACGGGAAATGCGTAAGAGAGCTTTTGAATTATCAGTGTTTGTTTTGAATAATCAAAATTGAATTAATCTAAGAAAGCTAAGTCTAAGAAAGCTTTTGAATTATCAGTGTTTGTTTTGATTATTCAAAACAAACACTGATAATTCAATTTTGATTATTCAAAACAAACACTGATAATTCAAAAGCTTTCTTACGCATTTCCCGTAGCGTCTACATCTCTGGGAGAAACATGATCGCTCCGACAAGCTGGATTTTCATAATTTTGATAAGTTCTAGCCGAGTAGCCAATATGTTCTGAGAACCGTGGACTGAGTTTGGGACCAAAGAGGCTAATATAATCCAGGAACTCGGAAGTGAGCAAATTCTGTTTCCTTCTCTGTTCTTTGTCCCAGGGCGGATGCATCACCTTAGACCGAATAGTTTATATCTGTTTTATTCTAATTATTATCTATTTTTGGTCGTGGGCAACCGTTGAATGCGAGTAGCACAAAACCGGTCGTTGCGGAGATCCTTGGTGGAGGCTTTTGTCCAGCAGTGGACGTCTTTTGGCTGAGATGATGATGATAATGTTGCTGATGACTTTATTTTATTTTACTAAGAAGTGCTTGATGGTACGTGTACGTGTAGGACAAAGTGGAGGGCACACGCGAGCACAGAAGAAATTATAGTACGAGACAGCGACCTCAAGATGGACTGACCGGTAATCGCTTATGTAACTACGTTTGTCTGTTCGCTAGCTTAGTCAAACAAAACAAGTAAATAGCTTATACGAATGGCTAGTTAGTTAGTACCCTATCGGATAATGGTCCTCAGATGGAACTTATAATCGGAACCGGTTTTCTACTTATCAGTGTTACGTCTAAATTTAAACTCTAATTTAAACTTCGCACGTTTGTTTACACATAAAATAAAAGTTAAAAATTAACACAGAGTTATTTTTTGTTTTAAATTCGTTATTTCATGGCAAAATTTGCGTTTTCTTAAATTGCTTCGGAGTTATGGACACTATCAATAAAATAACCTAATTACTATAAACCAATTTAGTTACATCTAAAATATTCTGCCCGCAGATTCTGCCATACTGCAACTGCAACTAATAAAGGCATAAAAATACTGTTCCACAATTAAGTGCGCGTATGTAAACAATTTGCTAGGTAAAAAAAACTAGTTGTGCCTCTTTAGAAGTGTGTTACCGTATGTGGGAATTACTTTAAACAGCTTAGAGAGACATACCTAGTTAGATCCAACCACTTAATTACATAATTATGGCACGTTACTATGTAGTACAAATTTTTAATCAAACGCTTGGTGCACATGCACCAAAAATTTGTTTGGGTTTTCAAAAACGTGTAAAGTGTTATGTTCTATAATAAAATAATACACAATCATATAATAACGAGGCCTATTACGAGTTATGTACGTACACCGCCACTAGACCACAGCACCGGTCTTAAGAGCTCCCAGCAAGGATAAATGATAATAATATAATCAAAATATTAAAAAGATTCAGTAGGTTAGTTAAATAATTGTGTTTGCTATGTATTATAACGATAATTTGCTTATTGTTTTCTCAAGTTTACGCGACACACTACACATTGATGTAAATGAAACCACTTTTACGGATCTACTCGCGTTTATTTTACACTTCACTTTCGCTCGGAAAGCGAACCCGTTCGTTTCTTTTTGCGCAAAATTCGCGTCTAGATGTCGCAGTAAAATCACCATCTAACATACTTCATGCCGGCTACTCCATGGTAGCTGTCATACGCCAAAAAGAGGTATTAAAAATCCTGCGAAACTTGGACGTAAATAAAGCGAGTGGGCCTGATGATATTGCAGCGATAAGCTCTGCGCGCCTGAGTTGTCTCCAGCAGTTATTATGCGCCTGTTTCGTCTTTCACTGGAGACTGGACTCGTTCCCAAATCTTGGAAGCTTGCGAACGTACAACCTGTTTCAAAAAAGGTAGTAAAGCTGACCCTGCCAGCTACAGACCAACAATATCAGTCACCTCCATACTCTGTAAGACTATAGAGCGTGTACTAAACAACCGACTCCTGGCATACCTTGAAGACAATGATCTCTTTAGTGACCGCCAATTTGAGTTTCGCTGAGAGCGGTCTATGGGAGATCTTGTTGTCTATGGAGTGAGGCTATAGAGAAACACGTTGAGACACTTGCCGTGTCTCTTGATATCTCTAAGGCCTTTGACAGGGTGTGAACCGCTAGCCTTATAAACAAGCTTCCGTCGTATGGGATCCCGCTTGACCTCTGTAATTGGATTTCGGACTTTCTGAAAGAGCGACCGATACGTGTATTCTTAGACGGCTGCACGTCTGATCTACAAGCTATTGATGCCGGAGTTCCTCAGGGGTCTTCTTTGTCTGCGACCCTATTCTTGCTCCACATTAAAGATCTGTTGTTACGCGGAATTCTGGGGTACGCAGACGATAACACTGTTATTTCTCCATTGCAAAGGCCAAGGGGGACGAGGTTCGGTTTTGTCGAGAGACCATGGTTGAGTGTTTGGACATGGCCCTAGAAGCTATCTCCGACTAGGGTGATGCTAACCTGGTCGACTTCAACGCCACCAAAACACAGGCGTGTTTATTCTCTGCCAAACGGAGTCCCTTCCATCTGACTCCGACTTTCCGTGGTGTATTTGTGCCGATATCTTACCACCTTAGCCTGCTAGGTATGGCCATCTCTGCAAACTTAAACTTCGGCCACTACATAGAGTCCATGGCAAAAACCACAGAAAAAAAAACTTGGCATCCTTTCAGTTTCAGTTTCAGCTGCTTCAGCTTTACCAAGCACAAGTCTGATCCTGTATGGAATACTGCTGCCACCTCTGGGATGGATCTGCCAAGTATCAACTAGCCGCCTTAGACTCTATTATTGAGAAGCGTGCTAAGAAGGTCATTGACGACTCTCAACTCGTCGAATCCAAGCTGCAGAGTCTTAAACATCGACGCAAGGTTGCCAACCTTACGGCATTTTATCGGATACACTTCGGGGAGTGTGCGATGGAATTACACGAACTGATACCACCTTTTCCTTTTCTTCTTCGGGGAACTAGACGCGGACTGAGATCACACCCTATGCTGTCAATATACCGCCTATACGCACAAAGCGCTTTGCGTCATCATTTTTGATGAGGACAGCTAAGGAATGCGGATCTGTATCCTGACACGTACAACCTGGACATTTTTAAGGCAAGTGTGAACAGGCGTTATCTAGGCAAGTATGCTACATCCTAGGCCGCATCATTGATTACCATCAGGCTAAATCGCGGTCAAATACTTGCTTATAAAGAATTTAAAAAAAACACTTTGATTTTCATTTTCATTTTTTCCTGTGACTACATACACCGGACACTGTTAGGGGTTTGAAACGTCAGGATGAAATAAAACCAAATCAATGTCGTCGGTGGAAAGGCAAAACGGTTAAAACGCTAAAATAACAAATGCCTTTTGGCGCTTAAACAGTTTTCTTTTTCCATTGACGATGTGTTCAACTAACGACAGTAGACCCGTAAAAGTTGTTTGACTTCAATAATTTGCTTACTAAATTAATTTTGCGGATTTACCCAAATAATTTATTCTTTGTACGACTGTAATATTACATAAACTGTTAATCAGTCACACAAATACGATGGTTCCAATAAAGTATTAGAGGCGTCTTTAACCATTAAAGCAAAGATAAACCTATACACATTTTAATTTGTACGGTAAATGTTGAGTCACATTTTAATAAACAGTATCTCCATGGCGGCTTAGCATTTGTCTTTGCTTGTGCAAACGCACAGTGTTTGGTTAACCCAGCTAGGAACAATTTTCGTTTACGCAAAACGTTACCTACTACGCTAATATCTACAATGCATTACCAAACGTGGCCAGTGTTAGGACTTGAGGAGAAATGTTGATGTGTGTACGCTCTTTTTGTTTGCAACAAAAACATTACTTGTAACAGATATTTTTTCTTTATCCCTCCTTCTCCCTACCTTCACAGAACCACGCTTACTGTGGCAGCTATTCCGTCGCTAATAAAGTTGGTGAATCATTTCTTTGCTGCACCACCAAAAAAATTTAATTGAGCTGGAATCACAAGTGACTAAAGTACAAGTTTTCATCACCATTCAACCACGTTGACAAACACAAAAAAATAATTTGTTTGGCATTGAAGCAGAGCCTCCTTGCGACAAACGAAGCGAGTTGAAAGTTTGCCATGCAAATTTTTTTTTTCGTTAGCGTGATCGAATGGTGTATAAAACTCACACTCTACCCTAAGCCTCTTAAGCGACTCACGGTAATGCGCAACTCTCGACCTATACACGTCATTTTAGAGCATTTTGAATTGCATTTTGAATTTTTTTTTTATTAATGAAAGAAATTAAAATAATGAAAGCTAAAGGAATCTAGCAATACGTACAGCCAGTCAAAGGCATAAGATTATGCAGAACTTACGGGTATTTGGTAGAATGATCCGTTGTTAACAGTGGGGTATGAAGTGAGGGGCACCACTGGTACTGTACCATTGCGCAGTAGGATAGGTCCTTGCAATGGTGTAACAGCTGGTTGACTGGGACCTGAAAAATATAAAATTAAAATATTACATTATTACATACTGCTAGAATGTAAACAAGGTCCTATGTTTGTGTTGTGTATTTTACTTTTAATTATTAATAATAAAACTTTTGATATTATAAGTACTAAGATTAAAGTATGACTAACTAGCTGACCCGGCGGCGTATATAGAAATGCTACTTCAACACGTCCCCGCCAGCTGAGAAGAACTGAGTTAGCATTTCCAAACGATACGTCTCAGACGACGGTGACGTACTGCAGTAGGATTACGAGCTATAACGCGCCGCAAAGTAAGGGTTATCCTAATTTTGTTTGTCAAGGTGAAACTGATGCTAAAGGAAGGCTAAGAACTAATATAGGTTTCTGATTAAAAGATAGAGTAGGTATGTAGCATGACAAATAAAGCAAATAAAGTGCGTCAAAGAATAAGAGTTTATTTGGTAAAGAAGAATTTTATTCAATGTTTTTTGGCACATGGTTGGTTATTTTTAATATTGAAAGCTATATTATCGTTTACTTTTTCTGTCGATATAATCGATTTGTACAAACTTATGCCGCTTCCCCCGTTCCGTGACTGCGCTCCCCCTTTCCGTGACTGGCCATCACTACACTGCGCTTCGCTCGGGAAATAAAAAATAACTTAACCTAACGAACAGTAAGGATTTCCTACATTAATGATATGGAAAAACGTGGAATATTACGTTCCCAGTACATCTAAATGCGTATTAACTTACACTAACTCAGTTCGTCTCAGCTGGCGGGGACGTATTGAAGTAGCATTTCTATATACGCCAAATGCGTATTAACTTAGAAATCCAACTGCAGTACGTCACCGTCTGAGACGTATTGGAGCAGAATTTGCGCGTGTTTATCGTATGGAAATGTTAACTCAGTTCGTCTCAGCCGGCCGGCGGCCGGCGGGGACGTATTGAAGTTGCTTTTCCATTTACGCGACCCGGCGGACTTCGTACCGCTTTGCCAGTTTCTATGACAACAAAACAAAGAGATGGTTATATAGTTTACGCGTGAAAGCGTATAAAACAAACAGACAAACTCTTTTTTCAAACAATAAGTATCCTAGTCTTCGATTGTAGTCTTGAGAATATGTGTAAAAAATTTCATGATGATCGGTTAGATAGTTTACGCGTGAATGCGTAACAAACAACAAACAAACAAAATCACTTTCGCAATTATATTAGTTAGGATAATATCAAACTCCCAAATCAAATTTTATTTTATTAGATTTTAATAATCAATTACGTATGAAGGCATTTTCAAAAGGATGTAATTTTTAACACGAACATACGCAACCACTGATTAAATAATGCCACACCACCCGTCGTTAAATTCCATCAGACGTGAATTCCCGAAAGAATTGGAGATTATCCTGGGATAAAAAACATAGTAATTTATTGCCACCTTAATGATATAAAAAGTATAATACAAATAAAAGTATGCGTATGTATTCTATGTATGTGTGTGTACAGGATATGCCTGTGGTTTATAACATTTCATCGACACGACGCGATTAAAGAACAGCCCTTAAACTCAATATAGGTAGGTACATACACATTTATATTACAATATATTATTACCAGTTGTCGTCGCATCTGGATTCCATATTCACTTAACATTAGGAAAAATGGAGTCATTTGCGGTGCTACATATAAAAAAAATTAACATACTCGTAGAACCTCTTCGTTGAAGAGCAAATAGGATTGAAAATTAAAAGTTTCACAATCTTTTATTTCGGTTGATTTTGTTAGAAACAAATTACAATCAGCATGACAAAATTGTCGTCGTTCATTTACATTTGGAGATAATAATCGTTCAATCAATTATATTGGCGATGAAGCCAAGGCTCTAAACGCAGCACACCACCATATTTGGCCAAACTGATATTTGGTTGCAACCAATAGTTTCCAGTGAAACGTCATTTTTTCATTAGAAGGTGCGTTGCCTATTCAAGTCTTGTATGTTAAGAAATCATTAATTTTATAATCAATATCAACGCCATTCATTTACAAGAATCACTATATTAAGTTATAACATAGTAAATGAGGTATATCGCCTCGGGCGGTGGTCGAGTGGCTAAACGTTCGGCCCGACCGGATTCAATTCCCAAGTCAGGCAAAGTGTGTTACGGATTATCCAATGCATAGCCCGGGTTTGTGACCAATCACAAACCCGGTTTACCATATATACATATAGCAAGCGTGGTGAGGTTACGAAACGGGAAGTTATCCATACGGGAAGTTCCCATTTGCCCAGTCGCGGGACAGTTAGGCTAATTACTTTACATTACTTTAGATATAACTATATACATAGTGTTGAGTGCAAGCTTCATCCCGCTATCACGTTATCAAAAAGATCTCCTAATATTAGAAAACGCCTCGGTTGCCCCGCGAGTAGCCAAGTGCTCCGCCTTTTTATCCGGGCGTCGCGTCGTAGGTTTGATTCCCAGGTCAGACAAATTATCATAACGTAATTGAATAGTGAATAAAACTCGCAATAAGCACTCTGTTTCCTTTAAAGATCATTACTTTCACGTAAGCATTGAAACTTCGGATTGTCACACAGGTTACTTTAGTTTAAATGATTGTTTGTTAAAATTGATAGTGCAAATATTGCATTCTATACATATTCTTTAGAACCGACAACCGTTGGGGTAAACGAGTTCTCAAGTAGATACAGTGTATCGGCAAAGGTAGCGTAAGACGCCGTCAGACTAGGTGGAGCGACGATATTCGCACGCTCAGTGGCGTGCACTTGGAGATGCCTATGTCCAGCAGTGGACTACTATAGACTGATGATGATGATTATGATGATACATATTCTTCTGGCACTGGTATTTTTATGTTTAATAGGAGGCCCCATAAATATATACAATTATATTAAGACTGACTATATTATCAACTTTGCAATTTAATCGTGCAATCTCCGTTAAAACTGTAAGGATCTAATGACTTTTAGAGGTAATGGTAAGCCCCCCAGAAATGTTGATGCTACCATCATTACATAGCAGATTAATGAACCCGCTGTGTAATGGTGTGATGTGATGAATGCATCTCATCGTTTTCGTACAAATCGATTGAAACGGCATATACCTACACGGTATCGAACGACCTCGCTTCCGTTTTTAAATCGATTAATTCAATGTCAACAACGAACTACCAATATCATCCGTTCTGCATAAACTTTATCGATCTGTGATGACGAATGATTGATTGGGACACATCGACCTTGCTAGTGCGTTTCTAATACTGATTTTTAATGAAGCATAAAGATTTTAGATCTTTTAACGTATGGGATGAAACGTGGTCTTGCATACACCGCTTGAATGAAAACCACTTATTACATAACTTATTGTGTATTGTCACAGGGAAATTAGGGTACCTACCAGTGATTCCGTAAAATCCTTAGGGATGCCATGCGCCGAATAACGCAAGATGTCGACTATATCTTCTTACTGAAATTTGAACTAAGTACTTAAAATTCATTTTGTTTGAAATGTTTAAATCCCATTTGGCTAACCTCATTTAATACATAAATTGGGCTTCCATACTACAGTTAAATTAAATTTATCGTAATTCAGTACCTTCTGATAGGTATAATGTTACAATATATTTGTCGCTCAAGCGAATGGTAGGTAGGTATTAAGGAAAGGTTGCTCGTTCAATCAAACGAATAAAAGTCACATAAAGGTGGGCATGTACGTACCGTCTGAATATATTACTAATATGGATATACAAAAAGTAGTCATACATACTCTGCAATTAAAATTTTAAAAGAATGTACCTATACATTGGCCCCATTGTTATTTGGCATAACGACATAGTTTGTGGTTTTCTCAAAGTCGTTACTTCTGTAAAAGCTATTTAGTAAAAAGGTATCATACCTTCTTTATACCCGCGTTTCGATCGAGTTACAACGGCCGTGGTCACGGGCTGACTGTAACGATATCGCGCCTCCGTTTGCGCGGCAAAGTCTTCATCCACCGTCATATTATTTTGCGTTAGTGTTGTGTGTGGCGGTAGTTGGCTAATTAGTTTGCGGTAATCCCCGTTTAAATTGTTTAACTATGGAACGCGAAAGTTTAAAAGTGTCAAAAGCACTTATTTTTAAGTTTATCTGTGTAAAAATGTTTGACTTTTACTTTGTTGGTGTAATAATAGATATCATAGATAATAGATATATAGATTCAGAAAGCAGTACTCCTTGACACGGCACGTATTGTCAGGAGGTTCCTCACTCTGCAACCCTGAACACCGGTAGCTTGGGCCCTGCCCCGCTGCTGGCGGTACTCTAGACTTAGGTTTAGGTTTTTATAATGTTTTATTGTTTATATTAAAATATTGTAAAAATCTAGTTTTAAGAAAGAAATAAATAAAGAGTATAATAATAAGTTTTTTATAATATTTTACATTGTAAATATGTTTTTATATAAAATATTGTAAAAAATTCAGCGCTTACGTCCGTCAGCCTTCCCGGTAGCATAGCGGTCAGTGCAGCCGCCCGGATTGCGGAAGACCCAGGTTCGATTCCTCACTGGGTCGGGTGGGTGTTTAATTTTTTCACTGTATTTTATAAAAAAAATATAAATATTTAATTAAGCTTCAGTGCAGCAATTAGCACTTGAAATTAAAAAGTAAAAATTTACTTAAGAAATATGTTTAATAAAGTAAATAATAATGAAAATCTAGTTTTAAGTGTGAAAATAAATAAAGGGTATAATAATAAAAAAAACCTGCTGACAATTTGACTGAAATTTTGTAAAATATATATTTTAGGTACAAGAGTTTCAACATCAATTTTAACAATTTCGACCAAAGTTAATAACAAACTCGTAAAAAAGTAAATACAAAGTGAAAAACAGTGAAAACATAACATTGACATCTAATCATGTCAATAATAAATTAAAATGATGATGAAGATGTTTTTTTTTTGAGAGAGATTGCTGATTGCCTCAGGCGGCATTTTCAGCTTCACCGGGCTTGTTTGGGGGCGGCAAGGAACGTAAAGCCGTGTGAAACGAATCACCTTCGGAGGTTTTCTAGAGGGAATGGCATCGCGCACTTGTGCGCGTCCCCGTGCCCTATTAGATTCTCCGAAGGGTTCGGATCCGATCGAGTGATGAAGATGAATGAATCAAGAGATGTTTACAAGAGCACAAGATCACATCATTAATATTCGAAATAACACAAATTTTAGAAAATAAAACAAAACCGCACACTTCACTTTCCCGAAAGAAGAAAGAAGAAGAAGTCCAATCACCGGACTCAAGACGAATAGCCATTTTTTTAAATTTCTTGCGGGTATACGCAGTACCTTCATCTCACCTGTTGTTAAGTGATGATAAGGTGAATGGCGAAAGCGCACTTTACCTGGGATCCTCAATTACTTAGGCACTGGCTATCTTATGTCTAGCTGTCGGAACACAACAATATGTTATTGTTTTCTAAAGTTTACGCGAACACTACACATTGAAATGAAACCACTTTTACGGATCTACTCGCGTTTATTTTACACATTAGTTTTAATTAATGTTTATCATGACGTTTCGAACCCTTTGCAGGGTCCGTGGTCACAGGGAGACTGAGGTGTTGGTCGTCTCATAATTAGTTAGTAGCTTGTATACCCTCATTTAAATTTAATCAGGTCCGTTCCGTTTTACGCAGAAAGAGCTTACAGTATCTTTTGGTCTGGCAGTATGGTGTTGGGGCTGGGATTTAATATTTTGTATGATGGGATCCCAGGCTGGTGGTAGATTCCAACCATCTTCTCTATTAAAATTAGGATGTTTTTTAATTTCAATAGCCTCGCGTATCATCCTAGGGATGAATAGTTGTTCTCTAGCAACAATATGTTACAAACATTGATGTTATGGCGACATATTTAGATAAGATCACAGATAAGATGGTGGTAGCTAGCCAGGCGGGCTAACAAGCCCTACCACCAAACAAACCGAGTACATAAACCGTGGGAATCGAACCCGGGACCTCTGGTGGTCTTAACCACTAAACCACAGAGGCGGTTAAAAATCTGCAAGCATCTCGTTTTCACAACTGCCCAGCAGTGGGACGTTTAAAGGCTGATGATAATGATTGATCTGAATGTTTCCTCACCAGCTCATCAACGTCCCCACTGCTGGGGCACGAGCCTTCCCTATGGATGGATAGGGAGAACGGGCCATAAACCACCACGCGGGCCCAGTGCGGATTGGTGGTTGTTAACGACTGCTAATGCAGCTGAAACCAACTGCTTTACGTTCCTTCCGAAGTACAGAGGAGCTCGAGATGAAAAATTTTTTTGGTCACCCATCCGATGACCGGCTTTTACGAAAGTTGCTTAACCTTAGCAATCGCAGACCGGGCACGTTAACCACTGCGCCATCGAGCTCCTCGTGAATGTTTACATAATATAATATGTCATAATGACATTGATCTCATTAACAGGGTTTCCGTCTCACGGTGTCCCACACGCGTTCTAAAGTTCAATGTCTTCCAAATTAATTAGCCAATTCTTGTGAAACTTTCTATGCTTAAGGAAAATCTACATGCAGAGACCTAGCAAGCCTAGTTTCTAAATTATTTAAATAGTTATTCAACTAAATATGGATATAAAACTTTCCATAGTAGATTTAGTAATAAGAACATCATTCTTTTTCCGATCCGATCCTAACCCCTCGGAGAATCTAGGGACGGGGATATCATTCTCTATAGAAAACCTCTGACGGTGTTTTGTTTTACACGTCTTGATGAACCCTTTAAGTTTCCTGCCGCCCCCAAAAAATACCTATGACAATGAAAATGCTGCCTGAGAAAGAAACTCTTCGAAATAAAACATCATTTTTTGGTTGGTGGTAAGGCTATTCTAAGTCCGCCTAGCTACTTGGCACCATAAACTACTGCCACGATTTTCTATCAAAATGATAAAGTATAAAACAACATTATTGTGGACCGGCAGTAGAAGTATTATAGCGATGAAGCCTCCACTCGCAAGAGCATAAGCATAAAATGCTAGATTATTTATTGCCTTCGCGTTATTTAGTAATCACATAACTCTAATTAAAATTCGCTTCAATTTATGAGTTTGGCTAGTCCATGTTGTTGGTAGAAAAATAATGGGATGGGCCCAACCATCTCCGAAAAAACTCTTTTAAACAAAAAATAATCATCAAAATAAAAACAACGCATAAATGTCTGAGATAATATTAGGGAACATACTTTTTAAATAATAAACATTAAGGGCCTTACAAATAAAAAAAAGAATAAGCTTGGAATAGTTATTCCGTGTTTTGTCTCTTTAACTCTTATTTGGAATGAAGTTTGCATGACGGAAACAAAACACGGAATAACTATTCGGAGCTTATTCTCTGTTTATTTGTAAGGAAGGCGAGTGCCTTACAAATAAACAAAGAATAAGGGCGCTTTCAATTTAGACGTTTCGTGTCGGACCGCTGCCGTGCGTTTTCATATTAAACGCTAGCCGCACGACAGCCGCACGCTTATTATAATATGGAACGCAGTGCAAACGCACGACAGCAGCGGTCCGACACAAAACACCTAATTTGAATGAGGCCTAAGGTCCGAATAGTTATTCCGTGTTTTGTATCTCTTACTCTAATTTAAAATGACGTTAACATGGCAGGAACAAAACACGGAATGACTATTCGGGCCTTATTCTTTGTTTATTTGTAAGGCACTTAGACGAATTGAGGACCTCCTTATTTTAACTCTACTCTTTATCTTATTTTTAAAGCTTACATTGTAAGCTTATAAGAATTTGTCTCAAGTTTTCCATAATAATTCGTTTAACACCTTTGTTGTAAGCATAATTAGCTCAAGGCTTATCATTTCGTGTCTAAAACTCTAAAGTTCTACCGGTAGGCTTATAAAAGCGAGGAGTTAAAACGTAAATTGTACAATGGCCACTAAACTTATCTTATCTTATCTTATTCGCCTAGACAATCCTTTCAAAAGTCGACCTTACAAGACCAGTTCCTTTTTGCTCGACTTACTACGCCAACGGACCGCAAAAACTTTATCATTGTTGACAATTAAAACATATTAACATAAATTAAATGTTGCCAATAGGAAATAAACGAGCATTATAATAAGCTGATAATGCTCCATTCTACATTTGTATGTACTTCTATTAGATCGATTGTTATTCTTAGTAACAGTTGTTAGTTTTGTGCGCAGATACAATCAGCTGGAAACTGAAAAAATCAACCTTAATTACATATACATAGAATGTCGTTCTCTGTTTACTATTACGGTTAGACCATCGGTCTTAGACCCAAAGGTCGCGGGTTCGATTTCTTGTAAAGAGTACATACTATTGTAGTAGACCCACTTGATTAAATATACCTAGTCTAGCCACAGATATTGTTACAAGGAAAAGTTTTTTTTTCTACTGCATAAAACATTTATTTCTGTAGTGTGCGTTAGTTTATAAATGAATATAAAAGCATTAAAAAAATATGAAGTTCATTCAAAATTATCTGCATTGGATTTAAACGTTGAGGCCAGTTATCAATTGAAACACGCACTTTTTCCATGGGAAAATTCTTCACTGCCAATCTTATGGATTGTTTTAGGGACTCCAAATTATCATGACGTTTAGAGCATGCCATACTCTCTAATACTGACCATAAGTCATAATCCAGCGGATTGAGATCGGGACTAGATGACTGCCAGTCTTCAGCTCTGATGAAGTCAAAAACGTTAGTTTCCAACAACGCTTGTGTGCATCGAGCTTTAGGACCCGGTGCTGAGTCTTGCTGAAAGCATAACTCGGTCATTCTGCTTGTTAAAATGTTGCACGATAGTAAAAATTTTCTCCTCAGTAAATATTTTTTTTCTGGGACCAGTGACCACCCTTTGCGTACCTACCGCTTAAGAAGTTGTTTTGATTTTACCATACCCTATTCATTTTTAAATTATCGGTTTAATAAGACCTCTTATATGCTGCAACTGCAAGTCCTAAGTCATCTTTTAAAATACGTGACATGGTTCTAGGTGCTATATTAATTTCCCGAGATAAAATCTTTTGCTTTCGGACAGGATTTCATCGATTTTTTTTGCTGCTTTGATCGGCTTTTTAGTACGAATACTACGTGGACGGCAATACTACGTGGACGGCCATCTGTCACAAACAGAGGACGTTTCATTGTACCTATTAATAGCCCGGTATACAAACATTCGACTAATACCAACCGGATGGAGAGTTTCAAAAATTGCATTTGGTTGCATACCAACTTTGTGTAATGCTATCACAGCAGTTCGGTTCTCTTTATAACCCCACTCCATTTTAATATCACAAAAAAAATTAACATCGATTGGCACGAAAATGAGAAAACACAATGAATATTCATATTAGAATGACAGATTCCAAATTCAAATGTAATATTATTGTTTTTTTTAAATTTTAACAGTATATATGGCCAGACTAAGTACACATCGATGAAGGGTTGACGCCTTACTCGTTACTTGTTAACCCGTTAGAAAAAATGTCATAATAAATTCACATTTATAATCATAAATCAGAATGAACACAGTACCGAATCAACATAATTTATACACATAAGCGCTTTGGGATCCTTAAATCATCATATTAATAATATTTTGATTTTCTGCGATCCCTTCAGAAATATAAAATACAAAAAATGTACAAATTTCATAAAAGAGTTTTTAGGTATTTTCAAGAAGGTAACACTCTCACAACACACGAAATTGTCCAATTTTACATATATGTAGTTACGAAACCACCTGTGCTGTTCCCGATCTGATCTGAACCCTTCGGAGAATCTAGTAGGGCACGGGGACGCGCACTTGTGCGCGATGCCGTTCCCTCTAGATAACCTCTGAAGGTGATTCGTTTCACACGGCTTGAGGGACCCTTTACGTTCCTCGCCGCCTCCAAAAAGCCCGGTGAAGCTGAAAATGCCGCAGCGGCAATCAGCAATCTCTCTCCAAAAAAAAAAAAAACCTGTGCTGTTACACAAATAATAATATAATCGATGCACAAAAAAAAACAACTTGTTCGGCAGGATGGTGTTACGCTCTCTAACAGAATAATATGTCTCAGTTAAGTTACGCAATGGACATAGACACATAAACAGATTTAGAAGCAAAATCCTATATTTTCTGTGGAAAATAGACTCAAGAGATAGAATAGATTTACCGTGGTCCACATTTCACTTGCATTAAGGTGACTTAAGGTTGTGAAACATGCTTACCTATTTATTTAAACAAACTTGACTTATTCTTTGTCAAAATTGAATTTTGGCGTTAGCGTTGTTATGTTTTAAGCAATTCCTTTTTAATTTTTATTATTTAGTTCACCAAACCGATAACAATCATAATGACATAATATCTAAACGTTATCTTCTAGATGCGAACCTAACATGTAAACTTACATTACATACCTATGATAACTATTAAATGTTCTTCCTTTATATACAAATTGTTATCGGGACTTGAATAAGTAATAGTTTTCAATAACATTTAAGCATTTGGCTTGCACGTCATTTAGGGTAGTTGGTTCTTCACTCAATACCTATATGATAAAGCGCAAAAATCAAAAATAGATTCGTTATTGTATGGGATAATGTTATGGGAACTGTGACAATGATTGAATAGTTCAACGTGTCCAAAATGCCTGTGCCCGTTACTGCTTTTTCATCCCAAGCAGGACTCATGTGACTACCTACCTCAATCAATCTAGTCTTTTAACGATGGAATCGAGACGTTCTCTTCATTTTGCTTGCTTAATTTTTGATGTTGTACAGTCGCATATGCCATCATATTTGTATGACAAGCTGCAGTTTTCAGAGCGTAGTGTTAGAATGGCTACCTGTATAGTTTGCTCTAGAGCCAGCACTGCCGCGTTTCGAGGCAGTTTTCGATATCTGACTTTTAAATGTTGGAATAATTTATCACTACCCTTAAGAAATTCCCGTAACGTTCGTAATATTTAGAGATAAATACGAACAGCATCTACAAGAATTGCAGAAAAATAGGTTTAAATAGATAATTTTGTATAATTTTCTTTTTGTGGGTTTGGGTTAAAATTTAAGTAATTTTAATGAATTCTTATCAAATTGTGTTTAATACGTCCGTCACTAGTTCATGCGTTATTCATATTATTTTAATCTTAAAATGTAATTAGTTAATTTAGATCTTACTTCGTGTTTGGTTGCGTGCTGTGCTCTCACGCTAAGGTGTTCACGGAAGACCAGTGTCAGGTTACTCTTTTAGGTTTCCTGAGATTATGCTGAGTGGACACATTTTAGAGAAATACTTTAATTGTATTGTGTTGTATGTTTTGTTTTATTTTGTATTGTGATATTTGTAATAGTTATGGCATTAATAAACTTTTTCTATTCTATTCTATTTTATAATAATCGTGTAGTTTTTGATTTTAGAACTAAGTTGGTATCGTTAATTACCAAAAAGTATGATGTAATAAGATTTGCAAATATACGATAATATCGGCTTAAACTAGAAGTACCTATGTAAATATACTTTATCATATAAAGAAAAGTAAATAAACAAAAACGAAGAAGCGTTGTGCATTAAACAAAATTATCAGTTAAACCTTTTAATACAAACATCGCGCCATGCTTATAAACGAAAGTGTTAACAACCGCTACGAAATCGAAAGTTGTCCGTTCGTAGCGAGTTTGCGTTTCGAACGAGCTTGTCACCCGATTGTAGCCTTTAACCTCTCAAGAATAAGGAACAAAAAGATTAAGGCTCCGTACCTAACAAAAAAGTAAAGCTGATGATGATGCAACTTGAAGATACCGCTCGCAAGTTCACGATGCTTTCTTTAAACGGGGTCAAGGTCACACCAACTTGTGATATCAACTCGATTGACTGCTAATTTATATACTAGATGTTGTAATTTGGTTGTGAGATGACGTTCAGGATCATAAGATGAGGTTTCGCCTTTGCTGGTGGTTTGATGTTACAATCTGATTGGTTTTGCACTTGGTACGGTAATCTTTCTTTCTTTTAGTTGATGGCTTCGTGCGATTAGCACATTTAGCCAGTGTCAAAGTAATTTTTCTTACAAGTAATACATAAATATACACAATATTTCCTTCCAGTATGATGATGATGAATGATAATAGAAATGAGAAGTGAATGATATACCCCCCAACCCCTCGAGTACCGCAGTAAAGATGTGGGGCTTTACTAATTCCTCGGGTGGACTTCTTGAGAGAATTTGAAAACTGAAGTTGCACTGTTTTGTTTCATTTGCCAACACTCATGCGCACTTACGAACACTTAACGGTTAATAATCCACCATTATTTCACGTTAATATTCGACGTAACACAAATTTTAGAAATTATAACAAAACCGCAGACATGACTCTTCACTTTCCCGCCAAGAAGTCAGCGTAGATATTCTTTTGCGCATTATTTTGGATTTTTTTTTGTAAGAGTTTGCTGATTTTCAATTGATTTTTTTTGTTTTTGCTTGATTTTTCGGCATTTTCAACTTTACCGGGCTTTTTTGTGGGGGCGGCAAGAAACTTAAAGGGCACCTCAAGCCGTTGTGAAACGACTCACCGTCAGAGGTTTTCTAGAGGGAACGGCATCACGCACCGTTACGTGTCCCCGTGCCCCACTAGATTCTCCGAGGGGTTCGCATTAGATCGGGTTATTTTAGTATTGATTAGTTGAATCAGTTAAGTAATTTTTAATTTAAATATTAATACGTGTTTTTTTAAATTTATTTTGGTAAGATGAGTTGAATCACTTATGTAATTATTCATTTGTATATTAATACGTCAAGAGAACATTGCGCCCTTTTTAAGCACATTGCGCGCACAGAAAAATTAAATATTTGGTGTCATTAATGACTTAAAGCCTTAAAGTCATTAAAGCACTAAAGCCATTAAAGCCCCGAAAGATATAATTTATGTAAAAATAGTTTACAATGAAACGGTCGAATTTTTACCACTAATATTTATGTTTTTCGTTGAGATGAAGAGTTCTTAGTTAAACAGCTTAAAAAGGAAAACTTAATTTAAAACAGGCATGTATCCTAGGAAAAAAGTCGTTTCCAAGTAAAATCTTTACACGTGGCGCCGGCGTTTAACGCAACCTGCTTGTTTTAGTATAGTCACATTTTTTTTGTGTGCTTGATGTTTCGGCCGACTAAACATTTTATTTTTAGCTAGCTGACCGGCGGACTTCGTACAGCTTTGACAGTTTCACGTTGACAGTTTCCATGACAACAAAACAAACAAATCCGCTTAAGAACACCCGTATCCCATGATGGACCCCTATAACAGCGCCACCTACCGGGTTTAATTGTGAATCTAGACCCTTCTCGAATCCACTTGAACACACACAGAAAATTTCATCCAAATCGGAGTTCAATAAAATACACACGCACAGAAGATTTGTATAAATAAAGATATGGACCGCAAAAGTGTAAAAGCGTACCAGCCATACATTATGTTGTTTCTACCTTTTTAATACGTTACATAGATCCTTTCACTTATATTTTATATATAATTGGAGACCTGCGTCTTAGATTTATTTTATTTATTTATTTAAGGACATCCAACATAGCATACACCGAACACATCCTTACATTTAAAAAAAACCCTTGCTGCTTAAATAAAAGGCTGCCACGGCATCTTAATTTCAAACAGTGAAATAAAATTAACTTAAAACTAGAGATAACAAAGCAAAAATCATTCTACTAAATATCATCTTAACAGGTTCGCTGTCCAAGAATTATAACAATTGGTTTTCAATTGTTATGTATCATATGTGATTCATGGGACAGGGAATGGGTTAATCACAAAATTCAAAGGAAAGGAACCTTGGTACTAGCTGTGGGACCCTCCTCCTCTTTCCTCGTTCAGCTACTAAAAGCTTCCATCCCTTCTCTGCCACGGGGAGGGCACGGGTTCAAGCACTGAGATCACAATGGAAAGGACTTAATTAACGATGACGACCTCAGTAGCCGAGTGGCTTGCACGCCGGACTTTGGGCGGCGCTAACTCTAAGGTCTCAGGTCCGATTCCCGGTCGGGTCAATTTCGAAAACGAACTTTTCGATATTGTGTCGGGTCTGGGTGGTTGTGGTACCGTCGTTGTTTCTGATTTCCATGAAACGAGTGCTTTAGCTACTTACCTTGGGATCAGAAGAATATGTGTGATGTTGTCTTATATTTATTTATTTTATTTATTTATTAATTAATTAAAAGAATTATGCTATTGCTGATGAATAATTCTATTAATTATACAAAGCAAGAAGTGAAAGGAACGTGCACCTGCTTATTTGATTGTTTTCTAACGTTTTCGTTAGAGAAGAATATGTGCGGGTAGATCAACAAAAGCTTTTAATCACAAATGACAGACACGTTGACATTGGCCAAAAAAGGTTGCACATAATTTGGAGCATGTAACGTTTTGATGCTCCGATTGCCATCTTTATTGGTGCTTCCGATCACGATGTGGTGAAAACGAGCCATTAATATAATAAATTGCACGAATCAGATTCAGAATGAGATGTTTCGGTGAAGGTTGAATTTGGGTGCGCGTAGAGATTTTTTTGAAGTATCTAATATATTTAATAATGAATTGGAACCCTTCCCATTGGTTAAGAAAACATTTTTTTTAAATTCAAATCTACGGATAAACATTGGTTGGTTTTGTTACAGGAATCTATCTTAGTCCGCTTGACCAGTTACCACTATGCTGAGCGAGAGGTACTGGGATAGAGGGAAATGCCGGGTCAGGTGCACTGCCAACAATGCTATCGTGGCTCAATCCAACTCGCCGAAATTAATCAACACTATCTACTTTACTTTATAAGCCAAAGGAGTTCTATTCATATCGTATAGTTTCGTTGAATGGTTCCTCATGCATGAAGCATCTGTGTCCAATTTTGCATGAACCAATAAATTGCTTTTATTTTTAATAACAGTAACAGGAAGTTCTATGAAAACTGGAAGACCGACTTCTTGGTCGATTTTTTGACTAGTGACATTCTATCTGACACGCTTGTTGCAATTGGACTTAAAGTTGAGATTTGGGAAAAGGTTAATTAAACTGTTACAGTGTCTACATACTCGTTCGTACGTTGGACCTGTCCTACTCAATTCTGGATGGGTTCGTTAGTGTCAAACCCCACTTTAAGTCAGACTAGCTTTGTCTAGGCAAAACTTTTAGATGGTTCAATGTGGAACGTTATAGAAACATGTCAAATCTGCCCTAACTTATCCAAGCTCCTGGAACCAAACTGCACCAATTCTCATAGGTTTTCCTTTAAAACTGATTTGCCATGACAAAACTTTTTCAGACTAAAATTTGTTTTGGTGGTATATATATATATATATATATATATATATGTACCTAGTTAAGCTTAGTTATATATTTTAGAAATATTCTATTTAGTATTGAGGTATAAATTGTATGGTATATATTGTCACCATGATTGTGATCTACATAACCATATCTAAAGAAAATATCCTCTCGTTGCGTTCGTACTGTAGGACGAAGGCATTCATGTTCATGTGTCAATGTCTACGGTAGACTGGCTATTGTTTGCGTGGCATTGGAGTCCGGTGCTAAAGTAATCGAAGGCCTTCCGATACAAGATGTAAGCTTAAAGCGATTAGGGATGGTGATTTTCTGGGCTGGACGAAGTGTTGTGTTTATATTGACGGCTGTTACATCCGCATTTTCCTTTGCCTTTGGAAAATTTAAGTACTCGTTATGTGTTTTTTGTTACTTTTTAATTCTTTTAACTCTTATTGCATTTTAAACTTAACTTTTTAGAACTATCTCCGGTTTGCTACTTACTGTTATTTACCTATGGACAACTGACGATGAACATGAAAATTAATAAACTGGTTTATGATACCTTGATTTACTTTGAAGGTATTAAATGATATCGCTTACTGCAAGTTATTAAGGCAAGACCTAAGTCCACGTAATTGCTAATGGCAGGAATTGGAGCGTTCGCTCGTGGCGCTACCTCATTCTAGCGAACTGTTCCAAAGATAACTATCAAAGTCGCTGCCGACCAATTTATTTCAATAAATAGTTATGGCGAGCATGCTGAACAGGATTTAATTGTTAGCTGACCACCTTGACGCGAGTTTATACTGCGAAACATAATATGGTATTTACTAAGCTTTTTAATTAAAAGTTTATACCGAACTCAATTTGATCATAGAGTACTTATTTTTAAGAACGCAAAGTGCATGCCACACTTCGGCCAATATATTTCGTTTGTGCGGAATAAAACTTTGCTGCTGAGCTTTGCTGTTGTGCATACTTCGGTAAGATTTTCATAGTTTGTAGGAACATTTTAAAAAAGCCCTACCTACCTACCTACCTACCTGGAAATCGAGATCTGTTCGGTCCAAAGACAGACATTCATACATACGAATAGAAAAATAATAATTCACCTGGTCCAGGAACATCGTCATAATAATCATCGTCGTAATCTAATACGGCGTGTAGCTGAGTCTTGCCTCCGGAGCTCCCCGTTTCCACTTTCGTGAATCCCCGGGGTCGGTCGGGAGGCTGTCCGCTAGTACTGCCAGTCTTCATGCCCGTGTCTTGAGGCCTTGGCGGCACCGGCGGCGACGTCGTCGGTACCGGTCTATTGAAATTATTCACATTTGGATTCGAATTCACATCGAATTTTCGACTAGAAGGTGGCGTCGTCGCAGCGGGGTAAGGCGCATTCGTAAAACCACTATAAGGCGGACGGGGTGCATTCGGATTTATCCTTCTCTGCTCATAATCGTAGTCACCACTCGGATCGTGAATATACTGTCCCGTGTTGTCAAACTGTGAATTCACTTCCTGCACCCGCTGATTGTCTATCTGTATATCTAGTCGAGCGTTGTGTTGGTACACTTGTGTGTGGAGCTGGCCATTATAAGGGTTGTGTGGGATATTGTCGTGTGGGTAATGGGTGAACTGGTTAGGGGGAGGGAGATAGGCCGCACCTGCGCGCTTTCTTAGTTTGGACCTTCTTTGTTGGTTGGCTGGTGGGGAGTAAGGTCCATTGCCTGGCTGCGGAGGGTATTCGGCCTGTTCCGGGGAGTAAAGGAGGTCGTCGAGGCCGACGCGGAGTGGAGCCGTGGAGGGGGGCAACATTGGCGTCGCCGCAGCGGCGGCAGTAGCCAGCGTGAAATTCGCTAATGCCATTGCTTATTCAGACGACATTGGCGGCAAATGTCAACTCGCTATGTCAATATAGCGTACGGCCGGCGCTATTACGGCCGCGCTTGCATAATAATGTGAGCGGCGTGGGATCGTCTAACTGCGCGAGCGTCTTCTCATTGTCGGAACAAACACAGCACTACACACAAATTCACTACACCGGTGATCTGTAACAAAATAAACAGGTGGTTAATGCCTTTTTCGGGATATATTTATTGTTCGTTATTATGATTTAGGATTAAGAAGGCTAGAGGCAAGCAGTGAAACGTTTAGGCTGATGATGTGCGATGTGTAATAGGAGTACACACATACGGTGCCAGCAATGATTATGTTTTGTAATCATCATCATCAATCATCACATCATCACCAGCAACATCTTATTATTTCCTACTTCTATGCTCAGCACGTTGGGTTACTTATTCAATTCAAACATTTATTTCAGACATAATAGTCCATACAGCAGCGTAGTGATACTTATGTCATCATAACCCATTACGTTGGCTCATTGCGACTTAGTGGGTTAAGGGTTACAACAACAGCTTAACTTTGCGTTTGAAGTATGGAATGTTTTGTTACCTATACCAACTTTTAATAGTTACCAAGCTCTTTATCGACTTGTATGGAAATATAGTGAATTAAGCTCCTTAAATTTATTTTAATAGTATATAAATGTCTTCGCTACGTAATTTAGAGACTTGTTACAGTTCACACTCATATTGTATTTTAAGCTTTATGGTCGATTGTCGTTTTACGAGCGGTTTTCCCCCCGTTTCGTGATATCCTTGCCGCTTGGAATGGCATTCGGTTTGAAAGGCTAGAGTCGTGAAGCCAGACTAATATTCCGGGCAGCTTGGACATTCATATTTGAATATTTATCTGTAACTATTTGTGAATGACACGTTTTGGAGATATTGGCTTATTGGAGTAACTTTAAAGGAAAGCGGTTTAAAGTTGGTAGAAAGCTTTTTAACTCAAAGTTATGTTTTATTTTAATACTAAAGAATTTAATGGATATTGCTATTTTGACATTCTTTATTAATGCTATTATTATAACGAAAACCCTCTAATTGCTCGAATTAGGCATGGTCGTTAATTCAAGCCTATTCTTAAATAGCCTTTTTCGAGTGGCTACACTTGTAAAGGTTAAATAACTTAAGTATGTAATTTTTCGGCTAATGCCTCTGTAGCCGAGGAGTATAGCGCTACGCCCCATATCTGGAGGTCCTGGGTTCGATTCCTATGTCTGACAAAGTGTGTTTCTGATTTTCTCAAACATATCCCGGGCTTGTGATACCTATCAATTTATATCTACTTTTAACTGTAATTATTATATGTTAAGGTTGAAAAAATGGAATACTGGTTAACTTTTGCCTGTGACTTACGGCGCGATTAGCCGCATCCGGGCATTAACAAACATTTTTATCGTTTTTTTTATGTTTCCGGAAGAAACTTGACATTTGACCAGGACAAAACGTTGCCTATACTATAAAGCCCTCCAGCTATATCCAAATTATGCACCAGTTGCTCTGGTTCCACGCGAACGAAGGACAAACAAACACACTTTCACATTTATAATATTAGTTAGGATGCCATAGAAGTGGAACGTTAATCTTAAACTACGTTTTTGGAACTTTGTTATAGCATTTAGACTTTCGGCCTTGCTAGCATATCGACGAAGAGCATCTGTCTCACGACGAGACGCTAGCACGATCCCACTTTTGGGTTATTTTGACTTTTTATCGTTCCGTTTAAAGTATGGCCTCAGTAGTTGAGGATTCCGGGTGAAGTGTGCTTCCACCTTCAGCCTTATCATCACTTAACATCAGGTGAGATAAAGGCCAAGTGCCAATCCGTAAGTATTTAGTATGGTATGGATAATAGGCCACTTGACAAATTTTGTACTACCAGGCAAAATTTGTCTTACGGATACTGCCCAGAATCTGGCTTGATGTCGAACACCATAATTATAACCAACAAATAAGCAATCAAAAGAGAGATGATAGCATTTTTGGGACCCGTGAGCTCACAATTGGAGGACAATTTGTATTTATAGCTAAGTATTTAAGAGCTGGATGAGAGTAGCCGCGGATCGTGCTCAGCAGCGTGCACTTGGAGAGGCCTATGTCCAGCAGTGGACTAGTATAGGCTGATGATGATGATGATGATGATGATGATGATTTAATATATATAACTTTTTCTTTATACTTATAATATATAAATGTATGTAATGTATGTCCCAGTAGTTTCCCCCTAGCATCTGTCTTCTTTGGTGGCTGTTGTCCAAGTGTCGAGCCACAAAATACTAGCTACCACTGTATTCCCTTTCATCCCAACCGTTTTTTTTACAAAAGGCTTGTTCAAAATAATAACGTTATATAAATGAAATGTAGGAGGATTGAGATATTACTTTTTTGTTTCAAGACATACACGATAAGTTATTCTTCTGACACAACGACTAACTACTGTGGTCAGAATCATTATCATTACCAGCTCATAATGTTCCCACTGCTGGGGCACGAGCCTATGGATGAATAGGGAGAAAGGGGCATAAACCACCATGTGGGCCCAGTGCGGATTGGTGGTTGTTAACGACTTCTAATGCAGCCAGGACCAACGGCTTTACGTGCCTTCCGAGAGTATTCCGGCGACTGGGCCCGCTCTTATCTGGGCCCGCGGGCCCACTCGCCGGATCAAATTATTTTAATATTTTTATTCCGGCAACTGGGCCCTCCATCGATATGCATAAAAGATCTATTGTTTAAATCGAATTCTAGTACAGTTGGAAGAAAACGCATCCGAAATATAAAGAGTTTTTTAAGAAAATTATTTATATTAATTATCAGATAAGAGATAAGAGCCGATAAGAGCGGGCCCAGTCGCCGGAATACTCCATTCCGAAGCACGAAGGATATATATATATAAATAAAACTTGAATAAGGCACCCTAAACACTGAACAACAAACGATACGTATGCGTCTCGCGACCGTGGGAATCATATCGGTGTGCGATGGGAATCGAACCAATAAAACGACGGAGAGGTCACTGAATTAGTGTTACATATTGGGTGCATCGTAACTGATTTTCTTATGTACTTTTCATTACGATAACCAGTCTGTATAGTGAACCGGTTTGGTATCAGATTTATTAACAGCAGCCCCCCAGGTAAGTGGCATAACGTTATAGCCACATATAGTTTTTACAAACACGCACAGAAGATATATATGTATATATATATATCTTGTGAATAAAATTTCCTTTTTTTTATAGCCTATCATTTGCACAATCTCATGTTCTTACTACATACAAATTTTCTTCAAGAGCCGTCACCCGCTAAACTTTTTTTTAATAAAGCCTATCATTTGCACAATCGCATGTTCTTACTACATACAAATTTTCATCAAGATCGGTCAAGCCGTTCTTGAGTTAAAAGTGGACATACAGACAGACAGACAGACAAAAATTTCAAAAATCGTAGAATTGGTGTCAGTGAGTCAAAATTGCAAGTACACACAGAGCCTACAGATATATATAGTAGTATAGATATAGATAGCTGACCGGCGGACTTCGTACCGCTTTAACATTTTCCATGACAACAAAACAAATAAATCATTCTTCCGCTTAAGAACACTCGTAACCCATGATGGACCCATATAGCTCGGCTACCTACCGGGTCCAATTGTAAATCTAAACCATTCTTGAATCCACATGAACACACACAAAAAAATTCTTCTAAATCGGTCCAGCCGTTTAGAAGGAGTTCAATAACATATACACGCACAGAAGATTTATATATTTAAAAAGATAAAGATTTCTATTTTAGTAGAGTTATGCCACTTGTTTAGGGGGGCTGATGTGATGATATGAGTCTTCATACATTTCGATATCTCATACAAGCTTCGAAGTGACAATTTAGTTTGAATCAATAAATCAATGAGATCTAAAAGGTTTGTAGAAATCATTCAAAGAAACGTTTAATGAACTGAGTTCATAAAATTTCAAGGATGCTATAGAAGTTTGAAAAAAAACAAGTGATTTAAAAGAAAAACTTTTCTTATTGTATGGCTTATTTATGTATCAAAATTTAGTTATCAATAATCTGACGACCTCCGTAGCCGAGTGGCTTGCACGCCGGACTTTGGGCGGCGCTAACTCCTGAGGTCCCGGGTTCGATTCCCGGTCGGGTCAATGTCGAAAACGAACTTTTCGATATTGTGTCGGGTCTGGGTGGTTGTGGTACCGTCGTTGTTTCTGATTTCCATGAATCGAGTGCTTTAGCTACTTACCTTCGGATCAGAACAATGTATGTGAAGTTGTCTCATATTATTTTAACTACAGGCCACATATAATAATATGTTAAAACTTTTAATTGTGAATTTTAATTGATTGTCTTGGTTCGGTTTTTCATTCTTCTGTTGATTTTGACGTATTGTTCTGTCTACCTTAAAATTTTAATAAAATGTTCCTTTTTCTTCTTTACATTCCTTGATTTAATAATGTTCAGTGTCTTAACTCCAAGCAGTGTTTAAATGTACTCGCAAATCCTAAACATTATACAGTCCACTAAAGCTCGAGCAATAACGAAGGCGGCTACAAGCTGTTAATGTAATTGTGAACAGTGTTGTTATAAAAATGTTTCATAATATTATAGTTGTGAAGGATAGGATAATAATAGCCGTCTTTATATTGAAAGGATCAATCATCAATGTTTATAGGATAATATAATTAAGATACCTTGATAGTTGCTTTAAAAAACATACTCACAACAGTATAAGTGTACTGTAACTGGACTGTTTCCCGTCTGAACTAGTCCATAAATCTTAATAGTTTAATGTAGCGCCTATTGTTAGCGAGAAACAGTGTATATACAGGCTGTTTCATATTGCACTACTTTTGTAATGAATATGTTTTTTAAAGTTAGTTAAGTATTTTTTTAAATAAAGATGTTTACCTATTTAAAAGATTTAATATTTTCTTACAGATATATAATAGAGAGCATATATATAAGGTAGTCAGAGATAAATCAACGACGACGACGAAACAAGCCAATGATGTCGGTACAAAAGCTAAGCATGTTTGCTATTCTATGTATGCAAAGAATAGCTATGTCAATAAGCAAAAATATAATATTATCTTGCCATATCAACAATAGCAGGTAACTATCTTGCGTTCTGACAGTTAAAGCGTTAATGAGGATTTCAGTCGAAGTGCGCTTCTGTCTTCGGCCATATACTCACTTAGCATTGGAACGTTTACTTAACGAAAAGCTAAATTAAACATTTCAAGAAGGGTTTTATGTATAACTTAATATTAATCGATCACCCTGTATACCGGAAAGCAAGCACGTTATCGCAGTTAATCATTCGTAATAAGTTGTAATAGTTAAAATCGCATTGTTTTGCGCGAATTCAGTATACGAGTATATGCTTGTATATTTTTATATATACAAATCTTCTGTGCGTGTGTTTGTAATTGAACTCCTTCTAAACGGCTACGGCTGGACTGATTTGAATGATATTTTGTATTTATATTCCAATGGGTTCCTAGATAGTTTGAAAATTGGACTCGGTGGCGCTTCAATAGCAGAAGCAGACGAAGTCGCGAGCGGACCACTAGTGTGTATATATATAGCTAGTTGGTGCGACCTTGACGATATTACTCGTATACGAACTGATATCGGCGGCGTTACGACCGTGAATGTGTATAGCACTCGAAAGTTAATTTTTCACAGGTCGTGTACCCTTGTTTTACCGATTTGTTAACGTCACTGATAGGTACGTTTTCTACGAATTCGTAGGTACTTACGTATTCAATAATTTAAAGGGCCTCAACTTTCATATTCAAATCAAATTGTAGCTATATTAAAAATAAAGAGAACAGATTGGGAAAATATAATATTGGTCGATGTGTAGATTCTTGGGGGAAGCCTGTTTAGTATATTTCTCACGTAAGTAAATTGTAAATTTTAAAATAATGTTAATAAAAAATATCCTTAAAGTTGGTTATGTTTAATAACCAACCATATTATATTTGGCAAAACTGTAATATTAGATTACGTCAAATAAATCTTTTGAGTCACTGACATCGAGGAAGCACTATAGAACATCAAATAGTAGAATGACCTCACCAACCACGTAATAGTGTTTAGGTAAATCTTACGTTTAAAGAATACTAAATGCTGTTGTAGTATGTAAACAGCAGTAATCTGCGACATGACTGTGTTAAAAGAAAACGCAAACAAACGACTCTTACCAAAAACCTCAGTAAGAATTAAGAAAAATGTTTATTAAAATTAAATGCGCGCGTCTCGTGTTTGCAGCTTCTGGCAATCCGGGCCCGGCCAGGTCTGGATCCGGACCATTAAGTTATTGTGATTGTGATGGTCGACGCTAATAGTGTATTCACCAGAAAACCAAAGTTAAGAATAAGGAAGCTGAATTGACAGTGGGATAGTAATTTTATTGGGGAGTTTCCCGATTTCTTCAGATGGTATTTACAGCGTCATCGGACTATTTTGGGGGCGGCGAGAAACTTAAAAGGTTCCTCTAGCCGTGTGAAACGAAGCAACGTCATAGGTTTTCTAGAGGGAACGGCTCCATGCACTAGTGCGTGTCCCCGTACCCTACTAGATTCTCCGAGGGGTTCGGATCGGATCGGGCTGGTGGTATTAGTCGCAGGACCGATAACCGTTGGGTTATCGGTCGGTTAGACGTGTTGTGGAGTGGAGACCGTGAGTCCGCACCTTAGCAAACTGTAGATAGATAGATAGATAGATAAATAGATAGATAGATAGATAGATAGATAGATAGATAGATAGATAGATAGATAGATAGATAGATAGATAGATAGATAGATAGATAGATAGATAGATAGATATATAGATATATAGATAGATAGATAGATAGATAGATAGATAGATAGATAGATAGATAGATAGATAGATAGATAGAAGGATAGATAGATAGATAGATAAAACTCCTAATGTAGTGTAGGAACTGGGGCTAGGTGGAACAACGATGTTTGCAAAGAGCTGAAGATCAGGCTCGATCGGGATGTATTAAACAGCTGCTATATTTATTGCAGATTATATTTCCAAGTCTTCAAATGTTTTGGATATTCGAGTTTACCCGCATTTTGATAAAGTCTGTTTTAAATATCTCAAAGATTTTACAAGTTGGTTCACGTCTGTACAAGTTAAAATCTTAAATGGGCTAATCTCTGGAACTCCACTTAAACTCTTTCACTGATAGAATGCTACATACCTTGCGGGTAACATAGGCTATATTTTATTTTGATAAAGATTAGTCCTCAGCTCGAAATCTCTTCATTTGTAAATCAAGTCGGTTAAAAAAGCGCGGCTTAGCTGCTTCATCGGCGTACGCTGACCAAACGGATGGGTGTACATGAAAATAATGTACTATAAACATGTTATTCATCAGTTAATAAAAAAAAAGTCAGCGGCACGATATACTTAGCTTTTATAGTAAAGCCACAATAACGTTATTTATCTATACTAATGTTATGAAGAGGTAATGTTTGTGAATTTGGATTTAGGAGGTAATCTCTGAAACTACTAATCCAATTCTTAAAATTCTTTTACCAGTATGTAGAATAAAATTTCAGGATGAACAGCGCCTATTTTTTTTTGTTAAACTAATGTTTACACTTCCAAATCTTAAAAGTTGTAATTAAAGTCGGGGAAAAAAAGCGCAGCTTGCTTTCTTAATTGGCGTGCGCTGACTAAACGGTTGAGTATATATGATAATGGTATACTACAAAATTATCAGTCATCACAGAATCTAATAAAAAGTCAGCGATATCTAGCTTTTATATTTAAGCTACAATAACGTTTTTAACGTTAAAAATTAATTTGATTTTTCAAGGTGATTTTTAAGTGTACCTATTAGGCACAATAATAAATAATATTAATCTTTACTAAAAAAATAGTTTCATCATCGTTCATGACATGATTTGACATGTTCATGACAATAAAATTTGCTCTTCACAGCGTTTAATTAGGTCGCTTAGTTCTGGAAATATTGCGAAATTAATAATACGTCACAGAAAAATCCGTATACATTTTATTATTTCCCCTATTTGACCATCTACTTAAAGACAAGATAAACATTTTAGATATGATGATTGTAACTAGCCTTACAGACTTAAAACAAACCCTACCTAAAATCGTAACCGAGACCTCTTGGTCTGGTTGTCTGGTTAGTCATTGCAGGTCATAAAACTATAAAGATTATTTTCGCTTGCATCCAGATTCAGCTAATCCTCAGTACCTTAGCCATAGCTTTCATTCACAAGAATGTCTATCAATAATAATAGATGAGTTTCTTGTCAAAAAGTTGTTAAAAAGTGTTTACTCTAGTAATTGCCTGTTCTAACTTGGAAAAAGAAAAATCCCTTCTCCAGCATTAATGGCAGTGACGCCGAAATCGAACTTCTTGGGCAAAAGATTGGCTCGCAAAGTACAAAGTAGATATAAAACATTTTATGGACGCAATATATCCTAACACCTATATCGTCGGAGGCCAAGTACAATCTAGATGGACTGGGTTGGTCTTAGGTTAAGTTTCCAGGTCGGCAATGTGTGTTTCTGATTTTCAGAAGCATAGTTCCAGTTGTGATCACCAACCCGAATTTCGAAAGCTTTGTGATTAAGCCAATATATATTAGTTGTAGCGATGATGCCAAGCAGTGGGACAGCATATAGTGCTAATTATAATATGTATAAGTAATGGCACAGTTATTAAACACTAACTATTAAAAAAAGCTTTGCGAGACAATTTAATCGTAGCGATCATTATAACCTGATCAGAAGCAACTGGTCAACGCATATTCTTAATTAAATCTTTAATCCCATTTTTAAATTTATAAGTCTCAGGGATAAACATTCGCACGTGCGGGTAACGAATTGAGAAAAGGGGGCATTTCCCATCAACAACTAGTTAGAACTACCAAAACATGAAACAACAAACATTGTTCATAGAGAAGCTTTGTAACATTAATTATTGAAATAAATAAAAAACTAAAATATGTGGAAAATGTAAAGATTCTAATAAAGGGCACACGGCTTGGGAGCAGCAACTCTGCACTGGCAGTAATTGGCTCCGATCTCTCGCTGGCTAGGGTGGTAAAGGCCATAACTGGCCATCGCTATGCGATGGGTAATTTTGGGAGGAGTTTATTTATTTATTTAAGAGTTAAAGCTTATTGGATGTGTTCCATCCTTAGTTTTGGATAACAACCTCCCCCCTCCAGTACCATTTCAGTTTCATCCAGTAACGGTAATAATCCAATTATAAATAATTATTCTAATGTTCACATTAAGCTACCAGGCTAGGCACCTTATACAATTAAGGTCACAGACCATATAGCTTATGCTATTTGTGCTATGTGGTCTGTGATTGAAAATGTACTACTAGATCAGTTCAAAAAACGGAAACTTTGCCATAGCAACACATCACAGTCACATTAGCTTTGTCTTGATGGCCAATTAAAGCGGCCCACACATGGGTATTTCGAAGTTTTACGACCACTCGGTTACTATCGATAAATTAAATAAACAAAAATTATTGTTGTGATTGTAGACTCAAAAGTGTCAACATTCTTTCTAGTGTTCGGAAAAACCTACAATAAATGTTTTTCTTTGGCAGGCTTATTTAAATGCCTGTATTTTTGTACCAAGATTATATAAAACTATACAATACTTTTTTTTTATATTTGTCTGATATGGATTTAAAAAATATATATTTGTACTGTTTTCCCTTTACGCTTATAATTTTTTCTTAGAATAAAATCACAGACTAAATAATATTAGATCTGTGAAAAGAACTGACATTAGATACCATTATTAAAATATGTCGGACTTCTTGGCGGGAAAGTAAAGAGTCATGTCTGCGGTTTTGTTTTGTTCTTAATTTTGTCAAATATTAATGTGAAATAATAGTGGATTATTAACCGTTAAGTGTTCGTGAGTGTGCATAAGTGTTGGCAAATGAAACAAAACAATGCAACGTTACTTTTCAAATTCTCTCAAGAAGTCTGCGTGAGGATTTAGTAAAGCCCCACATCTTTACTGAGATACTCGAGGGGTTGGGATTGGGGGGTCTAAATTTCTCACTTCTCATTTCTATTATCATTCATCATCATCATCATCATCATACAGGAAACAAGACAGGAGAAGTAACAAAGAAGTAACTATTGAAATTAAGAAACTAATGACATGGCAGCATGGTTTATGACCTTACCCGGTTCCTCAGGGAACGAACTACACTTAAAAAAAATATTAAAATATGTCCTAGGTTTATTGTGACGAACGCGATTAATAAACCAACTGTCATTTATAATTTCAGTATAAGTAGGTATACCTAATTATCATGAGTCTCCTAAAGATTAAAACGTTTAGAAGCTTAAAATTAATAGAATTATAATGATGTCCAAATAGGTAAAGTTGTTTAGATTGTTAATGTAACTTTTAACTTTAAAGTGCTCGAATTTTATTGGCGTTATAAACATAAGATTTAAGATTCTACAATCACTTGAGACAAGTCTCTCTGTAGGTTAAAATTTAAGTACAAAAATATGAATTCCAGGAAAGCATTGGCTCCTGTTCAACGGGTCAGCCTTTTCCAGGATTTCAGTTTAAAATTGCAATGCTCCATTGTAAATAGAATATAAATAAAAGCCGTTAAGGTCGTGTTTTAAGTGAGTATGCTCATAATTCATTTGTTATAATCAATATGATAGAATATATTTGCTGCACTGTCTTATACACGCCCAACGTGATTAAGTAGCAGCTGACCCGGTTGTGTCAATCAGATATACGATCTTGCGTCACATTGTAGATGTTACGATCAGTATTTATGGAAAGTGTAACACGTTTTTTTTATAATGTTCTAACATTAGCTGATCGCTGTCAGTGCTTCAATGTAGTTTAGTGGGGAGTGTCGTTAAAGTTGTGTTTTGTTTCTTTTTTTTTATTAATTGGTGTAGATCACTTTTATGAGTTATGCAGCGTATTTGGGTTTATGTGGGCGGTAAGCTGTGGTGGTCCATTAAGCCCCAGGGGTTTTGTACGAGTCGCCATCACGTCCAGTTTAATGCCGGCACGAGCTCGGGCTTTTCTCGATAAATGACGTCATTCAAGTGCGAGTTTCATTCGCCATTCGATCACGTTAAAAAACGAGAATTTGAATGGCAAAATTTTAACTCTCCTCGTTTTTCGCCAAGAGGCGCGGCTAATTGCGAATATAACTTGCAAAAGGCACCCAGATGTCAAGTATGTTAATAAAATAACGTCTCAATCGGGTGTCGTTAGTGTGCCTTAAAATTAAGACAATGGCAATATTGACAAAACTAGGCCACCGACACACGATGGTGAAGTTTTAAAATAACAGAGTCGAGCCTGGAACGAACGAAGTACGGTGTAAGAATCACGACTAATTGAAAATGTTATTCAGATTGAGCTCTTTTTTAAAAGCCCACATTGTTTCCCACTGCTCGGCAAAGACATCCCCTCTACGTTCCCGCTTGTCTCTTCCTGGTCCACCTCGTACCACCAAGCGAGCTTGTTTAGGCAAAATATAATTTTACTAGTAATTGAAATACTTTACCAACATTGATTGTATTGATGACTCGATTTTAATGATGGAAGCTTTTTTCCAGCAATGTAATATACATTGTATACATATCTACAAGATTATCTGCGGCGATCAAGTCTTATATCTGAGGCTGATTTGTCGCGTTATGCCACATTTTAAATGATTTTTATGTAATAGCGAAACATATGCGACACTTGACATTAACTAGATCAACCAGCTGATCAGTCTCAGTTTATTTGGTGGTAGGGCTTGTTTTATGACCGACTAGCTACACCACTATCTTATCTATGTCTGTCGCCATAACGACATACTTAGTAGCATTGTTATGTTCCGACAGATAGAGATAAGTTCCAGTTCCTCAGTAGTTAAGGATGAAGACGGCGAAGTGAGCTCTCACCTTCAGCCTTAACTTATGAGGGTGGTAACCAATCAGAAGGATTCTTAAGGTTAATTAACCATAAAGTCGTTTAGAGTATTAAGTCGTTAATAACAATTCTTTGTAATTGTTGTAAAAACAACAGGTGCTTAATTGCTCATCTAACAAAACAAAGATTGTTCAATTGTTTTTATTTAATGTTACTTAATTATTAGAACACGTTAACATGTTGTAATAAATGATTTAATTACGTTCGTATTACCTAGCAGTTAAAAACTTACTGCAAATACTACTTACTGTAGGCAACCCACTGGTTGAATTCTTGTCACAGGATTTAATGTTTGTGTGATAAACTAGACCTGGATTGACCGAAGGCAAGAGTTCAAAACCCATAACACGTACTGTTTGTAATTTAGTATTTGTTCCGTTATCACTTTAACAAAACACGCAAAACAGAATACATTTTGTTTGGCGGTAATTTTATCATTTTGAACGTCCGTTTGACCAAACGCAGTTCATGTGAATATCAATTCTAATTAATGAAATAATTATATTAATAATAATATTTTGAGAGCAGTACTTCTTTAAGTTTGAACATAAAACCTTTTTTATGTGCTGTATTTACTTTCGCGGATCTCTTTTTATAAATAAAACTATGTTTACCGATTAAATACAATTTCTCTGTGGTAATTTCCAAGTGTCAACGACAGTACAAGGCAATCCGGAAAATCGAACGATACACGTAAGAATTAAATTATAAACAGCTCTCATTTATTAAAACTCGTTTAATTGCGAACATTCCTTCGATACAAGACCGAGAGATAAAGGGGGGAAAAAATACGGATTCCTTTCCGGGTGTTCACAAAAAAGCCTATAATGACAACTTGGGCTATACAGGGTGTAATCGTTGAGTGTGCACAGGCGATTATTCCGACACTATGAGAGATATCAAAAAACTTTAAACTGATAACGAAAGTACGTTATCTAATGAGTAAAATGGCATCAATAACTTTTTAAAAATCAAACGAGAAATATCCAAAATTTTGACATTAAACACTTCCATACATTTAGTATGAGATTAGTAGAAAGGTTTTAGTTTCCTTGTTGTAAGTGGTCTAGTATTCATTTTACCATTTTTACCATATTTCATTTAGAAACTGTAAATAGAGCTCGTCATTGTATCGCACAACAAGGACGTCATTTCGAACATCTACTTTGATTACAAAATTTTGTGCTTTAATACAAAGAAATAAATAAGTATTCAATTCAAAGATAATATTATTGATACACATTATTTTGTTATGTTAATAAAGCTAAATTAACCTTTTAAAACAAGGAAACTAAAACCTTTCCACTAATCTCATACTAAATGTATGGGAGTGTTTAATGTCAAAATTTTGGGTACTTCTCGTTTGATTTTTAAAAAGTTATTGATACCATTTTACTCATTAGATAACGTACTTTCGTTATCAGTTTTAAGTTTTTTGATATCTCTCATAGTTTCGGAATAATCGCCTGTGCACACTTAACGATTACACCCTGTATACATACTCGTGTAGGTATGTCACTTTTTTGAAAGGATGTAGCAATGACATTTATACATATTTTTAATTGTTATATATTTAAGGGACAACGTACAACATAATAGTTTTATTTACAGCTTATTGTTCGTCGTGGGGTCCTTGGGGAGGCCTTTATCCAGTGGACGTCTTTCGGCCGAGCTGAAGATGATGATGATAGCTTATAAAGACAATAGTTCTGTTAATGCCCTAACTAAAACATTTGCTATTTTTGAAAATAATAATTTAATTATAAGTGCCTTATTTAGGAGCCTTTACACATTAAGGTATCAAATACAAAATTCATAATTTAACATTTTCATACTAATAAGATCTATAATGTTTAAACTAACATCGATTAGCATGGTCAGTTATATAATAACGGGATTATAACCATGTTTTTTGTTATGTGTGAGCGATTTTTCGGCATAAAGACATACATAAGCCATGATCACGGATATACTGAAATTTATACGGGTGGGTATTTAGTATTATATGCAGTCATAACGATCTTCTACGTTGGCCAAATAAAACACGTAATTAAGTATTCAAAACTTATTAAAATAAAAAGAAATGTAACGTATAGTGTGATGTGTAGTGTGTCTGTCTGTAGTGAGATTCAATTATTATTGTATGAGTCGCTTCGCTTCATTCTTCAGATATGACCGATCCGATCCGAACCCTTCGGAGAATCTAGTAGGGCACGGGGACGCGCACTTGTGCGCGATGCCGTTCCCTCTAGATAACCTCTGAAGGTGATTCGTTTCACACGGCTTGAGGGACCCTTTACGTTCCTCGCCGCCCCCAAAAAAGCCCGGTGAAGCTGAAAATGCCGCAGTGGCAATCAGCAATCTCTCTCAAAAAAAAAAAATCTTCAGATATGAACTGTAACGAGAATGGCAAGTAACGAGATACAAACAAAATAGGTATACAGGTACAAAGAACATATTATTTTTAAAATACGGATATTGATTTTATAGCTTATTTCAATATAATATTATGAAAGTGTTTAATGACATAAATATAATAAAAGCGTAAAATTGGTTTGTCAGTGTTTTATTCTTATATAGGGGTAATCTCTGGAACAAAAGAAGCGATTTAAAAACAATTCATTAACAGAAAGCTACATTCTCCCTGAACAACTGGTTACGTTTTATCCCGGGAAAACTAAATAATAAAATAAATATTAAGCGGGCGATGTCGCATTCGGAAGCTAATATTAAATATATTAAAGACAATACTTTCAGATTTTTTATAAAAGTATTGCAACCAAAACGCTCAAACGCATAGGTTTCATTAAATATACAAACAATTGTAAGTGTCTTTAAGTATAATGAATTTAAACATTATAACATTAAGTTATTTCCAAAGACAGTTCATGTCAAATTTGTGACTTGACCTGGCTTAATTTATTCAAATAAGCATTTGCTTATTTAAATAAACTTAGGTAACAGTAGTAGCGAATGAACTAGAAACCTGTTGCGCCTTCTAAAAACAATTCAATGAAAAGTAAACGTCTTATAACTTGTAATTAAGGTTCAGCTATGGATAATGACCAATTGTTTTGATATAAAGTAGGTGTAGCAAATACTTTAGTATATTTTAATTTTACAGATACAATGTTATTCTTCGTAATAACAGTATAGAAAGTTCATACTACGTTCTTATGAATTTCAGAAGGCTATATTAATATTTGCACATACCTCACAAGTCATGCATAATAATAAATTTTAAATAGCTCATCGATCTTATTTTATATTTAGTTTCCACGACGATTTTAAAGTTTTCAAACTTTAAAACTTCTAAACCGTCAGTAATAAAGTGTTTTGCATTAAAATAGATAACACTAAGTGTTAAATAAAATATTTACTTTTAAAACACAAATTTACTAATCTATAAAAAAATTTCAAGCAGCAAATACCTAATTGAAATTTTGATTACAAGTATAAACGCTTATGTACAACAGTCACGCTTGAATATTTATATAAGATTTAAATTTATATACATATAGTTGTGTCATTGCCATTGCTAGTCAGATCTGGACGAAAAGCGTTTGCGTAAATATTGGCGACACAGCTTCAAGGTTGTACCACTTCAGACTTAAAACTAACAGTAGGTATGTAAAATATTACTATAAATTACTAGCGCAACTTGATTGTCATTTAGTTTGGATACACACTAAATGGAGTTGTAACGTATATAAGTATATTTTTCTTTTACATACTAGTACACTACTTACTACTTACATACTAAGAAGGCTTAGTAGACTGGTAAGATACTGGTCACTAGAAAAGTACTAGTATATCAGATCCCCATCGGTTTTCACTATCAGACTGGTCCTTACTAGAAAAAGTATTTTCCTATCAGATCACCGTAGCTTCTTACTATCACTCCCTCCACGAGCTAGGATTTTCTCTTATCGTTACAACTACAGGGATGTTCTGTGATAAATATTTTGAACATTGGAACAGATGATAAATGATAACAATGCAAGTAACATTATTATTTAATAATGTCCTTTGTATGTAAGAACAATATTTCAAAAGTGGAGGGTAGTCGTGAATATCTATTAAAATCACAATCGGAAAATTACAATTGTAGCATTTTAGTGATCGAACTATTTTCTTTGATTATTGTGACAATGATATTGATTGCAACTATCCTTTCCGTAATATAACTACGTTAGGTGAAACAGAAACAATAACGTGTTACGAAAATTTTGTGGTTTGTACATTTTACACATCATGTTTGACATTCAACATAAGATATTACATAAATTGCAGAAAATTTAATGTCAAGTGGAGTTTGTGAATAGTGTAATGGTTAGTGAAAACTTTAATCTTACCTTTATCGTTGTTACGGCGTTTAAAGAAACAACAACTATCTGTTTTGCCACCAATTCAGTCCACAGATAATATAGTGTAACTGTCACGTTATGAAACTTGCACACGAAATTAAAAAGTTGGCGTCACTACAAAGAGGCAAAGGCGTGCGCTCGCGCAGCCGTTCGCGCGGTTACTAAAGTCTGTATCCTTTTACTTGCCAGCGTCAGACAGCTGGTTCGCAGACACTGGACAGTGGACAGAGTGATCTGTTTAATAAACTTCCGATGATGTATTGTGTTCCGGTTGGAATTCATGATTAGATACGTACAGTTTTATTGGTATGACACACGGAAACGGTTACGGATCAATATTACTTGTGGTTGGTTTCGCCAGAAATAGGGAATGTCGAGTCACTTGTTGATAACAAGCTAGTAGAACTTTAAATTAGTTGTGCAGGTACCTACTGTTTTAACAGTACTCTTTCTGTTTTATTTTGAAATTATATTAAAACCTCCGTTGCTGTTTTTTGTTTATGGTATTATAGGGGCAGAATTTGAAGAAATTTTCTATGCTGAAAAGTTTGTTCAAAAAATCAAATTGTTGGCTAGTAACCCAACCTTCTTAGATAGCTAGAAGCAGTTTTCTTGTAGTTACGATTAGTATGAAATAAAACACCCTTATCTTTCAAGTATTTATGAAGTGCTTCAGAGACGAAATTAAGAAAACTATGTCGGAAATTGTGAAGGGAATTATTTATTTTTTTCATGTAGGGCTTTTTATCGATAAATTTTATGTAGTATTTAACATTAAAGTTTTAAAAGTTCCGCTTTTATCGGACTGAGTGAAAATGTATGGTAATAGTACCTAACATAAACTCTTACATGTTGAAAAGACATCAACGACTTTTGTTGATGATGTCAGACTGAAAATACAATACTTAAATAATCTATTTCAACTTAAAAAATAAAAAAAGACTAAGGCCTGGTAAATAAGTATTTATTAAAAGTAAATTGTTAACACTGAAATTGTTACTGAATTGTATTTTCCAAAGAAAATACCTACTAATTATTCGAAACTTATATGTTATTGCATACAAATAATAATTCAGAAGAGCTTTGGATTTGCATTTAATTAACGATAGTAGTTGTATATAGGTGCACACATTTTAGTAAGTGGAAAGATATACCTATCTTTGAAAGGCTTTCCTGTACTGGTTTTCAGTAAAAACATATTTATTTTGAATATAATACGTGAAAGTGACTGATTAATACATGACGAATAGGTGATATTCCCCAGGTCCTCTCGGGTTCAGTAAGTATAGGTGATACTTTACTGAGACCGCAAAAGTGATTTTGCACCGTTTTGTTTGGTTTGATCATGCACAATTACAAACACACCAGATCTTAAATATTAAACATAAAATTTCGGCAAAACATAATTTTTGAAAAACAATTCTAATTATTATCTTCTGAATATTCTGATTATTCGCGGGAAATTATTAATTCTTGAAAATTAATAATTTCCCGCGATAATCAAATAATAGTTAGTATCTAGTTTTGCTAAAAGTTATTTTTCAAAGTTTAGGTACTTATTTTTGTTAACCAGTAGCTAGACCAGTATAGTTAAATTGCTTTAAAGTAACATAAAGTGGTATTACAAGTAGTTATAATTAAATTACATACAATCTACCAATCACTATATAGTACGAGTATAACAATAAATGAATAACTAGACAAATAGCCTCTAAAGTTAGTTAGAATATAATAATAAAAAGTAGACCGTGCAATGGCTTAATCATACCAATTTAGCTCATTTAAATAGTTATTACATTTAAAAACTTGTGGTTGAATTGTAGGGTTGTCAAAATTGTATGTGCATTAAAAAATTCGACCCTATCATAAATACAGAAATATGTAATGTGTAATGCGTGAATTTAAACTTTGTAAAGATTTATTATAACCTATGTTAACCTATTATATATTGTCTATAGCTATATATAGCTATAGACAAGTGCTTAGCAAAGCTAGCTAGAAAAATGTTGGGCTCAGAGCCTGCGTCGAAAACAACAGTAAAAAGAAGTTTGAAGGCAACCAAAACTGAAAATTCTTTCCGAAGAAAGATCCAGTATATCGTACCGTGTAAATCTTTTTTAAAACTTATTTTATCGTTATTGAAGCTTATGTAACTTGCAATGTCACTGTATACGTTATTGATCAACTTTTTTTGAATATAATACCTGACATGCTGCCAACATAATATATATTTGCTTGCCTTACTGTGAACTCTCATTATCTCAAGTAGACCTTCATGATTAGTTGATGTTTATACTATACCAATATGTGTATCTACTAATGTTTTGTTTAAAAATGTAAAATTATATTTTTAAATTTCAAAATTACACTGAATAATGATATAAAACAAATAAAAATGATGATGATGATGAGTATGATTTCTTAATAAAACCGGGAGCAAAGCAATGTATATATCACGCTGTTGCTTGGCGACAGAAATAGGTTTATTATTATACCTTGGTGATCAAAAAAAACAGGTTATATTTGATGTTAATATAAGTAATTGACACTCAAACCATATAATACCATTCCGCTTCCAATAATATTATACGTAAGCGGTGCTTACTTTGTAGTACGCAAAAGGTGAAACCGTGATTCAGAGTCGCACTAATAGAAAAATGTGGCATTTCATTTTTGAAGGCGAACTGAGGTGACTCACTTAGCTGTATAGTCAATTTTCCAATAGTGCATACACTGGTTACAGGACTCTAAACCTTATGGCTTATTTTGTAAGGTTCTTATGCGGAGGAGTCAGAATAACATTGTATGCTAATACAAAAGTTGTACAGTATGTTATGCAACTTTTGAGAGATTTAGTGTTTCTTTCGTTGCTACGACCTGAAGTTTATGTTTCCGAATACATACACGTGTAACGCTTATATCATTTAAAGTTAAAATAAACAGAATACGAATCAGGTCAACAGAATATTTTTTATTTTATAAGTTTTTATGGTATAAGCTTATTCCAACTCCGTCTTCTAGCTACAATCCTCATATCTAAGTCTGTTGGCATACTAGTAATGTTTTAGCAGTGTTATCAGTCTAAATATCAAATAATTAGCTACTTCAATAAAAACAGATAGGTAAAATCTCTATTTGAATACTGTACTTGGTAGAGCCACTCAGCATACGTACAATGCGAAAAGTTATTCCAATGCCTACAACTTTTGTATGGAAGTTCAATATTTTTTAATCGAATATCCTGATCAACTATCAGGGTGCTTTGTACAATTCACGTAAAGAGGTTAGTCATCGTCATCATCATCATCAGCTCATTTTATGTTACCACTGCTGGTGCACGAGGCTTCACTATGGATGGATAGGGAGAACAGGCCATTAACCACGCGAACAGGCCATTAACCACGCGGACCCAGTGCGTACGGCTTTACGTGCATACCGAAGCACGTAGCATATTAATATTTTACCAATAATCCGGTATCGGTACTATTTTTTTTCATATTTTACGGGTAAGCACTTGGCTTTCATCTCACCTGATGTTAAGTGATGATAAGTGGTGGAAGCGCACTTAACCCGGAATTCTCAACTACTGAGGCACTTTCTATCTTATTTCTAGCTACCGGAACACAATAATGCTACAAACATTGATGTTTAGATAAGATGGTGGTAGATAGCCAGGCGTACAAACAAGCTCTACCACCAATCAAACCGTGTACACAAACATGAACTCCCCGTTGGGAATCGAACTCGGTACCTCTGGGTCTAAACGAGTGGTCTTAACCACTTGACTTCAGAGGTGGTTATAACTATCGAAAAGTCCTTCCACAGTCATCTGTGCTAATGACCTGATCTCTCCTCGCAGCATGAATTTCAACATTGCCAAGACACTGCATGACTTAAAATTCAAAAGACAAGAGAGAGTTGAGCAACAAAATACAATAGAGACATCCTTCGGAGTATTTACATAACGCATTACTCATGATAAGTAGTAATAATGTACCCATTAAGAGTACCTACATGCTGTTCTTAGCAACCACTAGTTTAACGATATGGTAATCTTTCTTCCCTCTGATATGATAGAATATACCGTTTATTAGTGATTTTGGGAAGGACCTCCATGTTGAGTAAAATCCGTACCTCTGAATGCCCCTTTTCGAAACCAACTAGCAATCACTACCACATAGGAAAAATCGAACCATATTGCTCTTGTAGCAGCAGCTACTGTACAAAAGAACTTATACGAGTACCTCCTGGGATATATGTCAAATTATGGCATTTTTTAAAAGTATCTTATACTGTTTCATATAAAAGGGGTTTTTCCTTAAAGATGAAGAAAAATAATTGTAGTGTTTTTTTGCTCATACCTTAAAAAGTCTGTAAAGCGAGACATGGGAACATATTTAGACTTTTTTAAATAGTTCCAATTAAGAGCATACTGAGGCTTTCCTATTTCTAATCTGCAGAAACACAACAAAGCAAGAAAATGGCGACAGACTTATTTAAGATATTGGTCGCTATCCAGGCGGGCTTAGAACCAGCTTTTCCACGAACCAAACATACAAAATGTACTTTTTTAAGCTATATGGTGACACAACGTACACATAATTCAATTTTCCTAATTAAATTGTTTGAATTACACGCGGCATTCGCCAAACAATTTTATTAATGAACCGTAAAAAATAAATTGACATTGTTCGAGCTAGATCTCGAGCCGCCTTTGTCCGGCGTTCAGCAAAGTCATTTTATACACAATAGTGTTACAACGAGTGTACTTGTATACTCAATATATATGTGTACAAACAAAGCCACAGAGTATGCGAGTTGTATGAGCCTGGTGCGGTACACTTCCAGTATATCAAGAGATGTCTGCGCTACGTCCTTAAGCTGTGGTACGTCTCATCTGATGGCTAATGTATCGGTCGGGATTTCCTCACTTCCGCCAATGGCACGGGGTTTTCTCCGCATTACGACATTTTTTCTTTAGATCTCCGTTCCAAAGCCGGATCCACTTTTTCAGTGTGTGCGGTCAACCTACTTATAATTAGCAAAAGTTCATGTGTTACGAATGTCATGTTATTAACACATCAGTGGCAATTAGTGGTAGCGTGATGGGCTACAATAAAACTACTTGTAATTAGGTATTTTCAGATTTGAGCATGTTTAATTTTCGTTTGTGTAAATGAGAATTTCGTAAATTTTTGTATATAGTTTAACTTAACTCTATAATCGACGACATGGTTCCTTAAAAAAAAAGCGTTATATAGGACATTGACAAATATGAAACAACTGCTTCTGACTTAAAATGTTTGCCTTCAAACAATCTATAAAAATTACTATCGAATTAAATAAATCAGTGCCTTAACGCGAGTCCCTAATTAACATTGTCAGTACCTACCATAAAAGTGTGTCGACTCAACGGGTAATTTGTCACAACCAGTACGTGGATATCACGTCATAAATATTGATTAATTGGTACGCATATAAACATAAAACAAATACCGTACTGACATTGACAATGTACAGTTGAATAGGATAACGTTTGGGCGTGGGAACCAAACTCTTAACATACATGTATCAGAGAAAAAATAACTAAGATTCCATCGATATTTTCATCACCATCGGCCTTTTAGCGTCCCGTTGCTGGGCTAAGGCCAGTTGTACATGAACACGACGAGACCAAGTTACCTTTTCTCTTCATGACTGGTATTGACCATTACCAGGGTGATAGGTATCCTCCACATAAACAAAGTCACCAGAAGGGTAGCAGCAGTCATGTAGGTATAATTCTGTGGAAAATGTAATCAGGGTCGATCATGGTAGGGTCCAGACTCAAACCAGCAACATTACCTACCACTCTGGCCTAATGCGGGCTGGTAAGTGTTAACGGCTGCTTTTTAATCACAAAAGAACTCTTACATTTTTTTTGTGTTACCCTAAATCGCTATGTCGTAGATATCAAATAAAATAAACACCATAAACTTGTGATTGCTTTGTTTAGGGGCATCTTCAGTCACTTAGCTAGATACCACCATTTAACCTTATTCTGTCACTATATGATATATAATATAATATGCGATATTTAGATGTCGTTCCTCAGTAGCTTCCGAGTTAATTGCGCTTCTATCTTCGTCCTTATAAAATTAATCAATTTAAAAAGTAATTTAAAAAGTGAAACAGGAAGGGCAGAAGAGCTGTCAATTTAGCAAAAAAGTATGTTATCTACAAACAACCATACAAAAAGCCTAAGAGCTTGACCTTTATTGACAGTTTTTCTCTGTATATCAACGCTACGCTATTACGTTGCAAACCCTACGCATGCAACGCAACAAGAGTCGCAAGAAACTCGTCGAAGGATATTTCTCTCTCCTCTTTAATAAAACTCGTTCCTTCGTTACACAAACGAAATACAAACACGCACCATCCATCCTTCCAATGATATACTATAGACTAGATAATTTGAAACTATACAAGAAAATGCTATTTTGTGTAAGAAAATAACATTTTCCTGTAGTCATCGATCGTGAAATGTGAATAAGTTAAAAGAAAACAGCATTTGTAACATTATTTGCCTGAGATTTGTCTATAGATAGCTTTGCATTAAGTTAAATCCGTGTATTTAACAACTAAGTGTAAATGTAGAACATTTTGATACTTTTCCTCCCAAAAATAAATGTTCAATATATAACTGAAAATAATTATAATGTACCAATAGTTATAAACTTATTGCTTGTCGTTATTTTTTATTGCAAATGCTAATCACACTGACTTTTATTAACTTTTGTTTTAGGAAATACCATATTTCGAATTAATCTTAAAAGAAAAATTATAATAACAAAACTGAAAAGGTTGTATACGTATTGTAGCCGTTTAACCGATAAAGGTCGCCAATAACTATTATTTACCAAATTAAAAAAAAAACTCTATCTCAACTAGTATCCGACTCGTGCAAATTTAATCACTATCACCACTTAGTGGTGATTAAACAGTTGACACTTGAATAATAGAATCACATCTACACATAATATGCTAATTGTATGCAATTGGACGGCCATTGTTTTACTCCATTAAATGAGTAATGCAATTTTCCCACTTTATTTCCGTACTCTGTCTGTTACATGATAACAAGAAAACGTTATATGAAAGGAAATTCCGTTCAAAAATACGCTTGTTAAACGCCTCTTATTACAAAACTTGGACTAAGAAGTAAAACCGAGTTTAATTACAAGTATACTGGCATACAAAAAAAAATGCATGTTTATTATTTATTAACCAAAAATATCTTTAAAAATAGTGTTATTAATCTACTCTTTAGCCCAACAGTGGGACGTCAACAGTCACTCCGACCTGTCACTCACGAGTGTCCTACATCCGGTTGTATTGTGGCCCGGTTATGATAATTATTATTGGTTTATAATGAGAAGTCAATAAAACTACGCTGCAATATGTCATGGTAGCTTATATTAGCGCTTAGTTAAGGCGTCGTTGCAATTGAATTAATTCTATTATATTAATACGTGAAAAAACTTTTTATGTCACGATATGACATAGTTTTAGTTCATATGGGGAAAGAGTGCAGAAAGATAAAATGGTTGTATTACATTGTATAAATATTGTATATTTTGTGAATTACGGTCGAATTTCGACCACTGCGAACTCTATTATAATCTGAAAGAAAGCTAACTAAGTTTCGTGTGTCTGTTAGGTGTATATGCTTGCTTGCATATATTGTTCCTTTGATAAATTTGCGGGCGGGAGAGCGGTGCTTGCATGCTTCGTCCTAGCTTAATAAACGAATGACAAAGCGGAATTAACACTACATATTAATTTTTTGATTAACGCCTGATCCCATTAAATAAATTACCGAAATAAAATACCAAAAGTAGCACTGGTGGGACTCGAACCCAAGACAGTCGGAAGAGATTTTATATAAATGGAGCATAGTGAATGCATAATTTGTTAATTATAATTGTTATAGAATAACATTATGTGCCTTACAAATAAACAAAGAATAAGCTTTGAATAGTTATTCCATATTTTGTCTCTTTCGCGCTAATTAGAAATGAAGTTTAAATGACAGGAACAAAACATGGAATAACTATACTGAGCTTATTCTATATATTTGTAAGCCACAATGTGTCCAATAAAAGTAATATATTTAACCATCGAAGCCTTAATATGCTTCAGGACTTGTAACAGCAACACAGCGATTTCGCGCAATTTTCGTGCGATTAAAATCGCGCGACATCGCACGCTCGATGCGCGGGCGCTTAACGCCGCTTTGCCGGTAGCTGTAATAATTGTCAAGGCGGGGCACGACCGCTGGTAGCGCATTCCCTCCGTGCCTTATTAAGAATTTATTGTTAGTAAATTAAGTTGTTCACTATCCATACCATTGTCTAATTTCCTCATTGCAAAAAAAACAAATGTTTAGTTCTATGGTTTTGTTTATGTTAGCGTTATTATTTTTTAGTAAATTACAAATCAAAATGTTTTTGTTTTTTTTGCAAATTTTGTTGCGAAACAAATTACAAAAACACAAATGTTGAAAAAAATTCCACTAGCAGGATTTGAACCTGCACCCTTCTGACATACCGGGTCAGGTGCTCTTCCAAATGAGCTATCGTGGTTCTAACCAGCCCGCCAAAATTATTCAACACTATTTACTTTTTTACTTTGAAAGCCAAAGGCGCCAATTCAATGTTAACAACTACCGTCGGAAGAGCACCTGACCCGGTATGTCAGAAAGGTGCAGGTTCAAATCCTGCTCGTGGAAATTTTTTCAACATTTGTGTTTTTATAAATTACAAATTATTATTTTCTATGTTGTAAAACACAATAGATGTAATAATTGTACACGTTGTCGATCCTTTACTGACCCGTTGAAGCATTAGATATGATGTTTCAATGCTCAGTAATTTGCTATCATTCTTGTCATCAGAATTTAGGATAATACTTTAGTATATTATAAATTGAAAAAAGACAAGTGTTGAAAAAACTCCACGAGCTTGATTCGAACCCGCACCCCACGACATGCCGCTTAAGATGCACTACCAACTATGCTATCGTGGCTCATATTCATAGGTATAATATTAATTTGCAAACGATGAATGATTTAAACGATAGAATTTTTTTTAAACACTAAGAAAATAGATTTTTATTTCTTATCTCAAAGCGGGCTGGATTACCTTACATTTAAGTTAATCTACTTAATAATCAGTGATTTTACATTGAGAGAGACATATTAATAATAGTGTATTACGAGCAATAAAAACAATAAAGGCCTATGATACATACACATTAACTGACAAGGATTTCCTTCCAATCGTAGCAAACATTTAGCCCCTTACAAATAAACAAAGATTATGGTCCAAATAGTTATTACGTGTTTTGTTCCTGTCATGTAAATGTCATCTCAAATTAGAGTAAAAGAGACAAAACACGCAATAACTATCCGGACCTTATTCTTTGTTTATTTGTAAAGACATTATAATTTTAAGGAGCTAATTATGAACTAGTCACTAAACATTTTTTTTATAATTAGGTACTGAATGGGCAATGTAACAATTACCGTAGCCTATTGACACCGTATATGTAATATGTGAGTTATTATGCCTCTTTACCCAGTAAAGTAAGTAAAAGTAAATAGACTACAACTGTTCCACTGCTGGGCAAATGCTTCAATCATTGACATCAAGTCATCACTACAATTGATGGGTAATGGCTTAATCACTACGCTTGCTATATACGGGTTGGTGATTACAAACCCGGGCTATAGGTATGCATCGAAAAATCCGAAACATACTTTGCCCGACCTGGGAAATTAAATCAGGACCTTCGGATATCGGACCGAGCGCTTTGCCACTCGGCCATCGAGGCGTTATACCCAGTACGGATTTAAAAAAAAAAGTGATAAAAAAATTATCATCCCAAAATGCTCTAACAGCTGTTATTTAGAATAACCGTACGAAATACGACTCTACTTTGTATAATTTATTCAAACGAATGTTAAAGATACCGATCTGTCATAATTAACGTCCAATAAACGATTGTTTCATTATCGACAAATGTAAACAGTACAAACATGATGTTTAGGATTATTACGAGCGACCGACAGTAGTTGATATCTAAAAAAGAAATCTAGAACATTTTTGTGCTTAGTAATCAAAATGAAACCACCTTAGAAAAAAACCACCACCTTAGAAAAAGACCACCGGCTTAGACCCAGAGGTGCCGGGTTCGATTCCCAGCGGGAGGTAAGTACATGTTTGTGTACTTGGTTTGGTTGGTGGTAGGGTTTGCTTGTCTGCCTGGCTAGCTACCACCATCTTACCTAAATATGTCGTCATAACATCAATATTTGTAGCATTGTTATGTTCCGGCAGCCAGAGATAAGACAGCCAGTCCCTCAGTAGTTGAGGGTTCCGGGTGAAGTGCGTCCTTCGGCCTTATCATCACTTAACATCAAGTCAATCGGACAAGTCTTTAGCCGTAAGATATTTAAAAAAATGAAAAAAAAGTTATATGAATTCATGAAGGTTGCCTTATAATATATTTATATATTTATTTATTTATAAAACATACCAACAGTGTACATATTATTTACTATTGACATGATTACATACACAGAAGACGAGTACTGATATGTACACCTATAATAGGTACGCACAACATTTGCCATTAACTTCTTCTAACAAGATTTTCAAATTAAAATTATTAATTTCAGCTACAATTTAAAGAATAACAAAACACCAAAATTTTAAGTTAAAAAAAATTCAAAACTAAAATCAAAAAATATATATATAAATATTCCAACGAACCCTATATGCAATAATTAAAACTATGCAAGTAGTTCCAGCACCTTTTTTTTAAAGGAGGGCAAAGAATCGTAGAATATATTCAGATCATCTACCTGACAAATAATAAATAAATATGAGACAACATCACATACATTGTTCTGATCCCAAGGTAAGTAGCTAAAGCAGACCCGACACAATATCGAAAAGTTCGTTTTCGACATTGACCTGACCGGGAATCGAACCCGGGACCTCAGGAGTTAGCGCCGCCCAAAGTCCGGCGTGCAAGATACTCGGCTACGGAGGCCGTCAAAAGCATGTTATATTTATTCATTACAAGATATTGGAGAATTATGACCTAGATTGGTTTTACAAGTGGCGTTGAAAATAATTTAGTAATAGCATGACGCGGCAATTTATAAGGCACGTTCAAACCTATGCGTCCAAGAATATCCGTCTTCTCTTATGTTGTGGTTTACAACCTTGTGCAGAAAAACCGTATCATACAGTTTATTATATATTTTTTAACACAACAGGATATGTATATTTTTTCACTGTATTTTATAAAAATTGAATTCAGCTCAGTGTATAAATTAGCACTTAAAAATTTACAACAGGATAGTTTGGAAAAGTGATGAAAGTTTTTTCACGATCGGTATTTATATAATTACATTTATATAATCATACCTATCAATATTTACAATGCGATAGCTCTTGGCTTTCATAACAAATAATGATAAGTGAAATAATAAAGGTAAGCACCTAATCCGGAATACTTACAAATGAAAAATTGAGTATCTTATCTCCAAACTGTTGGAACACAACAATACTTAGCATAGTTGTTAAGGCGACAGACTTAGATAAGATGAGCATTGCTGCCAACAGTCTGCAGCCCCTTTGGTGGAGTACTGAGAATAAGTAATTAAAGTCGATCGTGTACGTTTAACCTAAGAAGTTCGATCACGCACAATCAAAGTAACAAGCCGTTGATTAGGACACCTGCCGGCAATTGTGTTGCTTTTGCTGTGTAATAATAATCAATTTATATTTTCTTCTTAGAACAACACGGTATTCTTTTAGACAGCTGGTGATTTTTTCATTACATTTTTCAATACAAGGTTGAACTTTGTGTACAAAGATAACCTATTACCCTGACACTAGATACTTAACGGAGTATACCTATTGGACCTAGTTTTTTTTCTTTTTTTTATTCCACAAAGGGTCGGCGCTTGGCCTTCATCTCATCTCTACCTGATGGAAGGTAAAAATAAGTGAACGCGAAGGAGCACTTTAACCGAAATCCGCAGCTGCCAAGGAATCTCTTACGCGGGTGTTGATTTCTGTAGAAACAGTTTATACACCATTGTCACCATTGTCTGACTTTTTCGGGGAGAACGTTCCATAATTGAATGCCTTGAACCGTGAAGGAATTTGCAACGAATCCTGAATAATGCAAAGAAGTGGCGAGAAGGTGATTATTTGATGAGCAAAGTCGGCGGGCATGAGTTGAGCTAAGGAAACTGAAATTACATTTTAAGTAAGAAGGAGAATTAGGATCATTTAGAATAGAAAATAGAGTTGTTGGAATTCTGGACTTACGACGTTGCGGGATGGTCAGCCATTTAAGCTGAAGACGATAGGAAGATATATGGTTGTATTTGCGTAAACCACAAATAAAGCGTATTGCGTTATTAAGAAGACGATCAAATTTATTAAGAAGGTCCTTATTTAAATTGGGATAGCAAACATCAGCATAATCAATAATTGCGAGAATAAGGGCTTGTACGAGCGAAACTTTGGTTTTGTGAGGCAGGAAGTTCTTAAGCCTGTATAGAGAACGTAGCGCAGCGGTGACTTTCCGGCTTACTTCGGTGACTTGAGAAGACCGACTGAGTGTGCTGTCAATTTGTAAACCAAGGTCTTTGACGCAGGAGCAGAAAGGAATGTCAACACCGTTTTAAGTGACAGTTGAGACAGCAGAGACATTAAGTTTACACAGCTGACGTTGACTAGAAAGAAAGAAAGAAAGAAAGAAAGAAAGAAAGAAAGAAAGAAAGAAAAAACATTTATTGGCTCTCACATACAAATACACAATGACATGAAAACAAGACACAAAAAAAAACCACCACTAATTATGATCTGGCACTTCATAGGATTCACCGTTACTTCATACCGCATCGACCAATCACTTACACTCCGCATATCGTCCGTCAAAGCAGCTACAGCAGCGTCAATGTCAGTAACATGACTATCGCGATACAATTGCAGGTCGTCCGCATACAAATGGTGAGAACAGCGAATAAAAGGAGTTAAGTTACTAAAAAGGGAAAAGAAGCGGGGGCAGAATACTTCCTTGTGGTCAGTTAAGAGAGTACTCCATTTCGAGAATTTGCGATCAACTCTACTTGTTCACGGTTGCGAAGATAAGCCGAGAACCAATTCAGAGCCGTCGATGAAATACTAAGATGGGATAGCATGGCGAGTAACAAGTCATGGTCAATCGTGTTGAAAGCGTTGGAGAAGTCAATAAGGACCAACACGGTGACCATGCCGCGCTCCATACTCTCTCTGGCATCTTCAGTCACTTTAAGCAGAGCTGTACTGGTACTGTGAGCAGGGCGAAAACCGGATTGCAATTTAGAGAGAAGAGAGTTCTTATGCACGTGCTGAGATATTTGTTTGTGAATTACTGCTTCAAGGACCTTTGAGAGGAAGGGTAAAATGGAGATAGGTCTAAAATTGTTTAAAGTAATGGGATTGGAGGTAAAACATAGGCTTTTCGCCAGTTGTTAGTAAATGTCCTAGTACTCAGGGAGAAATTAACAAGGTGTACAAGAGCAGGGATAATCTCATCAAGTAATCATTTCTCGGTTGATATCATCGATGCCAACAGCTTTTTGAGAGGATGACTTTGCGAAGTTCGTCAGTAGACACTAGAGAAAAAATAAAGTTTTCTAAATTAGATGGGGGCATGGAGGCTATTTCAGTAAGAGTTTTTAATCTAGTGGCATGGTCAAGAGTCGTTATCAAGTGAATTAGGCCTCAGGGCTGTGCAGTTAACAAGCTACCGGATCAAAATAGTTTTAACCGATATAAATATTAGATTACATTTATAATTCATAAGCCGAGACGGAACAACCTGCCGCCGTTAGACTTAGTTGAGAGTGCTTTGTCTCCTATTGTTTGTCAAGATTTATTTTAATAATAAATATAATCCAACGCAACAATTAGAATTAATATGTATTTGATGACGTCATGAGCCTTGATGTGGCTGGCTCAGGACTACAGGAAATCTTTCAGGAGATCGTCTAAAAATATTTTTTTCGTCTGTTGTTTATTAGTAGTAGTATGTACCAAAAATTAAAATATTAAGGTTCATATTTAAAATTCCCAACTTCAACGCCTAGGTCCAACGTCCCGGGTTCGGAAAGTGTGTTTCGGATTTTTCGATGCATAGGCATAAACCTGGGGGTTTGTGATCACCAACCCGTACTTGGCAAGTGAAGATAAAATCCAATACCCATCAACTATAGTGATGACTTGTTTTCAACGATGAAGGCCTTTGCCCAGCAGTGGGACAGTTATAGACTATTTACTTTACTATTTAGTCTCCCATTTATCCGGAAAAATCAGGCAGTGTGCCATGAAAAGACAGATGAAGATTGTACTTCACCTAATTACAGGCCGGCTGCAAAAACTGGTTGAAACGGACCGGTTTATCGACTTTTCAGTTCTGTGAACTGGAGAAGTGTGTTGATAATTAGATTCTATTAATCTGTGCGTTGACACGCACTTGAATCGGGGTTTCTTTAATATGGAACAGCTATAAGAATGGATTCATATTATTGAAAAAAAAATGTGACAACTCGAAGCGAATCATACAGTGAGAAGTGAGGGCATTTTGTTATCAGACTATCAATCAATCAACGATCAACATCGGAAAGTCTACTTTACTTATCTGTAAGTAGCAGTTGTGTCGCGACAAAAAAACAAATCGCAAAAAAGACTTATTGCCGGAAACCAAATCAATTGTGGTCTTTATACCATCGTCATCGTAATCCTATAAACGTGCGACTACTGGACTCAGGGCTTCCCTCGTGAACAATGGAACACATAGCGAAAACGGGGACATCGGGAAATAACTCACCACGGGGCAATGGGGTGGGGTGGGTTTTTAACGACTACGATCATACAGCAACTACCGAAATCGTGCCTTCCGTAGCACAGAGGAGCTCGAGATATTTGGTAACGCATCTAATAAATTACCATTGAAAAAGTTACTTAAGATGCAAGATTGTAACCTGAAGGCGCTAACCATACGCCATCGAGCTCCTCAATGTAAAATACTTGCTTTCATTTTCATCAGTTAACCGTAAGTTAAAGTAATAGCCTACTGTTGTCCTATCCCACTGTCTGCATACTGCCCCACTACTGGGCAAACATCACTCTACAATAAATGGGTATTGGCTTAATCACGTTTGCCAAATACGAGTTGGACCATAAACCCGGTCATCGAAAACGCGAAACACACTTTGCCTGACCTGGAAGTTGAGCCCAGGACCTTTCGATATCGGGCCAAGTACTTTGCCACTCGGCCACCGTGTTCACCTTTGTGAAATTATCAGAGTTCTTTCCCATAATTAAAGCTGTACTAATAAGTGCGTTGAACTTCGACCTCAGAGCATAATTGCTTAAGGTAAACATAGTTATTTCAATGGTCAAGACAGTTTGTTGCCTTTTTTAACTTCCTTGATTATTTTCAAGCTGTATTCGAATGTGCTAAGTAAAATATTGTTTATGACCGCAATAGTCGTGCCATATAAACTGCATTTTTAATCAAAATAAATGTGCTAAGTCCATCGTTTAAGACCTTACATTTCCGGGATCTGATTATTTTTAAGACGATTACGATCAAGACAAACGGTTCGTGCTTGAATATTATTTAAATCTACATTAAAGGTAAATAAAGTTAACATAAAATAAGAATAATAATGTCTTGATACGTATGTTATTTAAAAAAAAATAGGTATACATAGTAGGTATACAAGCTGCGTATGAACTGTGTATTATATTTTTTTATAATTTTCATTAAATAGTTTGCAATTTTACCGTAAATTTTGCTTAAAACTTTGCCCTACCTGGGAATTTAACCCAGAGCCCCCGGATTATGGGCCGTACTCTACCACACCGCCACGAGGACAATACATAGTTTTTATCTGATAGAAGGTAAAGAAGTCATACAATGAAGCAGTCAGGTTTAAAATGATAATGATATCTTCTCGAAAGGAACGCCCCGCGGCGAAATCAATGGAATCTTGTTTTAATGTTCAACATTTATTTAAACTGTATTTACAGTTTAAACTGATGATTTACAGGCAACTTCAAGTTCCAATTTACATGGCAGTTATAGATTGAGATAATAAAATGACTTTTAAAGTAGATTCTTCAAGACGTTCAAGATTTAAAATCGAAATTATTAAACGCCTTTATGGGCCATTTGCTTGGGGAAATCGTGTCAAGTATGAAAAATCCCCCGAAATTGGAACCTAATTACTGCCATTAGGATACTGTCACTCATTGTTTACACGCAGTAACTGTTGTCTTTATTGAGCTACTGTAGCAGTAAAAAAAAAATTAATACCTAATATCCCACCACACAAAAACCTCCATACTTGAAATCAAGTCACCGCTACAATTAATACTGACTGCGTATACCGAAAGTTGTTTGATCTGTAAGTAGTTTGAAAGCTGATACAAGAAAGTTTAACATAAAAATCCACTAAGATTTTTAAGTATCATAAAAGGTGTTTTCTAAAGTTTACGCGAACACTACAGATTGAAATTAAACAACTTTTACGGATCTACTCGCGTTTATTTTACACATTAGTTTCAATTAATTTGTTGTCTCCCTGTGACCACGGACCCTGCAAAGGGTTCGAAACGTCAGGATAAACATTAAATAAAACTAATGTGTAAAATAAACGCAAGTAGATCCGTAAAAGCTGTTTCATTTCAATATCATAAAAGATATCAATATATTTTATTCGTTAACCCCTTTCTACATACATTAAGCTAACATATTATAGAGATAAAGTGAGAGGACCTCGATGGCATAGTGGTTAACGCACTCGTTCTGCGAGTGCTGAGGTTAAGCAACTTTCGCAAAGCTCGGTCAACGGATGAGTGACTAAAAATGTATCATCTCGAGCTTCTCCGTGCTCCGGAAGGCAAGTTAAGCCTTTGGTCCCGGCTGCAGTAGTAGTCGTTAACAACCACCAATTCGCCCTGGGGCCGCGTGGTGGTTTATGGCTTGTTGTTTCTACACATCCATAGGGAAGGCTCGTGCTCCAGCAGCAGTGGGACATAAAATGAGATGGTGATGATATTATAAAGTGATTAATACCACAGAGCTACTTAAAATGTTTGCCGGTCTATAGCTGATAAGCTAGCTAAAGAGAAATAGAATACTCTGGAACTGAGACCGGTGGTCTTAACCTGGCCAATAGACCACAAAGATGGTCAAAACTGTCTATTAAAACGATCTAAAGTAGGAGGGGTATAAACCAATAAAACATATCGATTAACATTAGGAAAGGCGTTTGCATGAGGTGTCAGACACCTTTACTAGTCCTCGAAACTCGAGCATCATTTGCGTAAGTCGCCATAATGCTCGGCCATACATTCAGACAGGTATGCGTAAGTCAGACGCAGACATATAAAATAATTGAAACTGTATTGAAGTCGTGACCGCCCCGTGAGCGAGGCACACGCTCACCACATTCATTGGCACATTCATTGGAGCTGTGTACGCTCTCTCTATTTCAAATTTAAGCCTTTAGCATGTATATTTTTTATTTTTTGTTAACTCCTTTCGACGACCTCCGTAGCCGAGTGGCTTACACGCCGGACTTTGGGCGGCGCTCACTCTGAGGTCCCGGGTCCAATTCCCGGTCGGGTCAATGTTGCAAACGAACTTTTCGATATTGTGTCGGATCTGAGTGGTTGTGGTACCGTCGCTGTTTCTGATTTCCATAAAACGAATGCTTTAGATACTTACCTTGGGATCAGAACAATGTAGGTACGTGATGTTGTTTAATATTATAATTATAAATAATAAAAATATATTCTTTTGCCTCTTGCCTCGTGCTCCTCCTTCTTCTTCTTCTTTTCTTCTTAAGACACTGATTTGTGTATTCTATTTTTTTCTACAACGATTGGGAAGACCTTGCTCTAACTGCCGTACTCAGAGACGTCAATTAAGTTTTAATGACAATTAAGTCTTTTGCTGTCACTGTATAATGCTAAATAGAGAAGGAAAGACATTTAATTGTCATTAAAACTTAATTGTCGTCTCTGAGTACGGCAGTTAATCTTACCGTATGGTAGGTGGTGTAGTCGAAAATGGAAGTGTACCTCAGACGGAATCTTAAAACATAGAGAAGATAGACATCTCAAAGTTTCCAAATATTTTATTCAGTTTAGGCTAAAGTAAATTGGCCGCTGGGGCGGAACAGTCCTTGAGTGGCGACCGCGTAACGGAAAGCTCAGTGTGGGCAGACCTCCAACAAGGTGGACCAACGATCTGGTGAAGGTCGCGGGAAGCCGCTGGATGCGAGCAGCACAAAACTAGTCGTTATGGAGATCCTTGGGGGAGGCCTTTGTCCAGCAGTGGACGTCTTTTAGCTGAGATGATGATGACTCTTATGAGTGTCAGAGAGAGACCTTGTACTGAGAGGAACCAGCATGAAACTGCAAGCGCTGAATTTTAGAATATGCCCTCCTTATTTTAAAAGGATATTTCCCACCACTTTTTACGGATCTCAGACCCAGTATCGGGTTTAATTCCCAGTAATTTAATTGTATTTATTTTTCTATTTATATAATATAGGTACACAAACAGAACAACATATTGTATTGTGCTGGGTTCGGTTGGTGGTAAGGCTTGATTTATACGTCTGTCTGGCCACCACTATCTTCTCCCAAATCTGTCACCTTAATAACAATGTTAGCGGCTAAAAAACATGGGAAGGTTTCTACTATCTTTACATTAATTTATTAACCAATTTACTTTAATACGGCTACACCGATATTCCTTGTACAGTCGCCAGCCTTTCACTCCACAGAGGTCCATTCTCAGAATCGTACAACGCTAGATTGGCATTAAACTTTAAAGAATATTTAAGTCCTTAGTCTTAGTACTTCGAATTTATATGTTATTTATATGTTTAGTTTTAATTAAAGTTAAGGAAGCTTCATTCATACGCCTGCAAATCAGACTATCCAAACTGTAAAATTTCTTCAAAAATTTTTCAATCGTATGCCATAAACTCAGATCAAATTCTGTTGAGGAAATTGGACAGTTTGTGGTAGTTTGATGTGCAGGTGTGTTCACGTCCGTAAAGGAGTTGCATACTGTTACTAGATATTATTTAAATATTTTTTTAACACAAAATATTGCATTGCAAAATATACCATTTTGAATATCAGACTGGTATAGTTTGGGTAGTTTTACCATAGATTTACTACTAAATGACAGACTGTTTTAAACATACGTACTTGTTTTCACGTTACCATATTTGTTATATACCTTGGCACTATCGCTTTAAAGAAAATGTTGTGTAGCCATTAACGGGCCACTTTTTAAACCATCTTTAATGGAAATTAATAGTTCGCAAATAAACTTTAAAATAATAAAAAAATATCGGTAATATTATCATCAATCACGCTTACAAACACCCCACTGTTGGGCACGAATCTTTACATACGGACAATAGCTCATGGGGAGATCGGCACTGTTGGGCACGAGTCCTTTCATACGGACAAAAGTAGATGGGGAGATCGGGCCAACGACTACGACTGTCCTTTTTATGTTATCACCACCGCCGTGCTGACTCTGAAGGTTATGACCTGAAGGTAAGGACCTATAGTTCACAGGATCTAGTACCCTTCAAACGGGATACATCAAAGCAATTATATAGCTCGGTGGCAGAAATAGGTACCATCCTGACAAATAAATAAAAAATTTGGGGAAAATCCGACCACACGGCAATGTCATTATTTAGTGTTAAATATTATATATAATTATGGCTATATATAATTTACCGCAATAATAATAACAATTTGGGAAAGTGTTGTAACATTTTTCAACGATCGGGCTTCGAACCCGCACCCTGGTACCACAGGTGCAAGTCAGGGGAAAAATTTCAATACTTTTCCAAATTTAAAAATGGTTTAAAAAAAATATGATTTCGCAGCTTAAAAAGCACAATGATTTGTCAATCATAAAAACTAAGAATCACATGAACTAATCTGTTTTGATCTAATAATGGATTCCGATAAAAGTCTAGTTTGCATTGAGATCTTCAAATTTCTCATTCTCAAGGTCACAGTTACAAGGTTACCAAATAGATTAGATGTGTTATACATTGAAAAATAACTATACCGCCTTATGTTTATAGTATAGGGGACAGGGTGTACGTAAAATATTAGTTTTAACTGACTATAGAAATCAACCAACATCTTATCTAAATATGTCGCCATAAAATCATTGTTTGTAGCATTGTTGTGTTCCAGCAGCTTGAGATAAGATAGCCATAGCCAGTCCTGGTGAGGTGCGCTTCCACCTTCGGCCTTATCATCACTTAAAATCAGGTGGGATGAAGGAAGAAATCTAATTATTCCTCCCCAAGTAGAATGAGTTGTTGTTAACAAAAGTTTAAAAAAACTGTTTCATAGTGAATTAAAAATAACCAGTTTACTGTCCCGCAGACCCCATAACATGGTCACAATAGCTAGACCGCTTAACTGAGTCTTCGCCTGCGGTAGGTACGCGGGGCGGGAGGTACGTAGGGCCTCTGCCACGAGTACGAGCGTTTTGCGACGCGGCGAACAGATTTCTAGCTCATTGCGCGTTATACTACGGCAGTCATAGTCAGCAGTGATAGAAAAAACGCAATGAACTAGAAATCCGCTTGACGTCAGTAGTTATGGTCGAGCGGTAAGGTGGTACACACGTGATAATCTTAACAAAATTCATCTGAAGATAAGCAATTATAAATATAGGTGCCTGCCTACCTAATTAATCAATTGTTTTGAGAAAAGTAAAAAAATAATATTTTTTTTACTTCGCAGCTGTTATTCATTATAGAAGATTTGATAAATACAGTGGTAATGAACTTGTACTATTTATTAAGCAAAATTTAACAAAATAATAAATCAATCACGTGTATCCATATCGATATCACTGTAACTTGATTCTTCACTTTCGAAGCAGCCATCATCAGAATTATCTGAATCGTCCTGCACGTAACTAATAAAATCAACCATATCATGTATTAATATTATGAATTGTGTAAAACTGAGTGAATTTTCTTCTCACCACGCCTTTTGTGAAATCGTCTATTCCCGCTCTTTTTTTGAGAGTCTGTTTTCGTCTACTCGATGATTGAAATTTTTCGTTGTCTTTAAATAATTTTCCTTGTTGTACAATTAGGTACAGACTTTTCCGATAGTCCTGTAACTTTTGCTACGGTTTGGTTTAATGGAATATCTTGTTGATATTCAGCAGAATTTGGATCCAATTTCTTTTTACTAAAATATTCGTATACGTTAAAAGCCATTTGCTTGCACTGACTATTAATTTTATGTCCGAAGATATTTCGACTCATCTTGGGAATATAATACCTCCTACCTCCGCGCCCTTGTACCCCGCAGGCGAGGACTCAGTTAAGCGGTCTCGCTATAGTTAAAAACCCTTTGAAAAACTTTACGTTACTTTACGTTACGTTACTGTTTTCAATTTTAAAAACTTTGACAGTCTTGCTATAGATAAAATATTTTTTTACAAAATAATTTCCGATTAAATCTTTGGTTTTAAATGCAGTATCAGTTGGAATTATATGGAATTGAAGAAGCACTTAGTGACGAACTATTCACTGGATGGCGCTTTTACGATCCCATACATATAGTCTTCATCGTAAAGTGGAGAAAATTATATAGTGTGGAAAATAGGTACTCAGACTCAGTGCAAACTTATGAGAGAAAAAAAACAGTTAAGAAAGTTAGGTTACCCATTAGAGTGGTTACGAAAAATATGTAATAAACAAACCTCTGTCCCCGACACTATGTGATGAGGTTGTGTAACTCCGTCTCGCCGAAAGGTCAGTCCAGAATACCGCGCGAGACACATTCCGTAAACAGCCGTGAACTTTCCCGGTTTCCAACGATTTCCGATTCACTAGTGGCACAGCATTTGCCCTGACTTTAAACGCATCAGGTCACGACGATCCGATAACTCGAGCAAATATAATTTTGCAACTCGAAAAGTGTATCAGTCAGTTTAAATGTGTACAGTGGTTAACATGTAAACAATGTAACTCTTAATACAATTAAATAAGAGTGTAAACTAGACAAAGGTGTGTACACACGGCGGCAGATCAACCTACCTAAACCTGTCAAATTTCTCCAATGAATATTGATCCTTCTAACCAAACGATAAAGTTCAAAATAATATTGATTGTAGAAATTTGACAGTTTTGGGTAGGTTGATCTGCCGCCGTGTGTAATGTTAATGCTCGTGACTGTACCTACACCAAGTTATTTAATGTGACATTTGAATTCAAGACTTCTGATTTTCTCAATAACAATACAGTACAACAGAGGAGTTCGATGGCGCAGTGGTTAGCGCGCTCGGTCTGAGATTGTTTTTTTTGTTTTTTTTTATTTGCTACTAATGCAAATATTGAAATAGTTAGTTAAGTTGTTAAACTTTTACGTTTTTCCGTGTATATTGAAGTTAAGCGACATAACCGGTCATCGGATGGGTCACCAAAAATTTTGGAAGGCACGTAAAGCCATTAGTCCTGGCTGCATATAGCAGTTGTTAACAACCACCAATTCGCACTGAGCCCGCTTGGTGGCTTATGGCCCGTTTTCCCTGTGGTGTTTCCATTTATAGGAAAGGCTCGTACCCCAGCAGCGGGGACATAAAAATGAGCTGAAGATGATGATGATAATAATAACTGTTTGGGAAGGAGAGGATTGTTCCTTAAAAAAATAATTTACTAAATATAGAATGATCACTGATTGACTATTTATTTTATCCAAAAGTTATGATTTTTAGCTGAATATTGTTGTTATTTATTAATTAGAAACTAATCAATCAAATATATGTGTATGTTCGTAGTCGCACAGTGACACGAGTGTTGCAACTAGGAACAACAATAAAGTATTGACAAGGGACGACAAACTGACAAGTTTATTGGCAAATACCGGAATGCGATTAGGGAACAGTCGCGCATAAATTTGTTTACGTCGTCCTTGTTGAAAAAGGCTGAATATACATTTTTGGTTTTGCATTATGACAACTGAAAATGGACCAAAAGCTGATGCAACTTAGCATTTTTACAAAAAAAAACGCGTAGCACATTTGTCCGTTGTTGTCACCTTTGCGTATTATCCTTAGGATTTTTGATACAAAGTATCTATATATTTTTAATATGACAGAACTGAAGTTATTATAGAGTTTAACAACCAGCTAGTTTTATGTCCCCACTGCCCGCACGAGCCTTCCCTACAGGTGGGTGGGAAAAATGAGCCGTAAACCACCACGCTGGCCCAGTGCGGGTTGTTGGTGTTAACGACTGCTAATGCAGCCGGGACCAACGGCTTTACGTTCCTTCCCAAGAACGGGGAAGCTCGAGATAATAAATATTTGGTCACTCATCCGATGACCGTTCTTTGCGATAGTTACTAACCTTCGCAATCGCAGTTAACCACTGTGCCATCGAGCACCTCATAGATTTTAACAGATAAACTTTAATTAACTGTCAGACACTGTCCGCTTCTGTGTCATTCTGAACATTCACGTATGACGCAGAAGCTTTTTTTTGAGAGAGTTTGCTGGTGGCCTCAGACGGCATTTTCAACTTCACCGGGCTTTTTTGGGGCGGCGAGAAACTTAAAGGGTTCGTAACCAAGCCGTAGAGGTTTTCTAGAGGGTTCACAACAAGGTTCCAACAAATTATTGGGTCAGACAGAAGCTTATGCTGAGATAGGGTCCACACTCTTCCTTCTCTTTACTAATGTTTTTTTTAAATTATTCTATTTTGCTCTTTTTAATGTTATGTATGGTCTACTTAATTTCTATTGTTTATGATGTATGTGTGTTTGTTAATAAGTATTTTCTATTCTATTTTATTTAATTAACACTTGTGTATGCAACTTTACATAGGTAGGTACTTTGAATTGCCTGACGGGGTATCTAATACTCCAGTTATGAATTAATTAGAAAGGCAATTAAACAATATCGAGTACTTACTTGGCTATTTCTTTATCTAAATCGTGATATTTTTTTGTTGGCGGTGCGGCGCCGCGCCGGCCGGAGTCCTTGGCCATAAATACCTATTTGATCTGAACTTATTTGAACTGATTTGTTTTTTTCTTAACGGCTACTAACGTATGAAAGCTGCTTCACAATATGTTCATATCTTTTCTAAGACTTTATGCAGATTATTATGAATTTTGTAGTAATTGGATAGCTATCCTCTAGCTTTCGGAACACGATTCTTGATACTTATAAAAATAGTAAAAGCAAGTTCATTATCTTCTCGCACACTGTTATAAAGTGTAAGTCGAAAAATGCACTTTGTTAATGGAAATGCTTTTAAGTGTGTCATATTCAAAATAACACCACCTCTTTTATGTAAAGGTAGAAAATGTGAAAGCGAAGTAAATAAAAAAAAAAATTAAAAAAATCTATTATATAATCATTACGAGATTCAGCTTCAAGCACCTAAAGCCTGCAAGTAAAATGGCTGAGTATTATCTGAAACGTCGGATAGGTACCTACTTAAAAAAATATGGCTAGGACACCTAACAAGTAAACTGTATTAAACCACCTTAAACATTTATATTATAATAGAACGCAAAAGTTCAATTGTATATAGAGCTTTGTTATAGCAGCAAAAGTACTTGTTGTTGAGTCATTGAAGCGGGAACTAGAACAACTGCCACGCCCAAAACAGCTGTTATAATAAAATGAGCAAGTAAGCGCACGCGCCAGTGACACAAAATAAGGAAACCGCAGAAGGTAAGCTTCATACATACCGCGCTTGAGCAACGCACACATAGACAACCTCTCACTCCCGATCCGATCCGAACCCTTCGGAGAATCTAGTAGAGTGATTCGCCTCACACGGCTTGAGGGACCCTTTATGTTCCTCGCCGCCCCCAAACAAGCCCGGTGAAGCTGAAAGAAAAGAGACAACCTCTCACGGTCACTGAATCTCGCAACAGTTGCGTTCGGACTGTTTGTATGAAAATTACCTTCTGCTGTCACTTTATTTTGTGCCAGTGAGTTGGTCGCTACCTAGTGACGACATACGATATTGGCGTCGCATATACTATGGAGTGCCAAGTGCCAAATGTAATATCGCATTCAACCACGTTGCATGTCATTGAAATAGTGCCTCCTGGTGAGAAACGAGGATTGTTAAAGTTGTGCGAATTCCTGTTTTCCTTGTGATTGTATGCCAAATAAAAGGCAAACTGTACCCACAGATATTGAATGTATTTTTTGTAGAATTGAACTTTAACATTTACCAATACGCACTGGGCCCGCGTGTTGGTTTAAAGCGTTATCGCCATCTGCCTAAGGTTTTTCCATCTATACGCAGCGCCTACGAGAAAAAATATGTATCATATATATCTTTATATGTTTTTTTTAGCTTAATTAACAATATTCTATGTTTATTTTTGCAATGTATGTATAGATATTCAACATATTTATTTAAAACATATATATTCCCTTTATAATTGTCTGCTTTACTCCCTTATTTAGGAAAAGTTCAGTCATAAGGTCAGGTCATACTTTTACAATACTATTACAATTAACTATACATACTTTTTGTAAAGTTAATTGTCAATGTTCGCCTACTATCCATTGAAAATGTAAAATGTGGATAGTCATAATTGGCCTCCAAATTATAAATTTAAATATTGTAAGCTAGTTATAATTGTGCTGTGTACTATCCCTAATAAAATAGAACAGCGAGTGGAGCGGTCGCTCTTTAAAGGTTTCAAGGGCGCCAAAGTCAAGCAAGAATAAAAAAAAAAATAATTGCGCCTTTTTAGATGAATAAGTGATATCATGCTTTATTTTCATTTTCCAGCCCTAGACCCAGGAGGCTCTAGACCCAGGAGTGACCACATAATACAAGCTGCTTTTTGGAATTGTAGAGTAGACGTTCATTTTACAATCAAAGTGTTATTGCACTCATCTCAGCCAAAAGACGTCCACTGCTGGACAAAGGCAACCCCCAAGGATTTGCATGAGGGTTATTTGCCGTAATCGCCACGCTTGGCAGGCGGGTTGGCGATCGCAGTAAGTTGAGACTTAACCTCAAAGAGATGCTGCTGCCCATCCTTTGGAATGGTCCCTTAGTCGGCTTTTACGACACCCACGGGAAGATATGGGGTGGTGCAATTCGTTATCCCCGACACCACACAGGCAATGTTATTATTATGTTATTGCACAAATGATCCAAATATCACCTGAAAAAATATAAAGAACATCAACAATTTTTGTAATGTCAATGTAAGGGGCTAGCGAATTCTGGTTGCTATATTATTCAAAGTTATGCAACTTGTGTGACGCCTCGGTGGCCGAGTGGCAAAGCGCTCGGCCCGATACCGAAGTTCCCGGGTTCAATTCCCAGGTCAGGCAGTGTGTGTTTCGATAAATACCTAAGCCCGACCAAAGCAACAAAATTTGGTACTATAAAAGTCCTGAGAACGTTTTAGAATATGGTAATTAGTGTACATGATTAGCACTATAATGATGTTGCTAACGTTTAAAGAACCCTGAATTGGCCCTAGTTTTAACACTGATTTATTCTATAAACATTAGATAAAGGCTCTCACGGTGATAAATCAGCTCTGTAGTTGAAACCTAAATGTGCCGAGAAACGCTTTTTGGTACTGAAATAGTGCAATCTGCAGCATTTATGTCACAAATTTGCACTATAAAAGTAACAAAAACATGTTTATAGTGCTTTTTTGCACCACAAATAATTCCAGTGATCTCTTTTATCACACTTAATCATTCATTTTATTCGTGTTTGGTCGTGTCGTCGTGAGTGTTCTCCAACAAAAATCAACATATAACAACAACAAATATTATTATGCTTTATTTCATTCGTCGATGTAATAAAAAGGAAAAGGACACTACGCATCTCTGCCGTATCTTGCACTTGCGAAATTATTTGTATTGATAAAATCATTAATGCCGATTTCAAATTTGACAATGCACCCTCGTAATTTTCTTGTTTTAATTAAATTTAAAGTAATAAAATAAGTACTTTTCCCGACTATGGCTGCTAACTTACACATTGGCTCCAGCCGTGTTGCTAATGTGCTATCATGGCAGAAAACTGCAGCCATATTTTCGTTTCGATTAGGGTTTTTGTTTAATTATTAATTTTAGTACTTTGTGTCACGGTTTAGTATCGTAGCAGTAACACAAACTCACCTATAGAGCTATTTAGAATTGAAGTTATTTAGCAGCTGCACCAGGAGTCGCTATGGTATTTAAGTACTATAGAAGAGTTATCATGATTTTTACAGAACTAGCTCCATATCGATGTTGACGGAGCTTGTAAGAAGATATATCGTTACGTAATGGTTGTGCAAGGTACTTTTATAGTGCAAATTGATCCTGTAATAGTGTTTTCGACACTCCTACAATACTAGTACCTACTGTAAAAGTAATTTTCACGCATTATTATTGCATTACCAATCCGCACTGGGCCCATAGGGAATCCATAGGGAAGGCTCGTGCCCCAGCAGTGGGGACATAAAAATGAGCTGATGATGATGATGATGATGATTATTGCAAAATAGATGCACAAAACTGTCAATAAGGTCGTCTATAGTACTAAATAGTACCATAAATGCTTTTATCATATCTATTACAGTGCAACACTTTAATGATTCTCTAGTATAGTCCTGTAAGCGTTCTTAAAGCAAAATTATAGAACTTAAATCCTCATTAATTTTATAGAAACAAACCGCTCTGTTAAAACCTTTATGGTACAAGCAGTCACAATAATTACCATTATAGGCCTACTATATCAATAAAATGCCTTGGTTATAGAAGCTTTTGTTACTTGGGGAGTTCACCAACGCGCATTTGCAAGCGTGGTTATTTAGCCAAATTACCATCAATTACAGTGATGACTTGATTTCAATGATGGAAGCATTTGCCCAGCAGTGGGACAGTCATAGGCTATTTACTTACTATGCAACTTAGATATTTTAATTTGGCTAACAACGGGTTACATCAATAAAATATCCCTAGATACTCGAGGATGGTAACAAACTAGTGTGCTTGCGCAGGGTTTAGTGGCTTTTGCGGGGGTGAAAATCAAAATCGATGCTAGCTGTCGAGGTCCTACAATTCATCCTCTCCTAACCCCATAACTCAGTTAATAAGGTTAACTGAGTTAACCTTCGGGTAACCAACCTCCTTGCGATTCGTCCATGAGGAAAGATGCGCGCCGAACAGGCAAAGAACCTGCATATTGTGCAACCTACACCTCTAAGCACACAGCGTGATCTACCGAGTCGCGGTCAATTAAATTGTTAATGGACTCTATTATTCGTCGGTAATTATAATTAGAGCTTTCTGCTCAAGGCTTATTGGACAATTGGGTAGTTAACTGGTTAGTCAATATAGAAACTTTTTAACAACTGTCAAAGCGATTATTTTGTATAGAAATTGTATGGGATTAGCAAACTATAACGTCACAATTTTGTTCCGTCAATTGAGTGTTTATTAATAACTTTTTAGGTTACAGAAATTCATGCTTAGGTCAAATAAAAAATTGGTCAATGTTATAAAGAACTGTTACGTGATTTCATTTATACGTTTATTGTTCTGGAATTAATTGTTGTTGTTGTCAACTACCCAATTGCGGGTGGCCTCGAGCGGTCGGGAAGTAGTGAAGTGATCAATCGACACTGTCCTCGCCTTACACCACTTCCGGTGACAAATGCACAAAATGACAGACGGTTGACGAACTGCGTTGTGGCGTTGTGTTAGCGTAAACGTGTCGTGTAGGCGACGTAAAAATTTTAAATACAGTCGAATAGAGTAAAAGCGCATTTTAATATGTATGTAGTAGAGAAAAGTATATTTACTAAACTGTAAAAAGACATCGCTAGAAACAATTGATGGGTATCGGCTTAATTACTACGCTAGCCACATGCGGGTTGGTGATTGTTCCAGTAGAGACGAATGGAGGGTTCCATGGCGATGGTAAATTACGACTGCGTACACTCTTTATGTGATGTTGTATATTTACAGTGACTACATTGTGACTAACTTATTATCTAAACCTTACAAGACTATTTATACAATATAAACTATGTAGATGTTGGAGGGAGGATGCCATGTCTTATCTTAATCAGATCTACACGCGATTAGGAATGCGTTTACAAACTCTTTAACCATACGTGAGGATAGGAAATTATGTGGCGACCGCAGGCCGCACAATATCGAAAAACCGGCCAAGTGCGCGTCGGGCCACGCGCATTGTAGGGTTCCGTAGCCAATCTCAATAATGCGGACTCTGAGAAGAGGGCTTTTATGAACATTTTTTTAACGATGGCTTACTTAAATACTTAAAATACTTAAAAGTAGATACTACCGGTTTCACACACCTGACAACGTTATTTAAGTAGTTCCCAATGAGGAATTTGTACTGCGCCAAGTACATTTTATAAGTTGGTCGACTGTTACTCGTAAACTTGGAAAGCCGCTAAGTAGCTGTGATAGTTTTCCTTTTAACTTCGTCTTATATACAACTACCGTGATTTTTTTCACGTATCTAAAAACAACCATTTGGCTGAAAGAGGGGGGGGGGGGGGGAGACACTTAATAGTTCACTAACAGATGCCTCAATCAAAAAACTGTTTTCACAAACCCGCAATATTTTTGAAATTGCTATCCAACGACACCCCACTCTATGGGGTAGACAAGAAAAAATCCTTACCTTACATCCACACTTCACGTGTAGGGGAGGTAACCTAAAAAAACTTCCTGACGACCTCCTTGGTCAAGTGGTTTGTACACCGGTTTTCATGGTGTCGCCATCTCTGAGGTCCCGGGCTCGATCCCCGGTCGGGTCAATTTAGAAATTATTGTTTTTCTAAATTGTCTCGGATCTGGGTGTTTTCTATGTATAATAAGTATGTATTTAAGTGTTTTAAGTATGTTTATCCGTTGTCTAGTGGTTACTAGACAACGGATAAGCACTACTGAAACTCGTTAAATGGTTATTTAACGAGTTTCATAACGAAGCTTCTCTTGGGTTAGATAATTGGTGTGAGAGTATATAAAAAAAAAAATTTACTTCACCACTTTGTCGGCGTGATTAATATGTATATCTATGCCAAATTACAGCTTTATAGTACTAAGAGTATATAAGCTAGGCTGGGGACAGACAGACAGACGGACATGGCGAAACTATAAGGGTTCCTTGTTGACTAGGGAACCCTAAAAAAGTCAAAACACACGTAGCCCGACCTGAGAATAGAACCCAGGACCTTCGTGTATCGGGGCGAATATGTAGGTAATAGGACATCTATACAGGGGTTGTGTAATAATACTAATAATTGGCGAATTGTGAAAATATCGATATTAAAAAAAAAAAAATTTAATTGTCGACATTGGAATTGCTATTAAATACAACAGTACAAGTAATTTTATGTGTACTAAGACTACTAAGAAGTAAAACTATTTCCGGGATCCGGGATTCAATCAAAATAATTTAAAAATATTTTTTTGGTTTTAACCACAGAACAGTTAAATAAGGTTTTAACTACTTTCAGTCTTGTCTTGTCGGCTTTAGGTAAATTAGCCTCCTCGATTCCGATCAATAGTGATCGGGATCTTTTTTTTGTTTATAATCAGACAAAACATTGAAAAGCAGAGATGTGTCTTTTATAGATAAGACACATCTCTGCTTTTCAATCTTTTGTCTAATTATAAACAAAAAAAAAGATGAAAACGGAATGAAGAGTCTGTTCACGATTCGGTATCCAATCAAAACGTCAAAACTCTAGGTAATTCTTTTAAACCAGTAAGTCGAGTTTAATTCAACTTTCTGTTTAGGGGAAACAAGGGTGCCATAAAGTTCAATACGAAAAAAAGTTGAGCAAAAGATAACTATTGTTGACGCTTTATGAGATGAATGAATGATATCGTTTATTTTAATTCTCGCTCTACCTTGATCTAGGACTACCTAGAGCCGGCACTGTTCTCAACATGGTAATACGGCATATAGTGGTAAGTGGTTATGATTACCCTGGTTGACCATAGATGCCTCAAAGTAAATGTATTAGATTTCGATCAATAATGTACTAGATTCTCGATGAGCGCTTGAAAAACGGTACGCGACTTTGGGGTCACGGAGCCGTTTGTGGCGATGACAGCGAATATTAAGTACAAATATTTGGCAACCTTATTTAATCTTTGTGTTTAAGATTTATGGTGCATAGTAAGCTGAAATTGTTGATAGTCCCCAATGTTTTTTCAGATTTGTTATTCAAAATTTAAATGTATAGGTATGAGCAAACAGGACCACTTTCGAGAAGGATGTTTTGTTTCGGATCCTTTATTTAGTACATTATTTGTCGAAGGTGTGAATTCAAGATAAAGTTTTATCTTCAACTCAAACAGTTTGGTTGCCGGCAGTAGCCGGAAACCAAATTTGCACTTTCGACCACCACTTCGGCTACATTCGAAACCAGGGTTCGAAAGGGTCTAGAGTACTGTAGTGGTACTGTATGACATTGTAAAAATTGAAAATTTTACCAGATGTAAATTTGTTAACTTAGATTTTTTATTTTGTTTCTTTTTTTACATGTTGTGGTCGTCTTCTATATTTTTTTTTGTGTTTATTTGTAATGGAAAGTGTCCTGCTATGATAGGGCATTTTCCAATTTTTTTGACCCTGTAAGGGAGAAAGAGCTGGACACTTGCTGAGTTTCTTGCCCGCCCAGAGTGGACTTAAGAACAGAGATGGCATAGTGACATTCACAAGAGCTACTTGTAGCCTAAACTGAATAAATGATTTTGAATTTTGAAACCAGTTTCTAAATAAGAATAATATTTCTTTATATTTCTTTCGAAATTGGTTTCGATAAATAAACAAAGCCATAGAAACTCGCAACTTATTATACGGTTAGTTACTAGCGCCATCTATGATTTTCTCCTTGTACCACCATGTTGAAAACTCTCGTGAGCCTTGCTTTTAATCACGCTGGGTAGTGAAAAATGTCAATTAATATAAATAGATGGCGCTCACAGTCACTTAAATGAGTTTCATCGCAGATTATCAAATTGTTCATTATCTAGGTTTTATAAGTTGTCTACTTTTTAAATACCTACAATTCTTTTGAAATAGCACGGTTGAAGGAAGGTCTCTGCCGTACGATTCAAACTAAAGTTCGACATCAAGTTAACCATGCTAGGAAGAGCAGGAACATGTTAGCCAAAATTAGTTGTTTTGCCAAAATGAGGTTTCTAGAATTTTGTTGACTGTACCATTATACACATAAGTAGAACCACAAGTTTACTATAAGTTAAATTAGTATTAAAAATTGATTCTACATTACTAACGTTAAAGTTAACTAATAACTTTTTGGCTGTCCTTATTTTTCAATTGGGAAAACCAGATTGTATAAGAGTAGATGTATTGTTTTTTTTTAATATCTTACAGCTTAAGCACTTGGCCTTCATCTCACCTGATGTTAAGTGATGATAAGGCCGAAGGTGGAGGCTCACTTCACCCGGAAACCTCGACTACTGAAGCACTGGTTATTATCTCTAGCTGCCGGAACACAACAATGCTACAAACGTTGATGTTATGGTGACATATTTTGATAAGTTGGTAGTAGCTAGCCATGCAAACAAGCCCTAACACCAACCAAACCGAGTACACGAATATGTAGCCCCCGTTGGGAATCGAACCGACCTCTGTGCAAACAAAACCGGTGGTCTTAACCATTATATACCACAGAGGCGGTTTTAATATTTAGTAATATTTTTCTCTTAAATATCAGTATTGGCTCCTTCACACTTTGGTGCAATCCTTCGTAGAAACGATATATCTACATGTGAGTACTGATCAGTCTATGTTAGTGACATATGGGTGCCTAGTTTGTTTACTATCCGTATTCATTCAATTGCGTTTACGAAAACGAAAATTGGTATGGCATTGAAGCAGCGCCTCCTGGCGACATACGAGAAGAGTTGTCTTATCGTAGTGGGGCCTGCTGAAATATTTGCGATATCATTACTTACCTATTATTGTAAGTAATTTATTTTATCATAGCTTATTACAAGCTTGATACGACTAATATTTATTATGATAATCTCCGTTTCCGTCTAAGTCGTTATTATTTGGATAATAATAGAAATAAGATTGTTTTTAAGAGATTGCTGATTGCCACTGGACATTTTCGGCTTCACCGGGCTTTTAGGGCTGCGAGAAACTTAAAGGGTTCCTCAGGCCGTGTGAAACGAAGCACCGTCAGAGGTTTTCTAGGGGGAACGGCATTACGCACTAGTGCGTGTCTCCGTGCCCTACTAGATTCTCCCAGGGGTTTGAATCAGATCGGATCGCCCGGTTTGCGATTGCTATGGTAAGCTATATTAGCAAAGGCCAGCCATCGGATGAGTGACCAAAAATGTATCCTCTTAAGCTTCTCCATGCTTCGGAAATCCCATAAAGCCATTGGTCTTGGTTGCATCAACAGTCGTTAGCACCCATCCATCGGCAATAGGCGCCGACGAGACCATGCGTGGTGGTTTATAGCCCGTTCTCCTTATCTATCCGTAGGGAATGCTTGTGCCCCAGAGTGAGGACATAAAATGAGTTGGTGATGATGACGATTATGAACAGTACTGAAATTAAGTCATAACGTAATCTTGCTACTCGATGTTAAAATTAACTCCACGGAGCCGCCACCTAACAGTCCGCTTGCTTACCTCGTCTCTTCGGGTCTCTCGAAATTGATTTGTTACTTCAACTGCCGTGAGTTGTCGATTTCGGAGCATGGTCGTAACAATAAATCGACCCTCTCGAGCCGTAGTACATATCGATTTGTCGGTTCCTGGTCTTCTAATGTTGAGTCCAGTTTCTCAAATATGTTGCACGACACTTTGCACCGTAGAAAGAGACACGCCTGTTACTCTCGCTGTACTTCTCTGACTTCTGCCTTCTTCTAGCATAGTGACAATACGTGTACATTCTTCTGGCGTTAGCGACATGATAGTAATTCAATAATGACCGTGAAAGACGATGATGACATATACATTTGACATAGACATATAACATTTAAGGTTTTATGTCATACAATATTGAAATTCTCTTTAATATAAAGTTAGTGTCAAGCATGTAACATTATTAATTTACAAGATACATAGGATTTTGTCGCTGACCCGTATTATTTGTCCACGAGTGTATGTTTTTTTATTGCCCGTTTCATAGTAACTTTTGGGAATTAATGAAGTACGGACGCTTGCACATCAGACTATCCCAAACTGTCAAATTTCTTTAATTAATGTTCAACCATTATTTTATAGATATAAAGTTCAAAATCTTTGACATTTGACATTTTTGGTAGTGTGTTTACGTTTTACGTGTGCGTGTTTACGTTTGAGAACAGGTTACGAATAAAGTCAATGTTTTTTGTTATTAAGATTTAAGCTTTAAGTGTTATGTCTATTTGTACCCAGATGGTGCAATTTATACTATTAATAAAGAGGTAAAGGTTGGGACTTTGTTTGTTTGTTTGTTTGTTTGTTTGTTTGTATGTTTGCGGAGGGTGATCTCTGGTACTACGGGTCCATTTTTAAAAATATATTTCATTGATAGAATACTATATTTCTAGCGGGTAACATAGGCTATATCTTATTTAAATAAAGATAATTTTTAATAACATATCCAAGCGGACGTAGCCGCGTGTTAAGTGCTACTAATGTATAAATAAATAAATGATTTCGGTGTCAACCCTACAGGAGCTGGACATTAGGAACAGGAAGGCAGGCGCCGCAGGTTCTATCTAAGTAGGTCGATAGTGTTGTTTATTAAATCCACCCCTGTCCGACCTTGTTTTCAACGCCCGCCAGGTCAGATAGACGAAGGAGCAACAAAGTCGGTTTTATTTGCTGGCAGGGTTGAAAAATAGCAAACCTTACTTTGACATTCTGTGCTATGACGTTCGTTACATAGTACCGTTGCTGATCGTGTAAACGGAACAGAACCGATAAAAATGGTTGAAGGTAGCAAGTTTCAAATTCTTGGTGCCCCTACTAGGTGCCAAGAGCGTGTTTTATTCGCTATTCGATCGAATAGAGTAAGAATTTGTAGAAGAATAGAATTTGTATCATCATCAGATTTAGTTGAATAAGCAACATGGCTGCTCAGCTAGAAACTTTTGTCTGTCTGCCTGTCTGTCTGTATGTCCACTTTTAACTCATGAACGGCTTGACCGATCTTGATGAAAATTTGTATGTAGTAAGAACATGCGATTGTGCAAATGATAGGCTATACAACTCGTGAAGGTATAAAGTTGATGTGTTTCTAAGTACTAAAAACAGTCAAGTCATTGTTAGAACAGTCATTCATGAAAATTTCCACATCTTCCATAAAAAAAAAAATTTAATGTTACGAAAACTTGCCGGAAATTTCATCTTTGTAATTTGTATAGAATAACTATATGATAGAGGCTCCCATTCCTATTCGTAGCAACCCTGATGTCCGCACGCACAAGCAAAATAGACTTAATTGGTTTCGATACAGAGAACTTTCGTGATTTCGCCGATACCTTTAGTTGCACACCCTAAAACAAATGTGCAGTATACGCTGACTACAGACGCAAGCGACACCTGTGTCGGAGCTTGTTTAGAGCAAATAATAGACGGAAAATCAGAACCGTTAGGATTTTTTTCTAAAAAGTTATCAGAAACACAACAAAAGTACTGTACATACGATAAAGAATTAACAGCCATTTATTTAGCTATAGTGCATTTTAGAAGTTTAGTAGAGGGACAAAACCTAACTATTTATACAGATCATAAGCCATTAATTTATGCATTCACAAAAATAGGAGGCAATAAAGAATTAGCTCGACGAACTCGGCAGTTACTTTTTATTAGCGAATTCACCAGCGAAATAAGGTACATTGTCGGTTCCAACAATGTAGTTGCAGACGCGTTATCGCGCGTAGAGTCGATAATTTGCCCTACAGCTATAGATTACGAGGAATTAGCTTATGAACAGGAAAAAGAACAACCATTTAATTTGAGTACACAGAACAAAGGTTTAGAGTTTCAACACATTGGTATACCAAACTGTAACAAAGCAGTCTATTGTGAAGTTTCTACTAAGTACGCCAGACCTTATGTACCTACCAGGTTTAGGGAAATAGTTTTCAATAGCGTACATAGCATTAGCCATCCAGGTGTGCGTACAACCAGAAAGTTAATTACACAAAAATTTTTTTGGCCTGGAATGAATAAAGAGATCAACACATTGACTAAGAGTTGTATAGCATGTCAAAAAACTAAAATAAATAGACACACTGTATCTAAGATAGGTAAATTTCCACATAGTAGTAGATTTGATCATATTCATACAGATTTAGTAGGACCGTTACCAACGTCGAAGTATGGCCATCGGTATTTAGTTACCATAATAGATCGTTTCACAAACTGGGTAGAGTGTATTCCCGTTTCAGATATTTCAGCGGAAACTGTATCTAGAACCATTTTAAGTGAGTGGATTTGTAGATTTGGTTGTCCTAGTAAAATCACTACAGACCAAGGCAGGCAATATGAAAGCGATTTGTTTAATGAATTAATGAAATTATTAGGTGTACAACGAATTCGCACGACGCCTTACCACCCGCAGAGCAACGGATTAATAGAGAGGTGGCATCGTACTCTTAAAACTGCATTAACTACGAAATTAACGCAAGGTTCAGATTGGGTAGATGAGCTACCAATGGTTATGTTAGGTTTGCGTGCAGCGTTTAGAACTGATACTGGAATTAGTGCAGCGGAAATGGTATACGGACAGACAATCAGATTGCCAGCAGAATTTTTTCGTGATGAACCAAGTTCAGGTAAAGGTATTCATGATTTTATGAAGAATTTACGTGATACGATACATAAACTCAGTCCTCAAGCACGGGAAAGAAGTAATTCTAGAAATATATTTGTTAGTAAAGAATTAAAGTCGTGTACGCATGTTTTCATCAGAAAAGATATGTTTAAAAAATCATTAAGTCCTATTTATGATGGCCCCTACCATGTGTTAAGTAGAAACGATAAAATTTTCAAGGTTGACTTAGGAAATAGAATAATAGATATATCAATTGACAGGTTAAAACCAGCATATAGCATAAACCATGATAGTTCCAGTGTAATTTCGGATACAGTAACAAATAATAGTAGTAAACTCACGAGTCAAAGTGAGAATCGAGTGACTCGCACCACGCGTAGTGGGCGCGTCACAAGATTACCAGTAAGATTTGCTGACCAGTGAATGAGTACCAAAAGTAAGTCAAAGGTTAACAAGCTAATATTGCATTTTACGTTGTCACATAAATTAATTTATATCATTCTGAAACACTGTAATGAGCACTAGACTCATACTGAATTTTTATATTTTTTGTAAAACAGAATCTTTTATCATAAAAATGGGAAAGTCTTACAGTAAAAAAGAGGAAATAATAATTGCACAAACAGGAGCAAACAATGCAGGCTATTCCTCATTGGAGAATCACATAAACTATACTGGATTACTTACAATAGCGATAACTGTATTGATAACATCAGTTATTATTATATGGATTTGTACGACATGTCAAAAGAAAATGAAAAACTGGTTTAAAATGGAAGTAACTAATGCTGTGAATCAAGCTCATGCCGCCCAAGTGTAAAATTGTTTTAAGAGGTAATTTAATTTCAATTATTATGTACTACAAACGTACTTGCATAACATAGTCTTACTGTGTGTATTTTTACTGTGTAATTTGGCTATTTTTAGACACTCTTCGTGGCGTTGGCTAAGGGAATGCTGCCGAGTACCAAGTATTGTTAATTATTGTTTATAGCAGGGCATGTTCCTTAGTCAACTACCCTTAGTATAGGAGTTAGTATATGTTTTTTAGAGAAAACATTTTATGCACTTTCTTAAAGTAAGTTAAATGAAGAGTAATGAAGATTGTTTATTTGAATTTAAATGTAGATGGTTAGTAAAATATATTGTTGGAATATTTCAAAATTAAATTGGGTTCAATAAAATTAAACAAGTTTATAACTTTGTATTTTGTATTTAGAATTATTAGGTACATAGTATGAACATTGTGTAATGTCGTCAAGTTGATATCGGAGCGCGCAAGCAGGCCAGCGCGTTGCGCGGTGTCAGCGCATTCCTGTGTGCCTCGCGCGCACCAAGTTTGTACTTTTAAAATTTTGTGTAATGAAGTGTTATAGTTATATCTAAAACAAAAATTTTTTTGTAAGAGGGGGATGATTGTGGGGTCGCGATAACAAAATACGTAGAAACGATAATGCATTGTTAGCAGAAACCTTCCATCGCGACTCGGGCCCCGCAGTCAGTCCGCTCCACCTGAAGGCAATGTACGTTTATAGAAACACGCGAAATATATTCGGTTTACAATAATCGACTATTTATTACGTCACCACCATCCGCACCCTTATTCCCTAAACTATTGGACATCAGAAAAATCACAAACTGCCTTTGGCGACGAACGTCTTCCTATTAGGATATATTACCTATATATCCACTCGGGCGGAAAGTTCTAGAAGCGATTCCTCTTTTCTTATAGTACTTGCTTATAAGTAGAGTTATTTCTACTGCTACTTCATCAGAGTGCGTAGTGCGAGTTCTATTTGTCATAGGCATATTGTACAAATTTAACCTGGGAACAAAATAAGCGCATTTATGACTTAAATTTATTACTGTTTCATTTGACTTGTCGTCATAGTGTCACTATTTTATATTTCGATATTAATCAATGTATTAATAACTTTAGTTTGATGTCGGATATTATGTATCTTTCTAAGAAATGTAGGACTCAGATAGCTAATTTGTTAGCTTTTAATATACATGATACAGTTATAGGTGGTATAACTAAGCCTTTTCATAATAATAACTTAATCATTAGTAGTTCTACTAATGCAATTTTTACAACTTGTAATAAGGTAATTAAATTAAATTATTGCAATACAACCTCAGGTTTAAACTGAGGTCTAAGACAAAAGCCAAGCCCACATCCATTACTATTATATAAAAATATTCAGGGTTTGGCTGGCAAGGACTTAGAATTAGAATTATTAGCAAAAACCCAGGTAATTCGTGTATTTTGTATAACTGAGCATTGGTTTAGAAGTCATGACACATCATTCCATGTAAATAATTTCCAACTAGCAAGCGCGTACGTGCGAAGCTCAGCTATTCACGGCGGTTCTCTAATATTAGTAAGAAACAATATTAAATACAAAAATCGCAACGATATTGTAGACCTATCAGTGGAACGTAACATTGAATTATCGTGTGTGGAGTTCAATAGTTTTGTAATAGTGTGTGTATACCGACCCCCATCGGGCAATTTCAATATTTTTCAATCAATTTCATAATCTTTCAAATCTCTTTCTCGGACCCGCTAGAATAACTTCACTTTCGGCCACTTGTCTCGATAATATTTTTACAGACTATGGACCCTGTTTCTAAGTCACTCATTAGTAATCTTACGTCTGACCATTGCGGTTTGAAAGTGACCTATTAATTTGATATTAGGGAAGAACCAAAAATAGTGAACTGTAAACCAGTTACAAAAGAGCGAGTGAAGTGTTTGAAAAATAGTATAGCTCGTAAAATTTATGCATTGCCCTATGTACAAGATGATCCAGATGTACTTTATAGGAATCTTTTTAACTTAATTAAGACGAATACAACCAGGTGTTTACACCAAAAACAATAAAAATTACTCATAAACTTAAGCCCTGTGACTAGGTCACGACTGGTATATATAAAAGTAGAAATAAATTATATGATTTATATAGTTTAAAACAATATAATCAGAATGTTAATTTTACGCAATATATAAAGAATTATTCGGAAATGTTTAAAAAAGTGTGCATAGTAAAATCTAATTACCTTAATGAAAAAATTCAAAAGTCTAACAATAAAATTAAAGCCACTTGGGACATTATAAACCGTGAAACAGATAAATTTAAACCACGGGATAATATTTCTTTGTAAATATACTTGTAATAACAACGTCAAATTTCGATTCATCACTAGAAGCTGCACAAACTTTACTCCAAAAATATGTACCAAAATGTAATCTTTCCTTTCAATTTATATACATTGATTCAATGTGATTTGTAATGTGAACAGTTGATGTCATATTTTAACACAAACAACCTTTTACATAGTAAGCAATATGCCTTTCCTAAGGGTCGTTCTACTACTGATGCAGGTGTTGCTCTAATAAAACATATATTTGATGCCTGGGAGAAGTCTCAAAACGCTCTTGGATTTTTTTGCAACTTGTCCAAGGCTTTTGATTGCGTTGACCACCGGACTCTGGTGATGAAACTTCATTACTACGGTCTCAAAGATTTTGCACTAAATTTAATACAGTCATATCTCAGCTCTAGAACACAAACTGTAAATAGTACTAAATCATCTGGTTCTCATGTAAAAATGGGAGTTCCACAAGGGTCGATTCTTGGTCCTTTCCTTTTCTTGATTTATATTAATGACTTGCCATTCTTTGTAGAGAACTTCTGTGAAATTGTATTATTTTCAGATGATACTTCACTCATTTTTAATGTAGCTAGGTGAAAGACTAATAATAAAAATGTAAATAAAGCTCTTTCAGAGGTACTCCGTTGGTTTACTAATAATTTATTTATTTATTTATTTATTTATTTAGACACACCAACAGAACAGACATTATACACTTTAATGAAAGTAGCAAAAACATAGCAGATATCTGCTCCAATTACAGGCGCGTACAACATTGACAAATTATAAAACTAAACTAAAAATTAAAATTAAATATTAAAAATTAAAGTTTAAAAATTTAAAATTTAAAAAGACACGTTTGACTACTACGTAAATTATTCCAGCACCTTCCTTCTGAATACTGACAATGAGTCGCCAAAGATGTCAATACCATCACTATTACTGTTCGCGAAGTTGTATTCCTGGCATATTCTCACTGAAGGGGAACACGAACCAAGATTGGTTCTAACAAGAGGAGTGTGAAATATCCTTTTAATAGGCTTCCGAGGAATTCTGGATGGCACAGATAGAGAGATGCGGTCGACAACATCACAACAGTTCACCCGATTATTGACAACCTTATAAAGAAACAGCAAATCATGCAATATTCTTCGATCCCTTAGCGAATTAAGTTCAAAGAATTTTAAACGTTGATCATAGCTGCACCGGTGGGTAATGCCCTGCGAATAAAATGCCAAATGTCGTGTAAAAGCACGCTGGATGCCTTCTATACGCTGAGAATGTACACTATAAAACGGACTCCAAATAGTGCACCCATATTCTAAGGAACTTCGAACCAATGCGTTGTAAAGAACAATTATTGTATGGGCATGTTTAAAGCATAATAATAATAATTTACAGCTTAACAAAATGTATTAAATTTATATTATCAAATGTCAGATATGAACCAACCGATATTAGAATAAACGGCGATCAATTAGATTTGGTAGATTCTACAGTCTTTTTAGGCATAACCTTTGACTCAAAGTTTCAATGTCATCCTTATATATCGAAATTGGCCGGTAAACTCAGCTCTGCTGCTTATGCCATTAGAAAAATTAAGCAGTTAAAACAGACTTTGAAACTGCTAGAATAGTCTATTTTAGTTATTTTCACAGTGTCATGTCGTATGGCGTCCTACTGTGGGGAACAGAAACTATATTCATTTTACAGAAACGAGCAATAAGAACAATCTATAGACTCGGATCACGAACATCCTTAGGAATCTTTTTAAGGAGATTGGTGTCCTGACAGTTGTATCTCAATACATTTATAATTGTATAGTTTGTGTACGTTGCAATATCACCTCCTATACTAAACATGGTGACGTACACAATTTCAATACAAGAAATAAGACAAAACTTATAATGCCACTGTTTAGGTTACAGAAGGTTCTTGGTTCTTTCTTACCAAGTACTGTACTAGATTTACCTTTAGATAAGTTTAAAAAACATGTGAAGTCTTTATTACTTATAAAAGGTTATTTATTATACAGTCAAAGAATATTTAGATAATAAAACAGCCTAGTTATAATGAAAAACACATACTCTATTTGAATCAATATGATTACATTAATTTATATAATTTTTATACTGATATGATAGCCTTTATCAGCAGTGTCCTACAGATAACAAACAGCGTAGCGTTAAATAGATCATTAAGTTTTTATTTAGAGTATCTTGAGTGTGTCATGCTCTCTTTATTGTCTCTGCGGTGGTGGCGTGTGCGTCGGGTCGTTATGTTCCCTAAAATATGGTTGAGCGAAGAGATGGCTGATTCATATGTCATAATCGTGAATGGGTGCCGCCTGTGAAGGCTGGTCTTCTCTTGCATACTTATCTTATTTTTAACATTATTCACTGTAGTTTGACTTTGTTTTTCTTAGAGTACTGTAGTGGTACTGTATGACATTGTAGAAATTGAAACTTTGTAAATTTGTTTTTTATTTTGTATTTTTGTGTTTATTCGTAATGGAAAGTGTCCTGCTATGATAGGGCATTTTCCAATATTTTTGACGCTGTAAAGAAGAAAAGAGCTGGACACTCGCTGAGTTTCTTGCCGGTTCTTCTCAGTTCAAGATCTCCCGCCCAGAGTAGACTCACGAACCGATGGCATAGTGACATTCACAACAGCTACTTGTAGCCTAATTTGAATACATGATTTTAAATTTTGAATTTTTTTGAATTTTGAATTTTAAATTTTTTGAATTTTGAATATTTTAATTTTTGTCGTTTGTTACCAGGAGGCGCTGCTTCAATGCTATACAAATTATCGTTTTCGTTAAGTTTTTTTTCCCTTCAGTAAAACCAAGAGTATTTTCCGATCAAGACTCACGGCCGATAACATTTTTAGACCCTCCACCTCCTTCTTCACCTCCACCAGCCATATTCATTACTAGCATTTTACTCGCGACTTATTCCACTTTGATTTGAGATTTTTATAGCATCCTCTTTTTAGGGTTCCGTAGTCAGCAAGGAACCCTTATAGTTTTGCCATGTCAGTCTGTCTGTCTGTCTATCCCTAGCCTAGTTCATAGACTCTTAATACTAGAAAGCTGTAATTTGGCATAGATATACATATTAATGACGCCGACAAAGTGGTGAAGTAAAATTTTGTAAAATATTTTTGTTTATGTTACTTCCCTTACACGTGAAGTGGGGATGTAATTTTATTCTTGTCTACCCCATAGTGTGGAGTTCCGTTGGATAGCAATTTCAAAAATATTGCGGGTTTGTGAAAGCAGTTTTTTGATTGAGGCATCCGTTTGTGAACTATTAAGCTTTAAAGTGCAAAAATTTTGTTAGAGTCAAGTGTCGTCCCTCTCCAGGGAGGGGCCCTGCCAGCCAAATGATTGTTTTTAGATACGTGAAAAAATTCACGGTAGTTGTATATATGACGAAGAAAGGAAGGAAGGAAGGAATAAATCACAGCTTAGTAGGCTTTACAAGTTTATGAGTAACATTCGACCAACTTATAAAATGTAGGTACTTGGCGCAGTACAAATCCCTCATTGGCAACTACTTAAATAACGTTGTCAGGTGTGTGAAACCGGTAGTATCTACATTCTATTTTATATGAGACATCGTTAAATAAATGTTCATTGAAGCCCTCTTCTCAGAGTCCTCATTATTGAGATGGGCTACGGAACCCTACACTGCGCGTGGACCGACACGCACTTGGCCGGTTTTTTTAAAACAAAATATAGCCTATGTTAGCAAGAAATGTAGTATTCTATCAGTGAAAGAATTTTTGGATTTGGATTACCCTCCTTAAACAAACAAACAAACAAAGGCACAAACATTACCTCATTATTATTAGTATAGATATAGATGCAGAAATGGAGACTAATAATAAATAACAATAACAATAAATATAGATATATATAGATAACACATCGATTCGTTGATCCATTTTGACGTTGTAAATGGAATACAAACACATTTTCGCATTGTTTGTTAGGATAACAACATCATATAAAAAGAAAAGTCCTATGTCGCGAAATGACTAATCAAGTATACTGTCCCACAACTTGGCTAAGGCCTCCATTATTGTAATCAAGTCATCGCTACAACTGATGGGTATTGGCTTAATCACCACGCTTGCTACTCGTAAATGCGGTGATCACAAACCCGGGCTCATGGAATAATGCACACTATGCCCGATCTGAGAATTGGTCGAGCGCTTTGCAACACAGCCACCGAGGCCTTGGACCTCGAGTATTTTGCATAGAGGACAGATAATAGACAAGACCTGGGGCCCGACCGCCTAACCGATCGCTTTGGCTACGTACATATCTATCGTACTGTCATTTCACACCGCCTATGAAAGCAATATCGAAAGCTAAAGACAAGATGACGTGTTTTTTATATATTTTAGCGTTTTATTAACGCTTAAATATACTTAAGTAAAATTTAAACACTGAAAAAAGACGACAACCTCAGGCGGGAATCGAACCACGCACCTTCCGCATTCCGGGCGGCTGCCTTAACCACTTGGCTACCGAGGTCTGGCTTTCACCCGTCGAAATTTTTCAGTGCTTGATGCTTATGTTTTTTTAGTCAACATTGCTTCATCAATCTTAGAAGTTTTCACCTCTGAGATCCGAAAGAAATATTTTTACAAATATTTGAACATTCGGTTAAGATGAAGCTGCGTTATAGATAAGTGTTTTTTATATATTTTAGCGTTTTATTAACGCTTAAATATACTTAAGTAAAATTTAAGATCTAAGATCTAAGATCTAATAGATAATCTAAATAGATAATCTAATAGATAATCTAAGATCCGAAAGAAATATTTTTACAAATATTTGAAAACTCAGAGGTGAAAACTTCTAAGATTGATGAAGCAATGTTGACTAAAAAAAACATAAGCATCAAGCACTGAAAAATTTCGACGGGTGAAAGCCAGACCTCGGTAGCCAAGTGGTTAAGGCAGCCGCCCGGAATGCGGAAGGTGCGTGGTTCGATTCCCGCCTGAGGTTGTCGTCTTTTTTTAGTGTTTAAATTTTACTTAAGTATATTTAAGCGTTAATAAAACGCTAAAATATATAAAAAACACTTATCTATAACGCAGCTTCATCTTAACCGAATGTTCAAATATTTGTAAAAATATTTCTTTCGGATCTCAGAGGTGAAAACTTCTAAGATTGATGAAGCAATGTTGACTAAAAAAACATAAGCATCAAGCACTGAAAAATTTCGACGGGTGAAAGCCAGACCTCGGTAGCCAAGTGGTTAAGGCAGCCGCCCGGAATGCGGAAGGTGCGTGGTTCGATTCCCGCCTGAGGTTGTCGTCTTTTTTCAGTGTTTAAATTTTACTTAAGTATATTTAAGCGTTAATAAAACGCTAAAATATATAAAAAACACTTATCTATAACGCAGCTTCATCTTAACCGAATGTTCAAATATTTGTAAAAATATTTCTTTCGGATCTCAGAGGTGAAAACTTCTAAGATTGATGAAGCAATGTTGACTAAAAAAACATAAGCATCAAGCACTGAAAAATTTCGACGGGTGAAAGCCAGACCTCGGTAGCCAAGTGGTTAAGGCAGCCGCCCGGAATGCGGAAGGTGCGTGGTTCGATTCCCGCCTGAGGTTGTCGTCTTTTTTCAGTGTTTAAATTTTACAAGATGACGTCATAAACTATACACGTAGCCAAAGCGATCGGTTAGGCGGTCGGGGGGCTGAATAACGATATAGACATGGATTACGGCCGGATTTCCAGAATTTTTTTCCGGATACGAAAATAACGGGTCTTTAGACAGACGAAGATGCGGGCGGTCGCTATCACAAAATATTTGTTGGACCTGTTCTGAGTTTATTTCCTACTTCCAATACGTCCCGTGTTATTAATTAGGTTGTCTCAGGAAAACCATAAATTGTTTGTTTTCCTAGTTTCAATTCTTTAATTGGATGATCCAAGCACCTATTAATAACTAATCAGTCTAAGTGCTCGTTAAATAATAGACTTATAGCGGAATACTCGACACCTATTAGTTAGTTAATTAGTTAGTGTTAATAAAATTCAACACAAACTACAAATTAAGGACGGTTCCTAACTTACTTTTTTATCTGTCGCATAACCTTTATACCTACCGAGAAAATCGAGGTTCACGATTTGAATACAAGGAATCAGAATATTATGTGCACCGAAGCTCAGACTCAGCAAATGTAGTAAATCCTTTATAGGTAACTCAATTCGATTTTATAATAAAATACCTTATGAATAAGGTCCGAATAGTTATTCCGTGTTTTGTCCCTGTCTTGTAAACGTCATTTCAAATAAGAGTAAAAGAGACAAAACACGGAATAACTATTCGGATCTTATTCTTTGTTTATTTGTATGACCCATAAGGCAAATAAATGACTATATTGCAGACAAATGCGTGTGGAAATAAGTCGCCTAAATAAGGCATGAAAATTATTATTAATGTGTACAAAATTGTACAAAATTTGTATATTATATTACATGATTGTAATTTGGTTGAAAAGATGGAGAAAAAGAAATAAGCCGCCTGAGTTTCTTGCCAGCTCTTCTCGGTCGAAGGCTCTCCCAAAATCCGAACTGGTGGTTAGTCTAAACAATTTTTTTAGTTTTATGATTTATAGTTTTGACGTCATTATGTGCATGTGAAGGCTTATGTTGAATAAAATTATTTGACTTTGACTTTGAACGACCACGGTGGACTTAATATATCCCGTCTAAAGTGAACTTTGGCGGACAAAAGTACGCCGAGTGCTGTCCTTCATCTGTGCTCGCTTTAACTAACTTCACCGGTTCAGCGACCTGAGAGCCAAGTATAAATTATTTTTGACATTCGATCAGGTAAACGAAAACGAGTATTAGTATAGCATTGAAGGCGTATGTGGCCAGTAAAGTTAAATAGCCTATATTCTGTCCTACTGCTGCATTTTTTTTAATTTTTTTTTAAACATAATTTATGTTTTACTTAATCTAAATAGTGTAACAGAAACCAGAGAGGTTTATTCGTACACTACATCTAAATAGTTCTTTCTTCACCATTATTCTGCCTACAACATCTTATCACCTCTTTGTTATACTCTGCTAAATAATAAACCAGTATTTTAAACCCAAGAATAAGAAAAATTCATTTGACTTCTTCAGCCTTTACTCACCAGCAACTTCATTACAAACATTTGGTCTAGTGTCTATTATTTTAGGACTTGAAATCATGTCATCGCTATAATTGACGGGTTATTGGCTTAATCACCACGCTTGCTCAATGTGGGTTGGTGATCACAAACCAGCCCCCCGACCGCCTAACCGATTGCTTTTGCTACGTGTATAGTTCATGACGTCATCTCGTCATTTCGTACTGCCTATGAAAGCAATATCGAAAGCTATAGGCTATAGCTCTCGATATATGCCTATACCTATTAGCTAGATGACAAGATGACGTCATAAACTATACACGTAGCCAAAGCAATCGAGTTAGGCGGTCGGGCTCCAGGGCTATGCACTCGGCCACCGAGGTGTTCAGTAGTCATTGAATGTGGCCAGTACTCATTGAAATTACAATAAGCTAGTTTTATAAGTAACTAACGTAACTATAAGTAAGTAAGGAATAACGGGAAAGTACAATCAACATTTTCTTATATGACGCAGGCCCACGATGTGAATCACAGTTACAGAGCGTACCTACTTATATAACGACTTATAAAATACTAATATAATACGTGACTAATAGGTGACACACAGCAATAAAACAATGGTCAGTGTTATACTCTAAAGGCGTACTAAGAAAGTACCTTTAATTGCCATTCGATCACGTTAACGAAAACGAGAATGTATGAATGTAGTCTTGTGCAGCGGCCGCTGTAAAATTCTATAACGGTTCCATATGCACCTGTAAGAAGACCCCGCCCGATCCTCTAAATGACAGCACACATTTACAGAATACACTAAACATGCACACCAGTTTAGGCCCAAGACACCGCACTCGTAGAACAAGGGTACGAAGAACCGGTTCACACTCGCTCTACACCAGGTACAGACATGTACCTGGGCGCTTCTCTCCTCCTCCACGGCCCGGTCAACCCGAGCCGAGGTGCGTGCCTTTAGAGGCGCCCTCGGGTTGCTCCGCTTCCCGATCCGATCCGAACCCTTCGGAGAATCTAGTAGGGCACGGGGCCGCGCACTAGTGCGCGATGCCGTTCCCTCTAGATAACCTCTGAAGGTGATTCGTTTCACACGGCTTGAAGGACCCTTTACGTTCCTCGCCGCCCCCAAAAAAGCCCGGTAAAGCTGAAAATGCCGTAGAAGCAATCAGCAATCTCTCTCAAAAAAAAAAAAAACCTGTAACAAGATGTAAAATTAAGTCTTTCTAATTAGCACTAACTAGTTTTAAGTATCCTATGTATATGGGACGGTTGTATGTGTATAGTAATAATAAATATAAAATAAAAAAAAATAATAAAAAATATGAATTTTAAAATTAGCCATACAAATTTTCGTTTTCGTAAACGTAATCGAACGAATACGTATAGTAAACAAACCTCACATTAGGCACTCAGAAGATTTAAACAAGACATATACAAATCACGTTATCGATAACGTGACAAATTAAATGAAGATTTGCACTTTGATGTCAAAGTTTTTCAAATGTTTGACCTGAGAAGGCTTGTTTTCACCTCCACTCACTTCCCTTTATTTTGATATTAAGTTATATGTTATAAAAAACATATAGTAGCCTTCATCCTGTCCCACTGCTGCGCAAAGGCCTCCATCATAAAAATCAAGTCACCGCCACAATTTATGGGTAAGTATTGGTTTAATCACTACGCTTGCTCGTGTTGTCACCAATCCGGAATCCGGCCTATGGATCAAATATTCCGAAACACACTTTGTTCGACCCGGGAGTTGAACTGGATATCGGGCTAAGCGCTCTCCCACTAAGTCGGTTTTTGTAACATTACAATTATTATGTTATTATGATATAAATCCTTTCCGCGTCATTTCATTATACTCATAAATGTCTGCATACTTTCACAATTAATCATTGTGTTATTATGACTAATTGATAAACTTTCAATGATCCAAGTAACGATAAAAAGACAGCTTCGTTTATCATTGCATGGACAATGCAAAAAGTGTGTTTAAATATTAAGTATTTATGATTTAACTCGTTGTTGCCCGCGGTTCGTTCGCGAAGACTACAGTAAAAAAAAAAAATCCTATATGCTGGTCTGGGTCATGGTCTGTATATGAGGAAAGTTTCATTAAAATCCATTCAGTAGTTTTTACGTAAAAGAGTAACAAACATCCATCCATACTTACAAACTTTCGCGTTTATAATATTAGTAGGATAAGAATTTGATAAAACAATTTTATCTTTAGATACTTTTTTTATCAAATATTAATTATGAAAAATACCGCTTGGAAATAAGGCGACAACATCAGGTAAGACTCGGGTCATCAACCTGCACTCGGAGTCCTCTTTTACTGGGGAACTAGCTATTAAATCAAAATGTTAGGACACAACCATGCTACTAACATTAATGTTATAGCGACATAAAAAATAATAATATTTAGACAATATCACATACATTGTTCTGATTCCAAGATAAGTAGCTAAAGCACACGTTTCATGGCAATCAGAAACAACGACAGAACCACCCAGACTTGACACAATATCAAAAAGATCGTTTTCGACATTGATCCGACCGGGAATCGAACCCGGGACCTCAGAGTTGGCGCCGCCCAAAGTCCTGCGTGCAAGCCACTCAGCTATAGAGGTCGTCATTTTCCTCTCAGCTCCATCATCAGACCCTGGTCACCATCTAGCACCAAAGTACTCGTCAAGACGGATCAAACGAGTCCAAACTCGATGGGGTTGTGTCGCTTAACTATCGAGTTCCTATGGCCACCTTATCGTTCCATCATCAGACCTTGGTTACCATCTAGCACCAAGGTAGTCGTCAAGACGAATAATACGAGCCCAAACTCGATGGGGTTCTGTCGTTTAATTATCGAGTTTCTATGGCCATCTTCCAGCTCCATCATCAGACCCTGGTTACCATTTAACACCAAAGTACTCGTCAAGATGAATAACACGAGCCCAAACTCGATAGGGTTGTGTCGTTTAATTATCGAGTTCCTATGGCCATCTTCCAGCTCCATCATCAGAGCCTGGTTACCATCTAGCACTAAAGTACTCGTCAAGACGAATCAAATGAGTTCAAACTCGATGGGGTTGTGTCGTTTAACTACCGAGTTCCTATGGCCACCTTCCGTTTCCATCATCAGATTAGCTCCATATCATAATTATTTTTTTTTATTTTGCATTTTGCATTGTCATCCGATTTACACATGCACGCAAAATTTCAGCTCAATCGGTAACCGGGAAGTGGATAAAATGTAACTTGCAAGATTTGATCACAAACAAACACCGGGACAGGTGAAACTAAATAAAAGCTTGCAAAATACCCCGTCTCAAAACTCCATCTCCATGATAAGACAACATAACCTCATGAAAGTCACAAAGGCTGTACACATAAATAGTTATGACTCAGCACTTAAAAGAGAGACTTTTCCGATTTATTTGTGGCTGCGTCGGAGATATTTATAGTCCTGTTATTCATTTCTTTGGTCAGACAGCGCGACGTCATTCCACCCCTTGTTAAAGTGGTTGAACTTTGACCTCCAAAAAGATTACGCATAACAACACTTATGAAACAATGTTACGTGTTTATACCAACCTAATAAAATGAGAAATTCAGCGTAAATAAATCATTGAAAAAAAAAATATTATATTTTTTTATCTGAAATGTTTTTTTTTCATTCAAAAGTTGTCTGAAAGATACTACCTAATCTTAATATTAATTAATGGCTTTTCGATACTCGTATTAAGCCAATTTCAAGTATTATTATTATATAGTAATTGTGAAAAATTTTACGGCAGGTTTCTGTATTACAATACACTTGTAATTTATTACAGAAAGAACTCAGGTTCTTCTAAAAAGTTCTAAAGACTACTTTAGTGCGAAGACCTTTTTAGACCCTTTTTACTTTTAATATGTTTTTTTGACAACACTCTGCAAGATAACACATTGAAATAAAACTTTTTACTATTAAATTAAAAAAGATCCTGTTAACCCATCATCACCAGCTAATTTTGTCCTCACTGCTGGGGCACGAGCCTTCCCTATAGATGGAATACCAGAGGGGGAACGGGCTACAAACCACCACCGGTCCAGTGAATAAGTGGTATTTTTTTATTCTTTATTTTTAAAAGATGGTTTTTTCACGCAGTGACAATGCCACCCCCGTAAGGGCACATATAACACAAAACAAAACTTATTCTCTATTATCAATAATCGCATTTACCAAACTATACAGCATCCTCGCCTCGTCGGACAAAGGCGAGGCGAGAATGCTGTTACATTTACCAACGTTGAAATCACGGGGGAATGATTGTGTTTTAAGAGCCTCCCCCCTGACACATTCCACCAAAAGATGTTGTACGTCCTCCACCGTATTACAGACAGAACACATAGAATTGGTGGTTGTAACTGCTAATGCAGCGGGAACCAAGGGCTTTACGTATATTCCATAGCATGGAGGAGCTCGAGATGATAAATATTTGGTCACCCCTCCGATGACCAGCCTTTACGAAAGTTGCTTAACTTCAGCAATCGCAGACCAATCGCATAAACCACTGCGCCATCGAGCCATACAGTAAGATAATTCACTTGTATTAGGAATGTGTTCACGATAACGGTCTAACGTAGTTAGAGGGGATAGAACTTTTACGGATCTAATCGCGGTTATTTTAAACATTGATGTAATTTAATTTTATCCCGCCGTTTTGAATCCTTTGCAGGGTCCGTGGGTCCACGATGGTCGGCCAGGGTCCTTGTTCGCGTAAACTTAGAAAACAATTAAGTAGATTGAATCACTTCTTGCATCAGCCCGAGAATGATAACTATTCGTCTACCGAACGCTACGCTGTTTCTTAATTCAATGTCGTTTGTTGCGCACGAAGATTATGAATCAGGTATAAATTGTCGTTATTTACGACACCAAAACTCTATCTGTGGCGTTAATAAAAACACCGCAAACGATTCCGGAACGAACCTTATGCTTTTGTTGCATGACTTAGGTCAATTTGTCATGTGACTACAGATCTACGGATCTATGGAGTGCGTCCGCGGTGATTAAAGCTTTGTTTTTTTATTAGCCTTCGATCGGACTTTAGAATAGTCAATCTCTATACGAATAGTAATGAAGCAGCTATTTTTTTTTTATGTATCTATTCTTCTTTTTATTTTTTATTAGTCATCATCATAATATGATTATATTACCAAAACAAAATATTGCCTATTAATTTATCTTGTAAGAAAATACTTTGACACTGGCTAAATGTGCCAACGGCACGAAGCCATCAACTTAGAAAAAAAATATTACAGTTTTTTCATCACTACTCTATAAGATGGTTTCACCACACCACAACCACAAAACGTGGGAGGGCGCTTATTTGTGTGAAAATTAATAGTTGAATTCACACGGGCCACATTTTGTCGTCTTTATTGACCGCGTGTTTGACACCGACTACATCGCAGCCACGTCGCAACCAGAACGCAACCACCAGTGACACTGCGAACAGCGGCCGGCCATATCGCAAACATTTTGTAGGTAACACAACGCAACCGCAAGAAGCCTTTTGTCGCGACGGTATGGTATGGTTGTGGTACATGTGAAACAACCCTTAGAGTAATATATTGTAACATTATAGTCTACGAATGTACAAGCAGCATGACAGGTATGTAATATGCCATCGCCGCTTTCAAATGTCAAAAATATGAACTTCGTATTCGTGAAAATAGTCGTGAGCTTTCATATGTTTTACGCATTTTACGTAATGGTATGCTCCTTTGGGATGGTACGGCATTAACGTTTGCCGTTATACATACATATGAATGATAAATGATCATATTATTGTTTGTGAAAAGTCTAGCGTTGCGTGCTTTAGAGACTATATAGCATAATGGTTTTAAAGCGCTACACAGATGGGAAATTATTGAATATACAGTAGTTTGTGTTAATAACAATTAACTTTAAGATTTAGAAACTTGCATATTATTTTTGTAAAATGTATTATTTTATTATATTAATAAAGGATAGTTAAGAAAGACCATAACCTGCCCTATCCTACTGAATACTTTTTACTTAATAGAAGAATAGACGAAAGTGCTTCACCGTAAGTTTTAATTTCAGTAATTGCAAGAACTCGCTGGGGATACGGCAAAGAAAGAAAATTGCTCTATGGTCGGGGCTGTACTATTAAATAGGTTTATTTTTTTTATGTCGACAAAGTTTTTGCAGTTTGTCTAATAACCGATCATCACTACGGAAACATTAGCGGACGAACTGATTACTATAAGCTATGACCCAGTTTGAAGAATACATCTAAAACTGTCCGCATATGTAGTACCTACCTATATCAAAGTCATGGAAATGTTTCTATACAGAGTAGGTAGTGCTGAAAGCAAGAGTTTGTATAGCAAGTCATCATCAGTACAGACGCTTGCACATACCACAACTTACCACAAACTGTCAAATTTCCTCAATAGACTTTGAACTATATTTTTAAGGCTTAAGTTTTATTTCAGTTTTGGGTAGGTTGATGTGCAGGCGTGTGTACATTGCAAGTCACTTCGTTTGTCACCCTGTGTGCTCAGTGCGACTTCTATTAGATATTCGATCATATTATGAAAATCAGAATCTGTATGGCATCGAAGTGTCAATTACCTGGATGACCGAGCTTTGCCCGGAATTTTTTTTTGGTAATTTTCTAAAAATGTAACCTAGCTTGATCGATTTATCGCCCCCGAAACCCCTTGCATACTAAATTTCATGAAAATCGTTGAAGCCGTTTCCGAGATTAATTATATAATATACATATATACAAGAATTGCTCGTATAAAGGTATTAGATGTTGCTGCTGCTGAAAAAAGAACTGTTTTTTTACTTATGGAGCATGAACAGAAGCCAGTATGTAAGTCATTTGTTAAAGTCAGTAAAATCTATGATATAACAAAGCAGAAATCGCTCAAAGCAAAGTATATTTTTACAAGGAAAGGTTTTATTTTAACAATATTCAAACCAATACAAAATATTCGATATATTTTCTTCTCGTGGATGTCGTAAGAGCCGGTTCCAAGATGCTCGCACATCAAGCGATCGGCTAGCAACCTTTCACTAATGTTGTCTATTCCACCTCGGAGCCCTACTATGTTTTTGTTAAATGAGGCATCGGGTCACATAAGGCGAGCATACCAAATTGGTGATTTTGATGCTCTGTCTACCTACCCTTTTTTGGAAGAAGGACATGAATGTACCTATGGATATATTGAAGTGAAAGAGAGGAGAGTAAAAGAAAACTATATTCAAATTCTCGGTTTTGATACGTAATTTTGTTATATAAAAAAAAGTATTAAATTTAATTGTACAGACGCCTGTACATCAATCTACCCAAAACTGTCAAATTTCTTCAATACATTTTCAACTATACGACTTAGTAATAAAGTTCAAGTGTGGTGATCAGAAATAACAGGAAGTTACTTCTGATTTAACTTAAGCGTATTCAAATAATTAGCTTCACGAAATCCCTGTTCACAATATTGATAATTATTCGCTTACCTTGTGACTATTATTGATACAAAATAAAAATCTGCCCAGAAAATGTTATGCTTACTACAAATACAACGAATTTTTCTATACCGAAGAGTATTGAAACATTTTCCACGCCCGGAATTCAAACCATCACCGCATTATACATTTAAATAAGGCTCACGTTGAGCACAAAATAAGGAGATGGCAGAAGGTAAGCTTCTTAAACGCGCTCAAGCAACACCTACATAAACAACCTCTTCTGACCCTTTGGAGAATCTAGTAGGGCACGGGGACACGCAATAGTGCGTGATGCCGTTTTCCCTCTAGAAAACCACCAAAGGTGATTCGTTTCACACGGCTTGAGGGACCCTTTAAGTTTCTCGCTGCCCCCAAACAAGCCCAGTGAAGCTGAAAATGCCGTCTGAGGCAACCTGCAATCTCTCTCTCAAAAAAAACCTCTCACGGACATGGAATCTCGTAGCTATCGACTGTTCCGGGGTCCGTGTCCACTCGAGCTAGGTATGTATTAAACTTACCTTCTGGGTCTTCATTGTGCTTTGAGTTACAAAGTAAGTCGATAGTTTTGGATAAGTTAGCACGGGTCAAATGCAATGCAAACCAGACAGCAGCGGTTCAGAACTTCGTAAAGGAAAAAAAAGTCTTGAAAATGTTTTAAGGTTTCGGACCCAAAGGGTAAAACGGGACTCTATTACTAAGACTACGCCGTCCTTCCGTCCGTCTGTCTGTCTGTCTGTCCGTCTATCACCAGGCTGTATTGAAATTTTCACAGATGATGTATTTCTTTTGCCGCTATAACAACAAAAGTAAAAAACAGAATAAAATAAATATATAAGGGGCTCCCATACAACAAACGTGATTTTTTTCCAATTTTATTTTCTCAGTCGTAATAACGATAACAGGTAGAAACTTGAAATATTTTTATAGATAATAGTACGGAACCCTTCATGCGAGTCCGACTCGCACTTGGCCGGTAAAAATTTACTTGTCTAAAAAGTGAAAGTACCGAAGACGATTTTTTTATTTTCTATTTTATCTTTTTGCTAAAATAGAAAATAACAAACAAAGCAAAGACTAAAGTGGTAATAGGTAGTATGTTAAATAATTCATAATATGTTAATTACCTTTGATAAATTCGATATTAAATTAATAAGACTATTTTAAATCAGGAAACATAGTGAGTTTTACGATGTATAATGATTATATTTTAAATACAATAATGAATGATAATGAAATATTGGAAAGTAAAAGTTTTTTTGTTTGGCAACATTATAAAATGAAATGAAATGAAATAAAATGAAATACATTTAATTTGCGCTTGAGAAAGGTAAATTTTTTGGTCTTAATTTATTTTTCTTCTCTATCTCAGCTGACCATGTAGCATGCAAATATCTTTTACCTTTTTAATTTTTATAAATAACAATGACTATTCTAATTACATACATATAACAATACAAAATTAACACACCAAATTGTCAAAAACCAATTAAATTACATTACTATAAAAATACAAAATTAATATACTAGACATTGTCCATAATCAATAATAATATGTCAAATTATAGGTGCAGTGGTTAACGCGCTCGGTCAGCGATTGTTAAGATGAACCTTGACCAAAAACTTATCATCTCGAGCTCCTTCGTGCTTCGGATGGCGCGTACAGCAGTTGGCCCCGGCTGCATTATCAGTCGTTATTAACAACCACCAATCCGCACCTCGGGCCCGCGTGTTTGTTTATGGCCCGTTCTCCCTATCCATCCACAAGGAGGGCTCTCCAGCAGTAGGGTCATAAAATGGGCTGGTGATGTGATGGTTACCTACAGCAATTTTTTTGGCATATTTATTTATTTATTAATTGCACTTATGTATACTTATATTTTAATTAGGTGCAACAACGAAACTTTAATAATAATAGTATGGTGAAGGTATAGAAGACAAAGAGGTACCTATATTAATTACATCATCTGTCGTCGATCTATGCGTCATCGTTCGAAGGTCCCGAGTTTATGGCTCTTGATTGTAGTTACGGTGACGTCATCTATCCTCGGAAGGTAACATATACATATACATAAACTATGTAGCTAATGGTGATCCTTAAGAAAATAGCTGCTGTAGGTATATCGCTCGCTATACATACTATAATAATATTCTCTAAGATAATTATGTAACAATCTGTTTTAAATTCCCATTTTCCACCCACACTGTCAGTACAATCCGAAAGTTTTAGAATATTTTGATGTTTCTTGATTAAAAATGTCTTACTAGATCATGGATTTTGTAATTAATGTTATTTTTGTGATAAAATGTTTTTTAACAAATGTTATAGAACAGCATGCAACTGCTGTGCGCTAGCACCAATTTCTTTATTTTATAACCCTTTATTCATTATACATTACTTGTTGCTCCTTCTTGGGTTCTTCGAAATAGACTCTAGCGATAAAGCCGTCTTCACCCATGACGATGTGTTATTGTTTTACATATAAAGCAATGTCGCAAATCTATCTTCCCCTTTTCAACGCCAATTATATCGAATCCGTGTCTGATCAAATATTTATGTTATTTATTGCACGTCGATACCGACAAAGGGTTAATATCTACATATTCATCGTATGAATACACACTAAAACGAAGTAGGCGCCTGACTTTAAGAGAATAGACAATTGAAAGAACATCCCGAGAAGATTTCAAATGAGTCGACTAGTTTTAAAAGGTGACAAGTTCTTATCCCTTTTTTATAAATATTGCAGCTGAGATATATTGCCGCATCTAATTCCAATCTTAGACTTTGATGACAATTTCCAATGGCAGCTTGCCCGTTACGATATACAGTCAAAAGAAAACGTTTTTCTTCAAAGTTGTCTGTATGCTCATAAGTACCAATAACTCACTATGAAATAAAGTATAGATGACATTTCATTACAGTTTTTTAAAACAACCATTGGAGATGTGTAGAAAAAAAATGGTAACACCAAGACATCGTTATCGGCTTATAGTTTCTTTCTAAAAGGTCAATGTCAACCTAAGATTGATCGATAGTGCATAAATTGTCTACCAATTTTTATAAATTACTTGTGCCAACTTATGATTTCATTGGTTCCCCGTGATTCCAAACGGCTATTTCATTCTTCTGAATTCAAACTTTTTTTTACAGCCTGATAACCTGTTTTTAAACACTATGGGAGCCATTCGTTTTTACAATTCCGAAACCTGGAAACTAATAATACTGTTCCTTTTAAAGAGAATCAAAATAGTTGGAACATATATTTTTTTCTTAGTGTAGGGTGTCCAAACTCACTTTTCAATAGAAAGGTTCTTCCAGACGTCCGTCACGTCATCCAGATATTTTAACTTTTTCAAAAAATACACACAAATATCACATTAACGATGGCCAAGTGGCCAAAGCGCTCGGGCCAAAACCTAGAGGTCCTCCGTTCAATTCCCGGGTTTAAGGGTATAAGTTTTTTTTTTTCGAATTTTGCGGTATATTTCCGGAATTGTAATTAGCAAGCCGCACCACCAACTATACTGGTGGTCTAACCACTAGACGTCACAGAGGCGATTTAGCCATACAAACATCCTTTTCAGCATTTGAGCTTGCGACTGTGGGTTTCGAAGTCACAATCGTAGACAGAAAAGATGACGAACTTTTCTCTGCCTTAGTCTTTTCTATGTTCTCTCCGATCTACAGTTCCAACTCCTTGAACATCGAAATACACTGTAAATATATTTTCAAGGAAACTTCCCGTAACACTACGTCTTGTTTACAATTCCGATCATGTCATATATTATCACTCACCTATTATGCGCCTCACTATTGACTTAAAAACAACATGAATCGAGGAAGGAAAACGTACCTCCTCATGTGTCACTGGCTGAGAAGTTTGTCAGGTAGTTAGTGTAGTCACTTTGGTTTGTGACACTAAATAACAAATAGCGAGGATTCTCATACACAAATCAATGAAAACGTGGCTTCACTTATATTTTTGAGACATTGTAAATAGTATTAGATATAAGTCTAATAACACTATTGCTTGTGGAACACACGTATACTCTATCCATGCTTAATGTTCAAGTCAAGACAAGGTTCTCGTAACTGACAAGTTACTCTGCTCGAATGCCCCCGAGAATCTATTATTTTATAGAGTTTAAACTTCCTATAGATAATACTTAGATAACATTTCTATCTCTTTATATTTCAAAATTTATTTATTGACTAAATGGCAATTGGATACACGAATAGTGAAAAAAATATAAGTAAAATACGGGATTCATTTGACATATGTGTCCATAAAATATTGCGTTGTCAAGTCTTAGCACCAACCTTGAGCACAAGTATGCCCTGCCCTATAGGGCGCACAATGTACTCTGTTGATCTTTCAACATGAACACGTTCATGTGAGTTTAAATACGGCTATCTGGCGAAAGAATGATCACGGTTTGCTTGCATTGTTTGTCAGATAGTAATCACCATAAAAGTTAATAAATACCTCATGAAAAAGCTGGCATACTTTTAAACTGATTTGAAAATGAAAGAATTTATTTAGAACAACTTGTCCACGTTCTGGTTGCAATCTTTTAAGTTTTGCAATGCCTAGTCAATAGATGGGTGTCTAAATTAAAATATCTTGGTCCAGCATGCCTCCGTGATTCGGAATGTAAGCTAGCAAGTTATTCTTTTACTTTTCTAATAGGCGATGTTGTTGATCGAAATAAAATAACATCATAAATATATCGAAGATGTCCCAACTAACTGGACACGACGGCAAGGCATCCTACATTACGTGTAAATGCGTTGGCCGGCGACGCGCTGTCGGGCGGGCGTGCCAGTCCTCAGTCTCCATCCTTCGCCCGCACCAACCGTTCGTAAATCAAGTGCATCAAGCATCACCCATAAACCATCAACCATGGCCCGTACTGGAGTTGCAGCTTTGAGCTTCGCCGTGCTACTGGCGGTATTCGAAATCGGTACGTTCTATTTTTTAAGGCAAAGGGATTGGTTTCTACACAGCTTAGTATTTTAGAGTTTTTTACTAGCAAACTTGAATACATTCTCTTTAGTCAATTCCAAAGTTGTTTAGTTATTCGCAAGCAAAGGAGGACATTGTTAGACTGCTTAAGTTTGCAACGGTTAAACAAAGTTGGAGCGTAGCGTAGTCTTACTTATCGGCTACTTTCAAGCGAGCTAGTAAAATGAAAACTACAATATCTGATAAGCAAGTTTATATATTAATAGTAAAGTAGCCATAGATTAATCCGTTGTGATAAGGAAGCAATAAACTACTGTTCAATTAAAACTTTTGAAGAGTTATCTTGAATTAAAGTGTTATCGCTTCTTTATTAATTCTTGGCTTGGCTTGGCTTGTTGTAGTAAGTATTATGGAACGTTCTGATTTTAGGGTTCCATGGTTTTTTGTTAAGAAAAATCTTTGCAGACAGTAACATAAGTTTGAGAAACGGAGTAATAGTAGAATTAAATGGTTTTTTAAGCATAGCAGCTTATGTGGTTGAACCATCGAAAACAAACTTAGACGTACCCGATTCTATTCTCAGCGGAATGTTTCGTATTGTAATTGTATTGGTTTTAGTTGGGCTTGTTTTAAGTCTGCCTAGCTAACTACCACCATCTTATATAAGCCTGTTACCATAGCAACAACGGCAGAATCATTTTATTGTTTTAAGTATATTAGAGGTAAAAATGTTTCCATCTGTTCTCTGCCTATCACCAACATACTCCTGCCACCTAGTAGCAGTTCTGAAGATCTAAGTTTTGCTATATTAAATAAAATAAGTTCTCAAAACAAAAAATGACTAATAAACATTTTTCTTACTCTATAATAATAATAGGTAATATTTTTGACTATAGAACCCATGGGGCCTGAGTCAGATCGCACTTGACCGATTTTTAATTCATTATTAATTCATTTTTAATTAAACTAAGGTTGATACTTACAAAACTAGATAGAAATATTTATAAAGCATTTGCCACATCTATTGTATAATGTAGACAAAGAAAATATTTTGTTAATAACAACTTTACTGCGATAACATCTTACTAGGAAAAATCAACGGTGGCTCAACGGTCAGAGTATTGGACCGGTTATCCAAAGATCGTGGGTTCGATTCCCACTCGAGCTTCTTGAGGCTGGTTGATTTTTCTAGTAAAATTTTATCTTGTAACTATATATAGCATTGTAAATGCAGAATTTAAAATATTATAAACTTTACTGTGTCTTCAAGTAAGTAGGTTCGTGCGCGCAAATAAAACCGGTTTCTAGTTATATTTCACGACAAATTAGGTTTTTCAACCCTACTCTTGGCATAGTCGATTATATGAGACGCTTAACTTACAAAAAATTTCGAGTATTGAAAATAGAACACATTTTATTATACAAAAGATTATATTACAATTCCACAAAAAAAAATTCTGCCTAGTATATGGTTAATACTGACTAGACTAGATTTCTTGTTGTTACTGTTATATTGACTCTGGTACCTACCCTAATCTCTTATAGCAGTATTGTATCAGTGTTGTTGCAATAGTGAAAACGAGAAGCGTGTACCGGCGTTTTTTCACTCATATACACGCGTCTCTTGTTCACAGCTGCAATATTTAGTGCTTAAACAGCTCATGGCAAGACTTTAGCACTCGTGGTCATTCATAGCGGTAAAAACAATATAAGTTATGCAATTTAAGCAATAAAAAAAGTTATAGTGTGGAATATATATTCATAATACTCTATGCTATATACTCGTACAATTTCAACATTTCATATTATGCAATGAACAAAATGCAACTACTCGTATACAAACAAATTAAACTCTATTAATGATAACGTACAACATACGGTTATTTTGATACTGCTATATTCAAAAAACATTATTTATATATAGCATATCAATCCTTTGGTTGTTTGCTATCTCGATATTTGTATCCACCCCCTTCAAACCCCGTCTTGCTGATAAGGAGTACTTGTATATCACAAACGTCTTTATGTGCTTTGAGTAGGTTTATGAACACAAATGATGATGTTCGAGATGTCAGGAACATATTCAGGTATCTTTTATAGCAATGTATTAAATTTAATAATAGCTTAACTTTAATTTAACTATTAAATTAAACTACATTTAATGTGCTAAATTTAATTGACTGCATTAAGTAATAAATTATAACTTTAACATAAAAACAGGTACCATTAAGTTATTTTAATACATATCTGTGCAATAAAATAAATACAATTAACTGTTCATTTAAAATTTGAAGTAAATGATTGATATATATCTCTTAGTCAAAGATCAAAATGATTGCTTTTTTGTTGCATCGTAGTAAATACCTATAGCATGGGTTATATACTTTTTTATATGCGTTGAAAAAAATCTATATCTATACATAAAATAAAGCTAAAGAGGGTCAAAAGTCTGTACATGGAAGATATTCGAAAAAAAGTTGACTGGGGATACTTAGAATGGATAACAGAACACGTTCCAACAGTTTTTAGAATTTTTGTTTGTTTATATGTTCGACTGTTTATTTGACCGCGCATCACGTGAAAATGGTTGAACGGATTTTTATGCAAACTTTGCGCATAGACAGACCATAAATGAATGAATGACCATGAAGACATAGAATACTTTTTGTCCTGGTAACAGGTTCCTGTGGGATAGTGTAGACTTCGTATATATATATATATATGACTCAAACTGAACTCTGTGGATAGGGCTTCTCAAACTAAAATCGTTTTACAAAAGCACAATGTTGAAAAAATTTCCACGAGCAGGATTTGAACCTGCACCCTTCTGACATACCGGGTCAGGTGCTCTTCCAATTGAGCTATCGTGGTTCTAACCAGCCCGCCGAAATTATTCAACACTATTTACTTTTTTTTACTTTGAAAACCAAAGGCGCCAATTCAATGTCAACAACTACCGTCATTAACATCCGATCATAATATTACGCAACAAAATTTGCGTTAAAATTATATAAACAAAACAAAAACAATTTTTAAAATCGTTTTGTTTATTTGCAATTAGTGCATTGTTGATGCAGAATAAATATATTACGGATACAACTCTTGTAATAAACTTGGCGCTAAACTGACAATAGCCCAGAGTCGTTCAAAATTTAAAAGGCTTGTTGTAGATATTCTGCTCGCCTAAGTTTAGTTAAGTAAACATAAATGCATGTTTTTGTTTTTTCTCTTTGTTTTTTTTTTCTCTTTTATATTTTTTTTATGTAATGTCGAAGTTAATAATATTTGCGTCTCTACAGTTAAGCTAATCATTGCATTTATATTATATTACAAAGTATCTATGTATTTTACCTCACATCTAAGTTCATTTTAGTCTGTATACCTACACGTGAATTACGTGTTGGGATGTGTTAACATTTAAAGTACATAAGTCTATTGATAAGCCAATTTACGAAACATATTTGTTTGTAATCCCAAAAATAAATAAATAAATAAATAAAAAATCATAAAGGCAAGTAGGTTTTATTATTTACAATACATATTACATACACGAAAAACATGTGTCCACAACTCATATAAAACACAATGACGTAGTTATCACGAAGCCGTTACATGTATTTTTATCCTAATTTTAATATCTACATCTTGCTATTTAAAGAAAAAATATCTGAAGAGAAAAAAAACATTTGATTAAAAGTTCTTAAGCTGATTGTTTTAAAAATTCTGTAGAGGACTTTAAATCGTATAAAATCTTCTCGTAACTAAAACATCGGCTTAGTGATTTTAAACAATTAGAGCTTAAAAATTTGTACACACGCCTGCACATTAACCTACCACAAACTGTCAAATTTCCTCAATAGACTTTGAACTTTATACCTTAACGATATGGTTGGGAATGTATTGAAGAAATTTGACAGCTTTGGATAGGTTGATGTGCAGGCGTCTGTTCCTATATAGGTACTGAATTATGTAACTCTACGATCGAAAATAATTAGTAAGAAACCTACAGAAAATCTGAAGCAGAAATACAATAATTATTTATTACGGGTTCGTACCTAGGTGTGACTCAAAAAAGACCATTAGGAGTTATACGAGTTGTTGCGTCGCCTGATCAGCAGCGGGGGCAATGATGTCATTGCGGCCTTGGACTGAATGCGAACAAGTAGTTTGAATTGAAAGATCATTTTCTTAGTTGAACGGCGATTTCTTCGATAAAAACTAAACGCTTTTCCTGTTTAGGAATATTCCTAGATTAACTGTGTAATTACTGAGCGTCATTATAATTAGCTAGCAAAGATGATTTAAAATGATATGTTACAAGTTAAGTCAAAAGTAATACCTACACATAAATACACTATTATTGTAGAAGGGAAAATAAACTATTATTTTAATAATTACTGTTTGGATATTTTTCTATTTTTGTAGTGAGTTGGGACCAATGTGCGAGTATACAATGCAATACATTTTATAAGCAGTAAAAAAAGGCCAAAGAAAAGAAGAGTCTAACATAGCCTAGAGTCGCCCATAGCTTCGGTGTATGCGTAAGACAGCATTGTACCCAATCCTAAAAAAGGGGTAATAACCTTTTGTTGACAACACCGAATCTATAAAAAACCTCTTATTTTTTTATTATAACGTTCATTTGCATTTGAATGGGTTTCATAGAGTTCTGACAAACATCCGATGTTTACTCGAGAGATGAGCCTGTAATCACGAGCTGACTGTTTCGGCCGCAACGTCGGATGCTTTAATAATCAGCAGTAGCGGCAGCAAAACAAGCAGTTTGCATTCCCTCTTTCTTTCTTCTTAAGCCTGCTGAAACCTTTACTTAACCTGTGACCTAATTAAGGCGTTTCCTTTTGCAAGCCATCTCTCTTTGTTGGTAGTAATTCTTACCCAGTTCTCTTCAGCGACTCCATTTAGAAGTTTAAAAACATATAATATTTTCCAAGGAAGTTATTGAAAAGTTTGTGTTTAATGTCTTCCATAGTTCTTTTCAATAGGACCGACAAAGAGTTTTGCTAATTAGAATCGGTCTTGGAACACTGTTTACATTAAACATACTGTTAGAAACGCAAGTTGGAACATATCCAGATTTTTCCGACCTTGCGCTCTATACAGAAATGCTTGAATCTATAATTCAAGATTTAGATAACTTTCATAATTTTATATTTTTATAGCTGCAAGTACGAGTAGTTTTGGCAAAACCAAATAAGAAGCTGACACTAACAACCGAGTATAAATCTCATTCTTAAAAATCTCGGGTTCGATGCCCAGTGAGCAGGGCCGTCTTTAACTAATGGAGGCCCTGGGCACTTACGGATAATCCCTAGGCTACGCTAGATTTTAGTATAACAGGCAAAAGAAGTAGTTAAGCAAAACTCTGGATTTATTCATCTAGTATTTTTATTTATTTGCAGCCAGATAGAGTTCCCACTGTATTTAAATTTAAAAGCAAAAAAAGTCAATAACTTAGTAATTCTTGTTTCGCAAATCAAATATATTTATAGGTAATATCGGTTATCAGTTAGTGATCTGGCAGGAACAAGGGGGCCCATTGATTGCGGGCCCTGGGCACTTGCCCAGAGTGCCCAATGGTAAAGAAGGGTCTGCCAGTGAGTGTTTAGAGGTATTGTACTGGACTGGAGCCGATGTAGATTACATTGTTTTTTTTTTTAAATTGTAAAACTACAATGATATACATGGCAAGTAATAATAAATAACTTTATTTACCTCTAAGAAAAATAATTATATCTTTTTATTTGTTACATATTTTTAAATATTTCTTGTCTATTCTTGGTGATAAATGGAGACATAAAATTATTTATAGAAGAAAATGAGTTTACTTAATTATCAACTTTACTACCTACATCTACAACTCCTTCTTCATTGTCTCATTGACAACAAGGACGTCACGGCCTGCATATACCATGAATTACGCAACTTTTCCTTAATAAAAATATGCGAACATTGTCTGAATTCGGATAGACTCATTAAAGTAGTTGGATTTCGCTAGTTAGTCTTTGTATTCAAAGACAAAAGGTATAGTTTCGTTTGACAAATGTTGTTGACGTATTTGGTTGCGAGATATTTCGTGGCTGTGTTTATTGCTTACAAACTATGTAGTTCGCTGTGAGAGGTACCTAGCTCATCTATATCTTTACTGACTTTGATTTAAGGTTTAGTTTGTAATTGCTTTATAGTTTTGTTATCATTATCGTCATCACCAGATTATTTTATGTCCCCATACTAGCCTTCCCTATGGATGGAACACCACTGGGAGAACGGGGCCAACCACACGGGCCCAGTGAGGATCGGTGTTTGTAACGACTGGTAATGCTATTGCAGCATGGACCAACGACTTTACGAGCATTCCGAGATACAGATGATAGTTATAAATCAAACACCTATGTATATGAATGCGGCTGGCGTTGGAATAGATTATAGTTTATTTATTTATTACAACACATAACAGATTACAGTCAGTCAGTACAATAATATTGGGGAAACTTAAAATAATTGGATCAGACTATTACCCAATAGTTGATAATTAGAAACTCCATAGGTATAATAAGCCATTTATTTTAAATAATTTTTATGAGTCTCTATTTATCTATCTAAGAGTACTTGATTTCATACCGACAACTAGTAAAGTTTAGAAAGTAATTTCAGGATTTGACATACCAGCCTTTTGAGACAAAAGACGCGTTTTAACAAGATTTTTTTATATATTAATAGTCTGCAAACGAGCAGGTGGGCTGCCTGATGGTATAAGTGGTCACCGCCGCCCATGGACATCAGCAACATCATAGGTGTTGCTTTTGAACACACGAAGTAATTTTGCACTTATACAAACGTGCCACTGTATCTCGATACTAACGATACCAATAGCCATTTGTATCGAGATAACATCGATGCAGTCGAGCTTTGAATCGATAGAACGAGCGTTTGCATCAATGCAGACAGACACGCATGACAAATATGTATCGTGACAAAATGGCGCTGGAGAGCGAGCGAGGTAAAAAATGATATACACGATTACATCAATATTGTATTCATGCTGCATAACCCCATAAAGCAAATTAAAATAAAATAAAATATTAAATAAAAATCAATCAAAGCTTATGACAATTTATTGCAGGCATTGCTCATAAATTTAATAAAATAATTTAATAATTTATTAATAATTAATTTAATAATCTATGTTAGGCGAGTATAACTTTTAAATTGTAACTGTAAGAAGGAAATTTAGTAAAATTAGCCTTTAGCTGTCCCACGGCTGCGCAAAGGCCTCCATCATTGAAATCAAGTCATCGCTACAATTAATGGGTAATGGCTTACGTTTGCCTAATGCTGGACCTCGGAGTATTTAGTACCTCAGACGGCATTTTCAGCTTCACCGGGCTTTTTTGGGGGCGGCGAGATACTTAAAGGGTTCCTCAAGCCGTGTGAAATTAATCACCTTCGGAGGTTTTCAGGGGGAACGGCATCACGCACTAGTGCGTGTCCCCTTGCCCTACTAGATTCTCCGAGGGGTTCACATCGGATCAGAGACGCATTAGTGCGTGATACCATTCCCTCTAGAAAATCTCTGACGGCGCGGCGGCGCTTCGTTTCACAAGGCATGAGGAACTCTTTAAGTTTCTCGCCGCACCCAAAAAAGTACGGTGTCGCTGAAAATATTTCGATAGGATTTGATTTTGATTTGAAATTGTTGTATGAGGCATTCAACAAACTCTCTCCAAAAATAATGCTTGATGTTCACAAACTTGGGCTATGCATCGAAACGAAGGAAAACATTAAAGCAGCAACATAAAAAGACAATGTAGGACACCTTACCGAACAAGATAATGTACTTCACGTTTGGAATGTTGCCAGCTACAGCGGGCACAAAAAATACAAAAACATTCTCGGTTTGTATAATTTAGTGGTAGGATTAAGTAATGCTATTAATTTGAACCTTGCCACAAATATATGTATATAGATAAAATAATGTCCATAGATCAAAATTAATAATGTAAACACCATATTATATAAATAATATTTCAAATGAATTATGTGAACACCATACCTTCTATATAATTTAACCTTACCCTTAAGGGTACCGTAGGTATAGCCAGAAATTACCAATATATAAAGTTTATAATATCTATATTTTAAGAAACGTAATCCTTTATTGGTTGTACATTCATTATAGTTTAAATTGTACATTACATCACATGAAGTTGTGACGAACCAACTATAACATTGGTTACCATAAAAAAAAATATTTTTGGTATCACAATAACTATATTTATATTGCGTTCTGAATGCGAACATAACAATTTAAAATAACTCGAGTAGTTCGACAACTATTTTTTTGTCGTCTCTGATCGAAATCAAGGTCACACCATGCCTGATGACATCATCTTTGGAACTACTCTAAGCGTACGCTACGCTGGCAGTCAACCGAATAATATTAATCAGGGAGAACTAATTTTAGAAGCTTTACTAATTCAGATTCATATAATGGCGGCAACAAGATAACATAAAACAATTGAATGTTAAAGAAATGCAATCTTATTTACCCATTGTTCCAAGGGAAAAAAATCTATTACCAATGCTTCTTTAAAGGCACAGTTTTCTTTTTATTTAAAAAAAAAATCCAACTTATTAATTTGCCTGTTGAATTATAGCTGGCATACGAATACCCTTTTCACGTGATTTTGATCTGCGTAATACCTAAATTATGTAGATGGCCGAAAAGATCTATACTTACATGTAAGTAAAATTAAATTAGGAAATTCGTTTGCATTCACAAGTGCGATAGCTACCAAGAGACATTAAGAAAATAGAAGCACTGTACTCTCAAGACGGCACAATATAATCGATTGGCTTTCACGTTTGCTATCCCAGTAGATTGAACCACAAAATATGGAGACCGCAGAAGGTAAGCTTCAGCACATGACGCGCTCGAGCAACGCACACATAGACCTACACGGATCCTCTTACGGGCACAATAAATCGAAATTCTCGAGATTTTTGAGTATCATTCTTATTTACTATTTATATTATTGCAGTTTGACAACTTAAAAAAAGAATTCATTACTTGACTGCATCAGAAGGAGAGTTATGTTTTTTTTACCTTATGGTAATGTGCTGCAAATGCTGAAGAAGCGCGGTTCATCCTGAATCCCTATCTAATAGCCACCCACTGACCAGTGGCGTGCCCAGGGCTTGAGATTAGGGCAAGCCCCGAAGCTCCAAATCTTGCTACCATTACTAACGGTGCTAAAGTTAAGTTATTAAGTTAATTTGATCACGCCACAATAGCAAACAAGTTAACTATACTTTTTATTATTATTTATTTATTCAAATTTTGTTTTTTTTAGTTTTTATTACCAGTGCATAAGCTAGGGCTAGGGCAAGCCGGGCTTTTTTGGCTTATATGAATGTACCACCACTACCACCGACCTATTGTTCGAACGCGTCATGTATGAAGCTGACCTTCTGCAGTCTTCCTATTTTGTGATTGAGCGCTGAATGACTCATTCTTTCAACACAACGATCCCTGACATTTGTATTGCGACGGACACGTGCCTACAACGGGCGACCCATTAGCTACCTCGAACATTCGATCATCGATAGCAGTCATCGACATACAGGACAGCGCACTAATAATTTCACTACATATATGTATAGAGTAACAGACACACTCTGTATAAACATGGAAGAGCTAAGTGATGATGAAATGTACTGTTTACTAGGACATAAATTATTAAAACAACAAACATTTTATACTGGACCTTATTGACTTTGGAAAAAAACACTTTTATTATTAGCATTAAATTCATTCATTCATTTTTAACTAGAAGAATACTAGGATGATTAATTTCATTCCATTCAAATTCTAAAAACTTTTATAAAAGTCCTGTTAAACATGTTTTAAAAGAAACCTAATATGCTCGAGCAAATTTATTTGTTCATACATTTTCATGGTTTAATGCGAGTTGTCGAAGCCTCCTTTCAAGCATAGAAAAATGCCTGTACCAGAGACTCCGCTCTTTTATATCTCTAATTACCATGGAATATATAAATGTTCTGTGCTAATTACAACAAATAAATCACTAATGACTTAAGTTTAATTGCTTACTAAAATATAATATACTTAGTGCCAAAAAAAATTATTATAGGTGTATCAAAATGTGTAGGTTCAAATATGTATGTACAGGTGCCATATCTATTATAACAGTTATTTTCATGATTGCTTCCTTTTCCTCATAAAATACCTAGTATACATTTGGTTATAATTTTTATTGTTATTGTTATGTTTAGGCAGATCGTTTTTCGAATTGCATGCTCGCAAACTCGGTATAAAAATGGGAATTTGTGCCACATTGTATTTCAGTAAGGCATAGTTCACGTATAGTATAACGGTGCTATGAGGATAGAATCACGATTTCACGCATTCAACCCCAGCACATCTATCCGTTTAGTTACCGACGCCTCAGATTTTTGTAAGAACGTCCCACATCTGAATATAGGCATTCTGACAAGAACAATAGCACCTATATTGGGAAATCAGGTCATAACCAACCACGCTGGCTTGTATACGGGTATGTGGGTATACTCGTGTATAACTGCTAGCTTACGACAACCGGAACCTACGGTTAACGACCTCCGAAGCACGTTGCTCAAGATGTTTTAATATGATCAACTGTCGTCCGTAACCCGTTATTCCAAAGATAGATAGATAGATAGATAGATAGATAGATAGATAGATAGATAGATAGATAGATAGATAGATAGATAGATAGATAGATAGATAGATAGATAGATAGATAGATAGATAGATAGATAGATAGATAGATAGATAGATAGATAGATAGATAGATAGATAGATAGATAGATAGATAGATAATACTTTTAATGCAACACTATAAAACAAAACATGAACAAAAAAAAAAACAATTTACAAAGCTACAATTTGGCGGTCTTACAGACAACCAGTCGGATGGAGAGAGCTAATAAACTGTAAGATCACAGGTGAAACTATTAAAACATACTAGAATAATGTGTATTCTATAAATGAAGCAAAATAATAATGATAATGACAAATATACATATATATATATATAAATAAACCTACTTAAACATAATAGTAGTCTCAGGTTGGAAAGTAGCAGATATGGCAGTTTTGCAGCAGTGTTGGGTTAGTCGGAAAAGTAGAACTTTTTCACGAGCTCTTTAAATGTGTGAATGGATTTAGCACGCCTGATCGCAACTGGAAGCGAATTCCAGACACAAACAGCTTGGACGGTAAAAGGACAATCATAAAAGGTGGTGCTGTGTGGGGGTGTTTTAAGGCTTAAGTTTTCTGATGACCGTGATGAGCGCGAACCTGAACAATTAAGAAAACTGAAACGTTCCTTAAGATAAGAAGGATAGGTGGGATTAAACAATATGTTATAAAGAAGGGAGAGTATATATGAGAATTCCGGCGAAGACGAATAGGAAGGAAGCCACTTGAGTTTTAAGCGGCACTCAGAAACATGGTGAATACATAAATTCTGAAGACGCTCAAGTTTATTTAGCTGGCCCTCTGTGAGATCAAGATAGCAGGCCAAAGTTGCGTCAATTGCCAAAAAGCGCTTTATAGCCACTGCGCCACTTAGGTACTGTCCAAAGCCCGGTGAAGCTGAAAATGCCGCAGTGGCAATCAGCAATCTCTCTCAAAAAAAAAGGTACTGTATTTATTTATTTATATATGTGAGGGCCAACAGCTGTGAATTGAGATACTACTTATAGAAACTTATAAATAATATCAAAAAGCCGTTTCCAGTTCCTTACTGATAGAAATAAATTTTGACTTGTGATGCATTTATACAAGAAACATAGTACCTACCTCATTGTAGTATTTTGATATTTTTTCATCATTATTATCACCAGCTCGCTTAATGTCTTAATGCTGGGGCAAAAGCATTTCCTATAGATGGAAACACCACAGGAGAACAGGCCCTACACTACCACGTGGACTCAGTGCTAATAGTGGTTGTTAACGACTGTTAATGCTGCCGAGAGCAACTGCTTTACGTGCCTTCTGAAACACGGATTTATGGTCTTGTAAATATAAAAATACTACAACTAGACTAAAATGTTATGTGTATACCAATACACATACACTGAATAAATGTGGAGAAAAATATTATGTTCATTGATTTGATCCACGAACGTTAGCGATAGGGTTGCGATTTTTTAACCGGTGATAACAATAAAATGTTTTTCATGGTGGCATACTTCGTTAAGCTAGTGATAGCTAGTCAGATTGACTTAGAATAACTTTACTACCAACCAAATCGTATCGTACTTTGAGAATTGTTAAAATGAGTAGCATAAGGATTAAATTCCAACCAGAGAGCGAGACTATGACTTTTTATATAGAACGCCAGCCAACCGTACTAGTAAAAAAAAACAAGCGTAACGAATAAACAATAATGTACGAGTAGGTAGAAGCATGAACCATCACAGTAGTACTATTTATGTAGCTACAAACATAATGCGTTCTTTTGTATTTTAAATAAAGCCAAGGTAAAACTATGTTAAACCTTTTTGAAATGAATACCTATATTTTGGCGCGAGGAACTCGCTAGCGCATCGAGGTATTCCTCGAAGCGCTCCCATTTTGAAGCGCTCCCAACGAAGCGACCCAAAACTATTCCTCGAAGCGCTCCTTTTAATAACTGCTAATAAAAGAAGCGCTTCACAATTTAAAAATCATCTGATGTTGCTTAGCTTTGCAGAATTTGCAGATGCAAATCTAAGCTGAGCAACTTTAGCAATGCCGAGTCACCGCATGAATGTCCAATTTAAACTGTCTCGAACTCCTCGGCTTCTGAGTACCTAGTTCGAGTTAATTTGTTTTTAATACTAGAGACTATTTTTCTCTCCAATGCCGTATTTAGTCATATCTTCAAACATGTACAGAGGCCTGCACATCAACCTATCCGTCATAAGCTCATTTTATGTCCCCACTGCTGGAGCACGTGCCATCCCTATGACTTTTTTTTTTAATATTTAGACAACATCACATACATTGTTCTGATCCCAAGGTAAGCTAAGGCACTCGTTTCATGGAAATCAGAAATAACGACGGTACCACAACCACCCCGACCCGACACAATATCGAAAAGTTCGTTTTCGACATTGACCCGACCGGGAATCGAACCCGGGACCTCAGAGTTAGCGCCGCCCAAAGTCCGGCGTGGAAGCCACTCGGCTACGGAGGTCGTCAAATTGAATAGGGACCACGGGCCATACACCACCACGCGGGCCCAGTGCGGATTGGTGGTCGCTAACAACTGCTAATGTAACTGGGAACAACGGCTTTACGTGCCTTCCGAAGCACGGAGGAGCTCGAAATGATAAATTTTTGGTCACCCATCTGATGACCGGCCTTTGCGAAAGTTGCTTAACCTCAGCACTTTCAGACCGGGCGCGTTAACCACTGCAATCTAAGGTCGAGTTTTGATCTTGACATGAGATAGGTAGTGTACCTACCTACTACCTACATTGCACATCAACCTATCCAAAACTGTCTTTCTTCAATAAATGTTCAACCATATGCAATAGACATAAAGTTCAAAGTCTATTGACGAAATTTGACAGTTTGTGGTAGTCTATATTCATTATATTCACTATATTCTCATGTCAAGATCAGAACTCGACCTTAGCTTATGTCTCTGCCTTGCCATCTGGTTTTCCTTACAACGTTTTTACGTCACATCGTGCAATGTTGATGACAATGAAAACTATTACGTACTAAATATAAACTTACAACATCACCTACATAAATATAGGTTTATAAAAATAGATTACAGTCAACTAACTACAAGGTGGTCCAAAAATACAGTAGATAATAAAGAAATAAATAATCAAAAACCCTTATCAGTGTAAATACCGGCTCCCGGTATGACACTGACAGGGCATTTTTAATTATACCGGGATCCGGTGTTTACACTGTCAAGAGGAGAGGATACATACTATATAGCGCTGCTATACTATACTTTCACTCACCTTCGTACGTTTTTAATGTGTTTGAGTTAATGTGTAAGAAACGTCTCGATTACTGGAGATGTATCGATATTAATGTATGACATCACTTTCCACTTAGATGTGCGTTTATTAATAGTGTGTGCACCATGAAGCTGTAGATGTGTACACTCTTCTTGTTTTGTCGTAACGATTCTAAAACAGTGCGCTACGACTATGACTGCTTCTAAGAATGAGTTGCCTGTTGTACTTCTATAATTAAAACTAGGGCAATATTCTTAGACTAGATAGACGTTCGAGGAGCTCTATGGCGCAGTGTTCAAAAGCAACTTTCGCAAAGGCCGGTCATCGTATGGGCGACCGAAAGTTTATCACCTCGAGCTCCTCCGTGCTTCGGAAGGCACGTAAAGCCGTTGGTCCTGGCTGCATAAGTATTACTGGAAAGCGGTTTTGTAACCACCTTAAGTGTAAATATTTCATATTATGATAAATCCATGTTTTTCGCTTCATTGTACAGTTGGAATTCTAATGAGTTCCCTAAATGTTTACCTTGCAGACTATCGATACTGGACCATCTGTTGGTATGCTCTCATTGTCAGTATTATTGTAAATTTGATTGGAAATGTATTTTAATTGTTACATACGTGATTTAAGCATAGAAGCAGTTGCAGATCAATCAAACAACAGAGAAGTGTTTCTTGGCCCTTGATTGTACTATTATCTCCAAAGTGCAAATAACAAAAACAGGCAACTGAGATACGATGCCGGACGTTTTAAAATAGCAGAACCGAGGCCTTGGACTATCATATGCATTTCAATTAATAGCGTCCATATACAATATTAAATATGTAGCAGAAACAGTGATGGGGACAGCACAGAACCTTGCGGGATGCCAGTATTCATGTGCATGAAAGAGCAACAGCCGTTAATACGGGTACTTTGAACAAAGCTGTCATCCGTCGTAGGCCGTGTTGGGAAAACGGCTTTCATAAGTTTCTTCTTGTAGGTTCAAACGCGCGACTAACAGACTTCTGGCTGTGTCATTTACCAATTTTGATGAAGAAATTAACTATCGACATATGAACCTATAAGGCTACGTATTCAGAATAATTTTAATATTTTCACTGTCACACCTTCACAATAGGAAAGCCTTAAAATACTAACAAATTAAAAGTTAGATGCAATGTTTTTGAGAAGCTATCGGGTATTGATTAAGCATAGGTATTTTATCATGTAAGTCTTTATATTGGAATGAAATATACATGACATCATATTTGAAGGTAAACAGCTAGCATTGACGTGTAAAATGACTGTCTATACAGAGAACCATTATGTCATCCCCGCTGTTATTTATTTAACTACCTATATAGGCAGTCACGTTCCTCAATGCTGTCCATTTTGTTAGCAGTGACCTAAATTCAAACAGTCAAGTTCTACGAGAAGGTCACCACACTATGGGAAACAAACTAACCCTAAACGGGGATTATCTCCGACATCCATTTTAGGGGCCTGCCTTGGCGGGTTGACCTGTTGGCGTAATCTAGTGTGGCCCCACTTCTTTCCGTTAAATGCGTTTTATACTTGTTGCTAAAACGGGTTTGATTTCTGAGTCTTACCGGCGATTTAGATATTGACAACTTTTTTATATCGAACAGTTGAACCACAAACGAGCTTAAGTCCTGAAGCGAGCGGTCGGCCACTGGAAACCGGAACACAGCAATGCAAAACAACGCTGAAATTGGTATTAGGTTGGTCGCCATTCAGTTGGATTCTGAACATATCATACCATGATAAATATCACTAGTCAATTTTTTTTCTCATTACAAGGTACAAAGTATTGGTACAAGAACATAATTAAATAAACGTAACTCAAGGTACCCCTTGTGAGGGACTGGTCTGGCCTGACCAAAACCCGAAGGTATTATGATAGTTAGTCATATTTTTTCATTAATGTGCAATGTCAAAATAGTCACCGGTAACTTCGAATACAAGTGGTAGGCAGCAGTAATAATATACAATCTGTCCGGGGAAGTAGTAATCAAACTTTAAGAGCGTGATCTATGGATAATTGTATCGATAAAAATAGCTCAAATCAGGGGTCTGACCCGCCTCTCACCTTTTTCTCAAGTTTTTCTTTACCTCTTCTTTTAAAAAAAGCAATGTCATGTGCACCTTGACACTGATAAGCAAATATTTGGTATCATTCGATAGCTAACAAGTTTTTTTTATTTTATTAGAACGCCATCTTACTAAGTAATAGTAAATATTCTTAAGGCTAATACAATTTTCTTAATCTATTTACATACTATACAATTAAAATACAATTATTTACTTTAATTTAAAACACCTTATATTTTATTGTAACACACATATTTATACACATTTTATACACTTACATAGCTTACTTTTGTTCCTACGATTTGCACCTCTAACAACAGCCTCCATATATTTTATTAGTTCTTGTCTATACTTTTTATTGCTTATTAGTGCACTTATTGGCTCTCCTTGCACTTGAATCTTGTGTAAGTAGTCGGAGAACCCGCCGTGTCCTGTTTGAAGCTTGTGTAAGGAGGCTGTTGTTGCAAATTTTTCGAACTATAGTGTAGGCGATCTTGGCGTCTGGGAAAAATATTTTGGTGGTGCCGTATTCTGTGTACGGTACCTTGCTTGACGAATGCATCCCTTGACATATGAAACTGGACACTGGTCGTAGCATGGCTTTCTCCTCAACTTTAGGGCCGCTTCTTTCGCGAGTTCGTCGGCGCGCTCATTCCCCGGCAGACCCGCATGTGCCTTGACCCAGAACAAGGAAACTTCCTTGTTTTGTATCACAGCCAAGCCCAGGTTCCGCCTTGTCTCTACTGCCAGGGGATGAGGAGACTTGATGTTGGTAACTGTCTCAAGTGCCGCCCTTAAGTCGCTGTATATACCAAACATAGATTCCTACCTCCCAAGGATTACGCTTGTGGCTTTGTTTATGGCCAGAAGCTCCGCCTGGTACACCGTGCAGTACACGGGTAAGCCAAGTTTGATGGTATTGGTTTCGGTCTCACCGTGCCACAAGGACAGTGCAGACCCAACCTTACCGTCAATCTTGCTCCCGTCGGTGAGGATACGCACCATCTGCACGTTGTACCTGTCTACCAGTTCTTGGTCTACCAGGCAGCCGAAACCTCTGTCCACATCCAAAGCGGGGTGAATTACTTTATCAAATCCTATCGGACGCTCAACCTCCCTGTCTTCTGGTATGTATGGGGTTGACCCTCTCCTCGCTGCATACAGGGCGGCTGCCTCATGTATGCGGAGGTATAGAGGAAGTAACCCCAACAAAATCAAAGCTGAGTTCAGCGAGACTGTGCGGTAAGATTTGCAAAGCTTTTGAGCGAAACCTCTCTGAGTCTAGGAACCTACGCGTGCCTAGTTTGTTTGCCGCAGGAGCCCACGCATTGTTGTTTTTCTTGTATTAGGGTGACAAGTTTTTTGTAGTCTTTTATCTTTTGGTAATCTACTTCACCTATTATGATTACACAATAGTCGTTTAAAGTAAAGTTTTGTGCTTTTTGTTCGACACCTAGTAATAATTGCTCCATACCGGCGACAAATAGTGACAAATGTTTAATTCCTCATTTAAAACTTTTATGTTGTTTGTGGTGAGTTTTGGGACCAGTATAACCTCAAGGTTGTTGTCTAAAACAGCAATTGCTGCCTTGACGATCCCACTTCCTTCATCCGCGCGCTGGTAGACTCTCACTTCGTGATAATCCTTCATCCTTCGTATCAGTCCCACATATGGCTTCTGGATCAACGCTAAGGTCGCTTTGGTGTTGGTGGCCTCCATCATCAGCTCGTCAGTGGCGATCTTCTTTCGCTGGAAGTTTGCCTGGATGACCCTATAACCTGTCTTCGGTGTTGCCGCATTATTCTTTCCTGTCACCACCTTAGCAATAAGCGACCTTGGCTCTCGCCAATTGGACCTACTTTGCCTTCACTGGGCATCTATCCTCGAAGACATTGTGGGCCAGGTCTCGTTTTCCTGCTCGGGTGCAGTTGCAGCATCTAAGTTCCATAGTTATTTTTGGGCATGTTGGTCGTGTGTGGCCACTCTCGTAGCTAACAAGATTACTTATTAGTAGAAGTAGCAAACACATACGAACCCCATACAATTTGAGAGAGTAAGGATTGATTTAAGTAAAAAAAAACAGAGAAAGAAAAGAACGAGGGTACATTTATTACTCAGTCAGAACCCTGATTTGAGGTATTTTTATCGATAACATTGTTCATATATCACGCTCTTAAAGTTTGATTACTAATTCCCTGGACAGATTGTATATCATAGTGGGAACATTATTAACATTATTGTTACCCGTTCCAAAATCGCACCTCTTAAACCTTTTAAAAGGTTATAAAAGTGATATGTTCTAACGTAGGTATAATTAAGGTAATATAAAATTGAGAGAATGCTAAAAATATCCTTCGACTTTATCTTACATCACCTCTTTTCCGAACTACGAAAACATTGCCATAAATCCATGCGTATTCGACGTAATGTCTCTATTTTTGCTCTCTAGAAATGGCTTATTCTTCATATTATCCGTAAACTTTGTTTTATAGTCCATGTTTAATTCTGTTGTTTTTCTATTTTGATAAACTAGTAACCGTTATTTAAACTAATAAATCAAAAATAAATCAATACATAAAGTTGTATGAAAACATAATAATTTTATCCGGTCCCAAACAATCGATCACGCCATGGACAGGAATTTTATAATATCTTATCTTTGCAAAGCAATGCGCTAAAAATAAATTATAAAGATTATCCAACTCCTTGGCAATCTGTTTATCGTTATATCACTGATAAAGATTGAATACACACTATGAATAAAATTGATTTGTTAATTTGAGTAAAAATAAACATATCACCTACGGTATATATTTTACAAATCATATTTATTTTACAACTGAAGTTCAATGTCTGATTCCATATTTTGTGGAGTTTGAAGTAGCTTTCATTGTAACATGTGCTTTAATCATTCCTACGAGGAATATATTGTTTTCAAAATTTACAAAATACATTGAAATAAAACGCTACGGATCCCTAGATCCGTAATAACTCAAAAAAGGTTAGGTCTAAATAACTGCTCCTTAGCTCTATAGCTCAGTTTTAAGAGTTATAGTACATTGGATTGATGGATGTATTTTTTTGGATCTTTCAGTGTTTTGTGAGAGATATAGCGCTACAATAAGCCTAAAGTCGCCAATATTTGATACTATAGAACTTTTTGTACTGAAATATAAAAATATTATGTGTATATTGGAGAGGTTTATATATTTTTTTTATATTTACGGGTAAGCACAGTGCCTCGATCTCACCTGATGTTAAGTGATGATAAGGCCAATGATGGAAGCGCACTTCACCCGGGATCCTCAACTAGTGAGGTACTGGCTATCTTATCTCTAGCTGCCGGAACACAACAATGCTACAAACATTGATGTTAAGGCGACATATTTAGATAAGATGGTGGTAGCTAGCCAGGCGGATAAACAAACCACCAACCAAACCGAGTACACAAACATGTACCCCCGCTGGGAATCGAACCCGGGACCTCTGGGTCTAAACCGGTGGTCTTAGCCACTAGACCACAGAGGCGGTTAAATACCTACCAATCAATCAGTTCAGTTAATTCATTTAACATATTTAAAAATGAGCTTGTTTTTTTAATATATACATTCGTTCCTATTCGTTCATACAAAATGGAGGTTAACAAATCTAGATTTTTGAGGTATTTTTATTTTCGGTACTGAAAAAAATTAGATACTTTACATAGTTAACTATTATTAATCAGTCGTGACGTTCGAACCACCAATCCGCACTGGGCCCGCGTGGTGGTTTATGATCCGTTCTTCCTGTCCATCCATAGGGAAGGCTCGTGCCCCAGCAGTGGGGACAAAAAAGTGAGCTGATGATGATGATGATGATGATGACGTTACTACTTAACTATTTGCGTTTTGGTCCGTGGTCACAGGAAGACGAAACGAAACGAAATAGATAGTCGTTGTCATTTTAATGGGGATGTGTTGATTTCTTAGTCACATGAAAATTTAAATTTTTTTTAAAGAAATTTTGAATACAGATGTCAATACTGATGCTTACGGGTTTTGTACTACTTGTATATTTTATCAGGTAGATTCTTTAACAACATAAATATGGGAAATAATTTATTTGTATTACAAAATAAATATTTGGTCAGCAAAATTATTATTTGGTCAGCAGAATTATACAATCGGTCAGCATTTGAAATCCTTACTGTTGGTTGGGTTAAGTTAATTTTTTTCCCGAGCGAAGCGCAGCGTAGCGAGGGCCAGTCACGGAAGGGGGAAGCGGCATAAGACTGCTGTTCAGAATGATATAAGTTGCAGACTGTTTTAGAAATATTTACTGACCATAAGTTGCAGCCCGACTAGCTTTTTTGCTGCCCAACTAGCATTTTTTTGCTAACAAAAATACGTAACTTTGCTAACCGTTTAAATAACACCCCATAAATATTATGTGAAGGGGAAAACTGGTACTCTCCATTTTATACATATTCTATCAAAAACATACTTTAATAGAAAAGTTAAGTTCATAGATTAAAAAAGGAAAATGATAATAGTATCTGAAAATATACCGGGACAGACTTTGTGCCAAACAAATTATAACAATTGTTACTATATATATAATCATTCTGTATACGTAAACAAAATTGGCGCGAATGATACTAATTCGTTACATAAAATAAAGTCTAACTAATAAATCATTTCAAAGTACCTAGAGTTCTACCTCGGAACTCTACTTTGTTTATGCTAAATGCGGCGTCGTCGGCTCACTAATGGCGAGTTTAGTTTTAATTTGAGGATACTCAAATTACTGTAAATTTGTTAATTTAGATTTTTAATTTTGTTTTTTTTTACATGCGGTTGTCTTCTACATATATTTTTTTGTGATTATTTGTGATGAAAAGTGTCCTGCTGTGATAGGGCATTTTCCAATATTTTTGACGCTGTAAGGGAGAAAAGAGCTGGACACTTGCTGAGTTTCTTGCCGGTTCTTCTCAGTACAAGATCTCCCGCCCAGAGTAGACTTACGAACCGATGGCATAGTGACATTCACAAGAGCTTTTTGTAGCCTAAACTGAATAAATGATTATTGAATTGAATTGAATTAAGTGATTTCAATGCTTTGTCCCTTTTCTGGGAAAAGGACGTGGGAGTATGTATGTATGTATGATTGAATGCTGAATAAAACTCATAGTCGGCACTGTCTGACTTGAAATGAATCAAGATCCAGGAATTAAAAGTATTTTGTCTAATTACATCATCAGTCATAATTTAGAAATGTTGCCTTAAACTACTGAAGCAGACGCATGAGTTGATGTAATTTGATGCAGTTACAGTACAGCCAACATGTAAAATGTGTTCTATAGTTACGTGTCGTAGAGTCCAAATGCGAATATTACAAGACACAGTGACTAACGCCTATGAGTGTGCCAATTACTGACCCCTAACATATTTTATCGTATACCTACCTACGCCACTTAATGAGATGAGGTACGTTTTTCGTTTTGTTTATATAATTTTAACGAAAATTTTGTTGCGAAACAAATTACAAAAACACAAATGTTGAAAAAATTTCCACGGGCAACATTTCGAAACATTCAAAAACATTTCGGCGGGCTGGTTAGAACCACGATAGCTCAATTGCGAAATTTTTTCACCATTTGTGTTTTTGAGATGAGGTACCTTTATCCGCTAGTATTATTCATAAAAGCGACAAATGCGAAAAACCTTTGGTGCTATTTTGAGCCGGTATCATTGTCAGTCATGTAAAACAAAAGACTAACTCCATATTCCCAAAGAATAGGGTTTATGTTTAGATAGTGTTTTGTTTCGATAAAACAAAAAAAATGGAAGTTCTTTCAAAATAAATCTTAAATCTTAAATCTTTACAAAATAAATTTCTAGATTTTGTTTGTTTATTGTTTATTTGTATGTCTTTTCAGGTTCCTGCCTGCGCTGCTACCAGTGCAATTCTCAAAATGATCAGGCCTGCCGTGACCCCTTTCAGAAAACTTCCAGAATAGTGGTAAGTTCAGATTGTCTTTTCCACACATTGTTCCTAGCTGTGCAAGTAACGTCCAGTGATATAATTTACATATTCAGTATAATTACTATTATTACATATTAGTGTTAATACATAGCGGCATTAATCTTCGTTAAGCTTCATTAAGCTCAAACTCGCCACCAGTAATCTCCGCCAAAAAAAAATATTTTATTAAATTTTACTCGACTGATAGGAAGCAAGTGGCCTGTACACAACTGTCCCTAAAGTAAAAAAGTTTTAAATATTAAAGGAAAAATTACAATCACTGGTTTCTGTCAAATACTAGAGCAACAACCCTACTACTACTACCCCTGACCCGGAATGTCAGAAGGGTGCAGGTTCAAATCCTGCTCGTGGAAATTTTTTCAACATTTGTGTTTTTGTAACCCTACTATTAGTTAAATTTCACTACCCTTACCTATTTCTAGGCTCAAAGAGGACAACGTTTTACTCCAAAGCAATCGTGACAAGAAAACAAATCGGGCAGTTTATTTTTTGTATTTTATAACTCTGCAATAATTTCTATCCTATTCGGTTTTAACCCTACCTTTTATGTGCCATAGTATTCTGTCCAGAACTTTTTGTCTCATATCATAAAATATGTGTAAATTGATCATAAGTCTTCATGTTTACAAAAAATCTCTCCTATCCATTTAATTTTGCGAATCAAACAGATCTTTCTTTACTTAAAGAACATTTTGTTTATTAAAGAAAATTTCTTGATCTGATCTATGCTTCCTTCCAGGACTGTGCTACCCAAGACTCGGCTAACTACAACAATCAGTACTTACGATCTCTGCTTCCTAACGACGCTTCGACGAATCTGAATCTCGCTGGAGCCACCAGATATTGCCACAAAATTATCACACGTCAGTATATTTTTTTATGTCAAGATTGTCTATATCATCATTACTTCATTTTTATGTCCCCACTGCTGGGGTATGAGCCCCATGGATGGATAGGGAGAACGGGCCATAAACCACCACGCGGGCCCAGTGCGGATTGGTGGTTGTTAACGACTGCTAAAGCAGCCGGGACCAACGGCTTTACGTGCCTTCCGAAGCTCGGAGGAGTTCGAGATTAAACTTTTTTGTTCACCCATCCGATGACCAGCATTTGCGAAAGTTGTTTAACCTCAGCACTCGCAGACCGGGTGCGTTAACCACTCCGTCATCGAGCTCCTCCGATCTTATAAGAAAATTTTCCTTTTGCTCCGTTCACATACGATACTATTCGGCTCCATGTAGTCAGTTCTAGTATACCTACATAATAAACAAATCAGTCAATCAGCGGCGGAGTTGCTAGTAGGGCAAATTACAAGAAAGCCCGCCGATGGACTTTAAAACCAGACGGGAATTTGATACCATTATTTTGATTCGAAAAGCAGTCAATGTCAAATAATTTATTCAACATAAGCCTTCACAGGCACTTATTGACGTCAAAACTATAAAATCCAAATATAAAACTAAAAAATTAAGTTTAGACCAAACTACTGAATCTACCACCAGTTCGGATTTAGGGAGAGCCGTCGACTGAGAGGAGTCAGCAAGAAACTCAGAAGACTTATTTACATAGATTGGCTTATCCATCTTTCAACCAAATTACAATCATGTAATATAGTATACAAATTTTGTACAACTATTTTGCCCTACAAGCATATTTTGCATAAAAGTCGTAATATTTTTTTTTTTTTTAATAATAAAAGCCATCGTTCTTTATTTACAGTCTCGGGCACCGTCATTCGCGCGTGTCTCGACTCAAACCCCATCAACAAGAACCAGACTTGCCAACTCCTGGACGTCGCAGCCGTGGTCGACCCCTCCAAGAGGATCTCTCACTGCAGCGTGTGCGATTCTGACAACTGCAATGGCGTCGGTGCCATCAATGCTTCGCTCCCCCTTGCAGCACTTACTGTACTTCTATCCTACCTTATCTACAAGCAATAATGTACACACAGCCAGTAACACTCCGTCGTTGGTCAAAGCTTTAGGCTATTCGCTTCTGCTAGCGTGGCATTAGCAGTATAGCCATTAGTCTTCATGCATGCAATTTAGAAATACATTAAGTGTTGTCAAAGGTAGACACGTAATTTGCAAATATCACAATTGTGGGTGACGTTAACGTTACTATTCTGCGTCATTAGAACAATGTTTTACAATATTTTACACAAGTAAAAGTAAAATAAAGTAAAACAAGTAAAATAAAGATAAATTAAGAGAGACGCAATTATTGAATGACAGATTTATGGAACTTTATAGTTTTAACGCTTTGTGTGTGGAGATAACCAAGTATTAGCTTTATAAGATCCTTATGGCCGGTTTCGCTGCTACTTGATAAGTTTATAGTGTATGACACTTAAACACATATCGTTGACAGAGCTAGGTAGCGGTTTACCGCTACGTAACACTGTCAGGGAGTGACGAAACTGGTCCTAAAGCTTACAACCCTGCAAATACTGCGATCGTAGGAGATGAGGCCAATGATAATTAAATATTTGCCTTCAAATGAACGGCCGTCCAAAACCATTAGTTTGCTTTGTTACAATTTAAATACGAGTAGAATTTGTGTACGGTATATGTAGGTTAGTATTAATCGGTCGTGGCTTATTATCGTCGTTTATTTTCTTTCATTAACTGATTTATTATTTAATATTTAATAACATTACAGTCTTCGTAGTATTTTTTAATGAGCTGTTTTTATTGAATCTTTTTACTTGGTTCACGTTTTAACCTTTTTACAATGTATATGCCACAATTTTATGTAAGTAATTACCAAACGATATTAATGTTAGTAAATGTTGCTATATTGTTGTTGATGTATTCATATGTAAGTAATCAACTAATTAAGACGTCTAAATATATCGAAAAATGTATACTATGTTTTTTTACCTAATTTGCAATATACCTTATGAATTTAATGGAATCTCATGAAATTATTTTGTTGCTACTTTTAGTTTGTTAATCGCTATTAATTGTAAAAAAAGTGAAAAGTAAACTACATTCGAAGCAGCCAAAACAGACCAATCTAACTTACAAACATACTTTTAAAAATATCCTTGTGTTTTAATTTAACTACACTAAGTTACAATTTAAGCATTTAAATATGTGCGTAATTAAGTTTATTGACAATTCTTTTAGGTTTTGTATTTAATAAAATAAATAAAATATTTGGTTGTTTCGTTTTCTTACTCCGTAAATATATTAAAAAAGTGTTTAGAATTTTTGTACGAATATACCGTATGCTGCAGCAAGATCATCCTTCATCTCAGCTTTCTTAAATAAATGGAAATTGGAAACTTAAAGAAGCAAGTAGAAATAAATGAAAAAGTTAACGTGTTTGTTTGTGGTCTAGTAGATAGAACGAAAACGGTATACAAATTATGAATAACATTGAAGCATTTGCACCTTTTAGTGTCACACTTACTTTGTGCTAAAGTTGTATGTCACATGATGTCACTTATAAACGTTATTCTATTCTGATTTGAGATTTATTTATTATTCGGTTCGGTTCGGCACCAATATTTGGATACAGTGATTCACGCTGCACCAGTTATCTTCGCGTCTGGACTCCATTTCCACTTAACATCAGGTGAGATGGAGTCATTTGCCATACTATCTATAAAAAAAAATTGGAAAAGTTTTAGTCACCTCGTTTGTGAGGCGCTGCATCTATACTTACCATACAAACTCTCCTTTTCGTTGACGTGATCGAAAGGAGAATTAAACTTGCACAAGGACTGAGCAAGGAATACGTTCCCTGCTGATTTGCTTCCAGATCCTCTTCATGTAAATCGACAGACGATCGATTGGCACTCTCACCACAAACGAATTAAAATTTTACGCTGTGGTGGGATTCCAACAGCTCGACTCTCAGGGTGTACTCTGAACTCCAAAATCTTCTCTGACGTCGTGGATTAATGCAGTAGGGACTATCCCAATAAGAGGTATAGTAGCATCGTCGGCACTGCTGACTGGTTAGGCTAAGTGCTGTACCACGTAGGTAAGAGATGGTGTTCTATTTCCTCCTGGCGCACGGCGTAACATATGCGGTCTGAAAGTCACTTTAAATTTTAGAAATGTAATGTTATAAATGCTGATGACGTAGTTGTTGACATTGAATTTGACTCTTAACAATATAAAGTTTATTAAGTTAATATAAAATGGTAATATCTTCACCACCAACATTCGTCCTGACATTCTTACGAATACCATAAACAGTTGAAGAATAGGCAAGCAACGTTGATTCCTTGTTTAACCATATTTGTTTATTTATTTTTTATTTTTTTTTATTAGTGACTTAAATATTAACAATCAATGTACCTCAACTTGAAAAGTAAATGGGGGAGTCCCCTAAATATATATTTAATTGTACACTGATAAGTATCAGCTTATCAGCAGCGAATTTGTCGGTAGACTGCGTACACTTAATCAACAATTATTAACGGCGCGACATGACGTGCCAAAATCCAAGTTGTCAAGGACTTATTTTTTTGTTAACATTACATCATGTATAGTTCTTGTAGTTACTTTCAAAGTTAATGATTTAAATAACTAAATTGTCATTTACTTTCATTAAATTCTATTAATAATTACATCATGTAAGTATCATCTGGCTACATAGACTCTTACACTGTGTGATGATGATGATAACACTCACTGTTAAGTAAATAATCCCTGAGACTGCACACCTCACGGTTATGTAGGTCCTTGACATTTAAAAAGCCGCGACCCCCACATCTCCGCGGGATGTACAGCCTCATAACAGATGAGCGCGGGTGTAGCATTCTGAAAGTCGTGAGCATTTGACGGACTCTCCTATCCAAGGCGTCCAATTCGGTCTGAGTCCATCTTAGTATGCCAAAGGAGTATGTGAGCAGAGGCATAACCCAGCCATTAAAGGCACGTGTCTTATTGCCACCCGATAAAAGACTGTTAAATACTTTTCTCAAGCGGCAAAAGAATCGCTCCCGTAATGACTGTTTTATGTCCCCGTCATCAACACCCAAAGACTGTGACACATCATGTATCATCTGGCTACATAGACTCTTACACTGTGTGATGATGATGATGATATACACTGTGTATTAACTGGTCTTAACTAATAGTCATAATTTTTTCAACACTGTGTCTTTTTTCAAACAAAAGTCATAACTTATTATAACTACACAGTAAGCAATAGAGTAATTATTAAGGGGATCCTTACCATGTTTATAATCATTATTATTTGTGAGTATTTGTGAGAATCCCGTTAATAATTACTGTAATGCAAGTGACCATTATAGTTTAAATAGTTATACAAAGTAAGTCTTCTTTTATTTTCTCATTTTCTGCTTATCTCTGAAGAGCCCTCTGCAATTTCCATTGTGGCTATCAGTAGATAACGGTCAAGAGTAGAGCACGCAGGTATCTGTGTGATCATTATTCAACTACAGGTCGTATAATTTAAAGATTTGTTAAACTTTTTAACTTTAATAATAACTGAAATGTCCCTTTCTACCACGGGTCCTCTGTCAAAACTATGAGTATCACAAACTTTTCGTCAGATATTTCTTGTATTAACCTAGTTATATACGTATTTTAAAAGATAAGTCCTGATACTCTTAGTCACTGACTGTCAACTATCGCTACATCAACGTGCACCTCAAACTATTAGACTTAGGAAGCTAAAATCGAATATGGCTTGAGTTTTAAAAATAATATGTGATATTCCATGCTTCGGAAGGCATGACAAGCCGTTGGTCCCAGCTGCATTAGCAGTCGTTAACAACCACTGACCCACACTGGGCCCGCGTGGTGGTTTATGCCCCGTTCTCCCTTTTCATCCATAGGGAAGGCTCGTACCCCAGCAGTGGGGACATAAAAATGAGCTGGTGATGACGTAATACAGTTAATTTTTTTATTAGGACAAAGTTGCGGGCGGTCGCTACTTTATTTATACACCATTAAAAAAATTTACTAGAACATTTTTTTAAATAATTTAAATAAGCTTTTAAAAGACTGCCAACAATGATCGTATGAAACAAAACACCATGTACATAAACATTTCTTTATTACTATATAAAACAATAGTGCGTGGAGGATCTCATTTGTTCAGTGCACTGTTGCAAACGTGAATCAATCATGGCGCTTAATAAAGTAGCATGTTTCGTTGCTTTTGTGTTTGCACGAACACTAACTCTATCTGAAGGTATGTAATGTTAGCATTATTAATCCTTTGTTTGTCATTCCAATGCTTCGCGACCGACTTGCCTGCTTTCCAATAAGATATTGGTAAAGCTGCTCAAAACTTAAATGTTTTGGTATACATAATCTGCCTTACAAAGCTAATAGAGATAATTTGGAAAGATGTCTTTCCACAATTAAAAACTTGCTCAAAACTAAACTACTTATTTATGTGATCTTCTACGTTGCATGTGGTCATACTATAAGATTTTTATCATCAAAATTTTGTGAAATTACTTTTAAGAGCGTGAGCTATAGCCCATATACCATTTTCTGGCATGACTTCAAAATCATACCTATTTGTTTATTCATCCGTGTTTTTATACAATTTCAGTGAGCAGCCTTCAATGCTACCAATGTCTCAACTGCACCGCAAGTAACAGTGAAGTTGTGACATGCGCGCTGCCAAACATGACAACCCCTACTTCACCACCAATAACGACAGCTAAGACTACAACTACGGAAACTATAGCAATCACTACAACTACAGTTACTGCACCAATAGAAACTAATACAACCTTACCATCAGATAGGATTCAAATTATCAGAGTAGAGAGAGCTTTAGACTACATGGATGAGTTATACAACAACTGTAAATGTTCTGATGTATGTAATTTTTTTAACAATGTTTTTTGTTGTCATCAGCCTAAAATCGTTACATGGGCTCAAACTGTACGTTATGAGCACATAGGGATATAGACAATAACCCAAGACAATGGCCTTGGCCGAGCCTTGTTAAAGAAATATTATGAAAAGTACGAGTACGAGTAATAGGTGCTCTATCTAAGAAAACATATTTTTTTACTTTGATTAACAAATTTTTTGTTTTCAGGGACTTTGTTACTGTGATGAACGATCAATTTCAAAGGCTAATAATACAAGTTTCGTATGTGTAACAGAACAAAATTCAGGTACGTTTAAACACATTTTTTAAGACTTGACACACTTTTTGACAGGTGTCCTCATGATGGACATAGGTCTCTTCAAGTGCACGCCTCTAAGTATGGTTCACGGCTACTCTCATCCAGCTTTTGTCAGCGACCTTGCGAAGATAGTCGCTCTAGTCTTTTTACATAAAAACTAAAAAATGTTTCTTTTTTTAGTTAATGGCGTTCTGCTCGTCAACAAAGGCTGCGGTGTGAAGTATAATACCACACAGAACACTTGCCAGTACTCCGGTTATTCGGCAGATTGTATCGTGTGTGAAACGGACCTGTGCAATGCGGCAATGTGTTTACATTTCTCCGCTACGTTAGTCATCGCTGCTGCAGTACTTTCATCAATGCAATTCAATTAATCATGAGCAATTTTTAAACCTCTTTTGTTTTATTGATAGACCTCATTCCTGTAATATTTTCAGTAACTAATAACGCTAATGATGGCTGCCTTATAAACCTGCGTGTTAGCAATTACTCGGCTGATATGTTGTAACTGTTGTAGTATAATCGGTTTCAATGTTGCTCAAAGGTCTTGCGTCTAAGTTGATTAGGTAGCCAGTTCTTTAGTATTCAAGTGTTTCGGGTGCAAAGCGCTCCACATAAGCTTCCACCTTTGGCGTTTATCGTCATTTAGACTTAGAGATCAAAGCCAAACGATTCCCCATTGAAAAATAAGAAAGTTAATTACCTTATTAAAGTAAACGATATAACGAAACACTTTTTGCAATGCGACTTATTCAGACATCAAGACATCTGCATCAAAGCTCCACAATAATAATAACTTTGCAATTGTTGATTGTCAATATACATTACTTTTAATGAAACCTAACTCTGATATAAAAATAAAGATTGTTTTGTACTTATATTGATAATACTCAAGTGGTATAATTTCTAAGTACGTAATCGAAAACGATGATAAACGTACACGTAGAGAAATGGATTAGATGCTTATTATATATAAGACAATATTATACTATAAAAACGGCAGGCACCAAGATGCAATTTCCAAGAAAGTTTTTTTGAAAAGAGTTTGCAACAGTGACGAAAATACCGCCATGACATGTCTTAAAAGGCTTAAAAGGCTTGCTTTGCAAATGTTCAGGTTGTACGTTTCAGGAAACAGATCCGCAGGAAGGGAGTTCCACTCCTTAGCTGTCCGCATCAAAAATGATAACGCAAAGCGCTTTGTGCGTATAGTTATGTTGACAGCATAAGGGTGTGATCTCAGTCCGCGTCTAGTTCCCCGAAGATGAAAAGGAGAAGGTGGTATCAGTTTGTGTAATTCCATCGCACACTCCCCGAAGTGTATCCGATAAAATGCCGAAAGGTTGGCAACCTTGCGTCGATGTTCAAGACTCTGCAGCTTGGATTCGTCAAGTTTAGAGTCGCCAATGACCCTCTTAGCGCGCTTCTCAATAGAGTCTAAGGCGTCTAGCTGATACTAGGCAGTTCCATCCCAAAGGTGGCAGCAGTATTTCATACAGGATCGAACTTGTGCTTGGTAAAGCTAATGCAGAGATTGTCATATCTAGCAGGCTAAGATGATTAGATATCGGCATCGATACACCACGGAAAGTCGGAGTCAGTTGGAAGGGAATAAACACGCCTGTGTTTTGGTGGCGTTGAAGTCGACCAGGTTAGCATCACCTCAGTCGGGGATAGCTTCTAGGGCCGTTTCCAAACGCTCAATCATGGTTTCTCGACAAAACCGAACCTCGTCCCCTTGGCCATTGAATTAGAGAAATATCTGTCCACAACTGTGCTGTCGTCTGCGTACCCCAGAATTAACCCGGGTAACAACATATCGTTTATGTGGAGCAAGTATAGGGTTGCAGACAGAACAGACCCCTGAGGAACTCCGGCAAATCCAATTGCAAAGGTCAAGCGGGATCCCATACGACGGAAGCTTGTTTATAATGCTAGCGTGCCAAGCCCTGTCAAAAGCCTTAGAGATGCCAAGAGACACGGCAAGAGCCTCACCGTGTTTCTCAATAGCCTCACTCCATAGATGCGTGGCATACACAATAAGATCTCCCGTAGACCGCCCTCGGCGAAAGAGGTCATTGTCTTCAAAGTATGCCAGGAGTCGGTTGTTTAGTACACGCTCTATGGTCTTATAGAGTATGGAGGTGACTGATATTGGTCTGTAGTTGGCACGGTCAGCTTTACTACCTTTTTTGGAACAGGTTGTACGTTCTGTTACACGAGAAATGGCAATTAGGTTTTAAAAAAAAAAGAAACTTATTAACTGGAAATAGGATTTATGTAAGAAATAGTATTTTAACATATAGAATTATTTTTGGAGTTCCGACCCGTAACGAGTTCTAAGTTGGACTGCCTCTTCGGCCCCGTGGCATGTGTATATATCAAATATAGAGATGCTGACTCGGCAGGCATCCCGGTACATAGCAAGGGTATAACAGTTCGCAAGCTTCCAAGATTTGGGAACGAGTCCAGTCTCCAGTGAGATACGAAACAGGCGAGTAAGAATAGGAGACAACCAGATTCTGGCTAGCACCTCCCGCCCTGAGTAGACTTACGAAGCGATGGTATAGTGGTATACATAACAGATTTATAAGTGCTACTTGTAAACTGAAAAAATGATTTTGAATTTTAGAATTAGAATTGTTTGACCTTACTACCAGGGAAAAAAACATGTACTCCATTCCATTTATCACCATATATATGTAAAACAAAGTATATAAAACAAAGACGGATTCGCTTGCGAGTATTGAGTTGAAACCATTGTACTTAACGGCAGTAAATACGTAGTCCAACTCAAGTATGTGCGTTAGATAATATAGTAAAAATGTAACTAGGTATTTATTGCTTGTTATAATTATCGATTTCGTGATGCTTTTAACAAATCGAGGGACTATGATAAGATTCGATTATACTATAGAACAACGGGCTTCCCAAATTTTTATTAACTGTGCAAAGTATCTCACAATGGGGCGATAGGCTACTTACTGGTTTGAAAGAGTTAAATCAGCCTTTTTATCCTGCAGCTGTTACAGCCATATTAATTATAATAATTTGCATATAAAAGCCATCGCTACAATTGATAAGTTGGCTTAATCGCCACGTAACCGCTACCAAATGCTTGATGCAATCTAGCATATATATAACATATCTATGTTTAAAACATTTAACTGATGGTACTAAACATGGTTAGTATACAGTGGTCATAAACTACCATCAACGACCATAATATTACAGTATTATTAATACCATATTTTTTGTTTTCTTTTAGTGCCCACGACAGAAACACGGAAATAAATTCATCACTATTGACTCTAACCATATTTTACATCGTGTAGTTTCTAGCTAAAACAAAAGCTCAAAATAATATAGCTCACATTTTTTTAAAGATAAACATAAAACAGATAACATAGATAGCGAGAAACTAACCAACACTGCCTCTGTGGTCTAGTGGCTTAGACCACCGGTTTAGACCCAGAGGTCCCGGTTTCAATTCGCAGCGGGGGATACATGTTTGTGTTCTAGGTTTGGTTAGTGGTAGGGCTTGTTGGTCCGCCTGGCTTGCTCCCACCATCTTATCTAAATATTATGTTGCCATAACATCAATGTTTGTAGCATTGTTGTGTTCCGGCAGCTCATCACTTAACATCAGGTGAGATCAAGGCACTGAGCTACCCGTAATATATATATTTTAACAAAAACTGAGTCTTCTTCAAGACGTAGTTTTGACAAAACAACCCTAAATGTTTTCTGGGCTTGCAAACCATGTACCGTACCTTATTAGATTTTCCAAGACATTCGAATTGATAATCAAAAGAGAGGTGTAGTGATGCTAGGGTTGAATAAGTTAGACTTCTGGTGTGAACTTAATCCAAGTATAAGCGTTTTATCTTTCTGGACGGCAGGATTTAATGAATGTGAGTCTAAATAAGAATTGAAAAAACATTACAATACTTTCGTATCTTTCAACCGCAATAATCGGGACACAGTAACGCAAAAGCTCAAGTACAGTTAGTAGCAGAAGGTTTGAGACTTAGGTATAAACAAATATAAACAAAGATGATGACGGTGAAGCGCACTAGAAAGGAAACTATCAGGAGTTACACTAAGACACCAGTAAACCAACATATGTGTTTCCTGACACATGACATGGGTCTATTCAAGGTCAGTCGAATCGCATATGCAAAATGACAATCGCTAATACCTTCGAAAGGTATTTGCGATTGTGAATCGTGATAGTGGTTGAAATTAGACAATAAGCCGAGACGATAAATCGAGACGAGTGGCGGCAGCTGAAGGGAGCTTACTCCAGCGTGTTGTCTGAAAATGGCTAACAGAGAGAGTAATAAATGATGACGGTGTACCCCAAAAACAAGGAAAACTAAATTGCTATTTACAACTTAGTGAAGATCTAATTAGATCAATTTGTAAAACGTTTAGCTGTTAGTCATGACAAGTGTGATATCTCTGATATCAGGGGAACTACATGGAATTAACCGATATATAATCTTAAGGCACTTGGTGATCCATTAGTCACAGAAGTGTTTGCATTGCACCTATGCTACAAATCTCGTTAGGTTGTACAATACACTGTATGTTGAAAACCTTTAGGTTCATAATGTCTAAATCCCAGAATGTCCAGAGGATGCAAAACGTCCATATCCCAGTATGTCGAATAGGAATGTTGACACTCAAAACTTACTTTAAATTACACGACTTGTCAAATGGAACTAGAAGCCATCGTCACTAGCTCATTTTGTCCCCAATGCTGGGGCACGACCCTTCCCTACGGATTGAAAAACCACAGGGAAAATGGCCCATAAACCACCACGCGGGTCGAATGTGGAATGAATGAATGAATGAATGAAGAATGATGGTCGAATGATGAATGGTCGAATGTGTTAGCGACTGCTTAAGCAGACTGGACCAACGGCTTATCAGCTTGACAGCACGGAGGAGCTCAAGATGAAACATTTCTGTTCACCCATCCGATGACCGGCCTTTGCGTAAGTTTCTTAACTCTAGCAATCGCAGACCACTGCGCCATAGAGCTCCTCAAGATCTTTCACAGTTCAGGGAACCGCTTAGATATAAGTATTTGCGCAATGTCTATGAAAAACTTACTCATTAACTTCATCAAATCAGTTTCTCTTTAAATTGTTTGCAAAACCAAATCAAGGTGTTTGCGAGACTAATGATTAATCTAACATTATTTTTAGCATTTATATTGATTAGGCCGTTGTTACCGTCACTATCTAATCAGCACGTTTAACAACTAGACGTGTGGTAAGCCGGCGATACACATTGTCTAGATACTCGTATATTCATTTATTCACCCGGCTTGAGGAACTCTTGAACCTTGAACGCCACCAAAAAGGTCTGATGACGCTGTAAAGACAGCAAAGCTATAAACAAATTCTCTCCAAAGAAAAAAACATAACCGCTATTATGTTGTAATACGAAGTTAAAACAGATAGAGACATGTGTCCACGCCACTTAGACGCTATTTACATAGCGCCTAAGCTTTCCAACACCTGTCATAGATTAAGTAATTTTCTGATAGTCGTAGTATTTGACAGACTTGCCACTATCTGTGCGTTTAGTGGTATTAACATTAAAATGAAATGGTATGGATCTACTCGCCTTCATTTTACATATTGTTACTTTATCTGGATCTTTCGATCCCTTTGCAGGGTCCGTGATCACAGGAAGGCTGAGGTGTTTGTTTGTCGTCTAATATCTAATCGGTAAGGTGTCACCATTTTTTAATCGGGTGCGTTCCGCGTTCACTCAAATTGAGCTTTCAGTATCGATTGGTTTTGCTGGTTGATGGGCCCATCCGATCCGAACCCCTCGGAGAATGTAGTAGGGCACGGGGACGCGCACTAGTGCGCGATGCCGTTCCCTCTAGAAAACCTCCGAAGGTGATTCGTTTCACACGGCTTTACGTTTACGTTCTTTGCCGCCCCTAAAAAAAGCCCGGTGAAGCTGAAAATGCCGTTTGACAAATCAGCAATCTCTCTCCAAAAAAAAAATGGTTGATGGGGCTGGGGATTTGTAATTGTTTTGCCTCTGCTCACACATTATAATTGCTCGCATATTATGCTACGCACCATCGGAAACAATTTTGTTAAATTATCCTAGTCCTGTAGAAGGGATACCTTTGCCTAATTATCTTTGGTTTTACTTTTTGTTTTTTACTTTTACTTTTAAACCACAGACTGGCATTGCAATCTTTTAGGCTGACGATTCTTATCAACTAGTAAAATAATTTCGAAACGTATGAGAGCATTGAAACAGAGAGCTAAAGTGATTACGACCTTATCGCTGTTCCAGGATTAAGCACTGCACTAACCACCAGATTAGTTATTGACCGTGAAATTGCACAAATATATGTTTACAATATATTTATTTTTATATACACCCTTAGATGCTAACTGTGCCCAGAACTCCGTACTTCGACTAGTAAAATTTTATATGCCTATTTCGTTCTAGATTTTTTTTTGGAAAGACACAGTGTTTAACCAATTAATAAAAAGCGGCAGAGACTCCTTATATATTTCTCCTGAGTTCTTTGTTTTTCGCTTTAATTGAACCAGACCTTTAATTAGAGATTCTTCGAATTAACTTAGGCATCTCTTCCCACTCTGACCAGTTGTTATCGCCCAGATCTGAAACAAATCCCATTATTGTTGTTTCTTGTCGATGAACAACTTTATAATACTCGATCTACCCCCACCCGGAGGATGAGCTCGATGGCGCATTGGTTAACGCACCCGCTCTGGGATTGCTAAGGTTAAGTAACTATCACAAAGGCCGGTCATCGGATTGGTGATCAAAAACGTATCATCTCGAGCTCCTCCGTGCTTTGGAAGGCACAGGCACAGGCACGTAATGTAGATGGTCTCGTCTGCATTAGCATCTGCACTGAACTCGCGTGGTGGTTTATGGCCTATCTCCCCTTTAGTTCTCTTTAGGGAAGGCTCGTGACCCAGCAGTGGGAACATAAAATGAGCTGGTGATGAACCGCCCCCTATGGGCTAGTGATCAGTCCACTAGTTCCAGATACTGAGGTTAGGTCACCAGTATGCAGCAGAGTAAATATTGGGTTTGGTGGTTCAGTGGTAGGGCTAGTTCTTAGTCCGGCTGTCTCGGTAGCTGCACTAGGTGAAATCTGGATGAAGGTAAAGCTCTGCAGTAGGCGAACGTTGGCTGATAATGATGATGATTATTCTCCACTTTGACCAAGCTACTCTGGGAAAGGAGGATGGGTGAACCCCACTTAACTCAGTCGACCTCATTTTCCCGTACAACGTTTTCGCGTAACGGGTACTCATGTACCCGTTAAGCGGTTTCTCAGATTCTGAAACAAAGGGTCTATGTTTACTTTATGAGTAAGGAAGGGTACAAATCACTTTTTATTTTTTTATTTTTGAGAGAGATTGCTGATTGCCGCTGCGGCATTTTCAGCTTCACCGGGCTTTTTGGGGCGGCGAGGAACGTAAAAGGTCCCTCAAGGCGTGTGAAACGAATCACCTTCAGAGGTTATCTAGAGGGAACGGCATCGCGCACAAGTGCGCGTCCCCGTGCCCTACTAGATTCTTCGAAGAGTTCGGATCGGATCGGAGGTACAAATCACGCTCGTGGTTGTCAACACTTGAGAGGTTTCATTCGCCTTTACCATACCTGTACACCATCAAATATGTTTCAACTGACAATCAACTTACATATAGTAGTTATCTTCACTGTTCACGTTCTAATATGTTTTATTTTTATAACATATAAATTAAGGATATCTTCTACGTCATGATATCGAAAGCATATCATGATAACGTTTCAAAATACCTGGAAAGTAAAAGTGAATTAATGTCTGCCAAAAACAAAGATAAGGGATCTTGTGCAATTTTTCTATTTCGCTATATCGCATCGTGATTACGTTGAACATCAGTCGACCTGGACGAGGCAGGCACAAGAATTACGCCAACATTATGCCGTTTTTTACTAGGTAAAGTGTTGTCTTACGCATACACCGCGGAGCAAGGTGGCGATGGCCCCGGGTTATGTTGGACTCACCTTCCTTTCCCTCATCTTCCAACGAAAAGATTTACGGAGGGAGGTTCAGTCTACATACTATTAAACCGAGGATCATCCCTTCTCTGCCTCAGGGGTGGCTCGAGACCACGAACGGTAAGCATCGAGTTTTCTCCCCCACCTTCCCCTCCAACGGTCCACTAGAGAAGAGACAGATGTTCACAGACTCCCGTGTGGCTGTGAACATAATTAAGGGTGCCTTACCCTTTCGCCGGTGCCTTACTGGCCTTTTGTTTCGTAAATAGAACAGCACCTTGTAAAGTGTCTAGGCTGCATCAACGATTCATCATCATCATCATCATTATCATCATCATCATCATCATCTGGGATCATCTGGGTGGATCATCACTGGATCATCATTCAAGGTGCCATACTCTCCAGGCATTCCCTATTAAAAGATAAAATGGGACTTCACCGCGCGTTGGCAAGGCATCCCGGTTGAGTGTGTTCGTACGGATCCGAGGTATGCAGCATCCCTCCATTAAAGCGTTAAATCCCTCTGACCCAGCTGGCTATTGCCCAGAGAAAGGGTCTGGCCGTAATAAACTTACGCGGTTTGATGTTCGTAAAAGATTTCCTCCATCAAAAACTAAAAGATGCTATCTACGAAAGATAAAAAGAATAAGCAAAAAAGTTTAGAGTATGTTTTGAACCAATGCTTTTTCAATTGTTCCGTGTTCTTGTGACATCGTCCATCTCATAAGTACACTATCTATGAGTAACAAACAAAACATTTCGTCACGATTCACGTATTTAATTATCCTTCGCGGCCTGCCCCATTTATCAACGATAATGCGCTCATATAAAATTACTATCAAAATATCTATACCATCATTTGCTTGAACGGTGGCGTGATGAGCTCCACACATCAATAAGGAACAGTGCAAAAAGTTACGTCAAATATGATCAGTGCAAAGTTACTGTATTGTGTGTACTGCCTTTTGGTATTTCTTAGTCTGCCTGGACATAGTAAGTGAAAGTAAAATTTAATAATTTAAATCCACTGATATTATTGATAACTAGGCAGCTTCAGTTATATTTATAAACTATTATTATAGGAAGTGTATGTTTGTGATTTCGATATTATTTACGGAAACTGTATATTAAATTTAACATACAAGATGAAGTGCACTAACCATATAGCAGTGAATAAATCTTAGGGAGATAAAAATAGATTTTTATAAAGTGTGGTCAAATATATTATATAACATACTGAATACGAAGATTTCTTGAAGGCTTAATAAATTGTTAAAAATTATAAACTTACAGCATTTTTTACCATTTTTTATTAGTTCTCTTAACTTTGAAGCTAAAATCAGTTCTATTAAATTCTTTTTAAAAATATTAAAAAATAAAATAGTAGTAAAAATTAAACGATTTCGCAATAGCAATTGCAAATTGCAGACCCTGAAAAGGGTACAGCAATTATATTATATTATATTATATGTTGGCCTTTTTAAAACAGTGTTGGGTGAGGAAGCAGTCTATGATTCCTTGCTTAACTTTAAGTTCTTTATCATGTATAAATTCTGGAAACTATAATAACCCTGAACCGGATGACTGAGAGCACCTGACACGGTATGTCAGAAGGGGTCAGGTTTAAATCCTGCTCGTGGAAATTTTTTCAACATTATAATGAACACTTTATCACATTTTTCATAACCTTACTCCCCTGGTAACATTAAATAATTTGAAAGAACCTGACCCGGCATGTTATGGGGTGCGGGCTCGAATCCCGCTCGTGGCATTTTTTCAACATTTTGTCTTTTTTTCAAATTTTAAAGAAGTTTATTTTAAGTGTGGTTACTGGTTATTGTTCATCAATCTGTGGCCGTGTCGTGATGCGTATCTTGCTTGATGGAATTTAAAAGTGGATGTTTACGTAATGACTTTACAAATTTCTAAGATATAGATGCAAGAAAGGAGTATTTTTTTTTTATCTCTTTTAATTTCCAATATCTGTCGGTTCTATGTTGACTAAAATTCGAATTAGCTTCTTTTGCGCTATGAAAATTGTGATTGCATCTGAGCTTCTACCCTCATTACATCATCACCACATAATATGTGGGGTCATAAAACTGAGCTGATGATGATGATGATTTCTATAAAATATTGGACGTTCAGGGTGCCTGGTGCAAGTTTCATTCGTCTTTCGATCACGTTAACGGAAACGAGAATTGGTTTGGCAACATTTTAACTCTCTTCATATTCCACCAAGATAATGGAGTTTTAGAAAGATAAAGCTGAATCAGGAAGCACACGTCACACAAAATCCCAAAACCATTAAACGCCATATGCACTAACCGTAGTGCATAAGAACTGAATGCCCCGCGTGTCGTATGCATGCACCGTCGTGCATAAGACTTCGCTCAGATTGGTTGATTTATTTCACGCAATATTTTTTTTTCCATAGTCAAACAATAAAAAAGTGATTTATCGCAAAATGCCTGACAGGTGAAGCATTTCATTGTTAGGGGTGGCTTGCTCAGCACGGGAACTGGCAACCTTATCTTTATCTGTAGGGACATAACAATACTAGTAACTTTTATATTAAAACAACAGATTATTATAATTAACTAGCTGACGGACTTCTTGGCGGGAAAGTGAAGACATGTCATGTATGTGGTTTTCTTTTATTTTCTCAAATTTGTGTTATGTCGAATATTAATGTGAAATAATGGTGGATTAGTAACCGTTAAGTGTTCGTGAGTGTGTATGAGTGTTGGCAAATGAAACAAAACAGCGCAACGTCACTTTTCAAATTATTTCAAGAAGTCTGCGTGAGAACTTAGTAAAGCCCCACATCGTTACTGAGATACTCGAGGGGTTGGGGGTATATCATTTCTCACTTCCCATTTCTATTATCATTCATCATCATCATATAAGAAGGAAATATTGTTTATTTATGTATTACTTGTAAGAAAAATTACTTTTTCATTGGCTAAATGCATGTAAAAAAGCCATAAAAAAAACTAGCTGACTGGCGGACTTCGTACCGCTTTGACAGTTTCCATGACAACAAAGCAAACAATTCGTCCGCTTAAGAACACCCGTATCAAATGATGGAACCCCATAGCAGCGCCACCTACCGGGTCCAATTGTAAATCGAAACCATTCTCAAATCCACTTGAACAAACACAAAAAAATCATCCAAATCGGTTCAGCCGTTTAGAACGAGTTCAGTGACATACACACGTACAGAAGATTTATATATACACAGTCAGGTCATAAATTCTGTCACATGTTTAATATAAAATAATTGAGACAAGTTTATACATTATGTAACCATTTATATACCAAAATTAACTTAACAAAACATAGATTCTTATGACAATAAAGTTTATTCAAAATGACCTCCGTGATTTTGAATACAGGCCTTCAATCTGCGCGGCCAGTCGTCTATCGCAGCACGAACGAGGTCCATGTCAATATCGGCGGCTGCCTTAATCAAGGATGTCTTGAGTGACTCCAAATTGGGATGAGGCTTTGAGCACGCCTTTTCCTCCAAGTGTTGCCATATCTTGTAATCTAACGGACTCAAATCTGGACTGGAGGAGGGCCAGTCTTCGTGCCGGATGAAGTCGATTTCACGCGCCGCCAGCCAGTCTTGTGTGCTCTTCGCTCTATGAGCTGGCGCCGAATCTTGTTGGAATACCCATTGCCTGTTATTGAACATGGTATGAGAAACAGGTTCCACAAGGTTCGTCAGTACTGTATTTTGATACACAACTGCATTCGTTTTTACACCTTTCTCACAAAAATGTTCCTCTGTTAAGCCCCAATAAGAAACTCCCAACCATACTATGAGCGAGAATGGAAAATGACCTCGTTGGACACGCGGAATACGGTTGCTCGCTTCTTCACTACTGTGTGCATACACCTTATCATTTTGTTTGTTGTAGCTCTCTTCTACGGTAAAAATATTTTCATCTGAAAAAAGAATTTCCCGATATTTTTTTCCCGCGTACCGCTTCAACAAAGCGCGGCATCTCTTCAGTCTCAGGTCCATTAGACGAGCATTCAAACGATGTCCTGTTTTTCTTCGATATGCCCGAAGCCCTAAGTCTTCATTTAACACCCTTTTCACCGTGGTTCTGCTTAACCCCATCTGAAGGGCCAACAGTTTCTGCTTACGTTTGGGATTTCTTTGAATTCGCGCCTTCACAGCTTTTATCACTGCTGGAGTCCTAACAGACCGAGGGCGACCACTTCTTGACCTGTCATCTACACTAGAGTCTTCATTGTATCGTTTGATGGTACGATAGACGAATCTTTTGGTTAAATTCAAATTTTTCAGTATGTCAAAAACTTGAATTGGCGCGTAACCGCAACGATGCAACGCAATAACTGCAACACGGTCTTCTTTAAGCGTCCACTCCATATTTAAAAATGAGTAAAATTCTAAAAAGTATACATTTTTATTTTCATGAACAATTCGAAATTCGAATTCAATAAAATTTTTTGTGGCCAGCATTCTAAAAGAAAAGTTTTTACTGTGTGACAATACTTATGACCTGACTGTGTATATATAGATAAGATAGTGGTAGTTAACCAACCCATGGGCACTGTTATGCACCCCTTTGGGTCTAAAGAGTGACCACAAGGCCAAAGTAAGGTTTTTTAATATTTTATGAGTAAGCACAATGCCTAAATTGATGTTAAGTGATGTTAAGGCCAGTAGTGTAAACGCACTTTACCCGGAATGCTCAACTACCGAGGCACTGGCTATCTTATAGCTAGCTGCCAGACCGCAACTAAGCTTCAAACATTATTGTTATGGCGACATATTTAGATAAGATGGTGGTAGCTAGCCAAGTGAACAAAGAATTCTACCACCAACCAAACCAGGTACACAGACATATTGTACCCCCCGCTGGGAATCGAACCGACCTTTGGATCTGAGACCGGTGGACCTTTATACCACTAGTAAAAAAAAAAAAAAAAATATTATTCATGAAAATAAAAGAGTTATCGTAATTTAAATTGCTCAAATTACCCCAAAATTATGCTAATTTTATAAATAAAACCACACTTTCCATCAATGGCGGCGGCGCCAAAGGTCCTATCTACCGAAGTGCCGACAAAAGTATTGCCATGTAAGTTTTGTAATTTAACAAATTTTTTATCGGGGTAATTTTTTTTCACTTATTATTTTAATATAATTACGTAAATAGAACTGAATCTCAATACCTAATAACACCTTAACGGATCGGACAGGGTTTTTGTTACATATTGTATAAACACAAAATTTCATCCAATTCGGTCCAGCCGCTGTTAAAAGAAGTTAAATGACAAACACAAGAACAGAAGAATTAGATAAAGATAAATATAAAGATAGATGATAATACTTTTAAACTTTTTAAATTTTAATACCATCTTTACTTTGTTTTGCAGCGCAAGCCTTGCAATGCTATGTATGCAACGATTGTCAGACAGTGTCAGACGAACAAATTCAGACATGCATGCCTAGAACAACGACAGCAGCTCCACCACCAACTGAATCAGAACCACCCTCAGAACCCACTGAACCACCATCAGAGACACCACCAACAGTAACACCACCAACAGTAACTCCACCAACAGTAACACCACCAACAGTAACACCACCAACAATAACACCACCAACAGAAACGCCACCAACAGTAACACAAACAACAATAACGCCACCAACAGAAACACCACCAACAGAAACACCACCAACAGAAACACCACCAACAGAAACGCCAACAACTGATACTCCAGATTCAACTGCAACTTCAACAACTGATACATCAATTGTCACAACCCCAACCATAACTCCACCCACTGCACCACCCACAGCTCCACCAACAACTCCACAAACTGCTCCACCAACAGCTCCACCAACGGCGCCACCAACAGCTCCACCAACAGCTCCACCTACTGCACCACCAACAGCTCCACCTACTGCTCCACCTACTGCTCCACCCACCACACCACCCACAGCTCCACCAACAGCTCCACCTACTGCTCCACCTACTGCTCCACCCACTGCACCACCCACAGCTCCACCAACGGCGCCACCAACAGCTCCACCAACAGCTCCACCTACTGCTCCACCTACTGCTCCACCCACTGCACCACCCACAGCTCTACCAACGGCGCCACCAACAGCTCCACCAACGGCGCCACCAACAGCTCCACCAACAGCTCCACCTACTGCTCCACCTACTGCTCCACCCACTGCACCACCCACAGCTCCACCAACAGCTCCGCCAACTGCTCCACCTACTGCACCACCAACAGCTCCACCAACGGCGCCACCAACAGCTCTACCAACAGCTCCACCTACTGCTCCACCTACTGCACCACCCACAGCTCCACCAACGGCGCCACCAACAGCTCCACCAACAGCTCCACCTACTGCTCCACCTACTGCTCCACCCACTGCACCACCCACAGCTCCACCAACAGCTCCGCCAACTGCTCCACCTACTGCACCACCAACAGCTCCACCAACGGCGCCACCAACAGCTCTACCAACAGATCCACCTACTGCTCCACCTACTGCACCACCCACAGCTCCACCAACGGCGCCACCAACAGCTCCACCAACAGCTCCACCTACTGCTCCACCCACTGCACCACCTACAGCTCCACCAACAACTCCGCCAACAGCTCCACCTACTGCACCACCAACAGCTCCACCAACAGCTCCACCAACAGCTCCACCTACTGCTCCACCTACTGCTCCACCCACCGCACCACCCACAGCTCCACCAACGGCGCCACCCACTGCACCACCCACAGCTCCACCAACGGCGCCACCAACAGCTCCACCAACAGCTCCACCAACAGCTCCACCTACTGCCCCACCTACTGCTCCACCTACTGCTCCACCTACTGCTCTACCCACTGCACCACCCACTGCACCACCCACAGCTCCACCAACGGCGCCACCAACAGCTCCACCAACAGCTCCACCTACTGCCCCACCTACTGCTCCACCTACTGCTCCACCTACTGCTCCACCCACTGCACCACCCACAGCTCCACCAACAGCTCCGCCAACTGCTCCACCTACTGCACCACTCACTGCACCACCCACAGCTCCACCAACAGCTCCGCCAACTGCTCCACCCACAACCCCAGAAGATTTCTATGACGTACAGGTAAACCTTTGTTAAAGTTTAAACTATTGACATTGACTACAATTTTATATGGTGTTTAAAATCCTAAATAATGTAAGGTTGGTTAATGTTTCATTGTTTTAGTTCCTTAGTTTCTGCGCAGGCTAGCCTCGATACCTACTCTAGTATAGTGTTTTTCTGATACCATCACCCAAATCTGAAGATTATGAAGGGAAAAGTAAAATTATTAATAACGCAATTGGTTAAAAAAAAATGTTTTCAGGTGTTCAACTTTCTGTTCCAGATGGTAGATAACAAAAACACTCAGCACAACCCGTACTACGGTTTCTTACCCGTGAGGGGGAAACGCGACGTTAGAGATGATGATGTTAATGATGATGACGGCACAGCGAACTTGCGATGTGTTGTGACTCACTATGAAAAAGGTACATCAAACGTAAAAGTGTGTTGCTTGTATTTCGCCTTCTGCTGAAGTTTAATTAAGGAATAACGTCTCACTTCTTCTTGTTCAACTTTAGAGCCAAGCTCCATTCATCTCTATCCTATGTTAATTCTATTAACGTTCGCATATCACACTACACTGAAAAAAATAGGTAAATTCCAAGAAACGTAACAATCCGGCTTTCCTACAGAGGCAATAAAACACAGCAGTTTTAGCCCAATGCGGTTGGAAGTTTAAAAAAATTACTCATATTACTCAACAGCTCATAGTACTTAAAAAAGAGACAAAATTGTCGAATTAGATTTTACGAAACGCTTCAGTCAAAGGTCACCCGAAATCCCAAGAAATTCCAGTAGTAATTTGCGACTGCATACATTTCAATTCTTTTCTTACAGAAAACGGTGAAGTGCATGTAGTACGTGGTTGTTCAGAAGCATCCGAGGAACCAGAGGAACGTTGTCGAGAAGCAATAGGAAACTTCACCGGTGACCTGCAGAAATGCAAACTTTGCGAGGGTGATTTTTGCAACTCTTCGACCAAAGCTTCCTTTGGCGTCATTGTTCTGGTTATCAGTGCGCTAGTCAACATTCTGTAAGCACTGTTAAGCTTTTACAAATTGAATTAAAATTGTTACGATAACCCTTAAATTTATTGAAGCTATCAAGTAGGTATGATCTTGCATTGATTGAGTTTCTTCATACTTGCCTCAAATATGCACTTCAAGAAGCATACTGACAAACGACCTTTAACTTTGGTTTGTACACAAAGATAATATTCTCATCTGTCCGGAAAGGTCTGCAAATGTCTTTAGTAATACACAATAGAATGGAAAATATTGACAGGAATTTTATCGCTGTAAGGGATAGCACAAATCGCACAATACACTTATTGCAAAACCTGGAGTGAGTCCTCAAAGATTTTGAAATTACAAAAGATATTTTAACGCGTTAGTGACCGGATTAGTTTCAATATCATCCACAGCGAAATGTTACTGTAATGTAATCTCTTCACAATACTGGGCAGTATTAGATTCGTGATAGTTGGTATACATTATGTGATAACTATTTCAAGCTGCTTTTTACGACTTTTATGTAGAAAGATCCAATTAAAAACTTTTTAGATGTCTAAATAATTTATTATGTAAAGGCATAGTATTTAATTTTCTGTAACACATGCCTGCGAATTTAAATTAAATGTAAATCAATTCAATCAGTAAATTTTTTTTTTGCAGCTTCGCTATATGGTTACAATCAAACAATTTGAACTGTTTATGTCCGTCCTAAATTAATTTATTAATAAGTATTTATAGATAAGGATAAAATAAGCGAATGTATTTAGTTTCCACTATATTGAATAAAAAAAATTAAATAATGTTTTTTTGTTTATTTTTTCTTATCGTGCATTGATTAAGATGGATTGCATATTAAAGAATATAGTTAATATCTACCAATTATTTAAAAAAAAATTAATAGAAACTTTTAATATCAGTCGTCTGTTATACTCAAAAGCTCGTTTCTTAATATTCGTCTACCCGCAGTAAGTAGAAAAAGATTCTTCGTAGGTATATGCACTGCTGAGCTATACACTAATATGCCTCCTAAAGGCAGAGCTTTATTCATAAAAAACAATAAAAAATAAAAATAACAATAATAATAAAGAATTGAATTCCTCCTAAATAGAAGAACCTTTTAAGAATTTCAAAACGATCACATTATAAAAGACATTTACTTAATCTACAAAAGAATACCGAAGTGTGAACGTCTACTTCATTAATCAATACTGATAATTACTTTTTTGTGGCCTACATAGATATGTTTGTACTCACCTATAAACTTTGGAAATAATAATATACCTACCTAATACCTACTGTAACTAATAAGGATTGTTCAAATGATTTTATTTGTTTTTTGATAAACTTACTTGGTTGTTTGCACAGTGGCACGCGCCTTTTTTTTTTATCAAAGGTATCTGCATAATACCAGCGCCGCCGCGCCGTGACAACACGCGTTGTCACTGCTCAAACTGAGCAGAGGCCTATTGGTGTAACTACAAAAGTTGGTGTATATTTCTTTTTTAGTTTTATTTTTAGTTTAATTTCATTGTTCATAAAAACACAATGTTGAAAAAATTTCCACGAGTAGGATTTAAACCTGCACCCTTCTGACATACCGGGTCAGGTGCTCTTCCAATTGAGCTATCGTGGTTCTAACCAGCCCGCCGAAATTATTCAACACTATTTACTTTTTACTTTGAAAGCCAAAAGCACTCATTCAATGTCAACAACTACCGTCATTAACACCCGATCATAATATTTTTACAAATACTAAAGATCAGTTAAGAAGTATCTCTTCCAATTGAGCTATCGTGGTTCTAACCAACCCGCACCTGAGAGCACCTGACCCGGTATGTCAGAAGGGTGCAGGTTCAAATCCTGCTCGTGGAAATTTTTTCAACATTGTGTTTTTGTAATTTGTTTCGCAACAAAATTTGCGTTAAAATTATATAAACAAAACAAAATCATTTAATTGTTTATATTTAATTTTCTTTTTTGTATGTACCGGTACCCAATAAAAGTTTTTCTATTCTATTTCTATTCTATTCTAAGTACAAGTACTGGGTGCCTAGTGTGAGTTTTGTTTACTATCCGATTCATTCGATTACGTTTACGATAACGAAAATTAGTATGGCATTGAAGCAGCGCCTCCTGGCGACATACGAGAAGAGCTAAAATTTTTGCCATACAAATTCTTGTTTTCGTTAACGTGATCGAATTGCGAATGAAACTCGCACTTGGCACCCTGCTCTCCGGAATCACCGTTTCACTGTCTCAAATATTCCATCACCCACAAAGAACCGATCCGATCCGAACCCTTCGGAGAATCTAGTAGGGCACGGCGACATGCACTAGTGCGTGATGCTGTTCCCTCTAGAAAACCTCCGAAGGGGATTCATTTCACACGGCTTGAGGAACCCTTTAAGTTTCTCGCCACCCCCAAACAAGCCCGGTGAAGCTGAAAATGCCGTTTGAGGCAATCAACAAACTCTCCCCAAAAGAAAACGCACAAAGAAATTTGGTGACTCGGTTCTTTGTCGCACCTCCAAAAGATAGAACAGTCTACCAGCACCAACTCCAGCTCCTTCCTCCAACGAGGCGTGAAGAGGCACCTGGCGGCCGTCAGGGTCAGGGTGACTGATGCTGCGTTGTATACACGCTGCACCAGTTTGTCTTCGCGTCCGGACTCCATTTCCATTCAGGAGTGAAGTTATTTGTTGCGCTGAGTATTTAAAAAAAGGTGTTTTGTCAGTTAAGCTTATTAAATACCTTTTAAATATTAACTCATTATAAAGATATATGAATAAAAATAATGGCTTTTGTAAGTTATACTTATGCAGTTTATTCAAAAAGTTAAAATAGATGAGTTCGCTACTGTAGCGATTTTTGTGGTGCTTTGATTTTTTTCCGCTTTCAGTCTTATTACCCGAATAACAAATGTAACTGATTAATCTAATATTGATCCTGTTATCAATGTACAAAAAACAATGAGCGTATGGTCTACCGGTTGCATGCTTAAATCTCTTTCAGGCATACACTGAGTCGTTGTATTGTCGATAATATTATGTATTTAAACCAGAAGTTGCACGAGAAAATGGCCTGTTGTGTTGGTGCGTCAAAATGAAACCTGCTGTGGTACTTTTTGTGGCAGTCGCCTTCATCCTTCTGAGTTATTCAGTTTCAATTGGTAAATATTTTCAAATACTTACCTACTCGTAGTTTTACGAAGTTTCTTTCACCTCAAGACGCGGGCGTACGTAACAAAATGAATATCTTATCCTGTCACCATACTAGCCACATTGCGCGTTGTAGTAGCATTGTGGTACACACGCCTGTACATCAACCTACCACAAACTGTCAAATTTCTTCAATAGACTTTGAACTTTATGGACTATACTTAAGTATATGGTTAAAAATGTAATAAAGAAATTTGTACTCTGTCTGTACCTACTCTAAATGTTAAAATAATGCAGTTAATATATTTTTTATTTTTTACTATCGCGTTTATATTTTATTTAAATAATTTTAAAATAACTGCTTGAAAAAAGACAAAGTGTTGAAATAATGCCACGAGCAGGATTCGAACCCGCACTCCATGACGGGTTAGGTGCACTACCAACTATGCTATTGTGGCTCAATCAAACTCGCCGAAATTAATAAACACTATCTACTCCTACTCTGTAAGCCAAAGGAACCCAATTCAAATCACTTATTTTGCACCTTGTTACATAGAGACGGGTAACAAAAAAAATCTTAAAGATACTAAGGTGAACAGTGGAGCGTGTGTCACGGGCATCGACATTAGCAAAACCATCGATCGCCATGACGCTGATTTTCAGAGAGAAGGCAAGTTGCCTTCGTAGGTATAGTTGATCCATGCATCAATGGATCAATGGAAACAATAGATTCACATATTGTTATACAAAACACTGCCACTTGGCGGGAGGAATAAGTGTGGGTAAGATAGCAGCCATCTAGAGAGAACTGACTTGGAACTTACCGTCATAAAACAATTGACGGCTGACTTTTCGCAGGCAAACCGCAGCCAGAAGACTTAGAGGACTTGCAAGACGGAGACGAAGATGTAAGGCGTGGTTTCCCTGGCAACTCCGCCTCCGCTCAAGTGGTGGCTGGGGCCAACCTGTACCGACCTGGCCCGCCCCCCAGACCTGCATTTGGCCCACCCCTGGGACCTAACCAATTAACACCAGCAATCCAACCTTCACAGAACGAATGCTATGCTTGCACAGATTGCCCTCAAATTTTATCTAACAGTTCTTCTAAGCAATGTGGTTTCACTATGCCAAGATGTATTGTTTACTCGGAAAAATATAATTGTAAGTAACTTTTAAAGTATGCATTTCGACAGATAAGATAAATAGATATATAATACTTTAAATCAACACCATAGAATTAACGAATAATAAAAAAATGCATTTAAAATAAAAGTTACAATTTGGCGGTCTTATCGCTATAGAGCGATTTCTTTCAGACAACCACTCGGATGGAGAGAGCTAAAAAACTGTGAAGCCTTTAATGTAGTTCCAAAATGTATATATTAGCAAATTCTTAATTTATACTCTAATTGCTCAGGATCTGATTAAGGTGTTTGATTTAATTTATTTTTTATTTTCGTTTGTTGTTTTGTTAAATTGTTATACTCAACGCAAAGACTCGTGACATACGGTGCCATAAATCACTTTTGTAACAGAGTTGCGCAAGCGCAAATTTACAAGATTGTCGATAAAAAGCATTGTTTGTAAGTTATCGGCAAATACACATATATACAAATCACCTCATTATAGTATTGATCATAACTAATAGTTAAGTTATTATACTATGACAAATTTACACATTATGTATTGAAGGTAGTTAGCAATAATTAAACTGTTGGTTACCCTCTAGGTGAGCGTTTAAATGTTTTGTATAAAAGACAAAGTCAAATAAACGTCACAGTCACAGTCAAAGCCAGACCTCGGTAGCCAAGTGGTTAAGGCAGCCGCCCGGAATGCGGAAGGTGCGTGGTTCGATTCCCGCCTGAGGTTGTCGTCTTTTTTCAGTGTTTAAATTTTACTTGAAAGCCAGACCTCGGTAGCCAAGTGGTTAAGGCAGCCGCCCGGAATGCGGAAGGTGCGTGGTTCGATTCCCGCCTGAGGTTGTCGTCTTTTTTCAGTGTTTAAATTTTACTTAAGTATATTTAAGCGTTAATAAAACGCTAAAATATATAAAAAACACTTATCTATAACGCAGCTTCATCTTAACCGAATGTTCAAATATTTGTAAAAATATTTCTTTCGGATCTCAGAGGTGGAAACTTCTAAGATTGATAAAGCAATGTTGACTAAAAAACATAAGCATCAAGCACTGAAAAATTTCGACGGGTGAAAGCCAGACCTCGGTAGCCAAGTGGTTAAGGCAGCCGCCCGGAATGCGGAAGGTGCGTGGTTCGATTCCCGCCTGAGGTTGTCGTCTTTTTTCAGTGTTTAAATTTTACTTAAGTTTATTTCGAGATAGAGGCGTTTATTAAAAATAATATAACCAGTGTTCAGGGGAATATTCAACTACAAAGTCGTGTTAAAAAACATAAAAAACAAAAACAAACAAATATATAAAAAAAATTGGTTGCCTGTAAAGTCGATATACGGGCGAAAGTTTTACGTGACAACGACTTTGAGTGGTAAAATAATTTTAATGTGAATATTCATTCGTATAGTAGGAAGAAGGATGAAATAATAGTAACAAATTAAAACATTTATTTATACAAAGAATTATATTTAAAACATTAATTTATACAAAGAATCTCGCACTGAATTTCATATTAACAAAATTTTATTTTTACCTTTACACATACATACGTATTTACCTTTCACTTTTTATGTCTGTCTCTCTCGCTCTTAGGCGGGCTAACCATGCCCGAGTGGAAGGGACGCGTGCCTCTCACTCGCTCTCATTGTGAGCGCATAACGTGAGCGGAGCGTAACGCAGTTTCTTGAAGTGTCACCCGGCAAACCAATTTATAAGACGTTGTCACGTCAAAATGATTAAATATCTTAACGGAGTTAAAAGAAGATCCTGCCAAGTTAAAAGAACTCGACTTCAACAAGCCTCGCGATCTAATTGCAATGATTTGATGTGATGACTGTGACTTAAAACTTATTGTTATCGATAAACATAGTATACAAACAACGCGCATCACTACGTCTTTGTGACGTCAGCCATAAACAGTGTAAGTGCGAAAGAGCACATGATGTGCGCTGTCTAATTCGAACGTTTTATTGCACCGTCTGCCACGAGTCTTTGCGTTGGCTTTAAGACAAATTGTTAAATGAGTTTTATTTTTGTCACATATTCATAGAGAAATATAGAGTATGTCCTTTTCATTACGTATCAGATTCGCCGGTAGTAAATTGGCTGTTAGTTCATTCTTTCATTAGCTGTTATTTCTTTTCCGGGACTTAAAGCTTCGTATTGTTTTTGTCTAATGCTATATTTCGCAGTATGTTTTTCGTAATGCTTGAACGCAAAGCATAAAAGCTTGCATAGTGGTATACACACACCACTTAAATATATAAATAAATATTATAAAATAAATAAATTAATATATTTTTAATATTTAATGTAGAGTTACAAAGCACGTAGAATGTTCTGTTTCACTAGACTTTAAATAAATAGGTTAATTAGGAGGTACATGTACCGAGGATTAATCCTGGGAAACAGTTTATTAGGAGAATTACAAAAATAGGTGTTTATAGATCATTTAGTAGTCATAAAGTAAAGTAATGTACGACTAAGTTACAAAACAAATTAATTTCGTCGGTGTCTATTGGTCGGTTCTAGTTCAACAGCAGAGCAAAAAGCTACCACGATCATCAACCTATAAAACTACCTAATCACTTTTAAAATTTCGCGTTCCATAGTTACCAATGTATTTACACGGGGATTAACGCAAACTGTTTCAGATTTACAGCAACCCATTTACATTCGTGGTTGTGTCAACGAGCGAGGTACATGTGATGACGTCAGGAGAGCACACGCAGGCCACCAAAACGTCGTGAAGTTGCTATCCTGTGACGAATGCGTCGGCCACAAGTGCAATACGAACGGAGTGACAAGATCTCTGCCAGACCTCGCCACAGCTGTATTCTTCTTAATAGTAACTCCAGTTGTCACAAAATGTGTCTTGGCATGAGCATGAGCAGTCCCTGAGAACAAACCGCCCTAGTATAGTCATTGCAATTAAGTTTTTGGTCCTTCGTGAAGGTACAGTTGCGAAGTCTCTACCTCGAATAGTAAATACGATCATTTCAATATTCACCTTGGTAACTGTGCTACTTGTAGTATGTACCTACTATTCATTAATCATACAGAAGTAATTAATACGTCAATAAAAATGTTCTGTTTTAGGATGTATTAAGGGCTAGGGCATATTCCCACTGGTCTAGTAACTGGGTATGTTGCCATTTCGCCACGATCTGGTAATCTACACTCTACTACTCAACACACTACTTGTAATAGTTACTATTTTTTTCACATTAGAGCATGGTAAACTTATTTAGAAACAGAAAATATGCTCGGGGCTACTAAATAAAAGTTGAAATGAAACAACTTTTACAGGTGGTCACAAGGAGACTGACAGTCTCCCTGTGACCACGGACCCTGCAAAGGGTTCGGAACGTCAGGATAAACTATCATCAATTAAAACTAATGTGTAAAATAAACGCGAGTAGATCCGTAATAGTTGTTTCATTTCAATGTGCAGTGTTCGCGTAAACTTTAGAAAACAATATAAACAAAGGTTGTCACAAACGCATTCTGCATTCTTATAATTTATTAATCAGCATATAAACACAACACTATCGTGTCACACGACACACTTGGGATTGTCAAAAGCTTTGCTTGATATATCTTTTTGAAATACTTAGGGCCTGTTTCACGATCTACAAGTAAGTTCCAGTTAGCGTTTACTTGACAGATATTCCATACAAAACTGTCACTTTATCTGCCACATATCTCCTAATCAGACATTGTGAAACAGGCCCTTAGTGTGTTATTGTGTGTAAAATTCTTAGTACGGTTTTTTAAACTGAAAACAATGTTATAAAGATGGAAGCGGAAACAAACTAAAGCGATAAATTTATGTGAAAAAAAGACATTGTAACCCACCTTTATCACTATAAACTTTAACATTACTCAACGGTACATCAAAGTGTTAAACCATCAAAAACTTATACAAATGTAACAATATAGTTAACATTATTTTATTTTATTAATAAGAAGTCTCATTAGTCAGTTGAAATAAAGCGATTCTCCACTACAGCGTTTGTTCTTTTTTTAATAACCTGCATTGTTTGTTTGAGGTTTCCAGACTCGTTTCACGTTTGTAGTCAGTTCAAGCGTACTAGGGGGTTTTCACTGCAAGCCTTTTACCGCAAGGGAAAAAATATATCCAGAGAAGTTTATTTAAGACAACGAAAACCATTTGTAACTCTCTCCTTATCCTTATTTTATATGTCACGTGGTAAGGCCTGAGCCCACAAGTTGGACGTTTGCTGGCTGATGATAATGATCAATGGATATTTCAGAGCAAAAGAACAGATCATGTTATTTTATGTTCCCACTTCCTGGGGCACGAGCCTTCCCTATGGATGGATGGGGAGAACAGTTCATAAACCACCACGCGGGCGCAGAGTAGATTGGTGGTTGTTAACGCCTGCTAATGCAGACGGGACCAACGGCTTTACGTGCCTTCCGAAGCACGGAGTAGCTCAAGATAAAAATTCTTGGTCACTCATTCGATGACCAGCCTTTGCAGAAGTTGCTTAACCTTAGGACTCGCAGACCGGGCGCGTTAACTACTGCGCCATCGAGCTCTTCAAGCATTATCGTACAACAATAATTTTGCTCTTAAATTCAAGTAGGCGTATCATAAATTAAAAAAAAACGATTTAATGTTTTTTATCATAATAATATAACATCACAGGCTATTGCCCGTGATTTCGTATGAATATGCACTCCTATTCCGTATTCTCGAAGGACTTTGAAAGAAAATCCTGTCTAATCTATTGCATAATTAATTATGTACTTACAGCGTTCCAGGTCCAGCATTTTGGGCTGTGCGTTGTTGATCATTCTTGAGTCAGCCAGCCGTCACTTTATAAAGTACAAAGATAGATATATAATCATTTTCAATAAAAGATATAGAAAATTAAATAGGGCATATTTTTGGTTAGGTTAGGTTAGGTTAGGACTTTGAACACAATGATTATTATAATATCACTGCTGACTATACTTACATAAAATGTAATAGGTTATTTAACAAAATAAAGTATATTCATTTACGAGTATATATAAGATTCTTCCTTATGTGACACGTAAATAATTAACAGAGAGTAGGTGGTAGCAGTAGCTCGTCAATTACCAACATTTCAATGTTAAGTGTCATGTGAACATGAATCATGCAGCCTTGATATAAGTACGTACCTTCCACTTCGCGCAAACACAACACGCTTATATTCGTCTTAGGGCTCTTTCAAATAATGCGGGTTCGTCACGGTTTTGCGGCAAACAGCTGCCGTAGGTTTTCATATTAAACACTAGCTGCCAAACATGTGCTGGTAGACTATTCCATCTTTTGGAAGTGCGACAAAGAAACGAGTCACCAAATTTCTTTGTGCGTGATGGAATGTTCGAGACAGTACAGCGGTGACTCCGGAGAGCAGCACGCGTACTCCTATAGAGGAAGGGAGAAGGTATAAATAAGGTATAAGCGGTAATAGAAGACGCTGAGTGACGCTATATCTCTACGCAATTGCAGAGGTTCGAGAGTATTAATGACCTCTACATTGCCAATAATGCGTATAGCGCGCCGCTGCAATCTGTCCAAGGCATCGAGAAGTTACTTTGCTGAACCATCCCAGAGGGGCGAACAATACTCCACGCAATACAGCTCCTGCGTCTTATACAAAAGACATAACTGATCTGGCGTGAAGAATCGCCGCACCCTGTTTAGGACACAGAGTTTAAGTGAGGCTGTTTTATCACGGCTTCGATGTAGTCCCTCTGGTTTAAATCGCAGCGAATCTCCATACTGAGCATGTTAATACTGCTCTGCAGGCCAAGTGATGAGACGGTAAAAACGAGTTAACACGGGGACAACTCCGCTGCACACATTTTTAAGACTATTGCTGGGATGCTATCAGGGCCCAGGGCCATTAGCTTTCCGAACATCGATTGACTGCAGCTCCTCACGTAATCATACTGCATGATTTTAATATCGGGCATTGTGTGGCCACAATGAGGAATTGTAGAAGGCTGTGCATTGCAGTCTTCGATTCGGGAGTTAGCCACAAAGAGTCCGGCCAAGAGATCAGCCTTCTCATGCGGCTTGTGAGCTAAAGACATCTCAGAGGTAGCAGCGAAGGTTGGCAGAAGTTAGATTGCACGGCTTTGGCCATACGCCAGTAGCTACGGCTGACCGTAGGATGCGTCAGTAATTCTTGGCCAACCTGTGCAACGCGCTGGGCATTCGCTCTAATGTAAGCCTTTTTGCAGAACATGGTTGCATTGTAATAGGCTGCTTTTAGTGAGTGGGTCGCAGGATCTCCTTGGGCTGTATCATCAGAGATCCAAGCGCGGTATACCGCCTGCCTGTTAACAACAGCGTTAGCATACTCGCGGTTGAACCATCGGTTACGCCTGCCTTTGCTGATGAGATAGAAGTGCAGAATATAGTATTCCATTCCTAAGACTATCTCATCCATCACCAACTGTAGTCGCACAAGCTGTCGGGTCCTTCCCACTGAAGCAGCGCTGCCCCCAAGGAACGGATGCGAAATATTCCCGCATACCATACCAATCTGCCGACGAGTAGTGCCAAATCTGGAGTTTCGATACCGCTGAAGGCGGTATCGGAGCCAAAGGCACTTTACTGGATACCAAGCAGTGATCCGAAGATCCTAAAAAAGCTCGAACCTCCACACGGTAACCAGCTGGGCAGCTCGTCAGCAGAAGGTCCAACAAAGAAACCGCGTGACCGACTATATCTGTACACCAGTTGAGTCAGGTCGTGCGTGAGAGCGAATGCGTGGGCAGTTCTACCAGCAATGGTCAGTTTTGAAGGGACTCAACCACAAGTCGTGGAGAGCATTGAAGTACCCCAAAAACAGCAATTCCGCCGATGGAAACCGCTCATGCGCTTCATCTGCTACCCGACAAGATGTTGGAACATCTTGTCGGGTAGCAGATCGGGCGGGTTGTCGGGTCGACATGGATGTCGAGTTGTCTCCATGTCGCCATTATGGTATCGGTAGACGCAGACGAGACGTAGACACGGCTATGAGAGCCCAAGTCGACGTGTACTATAAGGAGGGAAAAGGAAGTGTCCTCCAGACAGCACAGACGGGGACAGCAAACATCCTTCCGAACGAATAAGCAAACTCCGGCTTTGAATTTGAAGGATTCTTCAAGCACAAAGCCCGGACAGTGCAGGTAGGTAGTGTCAGCCAGACAGATTATTTACCTCTCCGTCATAAATAACATTGCTGGCCGTGCCGTCTCAAGATGGTGGTGGACGGCATTGAGGTTTGCATGGAGTCCGCGGATGTTAGCGAACTCGACCTCAAACGGCAAGGTTGTGGTGGGGGTGTGCACCGCTGAAGTACCAGTTCTAATGGTATGCTATATGTATGTCATGACGTAAAAAAGGAGGGAGGCGTGAATCGTGGAAATGCTGCTGCGATGCGATTGGTCAAAGTGTGGCATGATTCACCAGGGAACTGCCTACAAAAGAGTTTAAATAACCCGCTGAACGGAAGGGCCCCCGAAACCCCCCGGGAATAGCCGCCGGGACCTCACCTTCCGGTCCCCGAGATTTTACGTGCACACAAATCTAAAAATCTGTTTATTTCTATTCACCGCAATGAATCGTGACCGAAATGAATCTTATGACCTATAGATATAAAGATATAATTGGAGTACAAGAGATATACGGATATAATCACTCCTTAACGTGGGATATAATATATTTTTCGTTAATCTCTCCTGAGTTACACATGTCTACTCTCGTCATCAGACTGAAACGACTCAAAGAGCCTGGTAAGACACGGGAACGAGAATCTCCGGCCACTATTTTATTGTCTTCTAAAATTTTAAAGTTTTTCGAAAAATGAATACAATTTTCCACGAGCTGCTGAATAATTATTTACAATTTTCCACGAGCTGCTAACTAATATTTATTGATACAATTTACAATTATTAAATGAAACATAAAATTTGTATAAGTGTAATATCGAACAGAAGGAGCTCGATGGCGCAGTGGCGCAGTTAACGCGCTCGGTCTGCAATTGCTAAAGTTAAGCAATTTTCGCCAAGGCCGGTCATCGGATGGGTAATCAAAAGTTTGTCATTTCAAGCTCCTCCATGCTTAGGAAGGCCCAAAACCGTTGGTCCCGCCGGCATTAGCAGTCGTTAATAACCACCAATCTGCACTGGGCCCGCGTGGTGGTTTAGGACCTAGTGTCCCTATCCATCCATAGAGAAGGCTCGTGCCCCAGGAATAGGGACATAAAATGAGCTGGTGATGTAATGAATATCGGATATATCGATGACCTAGTTATTGACATTAAACAAGGCTCTCAAAGTAATTGGTCGTGAGTCGTGACTTACTTCATTGAAAATCAATTTATTTGTTAATTACATTTCTATATTCTGCTATTGTCACGAGATCGGGGGGACACGGAACAATGTTTATTTCGGTAGCTCTCAGAAAATGTCGACATCGCGCCAAAGCACCGCTTTCCACTTGACATCAAACTGAGAATATTTTCGGCGTCCCATATAATACAATAGCTGGTTAAATATTTTAATTCAACACAGCAAGAATGTGGACCAAACTCTTTTGAAGATTTATAAGAATGCAGTTATCTGTGGCAGGCATTAGGAAAAGCCTCAGAACAAAGCTTTAGTTATTATTGTGAGAGGAAGAGCTGAAACTTCCCCGTTCCGTCGTTAAGAATTAAAATTATTTTATTAATGTCTTCGCCCCGTTGAGCCAATCATTTGTTCTCTGTCATCCATTTTGAAATGCATCTTTTAGACGTGGTTTCGACAAACATTTAGATGTTGTAGAAAATTATGATATTTCAGAATAATATAGCTTTAGTTAATGTTCTGAGTATCATGTAGACCTTAAGACGTGTAAGGTTATGGGTATAATGTTTTTTTATAATCCCAAAACGAAACGAACTATTACAAGATTACAAGAGCATTGTTGATGAGGCTGAAAAAAGTTATGAAAATGGTTCGACTTCCAATATGCAATGTTAATATCAAAACTGAAGATATATTTTTAAGCAAAATTACTAGCCTCAGTAACTCGGATGGAATATACAATAATAGCATTAGTTTTGTAAATAAAAATGTTCATTTAAAACAAAACATGTGGGTGATATTTTCAGAATCGTTTCAAATAAATTCTGACAAAACTACCAACTGAGGAACCAAAATGTATAATTTAACTATGTATTTAAAACATTTGTAACGATTTGTTAAATTTTAAACTAGTGGGAATCGTGATGGTAGTTCTGGTTCAAAAAATATGCAGCCATGATTATATCGCAGCCATTACACTATTAAATACGCCATTACGTAACCATAACACAAGTGGTCAAAGAATTAAAACTAATTATATTGGTACAGTTACGAGCATTAACATGTAACTCTTATTACAATGGAATAAGAGTCAAAACTAGTCAAAAATGTATACATGGTAATTCTCGTTTCTGTACTGGTAGAGGTGAGTAGGATGATGGATAACACATAGTTTTTTTTTTATTATTCATCGAAACAAAATTGTATTGCTATTTGCCAAAACTACAAAAACCTAGCAGGTTTGCTTTTACATTGTCGCATAATTCATGCCGATTAATCTCTGATAAGTAGCTGCTGTTAAAAATAACTGAAATTTATATTTTTTTTAATGTTTTTGTTTTGTTTATATAATTTTAACGCTAATTTTGTTGCGAAACAAATAACAAAAACACAAATTTTGAAAAAATTTCCTCGAGCAAGATTTGAACCTGCACCCTTCTGACATACCGGGTCAGGTGCTCTCCCAATTGAGCTATCGTGGTTCTAACCAGCCCGCCGAAATTATTTAACACTATTTACTTTTTTACTTTGAAAGCCAAAGACGCCAATTCAATGTCAACAACTACCGTCATTAACATCTGACCATAATATTTTTACAAATATAAAGATCAGTTAAGAAGTAGGCAAGGTATTTATAAAATGTTTTTGTTTTGTTTAAGTATATAATTTTAACGCAAATTTTGTTGCGAAACAAATTATAAAAACACAAATGTAAAAAAAAATGTGCAGGTTCAAATCCTGCTCGTGAAAATTTCTTCAACATTTGAGTTTTTTTATATTATGCAATATTATGCAAAAGCATGTCATCATTTAAAATGTTCAATATTGTTAAATTATTTTGTGAATGCGCTTAGGAAAACTAATAATAAAACAGACATTCATTATAACAGACAGACATTATAACAGACAGACAATAGCAGTCATTTAAATTTTTACCTACCATTATGTTATTATTTATATTTTGACTCCCTATTCTGTGGCTCTACATGTATTTTATTTGTGGCAACACATTTTTTGTTTTAAGCTATCGAATAGCTCGTCTTTGTTATTGTTGTTGTAAAAACTATACGCATAGTACCGTATACGCGCCAATCCCCACGATTGTACGAGCGGCGTAATTGGTGGTTCCCACAGAGGAGCGGTTGGAACGCCGCGTTTTTTATCGATTTGTTCACGGGTACTCTAAAAAATACAATGATCATAACCTTAGAAGCATGTTTCTACCTAAAAAAACAAAGTTCTTTAATAGTATTTTCTTAATCAAGAAGTATTTAACAACTTATGTAACAAACTATAGAATTTAAGTAAAGGATTTCTTTGACGCAACGTACGTCCATGCCCATCGAGATTTAAAAACTTAGTAAACTCTGTATGGCTCCATCGCCTTGTATATTCAGTTTTAATAGTTTATTTCTAAAGCATAAATATATAGTTAAAACATAAATAATAGAAAAAAACAATAATTCATTTCAAAATAACTTTCTGCAAAGCGTTTTGTGAAAGTCAAAGCAACAGCTTTGCAGATCGAGAAGTCACAAGAAGTCTACAAAAGTGTTATTTCTTTTTTCCGGTTTTGTTTTATGAATAAAAGTGATAACCAAACCTTTCTATACATAGATACAATTTGCCTCAACATTAATGGTTCCAAAAACGGCACGTCAATTTCACTCGCGACCTTTTTAAGGGGTCTGAGCGCTTTTCTTTTCCTTTGTTTTCTATTTATTTTCTTCACCCCCACGAGACAGTTAACTAAGCCAAGGTAACTTCAACGGGTTTTCCGCTCTCGATACCCGGTTCGAAAGCGTAGAAAATATAACATTAAACCCTCGATGATGATGATACTAGGGTGCCTAGCGCGAGTTTTTATTTGGCATTCGATCACAATAATTAGAGCAAGATTTTGTAAAGCTAAACTGTTCTTTCTCACTCTCTAACACTCCCTTCAATGCAATACTAATTCTCATCTTCCTTAACGCGATCAAAATAAATGGCAAACTAAATTAGTACTAGGCACTCTGGCCCTTAAATCACGACCGCCGCCGCCGGCCGGCGCCGGCCGCTGCGCTCGAACGCCATTGTATGTGTCCACGAGAGTAGCTTGACATTGCAACATCGCCGCTCACTCGCCATTCAACCGCCGAAGCAGTGCGTAGCCGACCGTCTAAACGGAACCGCGACTTTTACGAAACTTGTGATTATTTACTCTGTGAATCAACAAAATGGCATATTTGTCGCTGTTTGTGCCTGTACTGTTGCTGGCAGCTTTCGTACAATACGGTGAGTAATTTAAAAAGTATTACTTTTATTTTTAATTGTACATACCATAGACAGGTGAATGTTTCTGTGAAACAGGACTTAAACGCATATGTTTGCTTGAGTAAAGTTTAAAAATATTACTTACCGATAAACTTTATATTTTGTAAGCTAAGTTAGTTCTGTTTATTAGTAATATCTTTCGATAGTTGAAATCTCTTTCATGACAATAGTACACTTTTGTATTTTCAACAAAGTAAGTAGGTACCTACCTAAGTATAATAAGCAAAGCGAACCAACAGGCTGTATCAGTGATAGATACATCACTTTAAAAGTCGTTATACTTGACACCAATAAGTTGCTTAGCTACGTGGGCAACAATTTAAAATGCATTTGAAGTTGGAAAATTAACATTTTACTTTTTAGGTACTATCTAATTTGACATATAAGACTTTATAATATAAACGAATTGAATAATGTTTTATTTGTCCAAAGCAGTTCATAGTCTCGTTAGACCGTACTTGTAAGCCAACTTTTTGACTCACAAGTCTGTAATATGTAAAGCTATCTCTGTTCCATAGATTGTTGACATAATAGGTAAACGTACTATACTAACAATTAACGTAAATGTATTTTTTAATTTTATATTAACAGAAAAGAAAAAAATGTAATAATAAAATTGTATAATGTAAGTAGTTATGTAGATGTAGTTATAATGTTGTTGGTGATGAAATGATGTTTATTCTTAACCTTTAAATGTCATGAGGTTAAAGGTCAGGACTCAACCTGTTTTGATTAATCGTGTTTTAAATAATTAAAAAACAAGAAAGTTGTTTGAAACAAATCAGTGTTTGTGTCATAAATACAAACTAAATGATCTTTAACGTTCGGTTTTTAAATATCTGTTTTATTTTTTTTTTACTTTTTATTTTCAAGTGCTAATTGCTGCACAGATTTTAGCTAAGTTAAAGGTATTTTATCGAAACAATTTTAAGTGTAGGGTCCAAAGTGGCTCGGTGTGGCAGTGTGGTAGAGACGTATCTACTTAGGTTGAATGAAACCAGTCCAACCTGTTTGGCCAACATGTCCAAGCTTAAGCGAAAACGTACAGTTTCGCAAAGAAAGTGGTCAAATAAAAGTCAGCATTGATGAAAGAATATTACGCAATAGAGAGAATATTGATGGGGCAAAAATACGTAATAATATTTTATAAAAAAAACAAAAAGTTCTTGGTAGGTTAGTGCAGACTGCAGAGACCAAGGTGTTTAGTGCGAGTTTAATTTGCCATTCGAACGCGTCAGTGAAAATGATTTTTTTTATATAATTTTACTTTTTCCTTTGCACTGCACTGCTTCAATGCCATACAAATTCTCTTTTTCGGTATCGTGATCGAATAAAACTCGCACTAGGTAGGCACCATGTTTAACCAAATGCCTTAACCCATAATACATAAAGTTCAAAGTTATTTGAGGAAATTTGACAGTTCCTAGTAGTCTGCTGTGCTAGTAGGTGGTGAGTACTCGTTGTTTACCCTGTTTATAGGGTTTTTATAGCTTTGCAAAACCAAGGCTAATTCATGAACACGCACACACGTGTGTGTCGCCGAAATATAATGTGAATGGTGTGTAGTTGGTTTTTTTTTTTTTGAGAAAATTTACCATTTTCACCTTCACCGGGCTTTTTTTTTGGGCGGCGAGAAACTTAAAGGGTTCCTCAAGCCAAGTGAAACGAATCACCTTTGTAGGTTATCTAGAGGGAACGGCATCACGCACTAGTTTTTTATTTTTTTTTGAGAGAGATTGCTGATAGCCTCCGAGACATTTTCAGCTTCACCGGGCTTGTTTGGGGGTGGCGAGGAACGTAAGGGTCCCTCAAGCCGTGTGAAACGAATCACCTTCGGAGATTTTCTAGAGGGAACGTCATCGCGCACTAGTGCGCGTCCCCGTGCCCTACTAGATTCTCCGAAGGGTTCGATTCGGATCGGGGAGCGGAACAATCCGAGGGCGCCTCTAAAGGCTCGGACCTCTGCTCGGGTTGACCGGGCCGTGGAGGAGGAGAAAAGCGCCCAATTACATGTCTGTACCTGGTGTAGAGCGCGTGTGAACCGGTTCTACGTACCCTTGTTCTACGAGTACGGTGTCTTGGGCTTGGAATTGTGCATGTTTAGTGTATTCTGTAAATGTGTAGTGGCATTTAGAGGACCGGGCGGGGGGTCACGCATTAGTGCGTGTCCCCATGTCCTACCTACTCGGAGTTCGGATCGGATCGGGTGTAATTGGTGGATTATTCCGCGTCAGTTGTATGTGAACGTCCACGAGTGTTGGCAGATGAAACAAAACAGTGTAACGTCACTTTTTACAATATCTCAAGCAGTAGGAGTAGTAAGGTCTCAGTAAAAAAGGTGAGAGGTATGTGTGCGTTGCTCGAGCGCGCTTATTTTTCTCTTTATTTTGGCACATACAGTCATAAAAAAATATATTTTTACAGTAATTCCTTTAGTACAAAAAATACAAAATAATACTTTGTTAGCAGTTAGGTTAGATGCTTAAATAATATTATTACTACTTTATTGTAAAATATATAAACAGTACTTAAGTAAAATTTACATTTTTGTTGCTAAAAATCTATTCTCATGCGGGTAGGTATCATATTAGGCTTCACTTTAATGATAAGTAAGTATATTCGTAGGAAGGTGTTCAAATTAGTTTATAGATTAGTTTTTATGAAGCTTACCTTCTACAGCCTCGTTGATTTGTGGTAAATGTCCCACCCATCTTTACTTAAAATACAGGCATATAGGGGAATATTATTATTAAACATCCAAGATCTTAGAGACTTATTATAAGCGACCATCAAACAATGAATATTATGTTATTCTACAGTATCTTGTGCCAACTTTGCCGTATTGGCCAGCCGTTATATAAAAACTCAATAGAAGGCGTTTTTTGTATGGAATAATTATCAATGTAAATTGGCGCAGATAATAAATAAAGTATCGGCTTGAGTAGCTAAGCTTAAACGATAGCTATATTAAGCGTAGCGATTCGGTTTTCTTTCTAATTGATCATAGCTACTTGCAAACAGTATTGATTATTTATTTGCACTCTTACACAGGTCGGCGATAAGCGAGTAAAGTGTGCATATTTAATGTGTTTTGATTTTCTTATCACCCAAAGGTTGTAATGAAATATGTTGATTTTAGAGATTCGTCAATTTATGCGACTGTATAATAAAAGCTGGTTAGGTACCAGCGAAGATGAGAGTAGCCGCGGATCGTGCTCATCAGTGGCGTGAACGAGAACTTGGAGAGGCCTTTGTCCAGCAGTGGACTAGTATAGACTGATGATGATGAATAAAAATAAATATATTACGATAGAAGGCAGATAAAGTTGGGTCTAGAGCTGTTAACACAGTTACCATAACATTGCATGTCTCATGAAATGGCGGAATTATTTTTTAAAGTTATCGGCTTAAACGAATTTGTGTTGTTTGTTTCGCAATGTGCATTTAAAATTTATCACGCAATTTCAATAGGTTCTTGTCACGAGAGAAAATATTACAAAGGAGAATGAAGGATGCGAGAATATGATTAATTTATATAGTAAACTAGCTTTTTGTTCGCGGCTTTGCTCACGTGGGCTACATGACTCGTGTTTGTTCGTAATAAAAGCCAAACTTATTAAAGTTCCACCAGTCACACTCCTTTAACCACTAAAATATCACCAAAATATTTATATGAGTTATTCTTTTCGGTAAAAGTTTTATAAGTCGGTTCATTCTATTGTAAATATCTATTTGATCAGTATATTAGATCAAAATACAGAGTTACAGGTCTAAACATTAGCGATTCTGGAGTAATCTGTCCCACCAGTCACAATGGAATGCCACGAAAATCCTTTCTTAGTGGCTGGTTACGTCACTCAATTAACCTACAGTCCAAATTTTATATAATTAGCTTCAGCGGTTTAGGCTCGGCGATGATGAGTCAGTCAGTCAGGACAAGTCATTTTATGTATAAAGCTAGTTTTGATGTAAAAATTTTGTAAATACTGTTAAGATACATGTAAGTATTTTACTTTTATATTTTCAAGTGCTAATTGCTGCACTGAAGCTAAATCAAATATTTAGAAAATTTATAAAATACAGTGAAAAAATTAAACGCTCACCCGACCCAGCCAGGAATCGAACCTGGGTCTTCCGCAATCCGGGCGGCTGCACTGACCGCTATGCTACCGGGAAGGCTGACGTAAGCGCTGAATTTTGTCACTGCTATTTTAATGTTTTTGAGTGCTTTTTAGCGGCACGAGCGTCATCTATCCAACGGTCGTTGCAACCGATGGCCATGCAGATTCATCTTTGCAGATGAAATACCACAAATTTGATAACACAACGCTATAGTAAATTTTACTTTTATATTTTCAAGTGCTAATTGCTGCACTGAAGCTAAATCAAATATTTATAAAATTTATAAAATACAGTGAAAAAATTAAACTTCCTCGCGACCCAGCCAGGAATCGAACCTGGGTCTTCCGCAATCCGGGCGGCTGCACTGACCGCTATGCTACCGGGAAGGCTGACATTTTTGGATAGATGACGCTCGTGCCGCTAAAAAGCACTCAAAAACGTTAAAATAGCAGTGACAAAATTCAGCGCGCCTTCCCGATAGCATAGCGGTCAGCGCAGCCGCCCGGATTGCGGAAGACCCAGGTTCGATTCCTGGCTGGGTCAGGTGGGCGTTTAATTTTTTCACTGTATTTTATAAAGGAGATTGGCAGTCGCCCATGTAATTTCAGTATCGCATATAGGCTTAGCGTACCGTTAAATAAATATGTGGATTTTATTGCTATAATATAAAGCAATAAAAAATGTAATCATAGCATTTACTTTAAAGTTGGGAATAAAATGTGAACTCCAATATCTAACCTCAAAATCATAACCTTCGTCGGGACGGACGCCATTTTGCTACGGCGCTTATTCCACTAACGAATGAAAAATTATTTTTATACATAACGGGAAAGAACTTGATCTTCATCTTGCCTAATGTTAAATGATGATAAGAATCTTCACCTAGCCTCAACACTTAGGAACAGGCATCTCATCTTTTGATGCCGGAATACAACATTCCTGTAGTTAAACATTGTCCGAATTCGTTACTGACGTTTGTAAGTTGTATGTAAGGTACCTTTACGGTTATATAGGCTTATATACCATAGGCTTTACTATGGTGGATGTGCGTTTTGTTTCTGCAACTAAATTGTTCACGATTGAATAGAAATTATTTTTTACGGTTTATTTAGTACTCCTAACAGCTATCAGAACATTTTGTCTTGGAAAATATTATTAGTATTTTGCCCTACATATTGCATATAGTTCGCTTTCAATACGTTTAAAATTCACAATAATTCACATGATACCCAGTTCGCCAATCTCCTTTTATAAATATTTACATGTAAGTATATAGTACTTTCTAAAATGTCACAGCAGTAGGACGTTTATAACCAACGAGGATGTAGGCTTAACTTATTTTCTACCTATGTGTATTAATTACGAAAAGTGCAGTTCTATAAAAAGAGGTACCTACTCGTAGACAGATTCTCAATAAAAAGGAAAAAACCGAAAGACCTTGACACAAAATTTTCCAAGTTGCAAACCATGACCTTTCGCGTTCTAATACGCCCTCGTTCGTTTTACATGCAACCTAACCAAAACAAAAGGTTTTAAAAAACCATAACGTTAAGAATACTCACGATAGGCTATGTCACTTTTATAATCTAAATGACAGTGATAATAAAATCACTATCGAATATTAAGTTCATTAATGCGATTTAGAATAAAAGCTATCCATTCTGCATTTTAAAGGCCGGCAACGCATCTGCGATTCCTCTGGTTTTGCGGATGTCCATGGGCGGCGGTGATTGCTTCCCATCAGGTGACCCGCCTGCTCGTTTGCCTCCTTCTAATATAAAAAAAAAAATTGGTATAAATTTAACCATCTACAATCATGTCTTGGTGATTTTGACATTCGGACTATGGGAAGAATGACGGAATCAGGCTTCTGTAATGACACTGAGACACGATTGTGCACATTAGCAGAATCGAGGCCACGAACGCCACTACCCGTAGCCTGACACTACAGGAGACAAATATAATTAAGTAAATAAATAAATATTATAAAATTTAAATAATTTTATGCAAATTTTGTTGAGAACAAATTACAATTTCAACAACTCGGTTTGATGCCGCGATGGCATGCTGTGCTCCTGACCCGGTATGGCAGAGGGAGCGAGTTCAAACCCCGCATGTGGAAAAAGAATTCAACACTTTTCTCAACATTTTTTTCAAATTTGTCAATCCATTTGAAATGGGTGGAACGACAAAATTTGTTGTCGCCCAACAACTACCAATAGCATAACGCTTTAAAGAGCTAAAACTACAATTTTGTCATTGCAGTTTTGTTTCTGTATTTTACTCGCTTTATTTCTCGCTCGTCTCGTCCACTCTGTAAAAACCAATGTAAGTAACTGTGGCAATCACGTTCCTCGTACATAGATAGCAGCTGAGATAATGAATCGTCTTATTATCTCTTGTGTACGTCCATTGTCACATATTAGCAGTGGCCTTGCGTCATCACCGAGGACGAGCATAAACGTGGGATCCGGAAATAATTAAAAAAAAATAATAATTGACAAAAAATCGGTATAGTACTTTTTCAAAAAAAATTTTTACCTAGAACGTAGGTAATGCGCTTTGAAACTTTAAATTGTTTCCTTATTTGTGTCTAATTGTCTATTTATGTTAATTGTATGGCCTAAGTTTACATGCACTGTAATTAGTTAGTACTAAAACAGACTATCATGTAACAATTCTAGATGAGGTGAACTAAATTTGTGATAATTCGTATGAACTTAAAAAAAATATTATGTTTATTGAATTCAAAAAGTTGATTGATTGATTGGTATATAAACATCCCCAATATACACATATTTTTATATTTATTGAGTTAATATTAAATAATCCAAATCTTTTTCTAACAGCTTTCAGTCTTATGTGTTTCGTATAAACGTGGATGAATCATATTTCAAAACATTTTGTTGAAATGGTTCAAATCCTGCTCGTGGAAATTTTTTCAACATTTGTGTTTTTGTAATTTGTTTCGCAACAAAATTTGCGTTAAAATTATATAAACAAAACAAAAACATTTTATAAATAGCTTGCCTACTTCTTAACTGATCTTTAGTATTTGTAAAAATACATAAATGTATAAATTTTGTACATTTTGTATAAATGAATAAATAAATAAATAAATAAATAAATAAATAAATAAATAAAATATTATGATCAGATGTTAATGACGGTAGTTGTTGACATTGAATTGGCGCCTTTGGCTTTCAAAGTAAAAAAAATAAGTAAATAGTGTTGAATAATTTCGGCGGGCTGGTTAAAACCACGATAGCTCAATTGGAAGAGCACCTAACCCGGTCAGAAGGGTGCAGGTTCAAATCCTGCTCGTGGAAATTTTTTCAACATTTGTGTTTTTGTAATTTGTTCTCTATAAATCCCTCTGCTTTATAATGCTATGAATAGACAAACAAAATGAGGATCTATTACAAAACTCAGCACATAACTTAGCAAACCGATTATAAGTTAAGGGCGAGTTTTACCAATTTCTCAAATCTAGACTTAGTGCTACTCATCCAGGAGAAGAGCTCGATGGCGCAGTGGTTAACGCGCCCGGTTTGCGAGTGCTGAGGTTAAGCAACTTTTGCAAAGGCCGGATCGGTGATCAAAAATGTATCATCTCCTCCGTGCTTCGGAAGGCACGTAAATCCGTTGGTCCCGGCTGCACTAGCAGTCGTTAACAACCACCAATCTTCAATGGGCCCGCGTGGTGGTTTATGGCCCGTTCTCCCTATCCATCCATATCGAAGGCTCGTGCTCCAGCAGTGTGGGGAAAATGAGCTGATGACCTTGATGATCCAGACATAGTGCCATCTAGTGTATTCTGTCAGCTGTTCGACAAAATGACTGACAGACACTTTAGTTGGATTAAGCTAAACCCAGATTAAAGGTTTTAGTGCAAGTGGCTATTGACGTCTCACTGTCATGTGCAGCCCTATAGGGTTTCCCACGAAGGGTGTACCAGAAGGAATCTGATGTCAGAGGACACCGTGTCAGAGGAGTTTGACCCCAATGTATGTTCAGCGAAATTGAATAGTTTGTTAGTTATTTATTTTGTACTAATTATACGGTAGTATTCAGAACAATAAACTTCTAAACTGGTAGTTAATACTATATTAGTATTAGGCAATTAGACTTGCTATTTTATTTAATAACGCAGCACAATATTAGTCCTTTCTAAATAAGATGACAGTTTGGACTTAAGCATGTTTTTCTAGATCCAACTGTAATTAGAGCAAATATCACAAAATCTTTTCGATTCTTCTTAAGATAAATGGAGTATCGATCGATTTAATGTTTTCAACCACTGGACGCCCTTGGTACACACTCCGTGTCTGTCCAATTTTTAAATATACCAATACAGGGTGTCCACCCTGTGTTGATATATTTAAGAATTATATAGGTACTAGCTGACCGGCGGACTTCGTACCGCTTTGACAGTTTCCATGACAACAAAACAAACAAATCATTCGTCCGGATAGGAACACCCGTATCCCATGATAGACCCCTATAGCAGCGCCACCTACCGGGTCCAATTGTAAATCTAAACCATTCTCGAATCCACTTGAACACACACAGAAAATTTCATCCAAATCTGTCCAGCCGTTTAGAAGGAGTTCAATAACATACACACGCACAGAAGATTTATCTTACTTAATAAAGATTATAAAAGTCAAGATTATAAAACAATTAAATCTAATCCATTCAGGCCCATATGCAATGCTCGTTAAAATTTATAACAGGATACCAGAACATATCAAGTAAGAAAATGATATAGATAAACTGAAACTGTCACTAAAAAAATTTTTACTACTAAAATGCTTTTACTCCTTGCAAGAACTTTTGCAATAGATAAAATAAATAATGTTATAATGTAAATAATAATAATAATAATTTAATACGTGAACAATATATTTTATAATAGTAATAAGAAATTAATGTGTATGATTAGTTTTACTCTTAGTTATAATTCGTTGATTTTTATTGTGAATGTAAATATGTTAATTTGGTTTTTTGATTTTTAATTTGGTTTATATTGATTGGCTTATACAATTTATAAAATTCATTCATATAATATAATGTATTAAGTATGTAGAAAAATATATACATGTTGCCGTGCCCAACCAGGGCTCATGTTTTGGTACGTAAGAAATATTAAATGTACACCTATTTTAAGCACATGAAATGCAATAAATACCTTTGACTTTGATTAAATGCATAAAATGAAACCATTAAATTCACAATTTAATATAAATAATACGCACAGAATCCAAACCCGCACCTACTAACTATTTGAGACAGGCGCTCTATCAATATGAATACAGTCGCAATAGCTAAACTTGACTTATTGTATACGTAAAATTGACATAATTATATACTAATAATTATTCATATAAACATTAATCATTACTAAATAAATTATGATGGAAATCGAACGAGGTTTGAATTTCTGAGTATCCAAATTACAATTTAGTTAAAAACTTCAGTTAATAATATCTATGAAACTTTTTCAAAGTACAAAGTGGGTACTTATTAAGTCTATAGAAGTTGTTCCGCAACAACGCTCAAAAAACATCACATACATACATACATGAAAACATAACACTCCTTTTTTGGCAGTCGTGTAACAAGGCTCGAACGCTCGCCATGAACGTATTGCGTAAACCCACAGAGTAACTACACTTTCGCTTTCTTTTTATCGCAAAGGTTTGACACACTTTTTGAGCCCTATTCTAATGCACATGACCATTTTCAAAGCACCTTAAACTGTGGGTATTAAAGGTCATTTTTATATATTCGACAAATACCGACCCATGGTGAAGGGACCGCTTTCTACACCGTGACGTACGCATTCCGCGGTGTTGTTGACACGACGACATACGAATTATAATTGGCTACTGCGCCTCCATTCATGTACATTAAAAGTATGCAATAAATCGGTTAATAGAATCTATATAATATATCAATGCGTGAAAATAAATACGTTGTGCCCCTTTTTGAGCATATTACGCGCACGCAGGAATGTGAGATTTGGTATACTTAGTTAAAGTTTTTTTTGTTTTTGGAGGAGTTGCGAAAGATCGTACTTTAACTTTATATATTTTGTGAATTACGGTTGAATTTCGACCACTGGGCGACACTAGTAAAAACTTTTGCAGCTACTGTGTAAGTGTATATTACTTACTTACTTACTGCTCTGGCTCAGGGACCTAAAGTAGGCCTCCGACAAAAGAGCATGCCACTGTGTACATTGCTGGTGATAATTACAATATAAGGTTTTACTATACAGTAATACCCATATTGGTCAGTTTATTGTAGAAGCCACGTAGCATTTACACAATATTTGTATAAAAGTATTCATGTAGACTGTAAAAAACAATATTTAGTTTATTATACATCGATTCAATTTGTTTAGTTTCACAATATATTTTTAATAACGTTTATTTATTTGGTTGTACGTTAAAAAAAATTAAGAAAAAGATCTCTATTAAAAAAGTATGTTTGTATTGTTTTTCATTTATTTATTAAACAGTAAGTGATATTTACAACAGATAGTAGCAATGAAGAAACTTTCTTAAGACCAAGAGTCTTAATATAGTTAAGGACTGTGTCACTGACACTACTATAAAAAAACTTTTATAAAGCATTCAGTTTTATAGATTGCTAACCTAGAAAGGTAATACAAAAACTGACAATATTTATTATAAAAAAAAATATTCTCTCAGGCAACAAACGTCAAGAAACCAATAAGTAAAAAAAACAAAAACCGACATGGCATGGAAAGCAGAAATAATTTTCATGGGCAACCTTGAAACGCTATAAGAAAACCACACAGAGTCATGCGATGTAAATAGATAATTTACAAGCATTATCTCAAATGACGACTGACGTCAACAACATACTACACTCAAACAAAACAATTACAAAGGTGCATCATCGCTTCAAAGTAGAATAAAATTGAAACAGGACTGCAGTACGATACACAAGACACGGACTACGTTCACGTCAGCCTTGTAAAAACGTAGACCTTTTAGTCACACACGTGACACGACGCATCTTCATCAGCTCATTTTTATGTCCCCACTGCTGGGGCACGAAGCATCCCTATGGATGGATAGGGAGAACGGGCCATAAACCACCACGCGGGCCTAGTACGGATTGGTGGTTGTTAACGAATGCTAATGCAGCCGGGACCAACGGCTTTACGTGCCTTCCGAAGCACGGAGGAGCTAGAGATGAAAATTTTTTGGTCACCTATTCGATGACTGGCCTTTGCGAAACTTGCTTAATCTCAGCACGCCCAGACTGTCATCGAGCTCCTCGACGACACGACGCATCACTGTGCATAATATGATACTGCCTAACCTTATAACCTTCAAGGCGGGTACGATGCGGAAAACCTGTTTCTGATACATTTAGGATATATGTAGTTAGGTAGATAAGTCATGCCACGCCAAGTTATTCATTACATTTTTTTTATTGTTAAGGAAAATGTTCCATACCTCCAAGTACTAGGCGATCTGCTGATATTTGCAAAAACACCTGGGTTTCCGAGTGATCCGGGGTTCAATTCCCAGGTCGGGCAAAGTGTTTGTTCGAGTTTTTCGATGCATAACCCAGATTTGTGATCAACCAACATCACATGATTAATTGTAAAGATGACTTGATCTCAATGATGGAGATTTGCCCAGCTGTGGGAACAACTGTATATTTGTCGGCTGATCGACACGGATGTGGCTCAAAAGTTATGATGATAGCGAATATTATATTTTTAACACAGTTTTGTAAATCGTAACTTATCCGGTTTCGTCATACCTATCCCAACCGACCAACTGTAAAACAGACGATAGTAAAATTTTACCTTAGTCATAAATAAAAGCTGGCTCGGTGCCACCAATAAACGTACCTTCGACGTCATAGTAACTAACGCCCTAAAATAACTTGTCTAATTAAAAAACTAAAATATTGTTAGCGTCAACGTATAACCGTTCCACTGGTAGCTGCAGCCACCACAAACTACTTTTCTAACAAAGCTGTGCAAAGCAAGAACATAATTGACATAGGATTACTTCAGTTTCCTTGTGTCGTAAAATAATTGATCGAAGTGCAAAATTGAGTAATTTTTTCCTAGCGCACCGATTAAATTATATTTTTTTAAATTACAAAAACAAACAATAACTCTTATTACAATGGAATAAGAGTCAAAACTAGTCAAAAATGTATACATGGTAATTCTCGTTTCTGTAGTGGTGAGTAGGATGATGGATAATACATAGTTTTTTTTTTATTATACATCGAAACAAAATTGTATTGCTATCTTGCCAAAACTACAAAAACCTAGCAGGTTTGCTTTTATATTGTCGCATAATTCATGCCGATTAATCTCTGATAAGTAGCTGCTGTTAAAAATAACTGAAATTTATATTTTTTTTAATGTTTTTGTTTTGTTTATATAATTTTAACGCAAATTTTGTTGCGAAACAAATAACAAAAACACAAATGTTGAAAAAATTTCCACGAGCAGGATTTGAACCTGCACCCTTCTGACATACCGGGTCAGGTGCTCTTCGAATTAAGCTATCGTGGTTCTAACCAGCCCGCCGAAATTATTCTACACTATTCACTTTTTAATTTTAAAGCCAAAGGCACCCATTCAATGTCAACTGTGTTGTTGCAAAATCCTGCTCGTGGAAATTTTTTCAACATTTGTGTTTTTGTAATTTGTTTCGCATTTGCGTTAAAATTTTGTAAACAAAACAAAAATATTTTTTAACATGTTAACATAACGCTTGATAACATTTCCCATTGTTATTATTTGATTTTTTATTTAATAATTTCATTTATTTATTCTTTTAATTTTTTTTTGAATCGCTTTTATATTAATTCTCTTTAATTTTTATTAGACGGAGAAAATCGTATATTTAAAATATGACAATGGCAATGTAACTAACGCAACTAAATAAATTAAAAACTAAAATCTACAACACTAAAAAAACAACACCACAAATGAATTCGGTGTTTATCCAAATGGTGATTCCTAAATCAGCCAAGATAGTGACGGACCCGCATAATCGCGGTTTAACCAATAAAAAACCATGACCCCTATAGGTTCCGTTGACCGACACCATTGTAACGATGGCAAATCACACCATTCATTCCCTTAATAGGCGCTATTCATGATATTGGACTGTAATTGATTGTACTTCTTTTATATCGATACATCGACGACGAGAGGGATGTGTTTTTTCAATAAGTACTTAATTTTACTGTTTGACGGTAACGATAACGAATACGTTCGTGTAATAATATAAAAAATATGACTACTTACTAACTTTTTGTGGTTTATACACTTCTAAATTTTCGCGTTCCATTTTAAAATGTAATTACGGGACTTAGGTATAAAGTGTTAGTAATTCTGTGTTTTAGACATAACTACCTTTTTGTTAGACGTACCTACTTGTTATACCGTTTTTCGATAGCCTCAGTAAGCAAACGCGCAAAATGTGTTTTTTCTTGTTTTTAATCATTTGATTCGGCAACATATCAGGTCATATCGCCTTATAAACGCATGCACCTCAAATTAAGTAGCCGTCGTTGAGTCAGAACACAACAATACTATTAACTTTGTTGTTAGACAGCAAACGTAGGTGAGATAGTGATAGTAAGCAGGTCCATCAACCAAACCTGCAATCGAACAAGGGACAGCAGGACCTACCAACGATGATAGTTTAAACACTAGACCATAGAAATGGCGGTGGTGAACAAAATTTAAATTGCAATTTACTCCCTTAGCGCCGTGTTTTTCTCATGACAGTCCTCTTAATCCTTATAATAGATAAAGTGGTCTATGACACGGAGCCGTGACCCGCCGACCCCATAAGATGATAGAGCCAAGATTGCTATTAGTCATCTTTAACACAGGCCGGCTGGAATTAGTTCAACACTCCTCTGACCCAATAATTGGAGTTACGACACGGAGACGAAATATATTTTCGGATTACTCGTATATTCGTTTAACGGATCTGCTTTATAAAACAGCGATCAATATGAGCTACGTCTTTATTAATATACTAGCTTGAGCATTTTGTTTTATCCGCGTGATTTTTTGTCAAAAAATAAATATAGCTTACAGTTTACTTGGAGATACTATAGCTTTCTATTACTTAATTGCACTATGTGTTATTTGCACTAGAGATAACGGTTAACAGATAACGGTTAAGTTGTTCCGCTACGTGGTACACACCTATTTTGCCTTTTTATCATTTTCTTGCTGACACCATGCTGTCAATATTTTCTCATTTGAAATGTCTAAATTTGAACGAAGATAAAAACATATTTGACTATTCTTGTACTTACGTTTTGTAACACAAGACCGGAAAAAGAAAAAATTGTGCCCTCGCCGATTGTTTTTTGCGGCTTCTTCTCGTCACAAGCTGTCCGTCGTAGGACTTACGAAGCCGTGACTTTAATTTTAGCGTTCAATGATACTTCCTAGTACCAATTTTAAAAAAAATATATAAATTTTGAACACCACAGAAAATAACGTTCTAACAATACGCACACAATCCGCAACTACATTGGTTGTTAGAAAAATCGTTATCAGTAACAGTTGTCGTCTCAATGCTTCAAAAATGAATAAAAAGATCACCAGACTCTGATTGAAAATGATTGCTGATACAAAGGGGGATCTTAAGCACCGGAAGGGAGCGAATTGCTCTTTTCAACGCACACCGTAATTCATTTAATGAGGCACCCTCATTTCATTATCATCCGTTTATGGACGATATTAACTTTATTTGGTCAGCAAAGTTAAAGGACTTAAGTCCCTTGACCATCTGACTTAGAAATCTGTTCATTAAGCGTGGTATGTTATGGCACTATATCCAAATGTCAGACATGACGTATAAAAGTGTCACTTTGCAGTCATGATGCAAGAATATTGAAGAATGTTTTATTCGTTGAGGCTACAAGAGCCGGTAACTAAGTATCCAGTGACGGTAGCCAAAGTAACATTAAGAAAACGATAGCGAAGTTCGAAAAGAACAAAATGTATGAGATTGACATAAGATTGACCACGTGATTTAGCGCGGCTTATGTCAATCCCATACATTTTATTCTTTTCGACTTTGCTATCATTTTCATATTGTTACTTTGGCTAAGCCTACAGGGCGAGAGACCTTGTACTGAGAAGAACCGGCAAGAAACTCTGCAACGGCATTTCTTTCTCCCATTCTTTTAACGCCTCAAATAAACTAAGAAGTTCGTCATATCATGAGTTTTATTACAACTAAGTACGGATCCCTAAAAACCTTCGTGCTATATTCGTATTTTTATTTTCCGACGTTATTGAGAAGGTGAGGTGTGTGTATTTGGCGGACAATTGTTCACTATTTGTATAGCATGAGTGTACGTGATTAATGATTAATTTGTGTTTGCAACTTCTACCAGCTTGAGGCCACATTAGGTACGGCCTAACTTTGACTCACTTTTAACAGGATAAAGGGAACAAGTACAATACCTGTGACAGCATATAATGCATGGTATATCGTTACTGCTTACATAGTTATATGCTCAATGAACGCAACATAAATGACGTATACCTACATTAATGGAATGAAATGGAAATGGAATGAAAGTAAACAGTTTCAACATATCGTGAATATGCAAACAAAAGTAAAACACTGGTATCAAACTCATTGGTTTCATCTGAGGTTCGTTTCCAGTTGTATTGTGATCGATTTAATTGGGGGCTAAGTCTTAGTCCACCTGGCTAGCTAGCACCTTATTTTCTTAGTCTGTCTATGTTTACAGCATTGTTGAATTTCGCCAATTAGAGAGGTAAGATCTGTAGTTCCTCAGTGGTGGATGAATACGGGTGAAGAGCACTTCCCATCTTGGTTCCTATATTCACTTACCATCAGGTCAGATGACGGTCAAGCGTGGTTCAAGGCTCATGGACTTTTGTGGAATAAAAACAAATTTATCCAAGAAAATTCTTCTATTCGCTAATATACTAACATTGTTTCTACCTCCCTATTTATTATTCTAGGTTAAACTCATTGTCGAGTATTGATGGTTATTTAGGGCTCTCCCCCAACTCCCACAATTTGAAAAAAGGGCATACTTACCCACTAATAACTCTAGCATATCCCCCCTCACTAACCGCCAGGGTGTTTTGGAACCATCGATTTGACGATCTCCGGATATTCACCCCGGCAGCAGCGGGCCGTCAGAGGGAGCTGCCAACCTATCTTTATACCAACTTATCCTGCCTCAATTGGACATCTGTTTATATTCCAATCAATGGTACAAAACCGGTCGGAGAACCGGGGCGTTACAAAAACAACGTACCTTGTTGATGTTACAAAGAATGACATCACTACTCAGGTGATGGATCCGAAAAAATCATATGACGCAACCGAACCATACTGGCATATGGCAGCGTGACCGAAAAGTATTTACTTATACTATTACATACGACGGGTATACGTTTGCATTGCTGATTTACACTTCTGTATCTATCATAAAGTTAATATACCAACAATTACTTTATGGTATCTATCTCTCTATCTATCTCTCTATCTATCTATCTATCTATACTACAACTATAGTAACTATAGTATAAGTTTGTGACATTGTTTGTTTGACAAAGATTATTGTCCAATTTCAAAAATAGAATGGTACAGTCCTTGCGGGTAACATAGGCTATATTTTAATTTGATAAAAAAATTATGTATTATTTCATTTCATTTCATTTATTTATTCACCCTTTGTTACATAACGCAACCTAGGTAAGTCAAACATTTACAATAAATTTTCCTTAACATAATATAAATTATCTACAATAACATCATTTACCAATAAATAACTTAAAAAAAAAACATTTAAATCCGAAAATTTGAAAAATAAAATTAAAAAACTGATTCTATACATTTTGGAATAATAATAATAATAAATAAAAATAAAATTAATTAAATTAAATTAAAATTAAATTTAAAGTTAAAAAAAACATTTTCATATAAAATAAACTCAATTTTTCAAAATTCATATTAATATTAATATTAATGTTTATACGGAAAAATATGAAATCAACGCGGACGAAGTCGCGTGCAAAGAGTTTTGTGATATCACCATCTTTAGTATAGATCTAATAATATGACTAAGTAGTAGTTGTATGGCAGGTTTTTTCGCTTTCTTTTTGCAAGAGTTTTTTTTCAGCAGCCATGTAGGTATTATCGAATGACAATAGGATAGTTTCTGTTGAATGCTACAATATTTTTTAAATGTTGTGTAGTTTTGTTAGTTTTCAATGCTGATTGTAGGTTGATTGAGGTTATAACTTGACCTTTAACCTCTCGTAAGTCATCAGTGGGTGATAACGGGGTACGAACGATGGTGATGATGATGATGAAGTTATTACGTATCCCAAATTATACTATAGAACGGCATGAAATAAAACCGATATGAGATTTTATCACAAGATAAAATAAGTTAAGTATAAGTTGTTGCACAACTGTATAATATAATAAACAACTCTTGAGTGAAATGGAGGGAAAAAAGTCTCGCGAAGATTCGTGATCCGATGGAGGCTGTTGCGAAACAACTGAGCTTTCTATTGATTGCGTAATATGTAACAAACGAGCTATTCAATGATTGACTGAGATTATTTTGTTGATATACTTTTACGTTACGACGATGGAGAACGCGACTTTTACTAACTTTCTTGTGTTAACTCGGAACATTTTGAAAATGTATATAACTGATAGGGTAAAGGAATCAGTGTTTACAAGAACCAGTGATTGTCAACTTTTTCCTTTAATCATCAAAAAAAAAGTCAGCAGTCAGTAATTTTTTACTTAAGCTACAATTGAACACAGGGTGCCTAGTGCGCCATATGATCAAGTTAACGAAAACGAGAAATTGCAAGGCAATTTTTTAACTCTTAACGAATGTCGCCAGGAGGCGCTGCTGCTCCAATGCCATACAAATTATCGTTTTCCTCAACGTAATCGAATGAATGCGAACGGTAAATAAAACTCACACTTACCTCCTTGCTGCCATCCAGTAAAATTATGATCAAAAAACTGGTGTCCAACACTAGGCTTGAGTGTCGAACATTGAAGCCTCTAAGATACATTAAAATTTATTCTTGATGTGTAACATCTTGCCGCTCGCTTTCTATATATACAATTTGTGGGAGTGATTTCGTGAAATGTGACGGAAGTATGTGTAACAGTGTGACAGGAAGTCGTGTAATTTATAATTTATAAATTTTAAATCGATATTATGAACATGACATATTATTATTTTATGTGAAATATTGTGTCGTTTGACTACCAAAGGTCAAATGTCTTCTAATGAGTATTTACACCATTTATTTAATTAATACCTGACCCAATTTTTTCAGAATATAATGTTAAAATTGCTTATTAGTTAGGTGAGATGTCAAATGTTACACATCATATGCGATTACTGTAAGGCTCGCTCGTTTTTAGGGTTCTGTAGTCAACAAGAAACCCTTATAGTTTCGCCATGTCCGTCTGTCTGTCTGTCAGTCCCAGCCTAGCTCATAGACTCTTAGTACTAGAAAACTGTAATTTGGCATGGATATATATATTAATGACGCCGACAAAGTGGTGAAGTAAAATTTTGAAAAATATTTTTTTTTTAGGTTACCTCCCCTACAAGTGAAGTGGGGATGTAATTTTTTTTCTTGTTTACCCCGTAGTGTGGGGTGTAGTTGGATAACAATTTCAAAAATATTGCGGTTTGTGATAACAGTGAGATATCTGTTTGTGTACTATTAAGCTTTAAAATGCAAAATTTTGTTAGAGTCAAGTGTCCCCTCCCCCTGCCAGCCAAGTGGTTGTTTTTAGATACGTGAAAAAATTCACGGTAGTTGTATATATGACGAAGTTAAAAGAAAAACTATCACAGCTAAGTAGGCTTTATAACTTTACGAGCAACAGTCGACCAACTTATAAAATGTACTTGGCGCAGTACTAATTCCTTATTGGGAACTACTTAAATAACGTTGTCAGGTGTGTGAAACCGGTAGTATCTACCCTCCGGTAGTAAGCCTTCTTCTCAGAGTACTTATTATTGAGATGGGCTACGGAACCCTACACTGCTCGTGGCCCGACACGCACTTGGCCGGTTTTTTATTATTATTAAAAGCTTATGTGTGACCCATGGAACACATACTTACCTGCACGTACTTGCTACAACCTCAATTAACATGGTGGTATGCGAGTATAAAGTAAACGTATCAACTCTTGCATTACGTCATTGTGTAAATGCGTATCGCCGTGGATGCCATAACGAGGCTATAGCTCGTTTAACAGTCATCAATTGTTTTTCTATCGTGCTACGAGTATACTAGGCCCTTTAATTATAAACTAGGCTTGAGTTGCCAACAACGTGCCTTTTAGAAACCCAAAATAAACATAGCGATTGCGGCCCAAATGTTTTCCCTTATAATTTGGTACTAAAACCCAGGGATTTAACATATGTCCTGGGCTCTAACCAGATTTGAGGTTGAGGCTAACTCGATAACATCTCAATAGTGTGTCGGAACCCTGTTCAAAAGGTATAAGAGGGGAGAGGAGATATATGTAAATTTATGTTGATCACCGATCGGGTAATCCGACTTTGAAAATGTTGCTTCACTTGTAAGAAAGATCGTTGCGCTATCGACCTCTAACTTTATACAAAGCAGAACTCCTTACCAATGATAACGGCACGGTATTCTACAAGTAAATGATTTGTAAATATTTCCCCTCACTTGGCGTTTGTAAGCGATTCGCATAATTATTATGATAATAAACATACCTTCCGACACACGCCCAGACCGGTTCGCATACGTAAGTTGAAGCGAAAGCTACACGAAGACTCGTTCATTCACAGTCCATAGTTGTACACGAACTCCATTCTGATTATTTAAAACGTCACATCACGTTAAATTGTCTCTTTGGACTAATTGAGAAACAATTGGGAAAATGTCAAAGTTAGGTCATCATGACACACGATTATGGACATTTTTGTTGTTCGTATGCGGAGGACGCCTTCTACATCGATCTCAGCTTTTTTATCTAAAGACACTCGAATTAGTTACTGTTAATACCTATTATACTGACTAAAACTATGTAAACTTTATGAAATCTTACTTCTCTTTATCTGATCCAAGAAGAAGGTATTCTCCTATTTTCTTAAATTTTTAGTTTTATGATATTTAAAAAAACCTGTTCAGAACATTTTCTTATTTAAGTACCTACCTGTTGTTTTGAGCTTTTACATCACTCTCTTTTTCTTTACTATGTTTATTCTTCATTAGACTTGGTCTTGGTCAACAGATAGCCTATTTGTCTTTATTTCATATTTTTATTGCTTGACAAACAAACATATAATTCACCATACATATACTTACCTAATAAAAAGTGAGATTTAATAATAATTTAACATTGACTAGCGTTATAGCAACTACCTAAAAAAAGTAAAATTAACGAAACTTGCGTGGGATTATTAGATTATAGGCCCACAGAATTTAAACTAACCTCCTTTGAACTTTCCTTTAAAGTTACAATAGAAAAACATACGTTAATAGACAGGTAGAAGAAGGACGTGAGGACGCCAAAACAAAACAAACGACAGTTGACAGATCGAAAAGAAATATAAAAAGTTTATAATCAAATAGTTTTTACTCAGTTACACTCGGTAATGTATCAAACTAAAACTTATTCAACAACAAATTGGTATCCGAGGACTGCCCTTGAAATTGTTCGAAAACTTTCTTACTGACAGACGGCAAAACATTAAGATAGGTGACCACATCAGCCATCCCCTCCCTGTCACCTGTGGTGTCCCACAGGGAAACCTAGGCCCGAGTCTCTTCCTGATTTACATAAATGAGCTCTGTCAACTTAAACCTTTTAACGGCAAAATAATCTCATATGCCGATGACACAGCTCTTATATTCCAGGGGGAGACTTGGGCTGAAGCACGCTCGTATGCGGAACAGGGTCTTAAACAAACAGCATCCTGGCTAAAAAAAAATTCGGGTGGGGGATCCTGGAGTCCTGAAATACAGGAATATCCTAGCTTAGGCTCCAGTCTTCCCAAATATTACGTGTTTTACTTACTTTTCAACATATTTTATTTTGTTTCACTTCTCATTTTTAACTTTGTTTTTCTTGTTTCTTTGTTTCTTGCTCTTAGTTTAAGTTTATACAACAGGTGTGACATGTAGTGTTTTGGTGAAAAATATATTTTTTTAATTTTTTTTAAATCAAGTATAGGTTCCGAAATAACAACTATATTGATTTAACAGCAAACAACCATTTAAAAACTATTAATATTGTAGAATGTGAAGTAATAAAAAGGACATAGTAGCTCCACTTAAAGTTATAATGAGCATATACTCAAAAAACAACATTATCATAGCTCATAGCGTAGCGGACAGGTGTTTCTATTATTTACAAATTGAATATTTCCGCGTTCACGTTGACCCAGTGGCCTCGTTAAAGGACACTATACCAAAGTTTGATCTATAAGCAAGCACACACTTTGTGCATAAACACAGGAATGAGGTCAGGTAAAGCTGACCTTATTCTTTTCTAACACGAAAATTTATAAAAGGTTCTAATGCGACTGGTTTGTTATTTGTCTTTTTTGTGCTTGATTGCAGTTTTATTTTATATTGAATTAAATATTAAAAGTATTTTTATTATAATGCATTTATTATGTAAGGCGCATTGTGACGACACAATGATAAATTATCATTGCCAATATTCATATTTCAAAATGTCAAGTTACACGAACAGGTTGAAAAATGGCAATAAAATAAGTGACAATAATTTGGCTTCAACTTGACTTGCTTATAGCGTTTTTAATGCAATGCAACAACCTAAAGCAAGGAAATTGATATTTTATAATCTTGTAATTTTGTTTTATGGTTCACGTGTCAAACAAAACATGTTTACAACCTCCGCCAAATCTAATACACAAGAAAATTTTGTCGAGTCAAAGCGACTCTTGTATTTAATAACATCTACATTAAAAATCTACTTTTTATTGTTTGTTTTGTGGTGCAATATTTGAAACACATCTAACCAGTGTCAAATTAATGTAAATCTCCTTACAAGTTATATCAATTTTAAGCCAACATTTTCTTTGTTTGCTAATAGATGAAAATTTATGATAGGACACAAATTTTAGAAAAATAAACAAAACTACAAACGTGTTGATAGTTACACGTTCCATCTCTACCTACTGACACTATCAACGCCACTAGTTAATTGCAAAGTAGAATCACGTTCAATTGTTCATAATGAATTTGGTTGTTATAATATAATAGTTCTTATAAACGTCTGTTTAGATGTTTCTGTAGGGAGCGCCTTACGAGAAGCGTTGTGATGGTTGTAAAACTAAAGCCAACCGGTGTGTAACAACAAGTGATGCGTCATTAATTACAGTCTAATTAAATAGGTATTAACACTTCTGGTGGCGCGTTTATTTAATAAGAATATACCTTTTTCGGTGGGTGTTATCTACAATAACTACAATGGGTGAATGACTTAAGTAAAAAAAACTTCCGTATTCATATGAAATAGGTACTCCATTTATTGCATAAACAACATAAAGTGTGTTAAATATTGGCAGAAAAAACAATTGAATGGATTCGGAAAAAACAACATTTTAAAAATTTTTAAGGAAAAAAGAAAAATACTAAAATATTAGTATTAAATTGATTTTGTATTCATAATTCTAAAACATTAACGAAAAAATTAAATATATTTTAAGTATGAAAAGCACAAACTTTAAACTGCCAACAGTAAATGCTCAAGGCATTCAGGGGCAGAAGAGTGGATTTCTTAATACAAAATATATATAAAAAGTTTAGTACTTTTTTGCCACAAGTAGTTCCGTTACTACCCATTGTGCAACTTTTGTACATGTTCATAAGGCGTTAAACTGATCTAGGGCTGTCATGCCGTTAATGGAAACTAAGCGACTGTGCTATTAAAATTGTAAACGGTTAAAATTTCTAATTTATATTGAGTTAATATTACTAAAGTACACACGCCAGCACATCAACCTACCACAAACTGTCAAATTTCTTCAATAGAATTTGAACTTTATTCCTTAAACATATGGTTGAAAATGTATTGAAGAAATTTGACAGTTTTGGAGAGGTTGATGTGTAGGCTTCTGTACCTACAAGTTTAACAGTAGAAGTGTTTTAAAATTTAAATTAGGTAGATGTAACAAAAACCAACAAAATTTCCAAATGTCGTATGATTCAAATACATTTTTTTTTAACTTTATGGTAGACCAACAGTGTATGGCTAGGTACATTCTTACAACTACAAATATATATAGGTAATATAAATTCACCTATAACAGGCATTATTATGGAAAAAATTAAAGATGTCATGCAAGATTCAACAAAATGTCAAATTAGTATCAATTCAAATTTTTATAGTTTCAGCCCTGATATAAACTTAACTGAAGAGCCTTGAAAGAACGTTTTGTTATTGTGATTGCTGAAGGTCGATTTGTATAAGAAAAACTATATTCTAGGTCGCATGCGTTTTAACTCGAAGCCATTGAATGAAACGCATTCGTCTTGACTGAAGCTAGCCGATCTGTCACGCAGTGGAAATGTTGGCTTTTGTTGGGTGATGTTTCTCTGCGTTCGATGGGAATGAGGAAACAGACTGACTTTATAGATCCAACTTTCTTATTATTTAGGATTAAAAAGCAAGCCGTCTACATGCATTCTTAGTTATGGTGGAAAAGTGAAGCTGACCTGCTGCTTACTTCAAACTAGCCTTAAACGTCTACTTACGTATCTACCTTAATTTTGTGCGAATTTTATTGGGTGTATTATTACGTACCCGTGTACCTAGGTAGGAGGTAGGTATATATAAATTTAACGCATTTTTTTTGAACTAATTTGTTTCCAAATTTTGCGGATTGTAGCCTACCTAAATATGTCTAAACTTAGTAGCCTTAAAAATTTACCTTTAAATTTTTACGTCAATTTTCTTGCGAATTAGAGGGTAATTTGGCAATTTTTCTTCGTATAGTCCTACGAAAATAAGACTCAACGTACTATCGCAGTTGTCTGAAATGGCGCTCCCTAATAGTTGAACCATAATAACTGATCAGGCAGTCACTATAGCAGCAAACGAGGCTACAAACAATCATGGGAATTACTCTAGCCTCATGTGAACGGGTGAAAAATCATAGAAACTGCGCAGTTTCAATTACCTACCGCCATAGGCATTATCACCGCATCTACATACAATGGATTCAATTAATCGGATACAGTTTTAAAATCCGTTGGGATTTTGCACAGAGAAACAAAGTCAGTTGTAAAAAATGCAGAAAAGTCACTATTTTTTTCATAAACATCATCCATCAGTATAACTAAAACAAAAATACTTTCCGTGACGTAGCGTTAGCGTAGTTGTAAAGTTATTTAACATTAACATTTAATTTCACACATTAAGAAGAAAAACAATTATGAAAAGCCTTTTTAACAAACAAACACACACACATGCCTGATTGACCTATTGTTGTTGTCTGTTTTTATTTTTATGTATATTAGTGTGTGTCGTCAATAAATGTCTCTCTGTCTGTGTCTCTCTCTCTCTCTCTCTCTCTCTCTCTCTCTCTCTCTCTCTCTCTCTCTCTCTCTCTCACACATGTTAACTATGTAGTTAACAATTTAATAAAGCAGACAATCCATGGGACATTAAAAGAAGAGTAAAATTGTGCAGCTAATGGGCCCTATCTCAGCATAAGATCCTTCAACCGCCTTGGTCCTTTTTTAACTTGGGAAAATGCCAACTCCTGCAAAACTGACATAGCTTGGTTCCTTAAACTCGGTATTGTTGGTGGATATGACCTTGTTCTAAGTCTGTCTAGATCTCACCTTAACAACAACTTTGGTAGCTTTAGTAGCATTGTTGACTTCCGTTATTTAAGTTAAGATATATCCTTCTAACTCTTCACTGGTTAATGTTACGGTATCGTAATATCACCTTCACCGGTTGTGGCTTTGAATTGACTAACCACTAGATGAGATGAAGGTTACGTCACGTCCCTACTGCGGAAAAAAGATAAACGCTAAGTAAACATGGCCGTAACGCGCGTGCTGGACAAAGAGTTTTGTTAAACACGTGTAGCTCCACATAATGATGTCGTCGAAAAACAAATTTCAAACTCATATAGGTATGCCCATAATAACAGTTTAAATGCTGAAACGATACTTGACGTTGAAAGGTTTCGTAAATACGCCACGCACTGTCAGCTAGTTATTTTGTGGAAAACGATATTATATAGTAAACGAGCTGACGGCATATTTCATTTAATACCCTAAACGAGGATAGCTCAGGGACATTCCAGCATAATATAACTTTAAATCAAAGTGACTGGAACGTTTTGTTACCGGCTTGTTAATTATTTGTTATCATTAATCAACGTTTTCATTGACTTTGTTCTCCTATAGATGAGTGAGTGTTACTATTGTACTGTTAATAAATTAATAATGGTGCTTATAACTCCTCTAGAAGAGCTCTTCTCTTCCAAGCACAGCTGTGCTTGGGTAGGAGTAGATTAGGTTCATGTCATTTTAGTCAACTACTGAGGGACTAAGTAGCTATCTTATCCCTACTACCGGAATACATCAATGTTAGATAAAATAGATATCTACTTATACTACGTATATACGTACCGTACCAATAGTATATTTATGATAATAATCACTAACTGAATATCTCCGGTACTACTATAAACGCCCCATGAACGTGAAATTCGTAAGGAGAATCTTTATAGGATGTAGAGATAAGCATATACTGTGACATTATAGGTAAGACTTCTTAAGTTAGTTTAAGAAAACACTATTTCAAAAACAAGATTATTTAAAAAAAAAATTCTTTGAAATAACTAAGTTGCTTCACTCTTGGACTCTTGGTACCGGCACCTATTATTAACAATCTTTCAAGTCGCATTTACTTATAGTTGTTCATACATTTAGCTATATCTACCTGAGACTGAGAAAACTACTTAGGTAACGGTACAGACGACTGCACATCAACCTATCCAATACTTACTGTCAATTTCAACCATTATGCCTTAAATATTTAAGTATTATTATGCCTAACTATTTAAGTTCAAAATCTATTGAGGAAATTTAACAGTTTGTGGCAGGCGAGTGTGCTTACTTATTTATATTTAGACATAGTTATTAAACTACAACATGTCAGTTAAACGATTTAGAATTGGATCGGTAATAATTTCGTAGAATTTAGGACCGTTTATGAAGTAATTACTAATTAAGCTTATAACTTTGTTCATTATTAGTTAGAACTACATTTTATCGTGTTTGTAGATGAATAAATTTTGTGGTATAGTTACTAATTTATACTTACCACAAAATTAGGACCAGAAAAATATGTAGGTAGGTACTTTTGTATTTTTGCTATCTGTTTAAACAATCCTTAGTTTAATTATTATTAAATTTAGCCAGACTAATAATAATCTCTGTCAAAATGTATTTCCGTTCGAAATGGTAAATACTTAATTTATTATTTGCGATTTATCTAATGTCAGCGGAAAAGGGATATGGATAAAAGTATTATTATTAAAGGTCTTAAATTAGTCTGCATAAACTGATACTACATTAAAAATGTTTATACCCAACTTATAAATTTAAAAAAACTAATTCGCGTTGATCTATCTAGAACGTATTTATTTATTTAACTTAACTTAATACTATAATTTTATTACAGTACCTAATTATTATTACAGAGGCACTGTGTTCGACACAGTGACCAATAGAATTTCTTTTAAATTTTACTGAATGACAGCTATGGATAGATGTCAAAATTCTGTTTGCTGAACCCTGAACCCTTTTTTTAATGATTAAAGAAAACAAGATAAGTGTCGATCATTGGTTCCTGACGAACAGTGGTACCACTACATAATAAGAGAACAAATTTCTTTTAGGATATCACTAATAAACCATTCAAAGGTACTTCTTCTTTGTATTGGCTATGTTCCCAATTTATTTAGGGTCAACCCTACTTCGACGCCACATCTCACGATTGTAGGTAACCAATAAACACTCTTTATGCAGCAAAAATAAACATATCCCTTTTTAAATATTCCAGGTGAAGCTGTACGATGCTGGACCTGCTCTTCAGACCTGAACCCCCACTGCCAGGACCCGTTCCTGGTGGGCAGCGTGGACAACAGCTACTTCCGCCTGGAGAACTGCGACGCCAACACTGGGGCCACGTACCCATACCTGACCTCATCAAAGTCCGCTTGCAAGAAGCAGAAGAAATATAGTGAGTGCACCTCTTCTCCCTTCTCAGTCGTTTAATCTTGACATAAATAGTCACGCGCGTCTACCGGTGGCGCCTCACCGCCGCTCGTCATCCGTAATTCTTCTGTTACCGCTCAATTCCTTTTTTAACTGTTCTTTTAAAAGGGAGAGCCTCGGGGGCCGTAAGTCGGTTTGGTATTTGGGTATTTTTTAAAACGCTTTTGAGATAGAGCTTAAAAATCTATTGTGTAAATTACATTAAGTGCATCGGCAGGAAGACAAAAGAATCGGTAAAAAGAATTATCTCCAACATGGAATGCTTTATTTATTTGGAACCTATTTTGTTTTATGTATGTATGTTGTAAACATTATTGTTACATGTCGGTATAATAACATGAAATACGTATTTCTGGCATTGAAAATTGTGTCACCGAAGCATCTACGTCATAACGCAACGTTACAATTAATAAATACAAAGGTCGCTTGGTATATAAAAACTATAAGAATTCTATCCATTTTCAACCTAGATTCGTCTTACTGAGGCGGAAAAACGATGGAGTGTGGTGGGTATCTCATTATGACCTTGTGTCCAAAGTTCAGTCGTGCTTAACAAAAGGCTTGTACTTTAATAGGACGTGACCACTGGTCCTACGTAATTACGACGACAACTCGCTTTGTTTCCGTAGTCAATGTCAGGTAGGTATTTTGGTTTACCTACTGACCTCTGTTTAGAACTAAACATTTCCAAAGAGTTATATTCTGCTGAATGCTGATATACTTATATATTTTTTTATATTTAAAAAAATCGCCATTATTTCAAGGCTGATGATATAGTGATGATTTCAAATGGTCTGAAAAGTTCGGACCATTGAAAATATATAAAGTTAAACTCAATAACAACAACCTATTGAAATAAATGTAAGAAATGAAACATACTAAGTAATAGGATAGTTTTTTCACAATTTGATCGAGTTAATAAACGAAGCAGTTCCAGCTGGTGAAAATCTTATAATTCCAAATTGTCACTAGGTAACGCAACTTCTTTATACAACAGTTAAGAGAACTTACTTCATTACTCTGATTCAGGTCTGTATGAAAAGCGATATTTTAGCCATCCCAACGTATCCAGGATAAATAAAATGTTTACGACCATTGTTAAAGTTTACGCCGGGGCGCCGACGAGATAGCGAGACAGAAGGTTAACGTAGACCTAGCAGTGATGACAAGCAATAAAAACAATTGGGAAAACACCTGACCCGGTATGTCAGAAGGGTGCAGGTTCAAATCCTGCTCGTGGAAATTTTTTCATCGTTTGTGATTTTGTAATATGTTTCGCAACAAAATTTGCGTTAAAATTACATAAACAAAACAAAAACATTTTATAAATAGCTTGCCTACTTCTTAACTGATCTTTAGTATTTGTAAAAATATTATGATCAGATGTTTAATGGCGGTAGTTGTTGACATTGAATGCGCTTTTGGCTTTCAAAGTAAAAAAGTAAATAGTGTTGAATGATTTCGGCGGGCTGGTTAGAACTACGATAGCTCAAATGGGAGAGCACCTGACCCGGTATGTCAGAAGGGTGCAGATTCAAATCCTGCTCGTGGAAATTTTTTTCAATATTTGTTTTTGTAATAAAAACAGTATAAAAATTTACAGATGCTATGCTTATATTTAATGCTTACGTCTAATGTTGCTTGTCACGATTGTAGATTAGTATTTTAAGAACGGAAAAAATTAGAAATTATATTTTTTTGGACCCTGTCACATAATACAGATACAAAAGTACCCTGGTACTATGAATTATTCTGTGACAAAAGTTAGTAAAGTAACAATAAACCGGAAACAAATTTAAATATACAAACATTTATGTCTATAACTGTTTATTGACATAATTGTTACACATTGTTATTTTGGTTCGGACAGAATACTAGCATTGTAGGTAAGTGTACCTACAAAACAGAGCAACACAATTCAATTTTGCGTGAGAGCAAATTAGGTCGAAACGCAACATCAGCATGCTGCTACATTAAAATTACACAGCAGAACACAATGCTGGTATTCTGTCCGAACCAAAACAATACTAGAACGATGAGTAATGAAAGAGGAGCTTGATGGCGCAGTGGTCAACGCGCCCGGTTCATCGGAAAAATTTATCATCCCGAGCTCCTCCTTGCTTCGGAAGGCACGTTAAGCAACGGCTTAACGTGCCGCAGCAGCAGCAACGCAGCAGTCGTTAACAACCACCAAATCCGCACTAGGCCCGCGTGGTGGTTCATGGCCCGTTCTCCCTATCCATCCATAGGGAAGGCTCGTGCCCCAGCGCGTGCAGTGGGGACATAAAAATGAATTGATGATGAAGTAATGAAAACTCATTTAAGAGAGAGCGTCTGAAATTAAAAAGCTAAATGCGGATACTAATAAAACAAATAAGTAACTTTTATTTCACACTACAATCTACATACAAAATAATATAATTACAAAAAAATTGAGTGATACAATTTACAGATTGTGGCGGGGCGATACCTGAACCACAGAAAAAATAATAGTAGTACAAGTACAGAAGATGCACTACGCAAAGTCATTTAAATAAATAGCGACTCGTGCTTAGACACAATAAAGTGCAATTCAGGTCGCACACTGCTCCCTTACCTACAGACTACAGACTACAGTTATATTCACCTAGAGTTGCCTCTCTTTCCATCGCGTAGCTCTTATTTTTTCTAACGACTTCAGGGTTGTCTTCTAACTTCTTATAAATAATAATTTAATCTGAATACCTAATTTATTTAAGTTATTGTGAAGCTGAAAATGCCGTCTGAGGCAATCAGCAATCTCCCTCCCAAAAAAAAACATACTAATTGCCTATAGGAAGTTAAAAATGACAAACAAACGGGTCAATGACTCCAATCACCTACGCTAATTTCAAAATATTAGTGAAGACGCTACGCGAGCCAAGAGTTGCTTCACATTTATATTTAGACCTAATCCGAATATAACAGCTATTACTAAATCTCACATCACCGGGAGACGTATAAAGGTGTACAAGGTTAGTCAGTAAATGTACCACTGCTGGACTCAGACTCTCTTACATAAATAATAGAAATATTAAAACAAACCCACCACCCTTCTTAAGACAATAACAAAGTAGGTATTTAAAATGCAACCTTTCGAACAAGTTAGTCGGCCCGTGACCACTGCCGGTACAACTCGGTCGAAAAGTCGGGTATAAAAAGATAACACTAGGATACCTACCTGCCGTTAAGCCGCGTTAAATTCTCTGTTTATGATGGAACGCTAAAGATTAACCCGATGACACTCCCTTATAAAAATCTTCGTCATACTCTCCGGCTGGTCCAATGGAAGACACTCCTGGTATTGCAGCAGCTACAGCAGCGGTGGGTCCCTCCTATAATACACAGACCTTATTATGTATAACATGATGATACTGACTAATCACGGAATGCTTCATCATACTATCCGGCTGGTCTAATCCCAGCTGCTCCTGGTTTTGCAGCAGTTAATAACAGTGCCCTTTTGTTTCCAGTTAACGGCTTGCTGGTCGTATCTAGAGGATGCACATGGAAACGTCAGGATGACTTCACCAGCACCTGCCCGAGCTCCTCCAATGGGCCCAACGAGGTCACCTACTTCTGTGAAACATGCGACTATGACGGTTGCAACGGAGCAGCGACCATCGGCAAAACAATAGCCTTGCTGATGGCGCCACTTGCTCTACTGCTCTTCAAGTAACTTCAAATAACACATTCGACACAGACAATAGAGAAAACTGGATGAAACTTTTTTAAATGAAATGTTAGGACCTCAATGCTGAATGTCAAGAATAAAATTTTACACAGAAAAGAGTTAAACATACATAAAACTACATTTGAAGTAAGGACTCCTTAACCTCTTTGGAACGGAATGAATAAAACAACGAGCTTTTATCGATATGAACTGTAGGGTGTATAAAAGCGAGTCTAACTGCCGTACTCAGAGACGTCAATTAAGTTTGAATGACAATTAAGTCTCTTGTTGTCACTTTTTTATGTATAGTGCTAAATAGAGAAGGAAAGACATTTAATTGTCATTAAACTTAATTGACGTCTCTGAGTACGGCAGCAAGACATTTATTTTCATGTCAAACTTAAATACTTAATAACAAAAGTATGCTTAAAAGAAGTATAATTTGTTACCTAATTGTCTGTATAAAAGAGAGCGACATTTAAAGTTTAGGAGATTATTTCTGGAGTTTGGGAAAGTAGCGAACTGGCGCCACCATAACATGACAAACCGAGTCACTGTTTGCAGATCAGGTTAAAGATAAAGATAAAGTTAAAGTTTCATAGACCTACGCTTGCTTTTCCATCTTTTCTACTTTACAAACGCAGCTAGGTACACACGCCTGCACATCAACCTACCACAAACTGTCAAATTTCCTCAATAGACTTTGAACTTTAATGCTAAGACATATGGTTGAAAATGTATTGAAGAAATTCGACAGTTTTGGGTAGGTTGATGTGCAGGCGTCTGTACTATTACCATCAAATAATTGCAACCGCTCTCCAAAGACTGAGAGTAGGTAACCAGTTCGAAACTTTTACACTCCCTGAACTAAACTATGTTAAAATCATTGCACTGGCACTGGCCATTAGTACAAAATGTAGTATCAGTCCAAGTATGGGACCATGTGAATATTTTTGCTTTTAAAAGAACGCCGAGGTGCCCACCGTATCATTAAGTTATAGTGCACTTAAAATTAAATTTAATTAGTGAGCTAAGACCGACGATGTAAATGTTTAACCAATCACTTATTACTGTTTAGAGAAATCTCATTTAGACACTATTGGTTAGATTCAAAATTATGTGCAAAAAAATTACAGTCTTTGATGTGGTAAGTAATTATTATGTCTTTAATAATTTCTCAACTTTGAAAATAAGCTTTAAAAAAAAGCAATAGATCTGAATAATACTGTTTTTTTAAGGACCTACGGATTTATATAGCACTTTGATTCCGTCTATTATGTAATTTTAATTCTTTCATAATAAAAGATGCAAATATTATTTTTTTTGTACTGTAAATATTTTGAAGTAACTTGAGCGTTTACTTACGATACTAATTTGAATGTGCATGTATAGTAAGCTTAATACAATATTTAATAAATAATCTAGTGTATTAATTATCCGCAAATCAATGATTTTTAACAAGTAGTGCCGACTTAATAAAATCTAAATGTCTGATTAAATTAATTAAATTAAATTAAATATATACCTACATAGTTACTTAATTCTTAAAAGCTACTTATTTCCGATATAAATGCATATTAGTTAGTGTTAAAGTTTCCCAGATTTATTGTTATTAAGACACTAAAGTTAAATAGTAATAAAAATTGTTAAAATATATATTGTTTTTATTCCTGTTCATCCTCATCGTCCATCCTATGTTGTACATTGTCATTATTACTAAATACGATACAGCTATGACACACTATAGGTTTTGTTTATAATATTGTCGTATTAGCGTTGTGTTATCAAATTTGAGTTATTCCCAGTTGAGTACTTCATCTGTAAAGATGAATAATGCATAGCCAATCGGTTGCAACTTGCAATAACCGTTGGATAGATGGCACTAAAAAGCAGTGAAAAAAATTCAGTGCTTACGTCACGTCAGCCTTCCCGGCAGCATAATGGTCAGTGCAGCCGCCCGGATTACGGAAGTCGCAGGTTCGACTCCTGGCTGGGTCGGGTAGGCATTAAATTTTTTAAATATATTTTATAAATGTTTTATTCAGCTTAAGTGCAGCAAATTACTAGCAAAAAAAATGTTTTTGTTTTGTTTATATAATTTTAACGCAAATTTTGTTGCGATACAAATTACAAAAACACAATGTTGAAAAAATTTCCACGAGCAGGTATGTCAGAAGGGTGCAGGTTCAAATCCTGCTCGTGGAAATTTTTTCAACATTGTGTTTTTGTAAATTACTAGCACTTAAAAATAAAAAATAAAATTTACAACCTATTTATTTACTTGGTAAGCCGAAGCGAGCTTTAATTTATGTCAACAAAGCTACGTCCGCCTAAGCCTAAGCCCGGACTGGCAGGTTCTGTTTCTAGTTTCCTTTTCCGATCCGAACGTCTCGGAGAATATAGCAGGGAACGGTTCACTCCAAAAAAAACGGTTTCGACTTTCAAGTCCCACAAATAGAAATGTTTTCCAACACTTCTGCTTGCATTATTAGATTTATAATTCTTATCTCTCAATACACATAGTATATTATTCTATAACAGTGCAGAGGACTTCGAGTCGACGCCCGAAGAAAGCACATATTATTGTTGCTTGTTTATTTATTTATTTATACCTTTTTAATCAGAATAAATTTTAAACAATACAAGAAATGCTAAAACGCCTCCGTGACCGAGCGGCAAAGCGCTCAACCCGATACACGACGATTCAATTCCCAGGTTGGGCAGTGTTTTTGGATTTAAAGATGCATAGCCCGGGTTTGCGATCACCAACCCGCTTTTGGCAAGAGTGCTGATTAAGCTTTTACCCATCAATTGTAGCAATGACTCAAATTCTATGATGGAGTGTTAAGAAGAGGTTCTAATACTTTTTTGAATTTTTTTTTAAAGTTTAGTTCGTTCCCACTGACCTCTATTAAAACAGTGTTCGTTCCTTAAGGAACCGGCTAAGGTCATAGACCATGCTGCCATGTCATCAGTTTCTTAATTTCATTGTAATACATAAATAAACAATATTGATGATGATGAATGATAATAGAAATGGGAAGTGAGAAATGATATTACCCCCCATCCCCACGAGTATCTCAGTAACGATGTGGGGCTTTACTAAGTCCTCACGCAGACTTCTTGTAAGAATTTGAAAAGTAACATTGCACTGTTTTGTTTCATTTGCCAACACTCATGCACACTCACGAACACTTAACGGTTAATAATCAACCATTATTTCATATTAATGTTCGACTTAACACAAATTTTAGAAAATAAAACAAAACCGCAGACATGACTCTTCACTTTCCAAGTCCATACTTATTTGAATATTGTATTAACTGTCATTCAATTCTTTTCCTTTACTGTCAATTATATTTCAATGCAAAACACACGGTTGTGTGTAATTGAACATGGTAGCAGTATAACGTAGTGATTACTTGCTCAGTGGGTAGCAGAGCATGGTTGCGAGTGATGAAAATGAAGTGGAGAATGTTTACACCGAGCTAAGGAAAAGATTTAAAGTCACGACCAAGCTCGCATCCTTATTTCTCGGAATATAAATACTTCTGATGATGGATCTATCACAATAGACCAATAGGCGTACGCAAGGAAAGTACTGCAACGTTTTGGCATGGTAAACTGTAAACCAGCACGAACGCCGATTGTGAAGTATACGCAAACAAAAAAAAACGACAGACTGTAAGGAACGATTTCCATATCGCGAGGCAGTTGGTGCTCTGTCCTATTTAATGGTTGGCACAAGACCAGACATAGCTTTCGCTGTGGGAGTGGTGTCTAGAACACTACAAATCCCGAGTAATGAAGATGTAGTAAGAGTGAAAAGAATATTTCATTACATTCAAGGCACTCTGGACTACGGCATCACGTACACGTATAAAGGTAAGCATAACGATATTGTTATGTACACAGATGCAGATCACGGAGTTGACCCCACTACAGGAAGATGGACATCTGGCATGGTTTGCCTGTACTCAGGTGGCGCCATCTCTTGGCGGAGCAATCGCCAGAGAACTGTAGCACTCTCGTCAACCGAAGCTGAGATTGTAGCGGCGAGCGAAGCTGCTCGAGAAGTTTTGTGGCTAAAGAAAATTGTTGATGACATAGCTATTGACGTGGCAATAGTGAAGTTGCTAATAGACAATGAGTCTGCATTGAAACTCAGCATGAATCTGATTGAGAACCATCATCAGACTAAGCATATGCACGTCAAAAGAAGACACTTCTTCTTGAGAGAATGCATTTTAAACAATAATTTGGTGGCTAATAAAGTTACTTCGGAGCAAAACCTGGCTGACATGTTAACGAAGCCGCTATACAAGCCAAGGCTGCTCTATCTGACTGAGCTGATGAGCCTCAAGTGAAGAAGGGAGGGAATGTTAAGAAGAGGTTCTAACACTTATTTGAATATTGTATTGAACTGCCATTCAATTCTTTTCTTTTACTGTCAATTATATTTTAATGCATAACACACGGTTGTATGTAATTTAACATGGAGGAATTTGCCCAGCAGTAGTCAGTTATAGACAATTTACTAAAGTTAACAAAAAAATTGTTGCTCATCAAGTATCTTATTGTTTTTTTCTGTGTGCCCTTTTGCAAAGGCCTCCTCCAACCCTTTCCATTGTTCTTTGTCTCTGGCGAGTCTTGTCCAAGTTTTCCCAAGTTAATATCACCATCCCATCTTTTATGTAGTTTCCCCTTCTTCAGCTCACCACAACCACATATTATTGTACCCAGTTTTTAAAAGTTATTTAATTCCCAATGAGGAATTTGTACTGCGCCAAGTACATTTTATAAGTTGGTCGACTGTTACTCGTAAACTTGTAAAGCCTACTTAGCTGTGATAGTTTTCCTTTTCACTTCATCATATATACAACTATCGTGAATTTTTTCACATATCCAAAAACAACCATTTGGCTGGCAGAGGGGGGGGGGGAGGGGGGGTTCACTTGACTCTAACAAAATTTTGCACTTTAAAGCTTAATAGTTCACAAACGGATGCCTCAATCAAAAAACTGTTCCCACAAACCCGCAATATTTTTGAAATTGCTATCCAACGACAGCCCACACTAAAAAATTACATCCCCACTTCACGTAGGGGATTAAAAAAATATTTTTCGAAATTTTACTTCACCACTTTGTCGGCGTGATTAATATGTATATCCATGTCAAATTACAGCTTTCTAGTACTAAGACTCTATGAGCGACATGGCGAAACTATAAGGGTTCCTTGTTGACTACGGAACCCTAATAAAAGACAGAAAAATATATAAAAATTAACTATATTTTTATCTCTACATACATTATGATGAGTCTATTATAAAAGCTTATAATTTTTACATGGACGGACGAAGTTTATTCAGTCTTACTAGAATTACAATTATTTGTGAGTTGGTTCTTATTATACATGTAACGAAAAAAGTAGCGACACTTTTCTAGATAACCTTACCTGCATTACCGGTACCAAATCACCTCTATAGAAATAACGTTACTTACCGGTACTTATAGTGGGAATTTGGTAACGGCATTAAGCCCTGATTTAAACACCTTTAATTAATACTAAGTGACACTATTTATTTTCTCTGCACAACTTTTCAAAGTGTGAGATTTCAAAAATATTCTTATAGCTAGGATTTAAAAAAATTCATGTCTTCTACATTATAATTAAAAAATGTATATATATTCATTTTTAAATATCATATCATGATCTATATTTTTAATAATTATTGCTACTCTCCACTCTCCATAAAACAAAATGACAGTAGAAATAACCACTAGTTTACTTTGTGCAAAAAACTTACAAATAATAGGTTTTTAAGGCACTTAATTAATTAATTCTTGCAAAAATCATATTAACTACTATAAACAAAACTGTGTAAACATATATTTTTCACTGTAGTCATTTAATTTTTATATTCTTAAATTAAAGTCATGTGTACATCAAAATCGTTAACAGACATTACTTATTCAACTTGACTAACCTGTGTTTTAAATTTATATGTGATGTATTGTACCAAATTAAGTTTTTTTTCTATTTCTATTTCAAACTGGCTTGAAACAATATGGAAAAACAAAGAGATAGACTGACTCAAGCAATACCCATAAACATTTATCTAAATTTTCATTATTTGTCTTGGTACACATTGATATACCAGAAATATACCTTATATAAAGGACAAAAACCAATTATTATTAATAAGATGTTGTAAGGTATTATAGCTTAGGTATTTTAGCTTTTGTATAGACATTATGTATCTGTTATGTAGTAAATATAACTTAATCTGTGGTAATACTCTCACAAAATTTACCACTCTCAAGAGAGAAACAGCTACTCTCAGTTTTTCACCTGTATTCCCTTCACTTAGCTCAGTTCATCTCTTTGTCAATGTACAGAACACACATTTTTGTAAAGCATTAAAATAGAATTCATAGTGTACAGTAGTGATTACTGAATATCATTATCTGGTGAATTTTGCACATTTTATCAGACCAAAACGTGATATTTGTATTAATTACAGATCTCAAGTTTTTTACAAGTTCTAATACTATATTAACTCAACATCCACAAACAAAAAGAATGTTATGGGCCGATGACAACTAAACAATGGATATAAACACCTCATTAACAACATATTCTTTGAATATAATTTAAAATTGAATATGCCACTTTCCCATAGAGCAATACAGAAATAGGAATGGAGAAAAGATTTAATTAAAATTGAAATGTACGGCAGCTTAAGTTACTTCACATGTAAGTATTCATAAACCTATGTTCAACTTATCTTATAAAACGGTCTTTAAACTGTAAGTAACAAAAGACATCACCGATAAAAGCAATGGCATGGGACCAAATAATGACGAAGAATTGCAGCCATCTTTGCTATTGCAAGTGCAGTATTCTATGAAGATGTTGTATGTACCAGTTCTCATGAGGCAGAACCTCTCATCGCCTTGGATACCAACCTCACCTAAGTATGCACAACCACGGAAGTACCTCCATACACCATTCACTGAAAACATAAAGCAGTAATGTTGTTATCTTCATGGTTAACTGGTTAGTAAATAATACATACATACATCATAATAGAAACAACAGTAACTAATTAATGTAATTAGAAATTATTTTAAGTAAGCGTAAAAAAACGTTAAAATAGAAGTTTTGAACATAAGTATGGTAATTAGACTAGAAGATGCTGATTTCCCTGAATGGGGTTTTGGTAAAGTAACATGTAATGTTTACAGCTTTGAAATGAAACAACTTTTACAGATCTACTCGCGTTTATTTTACACATTAGTTTTAATTAATGTTTATCCTGACGTTTCGAACCCTTTGCAGGGTCCGTGGTCACAGGGACACACGTTCGCGTAAACTTTAGAAAACAATGTTTACAGCTTGTTCATTATTAGAAAAAATCTGTAAAAGTTCCTAATGTTACAACTATTTGAATAATAAACAATTAATAAAGTAAACTACTGTGTTAAAGGTACCTTTTTGTCTAATTTTTCGGCACATGCTAGGTCTTACGCCAGGAAGATGCGTCAAACCTTTTTCTTGGTTACAATCTGTTATTGGCACTGTACTGTTGTCGAAAGGATCAGCGCATTTTGGATCATTACTGGATCTGCAGTCCCAACACTTTATACTGAAAACTAAGAATAGTAAGTAGCAACAGACTAGTAACTATTGGGCGTGACCATACTTAATTAAGTTTAATGAATGTTATATTTACCATAAGGTATGAGGAATAGTACAGTAACAATGCTCAGATGGAACTTGTTAAGATAAGTCATGATCACAAAATAAAAAAGTTTATTCAGTTGTAAACAATGGAAATTTTAAAAAGTAATCAACAAAGTGTTTCCAATCGCGTGCGTTAGGTACCGCATTGCCAAAATAAACAGCGGTTGCTCAGTTTTTTTTATTATGGCAACTACATACATACAGCCACACGACATTTTGGAAGTTGAAATTTCTGTAATTCGGGTTTTAGAGCAATATAGTTTTAAGCATTGTGTAAAAAAGCAAATAATAATTAATGGGCGCGACCGTTAAAATAAATATTGTGAACTTGCAAACGTAAATACGTTACAAAAAGTGCATTAAAGTATAAAATGTAAAAGTCGTTACTATAAACACATTTCAATTTAAAGTTTGCACAACTTATCAAGTTAATTAATGGGATTGTTAGCCTTAACACGCAAAACATTATGCTGGGTCGGGCGACGACCAAAAGCACCTTTTTGTCAGTGTCAGACTAAGCAGCCGGAGCCGGTAAAATAGTGCTATAATGCAAACGGTTTAAGGCCAGCCAGGGTGTGTTACTTAGGTACTACTGTGTGTATTGCGTTTGTATTACCTATTGTGCTCACAATAATTAAGAAAATAACAGTGAAATTATTATAATTTTTAACACTTACCTTACAAAATGACTAATAAAATATGTTTACTAATGTTACTTTGTTCATTACCAGCAGGTGAGAGTATTTCTTGTTTAATGGATTACGAATATGATTTAAGGCTTAACAAATCTTAATGTTATACTTTTATAGGTTTCTGTGTTAGATGTTATCAATGTGCATCATTCCAAGAAGCCAAAGGAGATGATACCTGTGGTGCTTATAAGAAATTTGACACAGAGAGTCACATAGCAGTAGAATGCAACAGTGACGAATCCCATACTCCTGGATCGTTTTGCATGAAACTAACTCAACAAGGACCTAAAGGTTTTATCTGTAAGTAGCTTTACTTTATGTCACATCAATTAAGTTTTCTTTCAATCTGTACCTTAAAACATACACCCTTGTACTACAATACAGTGTTTAAAGTTGAACAATGGCTTAATTAATTATATTATAATTAATGTGTTTAAAATATTGTGCCTCTGTCTAAAAATATAAGCTAAAAAACTACAGCATCTGTTTTAAGCATTGTCTAACTATAGCAATCGTTTTGTGGTAAAGCAGACATTCTCTTAATTAATAATAAGTGATACTATGCAACTAACCAATTGAGTAGATTTATGGAAACATAAATTATAGCTATAATTTTCATAACTTAGTATAAGTTATCCAGTAATCACTTAAATCAATTAATATTTTATGTATTAGCATTCAAATGCACAACTAACTTATTGATCAACATTCCTACCTATATTATATTTAATTTACAACACATCTTTGACTTTTACCTCTAATGTTTTACAGGGGATGGAAGATGGCGTCAAGTTATAAGGAGATGTGCTTCAGTAGCTGACACTGGTGTTACGGGAGTGTGCAATTGGGGTGTTTATGCCAACGGAGTTTACTGGGAAGAATGTTACTGCTCATCCGATGAATGCAACCATTCTTCGTACATTACGTCATCTGTCTCTTTGATATCCTGTACTCTGTTTATGACATTATTACACAAAAAGTCATTATAATATTGTACATATACCATGTATAATACATGCAGAATGTTATGTTAAGTGATCAGATCTTGAGTGGAGATTCTAGTGACTGGTTTGTCTGAAGTTTAATATATTTGAATCTCTTCTCAAAGACTGTTCAATTCACAATTACGTGGAAATTATCTTTTTACACACAATTTAAGTTCTGTCTTTTTTATATGTTTACATGTGGGAGTGACAAAAATATTGTTGTTGCCAAACCAAAATATGCTATATGAGTGCACTTAGTTAAGTTTTCTATCATCATCATTCATGCTTTCATTTATACCACTAACAAAAATATTTGGCACTACTCTAGCTAGCTAGCTTATTGCCAAAACATTTTCTTGGAAGATTTTAGCACATGACAGATATTAGTTTAACAATGACAATATCGCATTTAAAAGGAATGGCCAGATCATGACTTAGTTAAATAGACATAAAGCACATTTCATTTTAAAATTTAAAAGCATTGATTCTAAGTAAAGTCAAATATCAATTTAAATATTAAAATAGTTGTACCTTAAATGTTATGACTGATAAAATCTGTTTAAATACTAGAATCTATCTTTGTTACATAAATTATTATTCCTTATGCTATAATAAGTAGTAATATTCTTAGTGTTTAATCTCTCATCAACTCATCACTCAGGTTATAGGTTCAATTTTAATAATAAATAATTTTCCTTACTCTATTTGTAAAGTTTATCAAGCAAACAAACTGCTATAAATGCTATAATTATCTGAATCCTGTTATTTTCATTAAATATTTATTTAACTTCATTGATCTTACAAATCATTCTGAATCTCAAATTTTATTTAAAAAATATGAATTACATTTATAAGTAAGTTAACTAAGTCCTAGTGAACATTTTTTATATACATTTAAATGCTTCTATGACACACTCAGAGACTCAAATTAACCTTAATGTTAACTAAGCTCCTTAATTCTTTTTATGACAAAAAGTGCTTACAATGACGCTATTAAAGACTCTTTTATTATTTACAGTGAAGCATCATTGGTACTGTGTAGTCATTAATTTTAATTGATGTCTCTGAATGTAGCAGTTAGCCTCAGTAATTTTAGCACTTTGTTAGAGAGAATTAGTAAACACAATAAGGTAGTTTGTTGGACATTAAATGGTGGTATGGTTAGTTTTCTGAAAAAATAATGAGATGCTTGTTCAAATAAACCTTGTAACCATCTAATTAATACTTAGAACACAGTGAGGAACATAAAAGCTTTATTGTAAACTGAATAGTTAAACCAATTCGTAGCTATATTTTAACTGTTTATGTTACTAATTAGTTATACCATATCACACAGCAAGGTACATTATACCTTGCTATAATATAGCCAAATTTGATAAAGAATGTTTACTAACAAAGCGTTGCCAAGCAACCAGTGACAGGCATATATTGACAGTATCCTTTTTCAGTTGGTCAACAGGAAAGGTTTTACGTAAAAGATTTATTTACTTATATTAAATATTGTATCATTATCATCATCATCGGCCTATCTTAGTCCACTGCTGGACATAGGCCACGTCTAATGAGCGCCATAGCGCCCTGTCCTCAGCTTGTCGCATCCAACATCTGCCTGCAGTCTTTCGCAGGTCATCATCCCACCTGGCCGGAGGGCGTCCTACACTACGTTTACCGAGTCGTGGTCTCCACTCAAGAACACGTTTACCCCAGCGGTTGTCGGTTCTTCGCCAGATATGGCCAGCCCACTGCCACTTCAACTTGCTAATTCTTGCTAAATATTGGATGAAAAATTTAAAAACCAAAAACCATAGTACAATCATAGCTTAGTTTTAACCTATGTGAGTGAATAAATTAACTACCTTAAAAGAATTAAAAAACTGCACTTGAAGATTCAATAATTTATTTATTATATAATTTTAGTAATGACCTTTGTTTAATAGGGTTTTACGTTCTTCGTATTATAACGTTTTTACCGACTCAACGTCGGACTGATTTAAGTGAAATGTGTAGTGAGAATATAAGTCTTACAATATATTTTATGTAAAATGCAGTAATCAAGTAATAATGCGAAAAACACAAAACATTTTTTCCCAGATTTGTGATGACCCTAATTTAGTATGTTTACATTTATTCTTTATCGAGTTTGGCTAGACTATAGTCACAACAGCTTCATAATAGTCACATGACATTTTAAAAATTGTCACTGAAATAATTGCATATTGTCATAATTTTTAATCACTCAATTTCAGCTACAATCTGCCCATTATAGATAGTGTTTCTAGCAACTTGTTACTTTCTCATTATATTATATTATACCTATTATAATATGATACTAGTTATAAGCGATTATGTGGCCGTCTGTTTCACTTGTGACTTTAATTAGTTTTTGATACGCGACATATTGTCTTTATTTTACCACATAATATGATCATATTTAAATAGTTAAGAAGACCTTCAGGTAACTTCTACCAGACGTAGCTACTAATGTTCAACAAGTAATTGTTTAGAAAATGTAGTTTTAAGTTTTTTAATGAAAAGCCAATATCCGTCCAAACGTGTACCTATCTACATATTAGTAATAATAAATAAAAATAATTAAACAGTTTTATTTATATTTTATTGTTTAAAAGTTACTCTAGTGCCAATTTTTCATAGTGTCAAAGTCCAGCGTTCCATATGTTGTAAAGTAAAATGTAAAGGTGTTCATTTTTAACAAGCGAAATTCGCATCCGACCTGTCTCGAACGGGTTGTTGATAGAACCCGGGAGGCTTGTGGGGTTGATCACAGGATGGGATGAAACGGACCCAGTAAACGGCTCGACACCCGTCTACCGCTGGACAGGACCCCGAGTCTATCACGCCAAGGAAATGTAAATGCCTAAAAAACCTACTCGTACAATATTATTAGTAGCTACCTACATGATTTATAAGTAAACATAGTAAATCCTATAAATAAAAAGAATTTGTAAGTTGGATCGGATCAAATCAAAAGAAGTTTCTAAACATAATCGCAAAACGTGTATGTACGTGACATCTTCGCGGTTTCGTTACGTGCCGTTACTGACAAGCAACTAAGCATTATCTGTGTGAGTGAAGGGCGAGTCTTAGATCTAACGGTCGCTCGTACAGGGTAGGTACCTAGTTCGTCATTCGATCACGTTTTTATTTTTATTATTTTTTATATTAACGGGTAAGCAACGTGCCTTGATCTCACCTGATGTTAAGTGATGATAAGGCCAATGATGGAAGCGCACTTCACCCGGGATCCTCAACTAGTGAGGCTATCTTATCTCTAGCTGCCGGAACACAACAATGCTACAAACATTGATGTTATGGCGACATATTTAAATGAGATGGTGGTAGCTAGCCAGGCGGACAAACAAGCCCTACCACCAACCAAACCGAGTACACAAACATACCCCCGCTGGGAATCGAACCCGGGACCTTTGGGTCTAAACCGGTGGTCTTAGCCACTAGACCACAGAGGCGGTCATGTTAGAGAAAACGAGATTTTGTATGGTAAAAATTTAACTCTTCGTTTGTCACTAGATGGCACTGCTTCAATGCCATTAAATTTTGTCGTTTTCGTTAACATTATCGAATGATAAATAAATCTTGCACTAGGCACCTGTTTTAGTTTACCTTGGCATGCACTTCGATAAAAGGTTGGCCTGGCAAAAGCACAATTGGAGTAAACGGAAACAGCTCGAATCAAAACTAAGAAGCATGTATTGGCTAATCTGAAGAAAATTCGCAGATATCCAACAAAAGCAAATAAGCAATCTATAAAACTACTTATACTGAAACCAGTCTGGACATACGGGATTGAACTATGGGGAATCTTAGAAAGATTTTAGACAAAGACCATGAGATCCATGTTCCACATTCAAAAATATATCAGCAATAAATATAGAGAGGAATTTCTCTGAGAAGTCATAACTACCAACAACAACTAAAGAAGCACGTTAATGATTTTAGCATCTAAGTTATCAGGTTCCGGAAATACCCATTACACAAGACTGAGGAGTGAGAAGGAATAGTATTCCAATGCTTGCTACTTAGAGCATTAAACTAATGCTCTACTTGCTAACAGATTCATCAAATAGTAGTGAGTGTTGTCAAATGGACATTCCCTCACAGCTACAATGACAAACACAGACGTTGGTCAGACAACTCAGTCAAGGAAGCAGCTAAATGTTGAAGCAGATCGCTGTGTTGACCAGGATAACAAAAAACTAGGTGCTTTGGTCACGAATGTCACGGTGTAGCTTCGATCCCAAACAACCTTTAGATAGGTAACTCAGATTCAGTGTATCCCAGTAGTCCCAGTAGCCTTTCCCCCTTGGGGAACAATTGGGATTTTTTTATAAATATCTCCCAGTTGTCCCCTCTACCAACGACACGGGGGACAACTGGGACTTTAATTTTTAGATGTCCTAGTCTCCCCCACTTGAGGTATAGGATATCTAAACAAATGCTTTTATTTGTCACTTCTAGCAACATTATAGGGCAGTCTCAAGTGGGGGAGACAGAGTATTTAAAAATGTAAGTCCCAATTGTCCCCTTCACCGGTGACACGGGGGAAAACTGGGAGATTTTTAAAAAAAAATCCCAGTTGGCCCCCAAGGGGACAAACGCCAGAGGGGACTACTGGGATACACTGCTCAGTTTCTTTGCTTTTTATACTTTAGAAATAAAACATCGTGCAATGTGACTCTTCTTGAAAGTCAAAGTATTATGGCATGTATACATACTTTATAGGAACTTATTAGGAAATGGTCGACACTTGTTTTTCGCCACCAATAAAAAAAACGCTAATTTAATTGAAATTTTACTGAATGTCTGGAGGATTGTAATGTGTATTAAATTGTTGCTAAAGTCAGAAATCAGTTGCAGACACCAGACATATTTTAGTGATCAAAGTAAAAATGTGTAGGTCACTGGATCTTGTCGAGCACTAGTGCCACAGGTAGAGTACCTAGTACCTAAAGGTAGAGCTTAGCTGTCAGTGTAGTAGTAACCTAAAGCAATCTGCATTGATTACAGCCAAATGCAATAACCGCGCCTATTCCACACTTGATTGCAGAGGCTGACGCACGTATCCTGGGCCGGAACCACGGGTGCCTAGCGCGAGTTTGATTTGACAGTCAATCACGTTGTTTCTTTTACTCTGCTCGTTTAACATTAGGGCCCTATGCTTTACAGCTCGACACGTCAACAATTGGTCAAAAATTAAAATTCCGGGATATTTTGTTAGTACCTAAGTCTTCTACATCTTAAGAAATACAAATATTCTGCTTCGTGTATTGTTGACTTATTTGACAAATGTATGTTTTACGCAGAAATGAAATAAAATTAAATATAAAGGGCCTTAATTATAGATGTGAAGCTGGTTACTAACATTTCTAGCCTAACAAACGACTAGAAACGACTTATTTGGCTTATTGTCATTTCTAGCAATAACTAGCGGCTGGAAACGGCTGCTTACATTTCATTGATATATTCACATAATTAGTTTTTTTGTTTTTGTTGTTTCTCTTCTGATTTATTTATTATAGGATACATTTAACATAAATAGACATAAACAATGCCATTTGCATCTGTATTAAGTGTTAAAAACTCAAAATTCTCATACAAAATGGGACACCGCAGTGGAATGGGACTATTTTATAAATTTATTTGTCTGAGATGTTTTGGAAATAGGTATTTATCCATGAAATAAGTGTGGACAGATACCTAGTAATAGTAAGCATTTAGTTGTATTTCTTTGTTTCGTTTAAAATGATGATTAAATCCAAAGTAAACTAATTTAGAGCTACCTTCATTCTTATAATTTTCATACACCACCACCTAAACACAAACGTTGTTTCATAGTTTTCTGTTCGTCTCTGAATTAATAAATTAGTAGGTATAAACGGTCTCTTCGGTGTGTTATTTTAGAAAAACAAAAATAGCAGAACATAATAAGTGCTACTCTATAACAAACATAAGAGTTTAACAATAAAAATGTAATAAAAATAGTTATTTTTCGATGCTCAAGTCGGGTATCCACCCGGTATCAAGCGGCTGGTTATTCGTTTCTAGCCGCTGGTTTCGGTAACTACCGACTTACAAACAGCTGGTTTACAACTATAGCCTTAATACATTTCGATTACCCATACAAACTACAAAGTTCAATTTTTATAAAATTTTCTGCACTCAAGGAAAATACAGAGGTCTAAATAACTCACTCAATTTAGGTAAAGAATTACAAAAACACAAATGAAAAAAAAATTCCACGAGCAGGATTTGAACCTGCTGACATACCGGGTCAGGTGCTCTTCCAATTGAGATATCTTGGTTCTAACCAGAAAACCGAACGCCGAAATTATTCAACACTATTTACTTTTTACTTTGAAAGCCAAAGGCACCCATTCAATGTCAACAACTACCGTCATTAACCACACCATTAACATTACCGTCGTTTTTGTAATTTGTTTCGCAACAAAATTTGCGTTAAAATTATATAAACAAAACAAAAACATTTTAGGTAAAGAATGTTGAAAGTTTGAATACAGTTAGGGGAGTTAGGGCTTTGTCATATTAAACTATTTGTAGTCAATGATTCATACAAAAATAATCTTCACGATAATCGCCTGATAACAGATAATAACGAGTATCAAGAGGAAAACATATTCCACCTTCTTCTTCTAGGGGTGTCTTCTACTCAGATGATTTTTTATAACTGTCGCGGATCATCCTGGCGGTACGTGAGGAGAAATACAGGCATCTTAAGTAGGTATTCCAATTCCCTCCTTTCCTTTTTGAGGAGGAGCTTGAGGGTCCCACATAGCCATCTGTGCTTCCCTGGGTGCAGTGGTAGACCTAATGCATTTTGTCCTGTATAATATAACAATAAATGGTGTGCCATCTTCTACAAATGGTTGCGAACATCATGGCCCTTGACATAACAGTTCTGAACAGAGAGATCTTGTTATTCGCGGGATACTCTTACCCAGTATCTTATCTTATCTTTCCCTGTAAAACAGGTCATATTTTGGGTTACGCATTCACACATACTTCCAGAACTCCTGATATATCCCAACACGCTGTTTTAATGTAGGTTGGGGCCCACGGGTATGCGATACGCAATCTAACAACAATAACCGGAATCAATGGCTTAACGAGCCTCCCAAAGCATGGAGGAGCTTAAGATAATTTATTTGGGTCGCCCACCGGGGACTAGGCATTACGAAAGTTAGTTAACTAGTCCATTAGGAATAACTTGCACTGTGTCGCAGGGTGGCTAGTGCGAGTTTTATTTGCCATTCGATGACCGCATTGTATGGCTTAAACCGCATTTTCAGCGTCACCAGACTATGATAAATTTGTATGGCATAATTGCAGCTCACTGCGTTTATTACCAAGAACTACGATTGTAAGTGCAAGTTTTATTTATTTACCATTCAATCATTTAACAAAAACAATAATTTCCATGTTATTGGAAAAAATATAATAGCTTCTAGCTCTGAAAGTGTCTAGTACAAAGTTACTTTAAAAATTATTGGTAATGTGAGATGTGAATTGTCAGCGAATTCCCGCGCCAATATGATAGGTACTGTCAATTTGTTATTAAAACTTCTTTCTTCTAATAAGTAAGCAAGCTTATACTTTGTTTTCACTATTTTAACGTAATTATACTAAGCAATTTTATTAGCTTCGCCAAACCGAAATGCGGTGTTGATTTTGATTCAATTAACGGAAACAATCGTTGGAGCACCTTCATAAATTCGTAGCGGCCATGAGGCGAACAAGGTATCTGGGAAATGTCCTTTTCATAATATAATGAATTATCGTTGCCCATTGAGCTTTCGGTGGCGGTCGCACATCGCCGACTAACTTCGTATCGCTCCGTTCAGCCCGAAGTTTGTGGAGCAGGCGCTCCGGTGAATCAGTCTGAGCTTTTCTGACTCACAGCTGATTCAACGTTAAGAGCGAGTCAGTTGTCATCCAACGGTGCTCCCGTTCGGCTGCTGTCGTCTAGTTCCCGGCCGAGGGTTGATATTTTCCTGTAGGCTCAACCCTCAGTTCACTGAATGTCACGGTGGAAAATCGCATGTCTGCTACAGCGCGACCGGCTACGCAATTTCATGTGGAATGATTAAGTAACCATTCGTTGGTGCGATCTGTATTTGAATCTAAAGTGATGCGACTGGATATTTATGCGCTCCAATAAGTGGTGGTGTGATTTTTTTATTTTTAGCTGTTAATATACTTTTCTATTGGACAATTGTGGCGAAGGAGCGCGTTTATATCATCGTCATTTAGCAGTTAGCGCTGAAGAGGCGAGAGATTTTGACGCGGTAAGTAAGAAAACTGTTTATAGTTACATACATTAGGTACTTTTTGTTTGTGTAAATATAGGTATCTATTGATTACTTCCAATTTGTGATGCCCGGTCGGCGGCTGCTGGGCCAAAGGTTACGACCCTAGCCTATCGGGAAAGGCCAGTGTGGGACAACCTAGCGGGAGACGAATAGGTACCTCCTATTACCTTGAGGAAAAACGTTTTAGATTTCTCTTGTTTCGTTCTAAATAACTGATATATAGGTACAACATATTGATAAAAACAGCAACAAACACTACTATGATTTAAATTCCGTTTATCTCAAAGGCTTACCTAACTACCTTGTAATTAAAAGTTAACCGTTTAAAAGTTTGTCCTATTTCTGACGTTTATTTTAGATTTAAGAGAAAATTCAGTTTCCCGAAACATTAGTAGCGAACCTACCTACATAGTTCTTTTTGTTAAGTATTTTAGGGTTCCTTACCGAAAAATATTCTTAAATCCGTTTAGTACCTACCTAGGTAGGTACCAAGATTATTTATAGTTATTCCTATGAGTATTATTTAATTTAATTCAAAGAAGAGAGTTTACTCAGCACCTAAGTACTTATTTTGAATTGCAAATTTTCTATTCAATTGATATTGAGATTTCAGTTAATCTAAGTTCTAAGAGGTTTCCATTTGTTCACATTATTCCAGCTCACTGAGGAATTACTTGGACATAATTTAGGTAAGTATGTTTACAAGAATTGATAGGCATTCGATGTAAGAGTCGATTAATCTCTAGCGCCGGTTCGTACCTATAATATCTTATTTTTGTGACTGATTCTGCCTACTATAGTTTATAAAAAATGAGGACGCTATGATGTTTTTAGTGATGTTCTAAATACAAATCTAAAGGTAAATCTATTAGCTTTTGTCGGATACAATTGAATAGTTCTGTCATACACCGGATAATTTTTCGCCGACACTAAAAATTTGATTAATTATTTTTGGTTGTATTATTATTGTTCGGGGAAAGGAAGAACGGGGAAATCGCGACTAACCCACCAATAAGTTCGGATTGTAAAATGACAAAGTATCTAGTTATCTACATTTTCTCTTTGATTGTAACCACAACATTTACAGTAGTTACAGAAGACGTTGATTGTTATGAAAACTCTTTAACGGAAATGGGTGCTACGAGTATAACCGAATGCCATCCAATTGTATAAAAACTTAATTATATGCCCACATTGACGAATTAAAGCGCGAGTGCAATTCGCTGTCACTACATAAAAGTAGTGACTGGCTTGTTATTTTTAGAAAAGGGCACTTTATATATTTTTATTTACATTTAGGAAGCGTCTATATCTATCTGCCTATGTACCTATCTATATAGAAATGGAAGCACACTTAACCCGGAATGCTTAAGCTTATGTGGTAAAGTACACTATTGTCTCGGTAGCTTGATTCAACTGATTGAATACTGATTTGGTGATCGTAGTCTATTGAACAATTTTATATAATACAAATACAAATATATTTATTGCATGTTATTGTGCATAAAGATATATAAATAGAAATATAAAGAAATATATATATAATAAAAATACTAAGCTAAGTAGGCTTTATAAGTTTACGAGTAACAGTCGACCAACATATAAAATGTACTACTTGACGCAGTACAAATTCCTAATTAGGAACTACTTAAATAACATTGTCAGGTGTTTGAAACCGGTAGTATCTACATTTAAGTATATGAGCCATCGTTAAATAAATGTTCATTAAAGCCTTCTTCTCAGAGTCCTCATTATTGAGATGGGCTACGGAACCCTACACTGCGCGTGGCCCTACACGCACTTGGCCGGTTTTTTTACTTCGCTTATTGATGTTCGTCATTTAGGTACAGACGCCTGCACATCAACCTATCTAAAACTGTAAAAAATCTTCAATAGATGTTCAACCATATGCCATAAAGCATTAAGTTCAAAGTCTGTTGAGGAAATTTGACAGTTTGTGGTAGCCTGTGTGCAGGCGTGTGTACAATATTCTACAAGCGACAACAAGATGCTGGTAGAACGTTTCGGCTAGATCCAATTTACCTTGAAAGATGATAAAACTGTCATTGAGGACTTTGTATAACTCTTCATTGTGGGAATCTATTTATAGTGATGAGTAACGAATTCATAACGGAGTCTTGGTACACTAATAAAGCAAACTTGATTATTGGACTTTTTTAAATGAGCTAACAAGAAAGTACATTCATTAATCAGATGCAAACTATAAAGGAATGCTTGATTGCTACAATTTATGGTCTTGGTCGTATGCATTACCATACGGTCTTGCGATAGGTTTATCTGTTTTAAAAATTTTTATTCAATACTAGTTGTCGCGACTTCGTTCGCGAAAACCACACTATCCCACAGGTACCTGTTACCGGCATAAACAAGTATCCTACGTCCTAGTCATGGTTTGTCTATTTGCAAAGTTTCGTCCGAATCCGTTCAACCGTTCTCGAGTTTTGCGCTTAGCAACATTCATTTTTATTTTTAAAGATTCAACTAAATTACTATTGAGTTGGCATATACTAGTATAATCATTTATTAGAGAATTTCTCGGAAAATATAGTAGGGGAATAGGACACGATTGCGTGATGTGATGCCATTCCCTCTGACGACGGTGTTTTGAACCCCCCTCCCCCCCCCCCAAAAGGCCAGTGACGCTGTAAAGGCGTTAGAATCCATCAGGAACCTCACTCAAAAAATATATTTAATTTACTCTTTTTTAAACAACATAGTAAGATTGTCATAACATTTTGTACACGATTGACAGTTGCAACAGAGAGTACCTACATACCCGTACCCGTCACGGGCTTATGACCGTCCCTGTAGCTTCAACCACAAAAAAAGGGGACTGCAAAAGGCAAGCTTCATACATTCCGTGTCCGTGAGAGGGCCTATCTGTGCGTTGCTCGAGCGCGATATGTATGAATCTTACCTTCTACAATCTCGTATTTTGTGCTTCAGCTCTCAGGCATGACATGAAACTTTATGTAATAGTACCCTTCTAAATAGAACACAGCAATGCAAAGCAATGCTGTTTCTAGTTAGGTCCAGTACGATTAAGTTTAAAATCTTTAAAAACCACAATGAGAGAGCGGATTGGTGGTTGTTAACGACTGCTAATGCAGCCGGAACTAACCACTTAACGTGTCTTCTGAAGCACGAAAGAGCTTGTGACGATACAGTTTTGGTTACCCATCCGATGACCGTCCTTTGCGAAAATTGCTTAACTTTAGCAATCGCAGATTAGACTCGTTAACTGCGCTAATATGATTGAGCGCCTCGTCTTTGTTCAAAATCGTACCATCAGGCAAAGTTGCAAAAACAGAGTGCCTAGTACGAGTTTCATTTGCTATTCGATCACGTTAACGAAAACGACAATTTTCATGCCACAATTGTAGCTCACGTCTTCCTTTGCCGCTATGGTATCAATTACTAGAGCTCCTTTTCTCTTATTCAAAGTCACTGGCAACCTCTTTTGACACCGAAAATTCACGAATGGTCTGTACCTTAATAATCAAATTGTAAATAATGCAAACACTATTATATAATAGTGTATTTCATATCACTTTCACTTTAGATCACCAGTGTGTTCAAAAACGCCTCCCAGGACGCGCTGCCAATGCCATACAAACACTCGTCTAAAAACTTTTGCATAGGCACTATGTAATTGCACATTATCTTAGTACCCTTCACACTGGAACATAGCGATGCAAAACAATGCTGCTTTGCGGCATAAATAGGTCGCCATCTAGTCAGATTCAGGGCAGTAACGTACCATCAGGCAAACTTGCAATAACAGTATACATACACACCCTATTTCATACTCGTCGTCCGTATGATTGCACACTCCGCTTCATTACAAAACAAGGGGACCTAGAAGGTAAGCTTTATTCGTACCGCGCTCGAGGAATACACACACTCTCTCGGACCCAAAATCGTGAACCATCTCAAACCAGTCCGAGCGTAGCTGTGGCGAGATTCTGTGTCCGTGAGAGGTTGTCTATGTGTGCGTTGCCCGAGCGCGTTTGTACGAAGCTAACCTTCTGCAGTCACCTTTTTATGTGGCTTCATAGTGTGTTATGACGACATGATTGAACCGACAGCGATCATTTGAAAGTCATTGCGACTGCGGATTGCTGCTGATTTCCCTTTGTGAGTCGTCGATTGGTCATTGGACATTGCAGTCAAGTTCGAATCAATCTGGACCGAACCAATCAATGAATGAATCAAGTGACGGCGGCGCTACAGTGTTTTAGAGTTTGTTACAACCGCTACATATTAAGCAGTCTCTTTTAATTTGATTCTTTATTGTCAAGTATTTGACCGTGATCTCCCCTGATGATAAGTGATGATGCAGCCTGGGATGTAGCATACTTGCCTAGATAATGCCATTTCACCCTTGCCTTGAAAATGTCCAGGTTGTCCGCATCAAAAATGATGACGCATCAGACACTCAATACCACAGACTAAACTTAGAATGTACAGACGCCTGCACATCAACCTATCCAAAACTGTCAAATTTCTTCAATACATATTCAACCATATATTTAAAGCATAAAGTTCAAAGTTTATTTATTGTTTTTTTGTCAATTTTTAGCGCGTACGTTTCTCTATATTATCAAAGGGTTGAGGAAAATAGGCAATTAAACTTATTGGCCACGCCTCGATGGCATTGTGCCTCAGTGACATCCAGAGATTCAATTCCTAGGTCTGGTTTTTTTGATGCATAACCCAAGATTTATGATCACCGATAAGCATAATGTGCAAGCGTGGTGATTAAGCCAATACCCATCAATTGTAGCGGTGACTTCATTGTAATGATGGAGGCACCCCGCTACACACGACTTTAAAGTTTATACTGACACCCCCCACCAACCTTACGGTTAAAAAGTTAGGTGTCAGACATCCTTACGCAAGCACAAGAGATCATCTACGTCAGGTCATAACGCCGGATCAGGACGCGTCGAAGCACATTCTTCATCCGGTACTTTTAAGACTAGAGTCTCGAGCGAGTTGCTCCGTGGACACGTATAGTCCACTATCTAATATCCAGATAGGTTACCGGAGCTGTAAGCTCGCTCACTTCTCGTTGCACCAAAAGCACAACTTGCAGTTCCACTGCTCGGGTCGTCAACTCTAAAGTCGACTACCAAATGTCCTCATTGGTGGTGGAGTTGTAAACCCACTCACTTCTCAGTACCCATCCAGGCACCTCATCGGTTTCAAAATCCTACGCGGCTGATTCAACCGGAGACATTGCATGTAGCGGGTGCCTCTACTAGTTATCCAACCCATGTCCGAGACCTGCCGGAGACGTCCGCGAAGGCATAACCGGCAGGGGGCTTAGGATCCGGAACTCCCGTTGAACTATCCTTAAACTATCCTTGAAAAGACAGCTGGACCCGTAGTTCCAACTACCATACCCTACCTATCAGGGTCAGTAGACAGGGTAATGATGGAGGCAGTAAAGTAAACAGGCTATTTACTTTAATTGAATATTCTATTCGGTGGTTGTTACCAATTGCTAATGCAGTCGAGACCAACGGCTTTACGCGCTTTCCGAAGCACGGAGGAACTGGAGGTGATACATTTTAGCGAAAGTTGCTTAACCTTAGCAATCGCAGAACAGGCGCGTTCACCACTGCGCCATCGAGCTACTTCCCTCTGTATGCCGCATAGGTATGTAACCGCCTCTGTGGTCTAGTGGCTAAGACCACCGGTTTAGACCCAGAGGTCCCGGGTTCGATTCGCGCGGGGGTATATGTTTGTGTACTCGGTTTGGTTGGTGGTAGGGCTTGTTTGTCCGCCTGGCTAGCTACCACCATCTTATCTAACATCGCCATAACATCAATGTTTGTAGCATTGTTGTGTTCCGGCAGCTAGTGATAAGATAGCCAGTACCTCACTAGTTGAGGATCCCGGGTGAAGTGCGCTGCCATCATTGGCCTTATCATCACTTAACATCAGGTGAGATCAAGGCACTGTGTATACCCGTAAATATAAAAAAAATAAAAATGCTTCTCTAACTGTACATAAGTTTCTTTGAAATCCGTACAGCGATTACCGTGTGATGAGACTATATTAATCGGATCCTAGACATCCTAAAATTCCACAAGCGTGTCTCAGACAGAAGCCTTGGTTGTGACAATTGGACTATGAGAAAAATGTCAAAAACATACAACAGACACTGATTGTGGGCGGTTTAAAATAGCAGAATTGAGGCTTCGGTAAGTCCAATGAAAATGCTACCTTGATTAATGCGATGAAACGTCGTTGTTATGAAAAGTATTGAAAAACGCACGTATTTCCCTGTAACGTCGTACATCCTTTGCCAATTACACATACACAAAAGCAAGTTAATTACTCGATGCTCGGGTACCAGATACACTTAAGAAAAGCTGGCCCCATCCGACTGTTACACCCCGGGGCGATAATTTGGAGCTGAAATTGCAGCTCTGTATATGGTTTGTTTGAATACACGCTCCCTTGAACAATGTTCCAGGCAGGTACAGGGTCTAACCATGCCATTAATTAAATAAAACACGCTCTGGCGAACTTCTAAGCCGGGCTGATGCAGCCACCAAAACGTCCGAGTTATAAGGAAAGGGGAGACGTGTGTTGTTGACACACAATTTTATGGTGCTTTTTGGAGTAGTCAATAGTAATGTAATCGGACATTTTGATTGGAAGTTTTCCTTGTATGACCCCAATGTTTTGTGATCCGAAATGTTTGCGGTTTTCGTTTGTTTTAGTTTTCCTTTTATTGGGGAGAAGTGGAGCACTAAATAGACAGAACTAATATTTTTTTAAAATAAAATACGTTAGCTTATCCGTATAGTTACATCGTGAAAGCTAGAAGTAATTTTTCTCTCTGTCGATATTAGTCTCGTGTCTTTTGAGGACATCTTCGTGGATTTTTATTCGAGTAATTTTTTTATTATTGAATTTTTGAATTTTGATAATGTCCCTCCGTTCTTTGGAAGGCACTCCGTTGGTCCCAGCTGCATTAGCAGTTGTTAACAACCACCAATCCGCACTGGGCCCGCGTGGTGTTTTATGGCCCGTTCTCCCTATCCATCCATAGGGAAGGCTCGTGCCCCAGCAGTGGAGACATAAAAATGAGCTAATGATGATGCTGATGAATGTCCCTTTATCTCAATCTGCATGGTCTTGCCAACCCGTCAGCTAGTAAGTGAAAAGAGTTTATGACATTTTCCTAGTAAAATATAATCTTGTAATTTTTTTTATCTTGTATAATGTAATCATTACTGTAGCTGATACTTAAAAAATATATTAAAATACTAAGTCTTGGCAAAACATTTCTTTTCATTTTGTACACTCAGCATTTTGTACAAATCGTAGGTACTGTCACAGTTAAGGATGCCTGACAAACTTTTTCCTACTTTGCATATGAGGTGCCAAACTGTGAACCCATAACGTTAGACGGATTTAAATATCCGTATGAAGTATCGTGACGCGAGGAGGAGCTCGATGGCGCAGTGTTTCTGCGATTGGCAAGGTTAAGCAACTTTTCCAAAGACCGGTCATCGGATAGGTGACGTTTATCATCTCGAGCTCCTCCGTGCTTCAGAGGGCACGTAAAGCTGTTGTTCCCGGCTGGGCACATTGGGCCCGCGTGGTGGTTTATGGCCCATTCTCCCTATCCATCCATAGGGAAGGGTCGTGCCCTAGCAGTGGGGACATAAAATGAGCTGGTGGTGATGATCTTGACGCGGCAAGGAAACCGTCTAAATAAACGAACAGAGCAAATTACGGCTCTCCATTTATTACGAATTTACCCAAATATTACATTATATTTCTAACATATATTTGATAAACTAACTTTGATTGCTAATGTAAAAGTAACTAACTAAACGTTCTCTTTGGTATTATTTCTGTCTCCACTTCGCTCTCTCGAATGTTTTCAGGAGGAAGATTCTGATATCCCTAGCCGAAAGACTTACGGCAGATTACTGAGAAAATGTGTCGTGTGCAATTTGTTGTCTCCAGGGAATGAAGTTGATCCAAGTTTGGCTCGCTACAATTTAGCAAAATATTTGTCAGTAATAGGTTCTTGTATGCTAGATTCCTTTCTGAAGAAATTACAACACCATATTAGTCCCGATCCGATCCGAACCCTTCGGAGAATCTGGTAGTGCACGGGGACACGCACTAGTGCGTGATGCCACCAAAAAAGCCAGGTGAAGCTGAAAATGCCGTCTGAGGCAATCAGCAAACTCTCCAAAAAACCAAACAACCATATTAGTGAATTCTGGAGAAAAATGAAAGTTTTAAAAGCAATTCGAATGCGAATTTATTATATTGTTAAGTTTAATAATAGAAAATTGAAATCTAAAAATAAACCTTCGCGTAAATATTTATATATTTAGCAGTGCAACATTTGTAAATATGTATACAGTTTATTCTTGTTACTAAATTATTATTTTATAAAAATATTAACGATTATTTGATTTCGAATTTTGTGACCACCTTGCATATCGGCGAATGATCGCGTGGCCGTGGATATACCTACGCGGGCGGCGGCATCGCCCCACTTCAAAGGCGATGCCCTACTGTATGAAATAGTAATACTGTGGTATAGGTGTCGTAAAAGCAAAGACCTATAAGAAGGAAACAAGGACAAGTGATACATACATTTGAAGTTGAGTATTATAAGTTGGAGTGGAACCACAGTATACATAAGATAATAGTCGATAAGTAGAGGCTAATCAGTTTTGATTGATTATTGTATAAACATCTCTAGTCTTTTATAATGCAATTCTGAGCTTATAAGTAAAGTAGAAAGCAAAGCTTTGGTCACCAACTACTTTTGGAAAGTACCAAGTAATTAATATTTTAAACGGTCTATAATTTTAGTAATTCAAATAATTCATCATACAATTCTGAATGAGGAGCTTGATGGCGCGTGGTTAACGCGTCCGGTCTACCAGTGCTGAGGTTTAGCAACAGATGGGTGATCAAAAATTTTTCCAATCCAATTCCAAAACCAATTAAAACACAAAGCACATAAAAAATCACATCTTGTTACATGCAAACCAATTTGTTCAACAAATTAACTATTCACCAATGTTTCTAGGTCGCCGTAACATATTCTTTATTAAAATTTCAATCAAATGTAGACGTTGAAGTCAAACAAATAAAGGGAAACGGAGAAAAAACATCATGCCACTAGGTACTGATTGAAAACATTCTGAAGCCGCAGGCGTGCTTCGGCAATCTAAACTTTTCAATCAAGTAAATTTCCGCCATTTTGAACCTTATTACGCAGCTTTTACTTGTGCTTGAATCGGAAAAACAAACGCTATATTTGTTGGCTTGCGGAGAAGCTTGAATAGCGTCGAGGAAAAGTATTTTTATGACGTGGTGTCAAGCAAGAAATAAAAAAAAAATTGATAACAAACTGAAAAGTTAAATGTTTTTCTAATAAATAAGCAAAATCTAATGAAACTTTCTACGCTTAAAGTCAATACAAATGTTTTGAGTTTAAAAGACAAAGTTTAGACATATTGTCATAAATACTCGTATTACAAGTCTTTAAGCACGATATTTGTATAGGACACCATGATGCGTCAAGCGATGTAAACACATAAGAATGTGTTTACATACCCATCCAAGAAAAGGTCCAATTACTCTATCACCCTGAATAAAGTAAAGTCATGGCGAAACTAAACAGAAAAATAAACAATTAAAATCATAAAGTTTTTCATTCGACAGTTTCATTGGGTTTGATTGAAAAAAAAATTGAGTTTAAAAAATTTGAGTCATTACTTTGCTGGGTTACTCCTTCCAAATTTATCCTGTGCTATTCCGGTCTATATTACAGGTTGCTATGCTATATTATTATGTCATATTATCATATGTTTATACATACCATGTAAATATTTTTTTTGTTTATATAAATTCAACTCAAATTTTGTTGCGAAACCAATTACAAAAACGCAAATGTTAAAAATTTCCACGAGCAGGATTTGAACCTGCACCCTTCTGACATACCGAGTCATGGTATTGTTATTCAATTATTCGTTATCTACACATTATATGGGTTTATGTATATCTATAACAATAGCTTGAAGCCTGTTACTTGAATACACTACGTGAAATTTCATATGTAGAAACACACCGGCTATTAAACAGCCTAAAATCACATTTCAAGCGGAATATTCTGAATATCAAGTTGTGAATCACAAGAGCACGTGTGTTATTTTAAAAGGGCATTAGAGGATGAAGGTCTGCAATTAAATCCGTCTGTTGTTCGGACCTTTTGACGTTGACCGACATTACAAAATTGGGAAGTGTAATTATTACTTTTAATCTGTGCCCCTGCCCGAGGCGTAATTTAACCAGTCAAACAACAGTCAAGTACAAATAACAAACCACTGAAGTACAAATAACAGTCACAGAAGCCATGATTGTTATTTTAGTAACATTAAATCTACGATAGTTCTGTAGAGGAGCAGAAATGTTCCGAACTTATTTCGATTTCGGAAACATTTACTTTTAACTTAAAACAATTAATAATAATTATGTTAATAGAAGATCTATGGCTTCTATCTAGTCATCATCACCAGCTCAAATATGTCCCCATTGCTGGGGCACGAGCCTTCCCTATGGATGGATAGGAAGAACGAGACAAAAACCACCACGCGGTTCATGTGCGGTTTGGTGGTTGTTAACGACTGCTAATAACTGCCCACACGTTCGCTCTCACGCACGACCTGACTCAACTGGTGAACCAGCCCACCAGGATCCCAGATATAGTTGGTCATGCGCCCTCTTTGTTGGACCTTCTGCTGACGAGCCGCCCAGCTGGTTACCAAGTTTAGGTTCGAGCCCCTTTAGGCTCTTCAGATCACTGCTTGGTATCCAGCAAAGTGCCTCTGGCCCCGTTACCACCTACAGTGGTATCAAAAAGCCAGATTTGGTACCCAAGCAGCATCACAAGCTGTATAACAGCTCTATTGAAGTTCGTTTATATTCTTAATGCTGTATTTCTTGGCCGCATAAAGGCTGTATAAGCGCTTATACAGCCCTTATACCCCTGAAATTGGCACAAATTATACAGCGTTTTGCGTTACATTAGCTGTACAGTAGCTGTATAAGCATAAAATAGGCTGCATAATAGCTGTTTTGCGGCTGTACTATGGTGTACGAGGAAACCAATACACTCCAATTACTACATTGTAACTCACTTGTTAAGCTTTACGTTGTAAAAAGTCAGTTAAACAGAGTTACAAAAGAATTAAAACGAAACAGAAGATATATTTTAATGATGGCGTTTATAATCAGTATTGATCAAAGTGACATTTATTATAAACGCTTTGTGTTTAAAGATTTGGAGATTCGATAGGCGCAGGATACAGTGCATTATCGTGCAAAAATACATTTATTGTGGACATATATATGTTTTGTGATAAAAAATAAACGCGCCAGCAAAATAACCAAGGAAGAGATATTATATAAGGTAAGTAAATATGGTTTTTATAGGTTAGAATTTAAAAATGTTTGAATTAATGGACGTAAAGCCTCGTTGGTGCATAGTAGGTTATTGGACAAATCGTAAATATTGATAAACATAAAAACATTAGTCTAATTTTTATGTACTCATGTTCGTAATCTTCGATTTGTAATTGATAAAATGGCGACAATTTGCTAAGCAGCCTAAATTCTATTTTGATGGTCTTATAGCATTAATAGCTCTACTATGTAGGTAATGGGTACTAGTATTCAGCTTTTAGCGGTTGATGGGCTGTATAAACGAATAAATTTACTATTAATGTTGCATAGCAGTGTTTCGAACATAACCTGTAACTCTTTTTAGGGATACGTAATATTAAGTGAAAAACCAAAATGCACTGAGAGATCACATCACGTTTTCGAAAATAAAGTATTAAAGTTTTTTTTTAGAAATTTCAAAGCAATTATTATAGATTTGCGTCCTAGAATTTGTAAAGAAATAAATAAAGTGATGCAGTCCAAAACATATGCAATTCATCAATTCATCAATTCTCACAATGCACCTTCTACATCTGGGAAATTATAAGTTTAGGTTTATGAATATTATAATAACACGAATCCACTATGAAACATTAAACAGCGTCTTCTACAAAACCCTAAAATCTTTGTTTACGAATCTGCGATGCTATCTCTCAGTGCACACACACACATTGAAATCATATCGTTTTATTTGACTCTTTAAAGTAAACAAAAGCGAAGTCCTTACAGTATTATCGGTATCTCTTTTTTTCATATTCACTTTCGCCGTCACTTGAACTGCTGCATGATAAAATGTCGTCATCAGTTGCAGAAGGTAAAGCTAATAAGTTACACCTGATGAACTATGATCATTCACAATATTTTCTACGGAACCCCTTTCATTAGATGTCGACGGTATTGACGCTTGACTGTAGGTGATCTGATCTGTTGCAATATCTCCATTTTCCTCGACAGTAATTTTATTTTGTTGATAATTTGTAATATTTAAATATTCCTGTTCAATCTTTCTTCTAATAGCACCAAATCTTTTTCGCTTTTTCCACATATTTATAAAACAATCACAATATATAGCATACAAAGCACAATAATTCAAAATGGCGACTCTGCCACTTATACAGATTAAGGCTGTACTATAGGCGTCATTTATTTTTATTGCTGTTTATTACTCTCAAAGACAGAAATTAGACAGCTATCGTCTGTAAAAGGGTGTACAATTACACCATAAAAAGAAGCTGTAGAAGAGAGTTTGCCTACTTCATAATACAGAAATAAGATTTGAGGACCACCATAATACAGCTCTAAGCTGTATTAAGTAAGTGACGGTATGCAAAATGCAGCTATTGTACAGCTTTAATACTAAAATGAGATTAAAGCGTTACAGAAAACTTAAAGCTGTACATGACAGTTATCATACACTGATTTAGAACTTTAAGCGTACTTTGACTCCTTAATACAGACTTAATACAGTTAGAGCTGAATAATTACTCCGAAACCGACATTATAACACTACAATTGTTACAGAAGGCTAGTGAATTGAGGGAAAACTAGGACTTCGGGATAATTAGGGAGAAAAACACCATTTAGCACAAGTAGATGAAGACAACAGCTTTTAATGATAAAAAACGTCAAAAAGACATATAAAATACAAGTACAAGATAAAGTAAATACAAAAAGATCTTAAGCCTAATAGCCAGTTGGCAACAACAATGTCTTTTCAACGTTCTTATACAGCTGTAAAACAGCGTTAAGTGCTATATTGGCTGCTTTTTAAGTGTTTATTACGTTTGGTTGCTGCTTGGGTATTACTCATCGGCAGATTGGGATGGTATGCGGGACTATTTAGCATCCGTCCCTTGGAGGCAGCGCTGCTTCATTTGGGAAGAACCAACAGCTAGTGCGACTGCAGTTGCTGATGAGATAGTTTTAAGGATGGAATACTATATTCCGCACTCCTATCTCATCGGCAAAAGCAGGTGCAACCGATGGTTCAACCGCGAGTGTGCCAACGCTGTTGATAACCAGCAGGCGGCATACCGCGCTTGGATCAGAGGTAGAGCTCTTGGGGATCCCGAAACCGAATCGAACTTCTGCCAACCCTCGCTGCCACCACTGAGATTTCCTGACGGAACTTTAGCTCACAAGCCGCGAGAGAAGGTCGATCTCCTGGCCAAACTCTTTGCGGCTAACTCCCGAATCGATGACTGCAATGCACAGCTACCTACAATTTCTCACTGTGGCCACACAATGCCCGATTTTAAAATCAGGCAGTGTGATGTCTTCCGTGCGAAGTTGCAGTATAAAAAAATAAAAATGCAGCCGCGACCATTGGCTTTACGTGCCTTCCAAAGTACGGAGGAGGTTGAGATGATACATGAAACAAGATGGTTTTTGGTCACACATCCAATGACTGGCTTTAGCGAAAGTTGCTTAACCTTAGCAATCGCAAACCGGGCGCGTCTACCACTGCGCCATCGAGCTCCTCATCTAATTCCCTACCACAGAACATTATCAACTCCGTGTTCCGTACCGTCAACCGCTGTCATTTGAGATATCAACCTTTAACTTTTGACTTGAAAGATTCAGCAGGAGGTGGTTGTTAAGCAACTTTCGCAATGATCCGCCACCGGTTGGGTGACCAACATAAAATATCCTGAGCTTTGCCGTGCTTCAGAAGGCACGTTAAGTCGTTGTTCTTCTCGTTCGTTCTTCAGGTGTGGTTGTAAGATACTAGCGAGTAATATATACATTAAGAAACTATTCCTTCTAAACTGTATATAGCGACTATCACGGTAGTGAAGACGAGACTTCAAAGTAAAGTAAAACAACTTATGTTTCAAATTAAAACTATGAGAAAACAAGCGAGAAAAGCTTCTCATATGATCGTTATTGAAGTTAGGGACAGAATATTAAAAACTTTGTCATGAGCATAATGTAAGTATATCAGAGACTTAAAACTGTAAATTTAAAATTGTAATTTTGCAATAATATTATATTGAACTATATCAAAACTGAAAATAACACTTTATTGCTTATTTTCTTTCTTTCTGTTCTTTCTTTTCTTTTTTTTTCTGTCTTTTCTTTCTTCTTTTTCTTTTCTTTCTGTTTTTTCTTTTCTTTCTTTTCTTTCTTTTCTTTCTTTTCTTTCTTTTCTTTCTTTTCTTATAATTACATTGTATCTAAATATAATATACGTGCAAAACTATCTATAGACCATGTTTAGAGTTTAGCTCTTGCGTAACATCGAGTGGAGTTCACAATAAACATATTGTTAGACGTCTATTCAATTACTCTTTGAAGCGTTCCGTTGCACAAGGGACAGTAGCATTGATGCAATTTTCCAAACGCTGCCGGCCTTTGTGGGACGTATCTCACATCCTTTTTACATTCACTTGAGTAAGTTATTGTGTAAGAGCTCGATAACAAAGAGGCGAATGCATACGATACGCAAAGGTTAACGATACGCTAGTCCCGGTTTGATGTTGAAAGTTAACCAACTTTCGCAATGATAGGTCATCGGATAGGTGACCAAATTAAATAATGTCTACCTCGTTCGAGCTTCAGAAGGCACGTTACACCGCCAATCCCGTTTTTTAGTAAGACGAAAGTCGTTAAACTCCATCAACCCGCATTATCGCGAGTTATGGCCTATTCTTACCCCCCATGTACTATTTTTTATGTGAGAACTGAACGACAATCAAAGTAGCAGTTCAGTATCACCGAACACCTATCACTGTCAAAGCAATGGCAGCCGTTAACGTCGAAACAAATGAACTCAACGTTGGGTTGTGTCACACAAAATTGAATCCAGTTTTGTGAGTAAATAGTTCAATCGCGATACGTAATAGCGAAGGAATGGTCACATGTCATTTCATTCTATAGGTACATCATACTAACGACGGCAGTGTCACTGTTATGATGGTTTCGGCCTCAGAACAATAGAGGTTTCGATCTATTTCATTTGTTTCTGGTTTGTAATTCAACTGTCACATAAATTTAGGATTCACAGCGTCTTCGTCGGTAGCTGGGTTAGGCTAGGCTACTCAATTTTGGCAAGATTGTGGGGTATGATAAGTTACCAATCGCCTTTCTAGTCATCTCTTTCAAGGAATATGACAAGTGAAAGAGTACTTGTATGTATGTGAGCCAAATTGTCTTGGGTTCCAATGAATACCTATCGGAGCCCCCTAAGAATATCCGTGTAAATTAGGTAGGGGGCAGTGCTGTGGAAACATATATATTTCCATTTCTTACTACTCAGATTTTTTCAAAACTTTAAATTATTGCATACCGATCAGGGTGCAAAGTGTGAGTTTCATTAAACATTCGATAACGTTAACGAAAACGAAAATTAGCATAGCATTGAAGCAGCGCCTCCTAGCGACATTTTTTTTTATATTGACTGGTAAGCACATTGCCTTGATCTCACCTGATGTTAAGTGATGATAAAGCCAATGATGAGAGCGCACTTCACCCGGGATCCTCAACTAGTGAGGTACTGGCTATCTTATCTCTAGCTGCCGAAACACAACATACTACAAACATTGATGTTATGGCGACATATTTAGATAAGATGGTGGTAGCTAGCCAGGCGGACAAACAAGCCCTACCACCAACCAAACCGAGTACACAAACATGTACCCCCCGCTGGGAATCGAACCCGGGACCTCTGGGTCTAAACCGGTGGTATTAGCCACTAGATTACAGAGGCGGTTCAACATACGAAAAGAGTTAAAATTTTGCCATACAAATTCGTATACGTAATCGCATTAATACGGATAGTAAACAAAGCTGAAACCAGGCATTCAGAGAGTGTATTGATTGTTTTCAATACATAATGGGAAGCGCTCAGCCTTCATTTTACCTGGTGGTATAGGTATAATGATAAGACCGAAGGTGGAAGCGCACTTCACCCAGAATCCTCAACCTGTAAACTGGATATGTGAAGAATTGCTCTGTGAATGTGATGGGAATTAGGACAGTTAAGTATTTGGAATGTGAAGAACTAGGCTTGTGAATAAATGGGTTTTTGAAAAGTTGGCGTTGTGAAGAATTGGGACTGTTAAGATCTGGGATCGTGAAGTACTGGATCTATGAAAATTTGGGATTGTGAAGTACTGTGCCTATTTCATTATTATAAAAACACAAATGTTAAAAAAAAGTCCACGAGCAGGATCTGAACCTGCACCCTTCTGACATACCGGGTCAGGTGCTCTCCCAATTGAGCTATCGTGGTTCTAACCAGCCCGCCGAAATTATTCAACACTATTTACTTTTTTACTTTGAAAGCCAATATATTAATAATTAAGGATATATTATCTCTAACTGTCGGAATACAACAATGCTAACATTGTTTTAGTGGCGACAGGCTTTAGGTGATAGCAAGTATAATATGCCTGAGACAGGTGACTGGACACGCCTTCCACAGCACAGTTTACTTAAGGTGCAAAACCGTTCACACCAGGCTGTAAAGGTGTCGTAAAAGGTAACTTAAAGTTACTACCAATATCCCTAAGTCGTTCTTACCGTCTAAAGAGAACATGTGGCAGTCATCGTATCTAAAATTACAGGATTTTTTCGAACTCTATAAATATTTTAATATCAAGCGAGATGTGACAACCTTCCTTATCGATTAAGCATCTTGGATGAGCTAGTTGAAGTCCTATTTCTTACGGGTTGAGCATTTGGCCTTCATCTTACCTGATTTTTAGCGATGATAACCCACTTCCTCACTAGAATCCTCAACTAGATCGAAGAATTTTATATTTAACCGGCTAACTGGCTATCTTATCTTTATCTGTCGGAACATAACAATGCTACAAACAGCATTAACTGACGATGTAGCTGTAGAAAACTGACTTGTAATGTTAGCCCAAATTGGACACTGAGAAGTGAATGAGCCTTTTCGAGTATGCTGATTGTCAATGGGTATTTTCAGCGTCACCGGGCTTTCTGGGGGGCGGCGGGAAACTTAAAGGGTTCCTCAAGCCGTGTGAAACGAAGCATCGTCGGAGATTTTCTAGAGGGAACGGTATCACGGTCACCGTATCCTAACTAGATTCTCCGAGGGCTTCGGATCGGATCAGGAGCGGAACAACCCTAGGGTGCCTCTAAAGGCTAGGCTCAGCTCGGGTTGACCGGGTCGTGGGGTTGGTGAATGAGCCGCTAAATCTACCAACTATTGCAACCTTACTTGTCAAAAATGGGTTGAGGCTTTCGCTCTCGGTTGGGTCTTTTTTCGAAAGTCCTTTTTAGAAGACGGTTACGTATAATAGTGCTCAGCCGACTTATTACCAAGTTGCAGGTTCAATTGGGTTAATTGACAATAAAATGGTTTTGGGTTACAATCGTGTTCTTAGTAAGAATAAGTCTCATAACACCATTACCAACAAATTATTTATATAAAATAGGCCCACGATGATGCTATTATATTATTATTATTTTTGCACCTACCTATTAAAGAGCAAAACGCCTTATCGTCAGATACGACCAGGTGACATAAAGGGCGAAGTTATTTTCTGTGGTGTTATTAATAAAAAAAATACGATGTTAAACCGACGAGGTCTCAGTGACGCCTTCGCCTTAGCGAACTTTTGGAACTAATATTGTAGTGTAATAGATATAATGTTAGCGTCCCTTAGTAAAAAAATGTATGTTTGTAAAAAATGTTTGTCTATGTTGTCATCACGTGAATGTATGCAATAAGTACCTATTAGGCGTTACCATTAAACGGTAAATTCCAAATCCAATTGAACGTAATTCCTTAGAAATGAAGTCTTTCAACCAATACGATAAATCTCACATACGATACCTAATGAAAGTTTTCCTTCGGACGTACCTAACTATGTTGAATGTCCACAGATTTCTTACTAAACGTTGGAGAGTCGAATAGATCAATGTCTGCTTGACCTACTTCGATCGATCCTCTGTAAACTGTCTGAATGCTTTTGAAATTTTTCTTTCGCACCCAGCACTTGGCTCTGTATTATTAAATTTGTCTTTGACAATAATAAACCACCCCTACGAGTATAGTCCGCTCTACGACGTGCATTCAAAGAGAAGTTGTTTGTACTCATTAAAATAATTGTGCTCCAGTGGAAAAACAAATGAAGGAAGAATGGTTTCAAGCACGGCGTGATAGTTTCTATAGCTACGTCCACAGACTATATGTTCTGTGGCTACGTCAGACAGATTTAATTGTTTTTTTACTAACGGTAAAAGTAACCCATTACTTTTAAATTGCATGCTATTTTATAACAGTAGGCAGTTCACATCGATCGTAGGACTGATGGCAGCTAGGGCAAGATAGAGTTTTCGAGTGGCGGTGAGGATTACGGGTAGCCGCTAGACGCGAGCAGCACAAAACTGGTCATTGCGAAAATCCTTGGGGAAAGCCTTTGTATAGCAGTGGACGTCTATGGCGTAAACGATGATAAAGATGGTGATATAGTGTTGATATTGATTGCAATCTGTCTTGTATGCTCTAAGTTAAATAAAAACAGTAGACGCCCTTTTTATATATTGTTACATGTTTTTTATATTTTATGTAAGGTACTGTACCTTACTGTACTGTAGTAGTAGTAGTAGATAGACAGTTGTATAGGGAGGTTACTATTCAATCGATAGTAACATTTGAAGCTCCTTATTTTCTTCACGTCAACCTACGAATATAATAAGCTGGACACGCCTAGCACATCCATTTTAGTTGCAAGTTAAGTGTCAAGGCTAAAGCAATAAAGAACTATTCAATTCTATTCTATTTAACTAAGAAGCAGTTGATCATATCACATCAAACTGTCTAAACATTACAATATAGCATTGTAATCTGTTATGTTAACAGTGGCTGATGTGAGTATTTCATTCGAATTCATTCCAATTTCGATAACGTTAACGAAATCGATCGTAGTACTTTTAAGTCTCTCTCTCGTTTGTTTAGGCACAGCTCCAATGCCACATAAACCTTCGTTTTCGTAACGTGATCCAGCGTGAGAAAGACTCACACTAGGCTTTCTCTTAGTTTGTTGTAAGGACGACCGATTTAATGAAGATAGGGACATGGCTTTTTGAAACGTCCCATTCTTTTTGTTTCAAAGGTGGACTAATTAAAATATCTTTAGTTTAAAAAAAGGCTGCATTAGCAGTCGTGAACAACAACCAATCCGCACTGGGCCCGCTTGGTGGTTTAAGGCCCGTTCTCCCAATCCATTCATAGGGAAGGCTCGTGCCCCAGCAGTGGGGAAACCCCGCTACACACAAGTTTAAAGTTTATACTGACACCCCCTACCAACCTAGCGGTTACAAAAGTAGTGTCAGATTATCCATACGCATGCACATGGGACCATCTACGTCAGGTCATAACGCCGGATCAGGACGCACCGAGGCGCATTTTTCATCCGGTACTTTTAAGACAAGTGTCTCGAGCGAGTTGCTCCGTGGACACGTATAGTCTACTACCTAATATCCAGATAGGTTACCGGAGCTGTAAGCTCGCTCACTTCTCGTTGCACCATAAGCACAACTCGCAGTTCCACTGCTCGGGTCGTCAACTCTAAAGCCGACTACCAAATGTCCTCCTGAGTAGCGGAGTTGTAAGCCCACTCACTTCTCAGTACCCATCCAGGCGCCTCATCAGTTCCAAAAATCCTACGCCGCTGATTCAACCGGAGACTTTGCATCTAGCGGGCGCTTCTACTAGTTATCCAGACTAGTACCGGAGATGTTGGAAGCCTACTTATTGAAAACTACCAAGCAGAACAACCAACTATGGACAACTCACGTGCTCCGCGGATCCTTTCGCTTCAGGCCCCACACTAGACCGCTACTCGGACCCGCTCGCTGTGCACGAAATGGAAGTCTGGCCAGAGCTCAACCAGGCAGACGAACATACCCACTTCTACAGCTAACCACATAGCCACCACGAGTCCAACCTATGTCCGGTATCTGCCGGAGACGCCCGCGAAGGCATAACCGGCAAGGGGCCTAGGAACCGAACTCCCGTGGTACCCTTGAAAAGACAGCCGGACCCGCAGTTCAAGCTGCCATACCCTACCTATCAGGGTCAGTAGATAGGGACATCAGTGGAAATTTTTGCAAAATTGTATCAAATTGTAATTTGTTTGCAACAAAATTTGCGTAAAATTATATTTAAACACTAGTTGACGCGGCGGACTTCGTGCCGCTTTGACAGCTTCCATGACAACGAAACAAACAAATAATTTTGTATTGGAAAATTAATGTTTTTCACAGCTTAAACCTTCCCTGAACTTCCACAAATATTTCAAAATCAAAATTAGCCAAATCGGTCCAGCCATTCTTGAGTTTTAGCGAGACAAACGGACAGCAATTGATTTTTATATATATAGATATAAACATCTTTGGTTTTTACGTTTACTATGCCTAGAGCAAGTTCTGTTTATCATTCAATCACTTTAACGAAAATGAGAATTTTTATGGCATTGTAGCAGCGCTTACTGGTGAATAAAGTCATGAGTTGCAATTTTGCAATACAAATATTCGTTTTCGAATGAATGTGTGGTCGTTGTGTTCATAAGATAGAGATTGTAAAAACTTACCTAGCAGCATTGTCATTACACCCGTTAAGCTAATTATCTTGAGATAACGGACCAAATAGCAAATCGCTGGTGACAAAGTGCATAATGTGATAAGTTGTATATATGTATTCGCATTAAACCCTTACGACTGACTCAAAACTCGTTAGCCTTTTGACCGCCACAGCATAAATGCGTCATGGCCTGTGCCACCTGTACGCCAAGCATTCAATTCAGAGTAAAAACTTCCAATAAGAATGGGGACTCCCATTTCCAAATATCTTTAATTTGTGTTAACGTAACCTACAGGTATTGTCGGTCATTGACGTGGTTTTAATAACGGTAGAGACGACTGCACATCAACATATCAAAAACTGACAAATTTCTTCAATATTGTTCATCCATATGGCATATATAAAGTTCAAAGTCTATTGAGGTAATTTGACAGTTTGTGGTAGTCTGATGTGCTTGCGTGTGTACATCATGATATCAATTACGGGTGTTTCCAAGGGCTGGTACACCGACGCGACAACAAGCCCACTAACTTAAATCTTTTTGTCCATCCAAATGTTGGAAGAGATCATTCTTAGTTTTTTACGTGTACTTTTAAGTCATTTTTTTTAATGGAACCCTAAAATTTTCTCACCACCCACAAAACGTCTGGGTAAGCTGTTATGGCCATTGGCGGCCAACAACAATCTCTATTATCCAAAAATAGTAAAACAACAAGATGTCTAAAAAGTAAATAAAATTACCAAAGTAAACGTGTTTATAAATGACCAATGACCGAACTACCGAACTCCTCGTAAGTTACTTTTCTCAAACAAACAAAATGTCTCTTTTTATTCATAAGGTTTTTGTTCTAAGCTCGTTCTATGTCACGGTCAAAGTTAGCTGTAAATCGTGACAGTCAGGAAGTTACGGAGAGACATATATTGTAATGCGGTGACAAGGGTTCCCTATTCAGCGATAAGGATCCCTGAAACTCGCCTCACCCGACATGAGATATATCTATTTGAAACTAAAAACGTTTTGTTCAAGAAATGAAACAGTACGTAACTACTTCAAATAAAGGACAAAAGTAACATTACCTAAAAATCTAAAAATGCCAAATACGTCAATATGTATTGTCATGATATGGGAATCTATCATCATCATCATCAGCCTACACTATCCTGGACATAGGCCTTCTATGCCTCCCGTAGGACGCCCTCAGACTAGATGGAGCGACGATATTCGCAAGGTGGCAAAATTCTAAATCATTTATTCAGTTTAGGCTACAAATAAGTATCGGTTCGTAAGTCTACTTTGGGCGAGAGACCTTGTACTGAGAAGAACCGGCAAGAAACTCGGCAAGTGTCAAGCTCTTTTCTCCCTTACAGCGTCAAAAATATAGGAAAATGCCCTATTATAAAAGGACACTTTCCACCACAAATAAACACACAAAAAATAAAAGACAATCACAACACACCCACAAAAAACAACAAATTTAGATATCAGTCTGCAAAAATTACATCAGGATGAAGCTGTTCAGAGAGTAGTGTGCATTGGCTTAGATAATTTTTATTTTTATTTATGTATGACAACAAATCTTACAACTATTATTACAGTTTTTTTCCCATTGCGACAGGGAAGACATTTATTTATTATTAAAATTACTGAGTGTCTAATTTATAGCCACAAACAAATAACAAAACCCTCGTGAATTCTAACAGAGAACAAGCAAATAGGTCTACTTCATCGGAAATGAAGATAAGTATTTGGATTGCGCGTGTGAGCGGAGCCTACTTCAAAAGATTAGTGCGCGAGACCAGCAGCCGCGATCCGCGAACGCCTGCCGTCGTCGCGTCTATGTCGGCGGCGCTCCACGTATAATGAAAGGTAGAGTAGTTGAGCTTTAACCATAACATCTAAACTTCGTCTTTGCATCTCGACTCCGCTTCCACATTATAACATCACGTAGAGTAGAAACATTTGCCTACTAAAACATAAAAAAACTAAGCTTTCAAGTTCTTTCTGTTTTTGAGGTAGCTTGTTTTCAAGTGAACATTTTGTTGATTTGACTAAAACTTTAACAAAAACATGCTTTTTGTTGTATATCTTTATAATACCTACATTTGTGTTAAGAAAATTCAATAGTTCTAAAAACTTTGACGACTTCTCACTACCGCCAATATACTATTAGCCTTGTAAATTACCAATACATATAGATCAAACTACTTACGAGAAATTAATCTAAGTTTTGCCTCAACCTGGAAGCGCTTGTGAATCTCCACCATACATAATTTATTGGCTATTAAAATGTAAATACATCTACGTAAGCGCGCCCGCCCACGACCGACTTTTTGTAAGACCGACGATCGGACCGATTTTTTTCCGAGGCTTTATCACCGATTATGCGACCGACTTGCGTATAGAACGTGTGCGTTGCAACATAGAACTTCATACGTTTCATTTTCACCGACTAAATAATCGGTCACTGATTATCGGACGTGGGCGGGCGGCGACAGACTGAAAAATTCACCAACTTTCGTCGAATACTTTAAGACTACTTATAATATGACTAATGAATCTGAAATGTTGACGTAGGTAAATTCATGTCTTTACCTTGAATTAGCTAGCAAAAACACGATTGTATAATTTTGACTCGATCATAATTATTTTCGAAAATATCTCAAGAAAAACACTATTGTTGAAATTTTAACGAAATTACTTAATTTATCTGCTTGGAACCACTCAACATACATACATATAATCACGCCTCTTTCCCGTAGGGGTAGGCAAAGACCACTTCTTTCCACTTGCTACGATCCTTACATACTTGTTTCGCTTCGTCCACTTTCATTATTCCCTTCATACATGCTCTTCGGTTTAGGGAAACCACTCAAATACATTGATAACATCAATATTCGTAGTTTAGTAGCTGTATATTTTGATATAAGTACTAAACCCATTTTTTTTTATATTTTAATTTATCTGATCTTTATTTTGAAATTGAAATTGAAATTGAAATTGAAATATATTTAATTTGCGCTTGAGAAAGGTAAATTTTTTGGTCTTAATCTATTTTTCTTCTCTATCTCTATCTCAGCTGACCATGTAGCATGCAAACATTATTTACCTTTTTAAATTTATAAATAACAATGACTAATTACATAAATATAACAATACAAAATTAACACACCAAATTGTCAAAAACCAATTAAATTACATTACAATAAAAAAACAAAATTTGATCTGTTTATTCCTTAGGCGGTCTCAATCGTCGCGGGCGCTACGTATTTTCGATCTTATGACAGCACCTGTAAGGATAAGCTGTTTTTGAATGTTCACGAATCGAGGTATCGTTTTAACCCTATACTTGGCAGTTTTTTTTTTGTGGGATCATATATAACTTTTGTATAAAATGTGTTCTTTTTTCACTACTCGAAATTTTTTGTAAGTGTCTCAATTAATGCCAATGAACTATGGGGTTAAGGGCTAGGAAAAAGCAATAGGGTAAAGCCACCTAAGAGCACGCACTTGGTAGTGCAGTACTCTTTGGTAAGAGTAGGTACTGCAGTGCTACTAATTGAAGAATATTTAATCTGTTAGCAACTACTTGCCTGTTTACCCGGAAGAGTTGGAAGGGGAAGAAATGGTGACTTTTTTGCAGTGAACGCGCATACCTGTGTTTTCTTGGCATTGAACTCAACCAGATTATTGGAGCCCCAATTAGATATGAGGTCCAATACCCGATTTAGCTCAATGACAAGATTTACTCGATTCTGAAAATGAAATGAAATGAATGAATGAAAATGCCGTTTGAGGCAATCGGCAAACTCTCTCCAAAAAAAAACCGCGTTCACGCGAACTCACGCACACAGAATCCCGCAACAGCTGCGCTCGATCGAACTGGGCGCCTAGTGCGAGTTTCATTCGCCATTCGATCACATTAACGAAAACGAAAATTTGATTGCAAAATTTTAACACTTCTCGTATGTCGCTGCTTTAATCCCATACTAATTTTTATTTTCGTAAACGTAATCGAATGAATACGGATTGTAAACAAAACTCACACCAGGCACCCTGTTCCGAGCTGTTCCGTGTCCGTGAGAGAGTCTATAATGTGATGTTATGTATGTGTGTTTTATGTGTATGTAGACTTCTTCTTTTTAATTTTTTTTTTTGGCCCAGGGGATAATCTGCTCGCAGATTCCGTAGATCCGAGATGGCCTTGTCCTTTTCTAAAAAGGATTAAGACCGACCCGGTAAAAACCCCTGGGGTTCGCCTTTAGAACGTTCGCCTTTAGAACGCACGCCCCCCGAAGGTCGGGAGGCGCGGTTGGCGTTACTCAGATAACAGACTTTTTTTGTGGCCTTGCTTAAAATACTACTCGTAGAACCTCGGCTGGGGTTGACCGAGTCGTGGGAGTGGTGTGGAGAATAGCGCCAAGACACCTGTTACAATACAGCTGTGGCGCAAGCTGAGCTTTTCGATTATTAACAGACACAATGTTTTTTCATGTAAAGTTTCGGTAAAGGAAAACGGGTAGTTTCCACCCCCATCTTGCGACAACGACGGCTAAATGAACTTGCCTTCCGCACGAACAAACTAAAGGTAATTTAATTTGTCACCCTTTGGGACGATAGAAGCGGGACGTTTTGCAGTGTCATGCTACATTCAAAGCGGTTCAGTTGGCTATCTACTCGTACCACCATTTTATCTAAATAACTATGCCGTTCTAACAACAATGTAAAGAAACATTACAAAACTTTGTTTGGGAAGTTCCGTCTTTACAGTAAAATAACTAGTTAATGAATAAGATTAAATTGTACTAGAAAGGTTTTTTTTTCATTTAATTTATGGCTTCGTGCGATTAGCACATTTAGCCAGTGTCAAAGTAATTTTTCTTACAAGTAATACTTATATATACAATATTTCCTTCCAGTATGATGATGATGAATGATAATAGAAATGAGAAGTGAGAAATGATATACCCCCCAACCCCTCGAGTATCTCAGTAAAGATGTGGGGCTTTACTAATTCCCCGGGCGGACTTCTTGAGAGAATTTGAAAAGTTAAGTTGCACTGTTTTGTTACATTTACCAACACTCATGCGCACTTACGAACACTTAACGGTTAATAATCCACCATTATTTCACATTAATAATCGATATAACACTAATTTTAGAAAATAAAACAAAACCGCAGACATGACTCTTCACTTTCCCGCCAAGAAGTCCTACTAGAAAGGTTACTTTACGTTCTATATATTTTTTTTTTATTGGAAGGAGGCAAACGAGCAGTCGGGTCACCTGATGGGAAGCAATCACCGCATATATAATTTTTACATTATCATTAAGTTGTCATGTACCTAAGTTTTGATAAATGTGAGTATAAATCAATTTACTGCTAATCTTGTTGCAAACAAATAACAATGCGGAAAAGGGTTGACAAATACACCACTATATAGCCAAGTAGAACCACGATAGCATGATTGGAAGTGTACTTGACAATAAGATACCTGCAATACACTTTTATTTCAGGTAGGTACCTAGGTACCTAGATGACCTAGGTAGGTCAGAACAAATTTTATCTGTAATCATGCTTTTGTAGTTAATAAAGATTATATTTTATAATTATTGAAATGTATGTTTTTAATTGTCATGGTCACAGAACAGTGTCAGTGTCAGCCATGGTTTTGTCTATGGTGCTTCCGCGTTTTGGAATAAACAAGCTCTTAATGCATCCGATCCGATCCGAACCCCTCGGAGAATCTAGCAGGGAATGAAGACACGCACTAGTGCGTGATGCCGATCCCTCTAGAAAACCTCCGAAGGTGCTTCGTTTTACACGGCCTATAAGTTTTTCGCCGCCCCAAAAAAAGCCTAATAAAGCTGAAAATGCCGTCTGAGACAATTAGCAAACTCTCCCAAAAAAAATCCTAACGCACTCAAAGCTAGGTGCTTGTGGGTGTAAATTTTTGTAAACCCTCTCACCAGTGGGAACCTAGCCACGTGACCGATGACCATTCAGTTTTATAGCCGCCCAACGCCTGTACAAGAACGGGAGAGGCTTGAGAAATAAATGCTCTTTTGTTTCCGTTTGCTGAGAGAAAAAAATGCTTTTAAATCGCCAGCGAAGGCTCTGGAATGGCAGTTTGTCACTGGGAACAAATTGCTCAGCAAATATTAAACGAATGTTGTTTCAGCTAGGTTCGCTCGTGATCGCAATTTATAAGGGAGCCAGCGCCGTGTTCGCATAATATCCGCGTTACGCTGTAACATGCTGTACGGCTAATCTCTTTAATATTTTATTTATGAACACGATCATTTTTCTTTATAATGATTATGCGATGAGGGCGATGATATTGTTCGTACCTACATTTTTTGTTAACGCTATGTTACTGAGCTGGAACAAGTGGCATAACGCTAATAGGTACTTGTTGGCGGGAAAGTGAAGACGTAAGTCACAGTCTGCGGTTTTGTTTTATTTTCTAAAATTTGTGTTATATCGAATATTAATGTGAAATAATGGTGGATAATTAACCATTAAGTATTCTTAAGTGCGCATGAGTGTTGGCAAATGAAACAAAACAGTGCAAATTCAGTTTTCAAATTCTCTCAAGAAGTCCGCCCGAGGAATTAGTAAAGCCCCACATCTTTACTGAGATACTCGATGGGTTGGGGGGTCATTTCTCACTTCTCATTTCTATTATCATTCATCATCATCATACTGGAAGGAAATATTGTATATATATATGTATTGTAAGAAAAATTTCTTTGACACTAATGTGCTAATCGCACAAAGCCATCAACTAAAGGGAAAAAAAACGCTAATACACATAGAATAGAAACGGAATATAATGATTGACATCGTATGGGATTGACAAAAGACACCGATACGTTTAAATAACGTTTAATTCCGTTTTTACTACGTCTCTGTTACTGAGCGGAGGGCCTAGACAAGTGGAATAATAATAGAATAATAGAATAATAGAATAGAAATGGAATATTATAATGATGATTGACGACCTCCTTGGTCGAGTGGCTTGCGCACACCGATTTTCATGGTGTCGCCATCTCTGAGGTAACGGGTTCGATCCCCGATCGGATCAATTTAGAAATACTCGTACCTGTTTTTCTAAATTGTTTCGGGTCTGGGTGTTTCCTATGTATAATAAGTATGTATTTAAGACCGTTGTCTAGTTAACCATTTATCGAGTTTCCTATGGAGCTTTTTTTGGGGCTAGATAATTGGTGTGAGTGTGGGAAACATTTATTTATTTATTATTATATGGATTTAATTGGCTTATGTCAATCCCATACGTTTACTATTCTCACCATCAACATCACCAGCTCATTTTTTTATGTCCCGAATGCTGGGGCAGAGGGCTTCCCCATGATGGATATAGAACGGGCCATAATCCATCACGCGAACCCAGTGCTTATTGGTGGTTGTTAACGACTGTTTATGCAGCCGGGACCAACGGCTTTACGTGCCTTCCAAAGCACAGAGAAGCTCGACATGGTAAATGTTTGGTCACCCATCCGAAGACCGGCGGCGTTTGCGAAAGTTGCTTAACGTAAGGAATCGCAGATCGGGGCCTTTAACCACTGCGCCATCATTCCATTCCATTTAATATATTTTGCATTGAACAGACACAAACTAAATCGTCCAGAGAAACCTATTTCATTCACCACTTCATGAAGAGTGTGTAGAGAAGTAATGGAGTATGAAGAGCCAACTCTCTGTGACATAATAGCTTTGAAATAAATGAGGCTCCTGGGGCATGCTTATTCATTACCTCTATTCAAATACGTACAGTTCTCCGCAAGTGTTCTGTGTTTCTCTGTATAAATTCTTACTTGTGCCAGTGACAAATAAGAACAAGTACCTGTATATCAAAAGAAAACCTTTGATAAAGGAAGTAACTCCAAATAAGGAAGTATATACTACATATAGAACCAATACTTTACTTTGCTGCTCGCAGATCTCTGTGATCCGATATCTATACCAAAGCTAATAGCGAAGAAATTAGGCAATGACGAGAATGAAGATATATGAAAGCCAACACAATTTTTCTAACTTTTTTTGGGCATGTGTCGCGGCGAGGTGACACCTCTATAGAGCATCTTGTGGTTCAGGGTACAATTGAAGGTACAAGAGCACGTGGCAGATTTTCAGTACGCTGGACCGACTAAATAACACTTTTCCTTCACTGCACCAGTAACAAGCAGCAGAGTGAAACTAGCCACCAATATTAAAATCCTTGCTGATAACCACGACCATTTTGCCAAGGATGAAAATGACAAGGAAGGTTTTCATACCTTATGCATATGCAAAGGTATAGCAGCGAAGATTCCAATGTGCACTTTGGACTTATAAACATAATCAACTCTTACTCCCGTATTTATAAAAATTCGTTTATTTAGTTTTTTTGTTTTAATTAATTAATTTAAAAGTAATTGCTTAAGTAACAACTTTTATTCTTTAGTTAAGAAACCTGACGAAGTAAGAAACGTCAAAGTTAGAATACTTAGCCAAGCAATAGTCACCAATGTCTTTACTCAAGCAATCTAGATTTCTCTAAATGGAGTCATTGTTTTAGATTTTTCTAGACAAGTAGCACAACGTCTACACGTTTACCAAAAGACAGTTTTCCGTTGTAAAAGGCTGGTTGTATGCAACATTGATTGTAGCTGCGGTTGATATACCAAGCAAAAGCTATAACGAGTAAATATTCGCAAACAAATTATTGAATATACATTTGATCCAATCGATAATAAACCTAATCACCAAATTGAACTTTATAACCCTCAAATAATTTCAAAAGAACGCCACTAAGTAGCTAGATTGGTCAAAGAAGTGGTTGGATTTACAAAAAAAAAATCCAATCGCGACGGTGGATTTAATTTGCTTCGTGTCCAAAAAGCCATTGATAGTCTACGTTAAAATCTTAAAACCAATAAAAGTGCCGTTTCGCGGATTAGGTAAGTCGAGTGCAAAGCGGCTTTGGAAACAGTGTGTGTCGATCTCAATAAATATTCTAAGAGGACTGTTTTATAATCTTCGATCTTTTATGTTGGTACTAGATAAAGGATCCGGAACAAAAATGCATCTCGAATACCTATACATTTAAATTTCGAATAACAAAATCTGAAAAAACTTAGGCTAGCATTAACCGCTTCAGCTTACTAAGAACCTTAAATCTTAGAAATATTTAGATAAGGTTGCAAAATATTTGTACTTGATATTTACTGTCATTGCCACAGACTTCACTGTGGCTCCGTGACCCCAAAGTCGTGTACCGTTTTTCAAGCGCTCATCGGGAATCTAGTACATTATTGATTGAAGTTTGTAATAAATAAATATTCACTCATAACTTTCAGTAACTTCAGGACAGCATCGTATGTACATGAGATTTCATATCAGTTGCATGTACTGTATGCAACTGTGCTTAAATATCGGATATTCAAAGACAACAGGAGTTATAGCAATACACACATACATACATATAATCACGCCTCTTTCCCGTAGGGGTAGGCAGAGACCACTTCTTTCCACTTGCTACGATCCTTACATGATTGTTTCGCTTCGTCCACTTTCATTATTCCCTTCATACATGCTCTTAATAATCCTGTTAATAATGATACTCTGTAATGTAACTCGGTAATACAATTTACTTTTTTTATTTTTAAGTGCTAATTGCTGCACTGAAGCTGGATTAAATATTTATAACATACACACCCCGCTACACACGGCTTTAAAGTTTATACGGACACCCCCTACCAACCTTGCGGTTACAAAGTAGGTATCAGACATCCATACGCAAGCACATGGGACCATCTACGTCATAACGCCGGATCAGGACGCGCCGAAGCGCATTCTTCATCCGGTACTTTTAAGACTAGTGTCTCGAGCGAGTTGCTCCGTGGACACGTATAGTCCACTACCTAATATCCAGATATGTTACCGGAGCTGTAAGCTCGCTCACTTCTCGTTGCACCAAAAGCACAACTCGCAGTTCCACTGCTCGGGTCGTCAACTCTAAAGTCGACTACCAAATGTCCTCTTTCAACCATGTGTTCCAACAATGAGGAGTCCCATCGGTCAATTAACGCCATCAGGATGCTGTTGGAACTGCCACGTGTTCTCCTTAACAGTGCCTCACAGCGTTTCCTAATAATCGCATGAAAACCATCAACATGCGCATCTGCAAACATATTTGAGGCACTGCAAAACCTAAGCAATCCCAACAGCACCCTGAGAGCGTTGTTATATTGGACTCGCAGTGCGCTGAAAGCCCTCTGCGTGTAACTGACCCAAAGGCTACACGTGTAGAAAGACTGGCAATATACCTTGAAAAGTGTAACTTTAACTTCCTTAGTGCAACGTGCGAACCTACGAGCCAGCATGTTACATCGGACTGCCAGCGCCCTCCGTTCCCTATCTATATCTACAATATCACTTAGACTATCAGTGACCCAGTGACCCAGGTACATATTGTGACACTCTCTTTAGAATAGCGTTACAAAGTTTTACAGGTAAGTCGAAATCAATACATTTAGTTCCAGCTTTAAATATCATATAACACATAATAATAATATCATATTCATTTTTATGAGCATTATATCTAAGCCCGTGAGCCTCCGCGTAACGCTCACAAATGCTTAGCAGTTAGCTTAGCTCAGCAGCACCATATCATCGGCATAGCTGATATTGTTTACACAGACTCCGTCTATATAACAACCTAACCCAGTGCTACGGAGCTCCTCCATGAGCGCATTAATGTAAAGATTAAACAAACGCGGCGAGGTAATCCCCCCCTGCCTCACCCCACATTCAAGCCTATACGCGTCAGAGTATGCACCTGCCCATCGAACACTATTTTTTTGACTGGCATACCAGTACCTAAGTAACGATATATATCCATCAGAAAGACTAGTCTCTTGTTTCAGTTTCTCCCAAAGTACATTATATGATACCAGGTCAAACGCCTTAGAGAGGTCTCAGTAACAGGCATAGACCGGCGTTTTACGAGCTGTATAGTATTGCACAGTCTGCTTGAGGCACAAAATTGCACTTTCTGTGGATAGTCCAGGTTTAAAACCAAACTGCGCGTCATGCAATTGCAGATGTTCATTTAAGCGCTTGTCAAGCAGACAGTCCATCACTTTCGCAATGATAGTGGCTAGAGAAATTGGTCTATAATTGGACAGATCTGATACGTCTCCTGTCTTATTTTTAACAATAGGTGTTACAATAGTAAACATCATCTCATCAGGCAGATAGGAATGATTTAAACACAGCGTGAGAAACATTGCCAACAATCGCGAAAAGTGTATGCCCGCATTTTGCAGGTGCTCAATTCTGAGGCCATCATGGCCAGGAGATTTACCTCTGGTCATGTTCTTAAATACAGATTCTACTTGTTTAGCCGATAAGCGGTCACCAGAAGCGAGTATCTTTTTTTGGCAATCAGCATCGAGCCCCGGCAGTGTTGGGTCTAGTGCGGATTCAACTCTAAAATGACATCTGAATGCGTCCGCAATCTCAGACGGTTCATGTTTGCCAGCGACACTCACAGGAAGGCCTATCTTACACTTTAAGTAATTTGTACAATTCCAAAATTTTTTGAAACTGTTTCTCCTTACGACATTCAACAATTTTGTTCATTTTCATTCTTGTGAATTATTTTGACACCATTTTATAGTTGTGATTTAAATACTTTACGGGAGATCCACATGTCCTTATAAATAAAACCATTATTAGGTTTGTTATATAGTAACCATTTTTGATAACAATCCCGAGCCCTCATATGAGCCTCCCTGACATACTTGTTCCACCCTATGACGTTTTTACACTTTCTCTTATTAAAATAATTATTACTACTTTTTGCAGCTTCAGAAAGTATTCTTACTATTTTATTGTATGTACATGTTATCCAAATGTTGCCTACAGGACATAACGTGTTTTTTTTGTGCGCTCTGCCACTCGGCCATACACTAAGACGTTATTTATTACCTAGTATCTAATGAACATATTTTTAAAAATGTTATAAGCGTGATAAAAAGTAAGTTCAGTAAATAAATGATAAATGGGTAGGTTTAAATGGATAATCGATAAAAAGATTAAACTTGTCACCGTACAGCAGTGTTTAATGGTCTCAATTTATTATCCACAATGTTACACGTCATTATGCTAATTGCCATCCAGTTAATTGCTTTTTGAATTGCAGCTGCACAGTCGTTGCGTCTTTCCCTGGTCGTATTTATCACTCTCGGGTAATATATAATATACCAACCTAGTTGTTTTATATTGAAACGAAACAAATAAAAGAATCTTGTCGCGTTTTATGTTTTTCTTGGTACTGGGGTAGTTTGTAGAGAGATCTTTCTTTCAAAATAACCTTTATTAGACCAAATTTTTGGCTCTAAGTACCTTACAAATAAACAAAAAATAAGGTCCGAATAGTTATTACGTGTTTTGTCTCTTTTACTCTAAGGGTCTTACAAATAAACAAAGAATAAGCTCCAAATAGTTATTCCGTGTTTTGTCTTTTTTACTCTAATTTGAAATGACGTTTACTTACGTGACAGGAACAAAACACGGAATAACTATTCGGACCTTATTCTTTGTTTATTTGTAAGGAACTAATTTGCAATGACATTTAAATTGTAAGGGGGTAAAAGTATAAGCCTGATACTTGGATTAGAGATTCCTGCTATGTATCTACAGGACTTACTGCCGTACTCAGAGACGTCAATTAAGTTTTAATGACAATGAACTCTCTTGCTGTCACTTTCTTATGTATAGTGCTAAATAGAGAAGGAAAGACATTTAATTGTGATTAAACTTAATTGACGTCTCTGAGTACGGCAGTTAGAGTCATTTGCATGTATGCAGTACCGGATTAACCTAAAGGCAAAAGAGCCACGTGCCTATGTCCGTGTTGTTCCGGGGCCCCTCGGACATAGAAAAAACATATTTTTTGCTAATATATTACATAAATAATAATATAAAATTATATTTGCATTTGATTAGGGTAGACTGGAGGTCTTATAATATTAAAAATTCTGCCTATTCAACCATTATCTTAAATTTAAATCAACAAGTTGGGTTTTCTTTTAAAATTTACAATTCATAATAGCGGTCAAGTTATTATCAATGTCAAAACAATTTAATAAAATACAAATGAGATAAATGTCAATAAGAATCAAAATAATACTACAACACAACACGAATACTAAACGACAAGAAGTAAGTGTTATTGACGAGCATTATGCTTTAAAATTTGCTAGATAAATATTCATTAGTGCTGTAAAACATTATACGGATAGCCATCTGTACAGAGCAGTCTTAAACTTATTAAAAGGCAATTGTTTAATATTGTCTGGTATCTTATTATGAATTTGCATACACATCCAATAGCATTCTTTCTGAAATCTCTTGATTTTTGGAATAACTACAGAGACCAATCTATTACTATTTCGTGTATTTCTTGGATATATATCCTTAGTCTGGTTGAAACAGTGCATATTCAGTTTAACAAATTTAGCGGTTTCAAAAATGTAGATGCAAGGTTTATTCATAAAAAACAATAAAAAATAAAAATACCAATAATAATAATAATAAATCCATAAATAAAAAACCTCAACTAACTCGCCTGTCCGAGGCAAGGTGCCCAAAATGCTAGCGGCATTGCCCCTTTGAATGGCCAAGCTATAGCGCTGTGCGAAAAAATGACCTGATCTCCGGTCACCCGTTGCCTCGAACAGGCGAGCAGTTAAGTCCCTTAAAAACATTTTTGCATTAGGGCCCCTGGGCCCATCGTCTCAACAGCAAAGGGGAGGAAAAAGTAAGTCTCACCCAGATCCCGGTATTTCCGTACTTTATTCATATCTGCTGTAATTGCAGCAGCACATGGCTGGGATGATGTCGCGTCAATGTGACACGGGGCCAAAGTGTCCACACATGTCGCATCCCAAACCAGACTCCTCCCCATGCTCCAAGGCACAAGAGACATTCCGTCAGGCCTCCACCATCTGATTGCAACACCCCACTCGGCTCCAAAATTGCGGGCACGCTAGCAATCACTAAAGCTCTGCGAATGGTATCATTCATTGAAGCATGTCTGCTCATGCGCCCTGCACTCCTCTGACAGGAGAGGCCGTGATGACCCAGCTCGTTTACCCATTCTCCACACCGACACCGATGTGGTTCGTTAGTTTTGATGCCCAAACGAAGAGCTACCGATAGAGTGAGGGTGCACTTGTCTAGCAGCGTACCGATATTAATGGAATGGTAAGCATGCAACCATAAACCTGACTCCTTTTCAGATACCGCCAACAGGCGGGCTTGATCCACTGAGTTGTCACACCCCTCAATTAGTGCCCGAAAAGTGCGCCTGCAGAGAGGCTCATCCCATTGCCTCTGTGAGTGTAGTACTATTGGAGTACCCTCAGTGCACAGCGACAGCCACTCATCTTTCGCCTCCGAGTGCCCCATGATACCAACGGAACCCATGGATGGGTTAAGAATACTACCGCATAAGGATCCTGAGGCATGCACGGAAGACAAAAAAGCCGGCAAAGCCATATCTGACACTTTTCTTACACCGATCCCGCCATAACGCACGGGCAAGGTCGCCTGTTGCCATGCGGTGTCGCTAAGAGAACAATTCAAAATCTTAGTGAGCGTTCCCCTAATGAGATCATCTAATTTGACATAAGGTCAGGACATCTCCAAAATTGAGAAACACGAAGACAATATATGAACTTGGGGACGAACAAGCAAAACCTTATGATAAAAAGAGCCATGTGAGCGTTCACCTCAAAAAGTCGAGAAGAAGTCTCCCGAAACTTTGTTATTTGCTCTTCTACAAACAAAGGCTCCTTATCAAGAACCCTTAAACCTGGAGCCAAACTTTCAAATTTTGAAATAATACCTAATTTAATATTATTATTTAATTAATGCAAGGTAATGGCAGAATTTTTAATTAATTAAACAGTGGTCTGCACGGTCATCTGCGTGATCATGAAATGAAAAGAAAATAAATTTATAATTTATAACCGATATAAAGGTATTATTGTGGCAAAACCCCTTACCCTATAGTATTAAATATAGTAGTAAATATAAATTACTAAATTCAACCATCAATTCATCAACCTAACATTATTAATGTCAGTTTTATGGTCTTCCAGTGTCAATTTGCCGTCTGTCGTTACTAAGACTAAGACGACCCTTTTTTTTTTTTTTGACGGAGTGGAAATCTGCTAACAGACGCATCAGCGGGCAAAGAGGGGTCCCGCTGGCTGTACGAGGCTGGCTAAGACTCTGTTCCAGGGCCGAAGCCCTAGAGAAAGCGAGTCTAGGCCGACTCGGTAAAAACCACTCCGATGTCCTCCCGTCACCTTGGCCTCCGCCCCTGATTGGGGCGGGTGACCGCCCACAAAAACGATGGGCGATGGGCGGACACACTTGACCCGTCATTTGGTGAGACGGGTCGCCGACGCGCCGGGACATGCGGGGCGTTGGCCCTCAGTAGCGACCTGTGCAATGCACGGTCGAAGCCCCCCCTAGGGCTCGGACCATGCTAGGTCCCCACCGGATGGAGAAGGCGCTGGTATTGCCGCCTTCTCCGCAGGAGGCGTCTGCGGCGGCACGGATTTGCCAGGGGGTCATCCTCCCTGGCCCGTTCCGCCTCCTCCTTCAGCGTCATGACGTCGACGCAGAAGGAGTTGACCGCCTCCCAGGACCTCTCGCTACCGAGCATGGACAGAACCACGGGCTGAAACAAGCCTTGCCTAGGGCCTACACCGGCTTAATCCGGGTCTGCATGTAACCAAAGAGAGACTTCTTTATTCCCTAAATTTGATTTAAATTTTGCAGATGAATATATGTATTAACATGTAAATAACATTTTTTTTTTTCAGATACCAACATGATTTGAAAAACAAAGGTGAGTTTAGTAACTAGAAATAAATTATTTTAAGGTAGGAAGGTAACAATACATAAGTATTTTTTTATATATAATTTTATGAATCAAACAATCAAAAGAATAAAGTAAAGAATTACGACGCCATAGATTTGTCTTAGCATGGAATTTATTCCAGCAGACCAACAAATATGTGATATTAGTTGTTACTGCAAAATCTACAAAGGTGAATACTCATTTCTTACTTACTTGCTATCCTAGTTCTGCAACCTGCAACCCCAAGTGAGCTTTGACCTCTGTTACACAAAATAAGAAGGACCAGGAGGTAAGATTAACACAGCGCGGACACGGATCGCGGAACAGCTCGAAACAGTCCGAGCGTAGCTGTGGCGAGATTCTGTGTCCGTGAAAGGTTGTTGTTATGTGTGCGTTGCTCGAGCGCGTTTGTATGAACTAACCTTCTGCAGTCGCCTTATTTTATGTCTGATACTAGTTGGCGCCTCTGGTCCCGGTTCTAACCTCTTCCTGCCAGTTGGCTAAATGAAGCTATTCCAGATCCATCAAAACTTCGTCCCTCCAGCGGCAACGACGACCGATTGGACTGCCCCTACTGGCCGACAAACTAATGAACGTTTCACCGAGCGATCATGTTACATACTTTTGTTTCTACCAGCGAAGCCTATGTGCCTTAATTACATACATTACATACGTACATTAAGATTGATCAGATTACCGTTTTATTTATTCGCATCTTGGTACTCCTGCTTAGCAGGGGTCAATACTCAGAGCTATCATCACCACACTCTCTTTAAAAAAATCACCATGCCCCAATACTAAAGTGGTCAGCTACTTCCGTTGTCGACTGTACTTTCATCTAGAACCAACAAACCGTAGACATAATTGTACACTCATCAGCAAAGTTGAAATATGCTTTGCTGACAAGTAAATCCAACCGTACTCAGCAAACGTAATTACAAATGTAATTGAACTTTGAACTTTTTCAGAAACGTTGCGTACGAAGAAAGCTTCAAAGGGGGCTACAAACTTTTCTTTATAAATCAATATGGGGGGGACGTATGTAAATTGCCCTTCTCTGCCATCTGGTGAGCGAAATTACTCCGCGAGAGCAGTGGGCTCAAACAATTCCTGGGAAATAAGTCATGGCGATTGAAGTTTTTGTCGCAAACACGACCGTGCGCTTTCATATCGGTAACGCGATATTGTTTTTGACAAATGTGTCATGAATGAGCTACATGGTACATAACGGTGATATGGTTTGGTTGGTGGTAGGACTTGTTGGTCCGCCTGGCTAGCTACCACCATCTTATCTAAATATGTCGCCATAACATCAATGTTTGTAGCATTGTTGTGTTCCGGCAGCTAGAGATAAGATAGCCAGTGCCTCAGTAGTTGAGGATTCCGGGTGAAGTGCGCTTCCACCATTGGCCTTTATCATCACTTAACATCATGTGAGATGAAGGCTCTGTGCGACGAAGGGGCGTGTTTGACATTTAATAAATTGTTCAGGACAAGCTTCAGTATGTTCGTTTTAGTACCTACATAAAACTCAGTGGCATAACGATCAAATTATGCTTTGTTTAAATAAAGTATTTAAATGTTTTATGATATCTATCCAAAATAATAACAAAAAATATTTTCCTATTTATTTGGGTATCAGTATTATATCTTATCTCTAACATAGAAGTCAAGTTACTGTTACTATCCATAATAACTGATAGATTTTGTAGCACCGCATGAATGCTGAATAATACGTCTTAAAGAGACAAATAGCTACCTCACACCTCACCACCAGCTCATTGTATGCCCCCACTGCTGGGGCACGAGCCTCCCCTACGGATGGGTAGGGAGAACGGGCCATAAACCTCCACGCGGACCCAGTGCGGATTGGTGGTTGTTAACGACTGCTAATGCAGCTGGGACCAACGTCTTTACGTGCCTTCCGTAGCACGGAGGAGCTGGAGATGATAAATTTTTGGTCATCGATGACTGTCTTTGCAAAAGTTGCTTAACCTCAGCACTCGCAGACCGGGCGCGTTAACCACTATGCCATCGAGCTCCTCACCTAAATAGCTACCTAAAAGCCCTAGTTTATTATGTGTCTCTTTCTTTTGATCTCTTCTACTTAAGACACTCATAGCTAAATTAAATTTACGTTTTTATGAATTACACGAAGGCCATTGATATTCTTGCCTCTCCCGGCTTTCGAGCAGCGTCAAAAAATCTATAACTCAATTTAAGAAAAAAGTCTGTTATATTTTTGGCTGTTTGTGAAATAACGCAACAAATAAACAAACTGTCCATCACCGCGTTGTAGCCAAAAGTTGTTCGGCCAATGGACATGAATTATGAATGAGTTCTTTAATAAAAGTTAGGTAGCAAATGGTACCTGCCATATTTTTTTTAAAATGTTCATTTGCTTTGAAGAATTTCGTCTTTATTGATTCATATCATTATCGTATCCTACCTATCGTAAGAGTTTGCCAATACCCGTCAATTGTAGCGATCACTTGATTTCAATTATAGAGGCTTTTGCCCAGCAGTGGGACAGTATTATAGGCTATTTACCTTACTTTACTTTACATATGTCTACAGTATGCAAGAAAATACTTGAGGGATCGCTCGGTTAAAAAAATAAATAGTTATGATTAATAAAAAAATATTTAAAAATCCAATTTAAAACAAACAAATTAAAAGGCACTGCAAAAAAATTAAAAAAAAAATTTCTTTGCTTGTGTTGTGTTTGTGTTTAGACGTATGCTGCGACCGTATTGACACTTTTGATACTCACATACATTTTATTTAAGTACTATAATATTGTCTGTTTTATACAAAACTATTGTATTGTAGTGTTAGATTAGATATTAATGTAATATTTAATTTATTTACTTAAGTGCAAATAGATATGTAGGAGGACTGAGTTTCGCACAAAGATCTCCATACTCGAAGAACTCGGCAAACGGTGTCTTTCCTCTATTGTTCAAGCTCGTATACTCACAATCTTTGGGCACATATCTCGGGGTGATGATGCGTCAATTTAACGTCTTGTAGTCCAGGGCAAAGTTGAGGACACCCGAGCGCGCGGTAAATCGCCAATGAGATGAGATGGACGAACCAAATATAGGAAGCAGTAGGGAACCCCTTATACGCGTGCACAAAGATGGCATCGGTCAGGGGGGAATGGCATCGGCGGGTCAGGCGGCTCACTGCGACCGAAGTAACGACCACGATCACTCTGCCACGAGTTTAACGACGAACAGAACACAATATGAATCCGTTTATTGGCATTTGTTGCAAGTGCTGCGGATTCTGCTAAATAAATAAAAAAAAACCGGCCAAGTGCGTGTCGGGCCACGCGCAGTGTAGGGTTCCGTAGCCCATCTCAATAATGCGGACTCTGAGAAGGGGGCTTTTATGAACATTTATTTAATGATGGCCCATACCTAAATGTAGATACTACCCGTTTCACACACCTGACAACGTTATTTAAGTCGTTCCCAATGAAGAATTTGTACTGCGCCATGTACATTTTATAAGTTGGTCGACTGTTAGCTGTGATAGTTTTCCTTTTAACTTCGTCATATATACAACTACCGTGAATTTTTTCACGTATCCAAAAACAACCATTTGGCTGGCAGGGGGTGGGGGCACTTGACTCTAACAAAAATTTACTTAGCCGCAAATAGCAAACTCTCTACAAAAACAACAGTGTCTTTTAACTTTTCAGTATTCTACTTTGAAGAAGATAAGTAAGTTAGCCATCGCATCGATACGTTTTTATTTATTTATTTTATAAGCTACACAAAACGGAATTACAGTGTTTACACAGTCATTTACAGCTTGAATATCAACATTGGTAGAATGCACTTCCAAAGTAAGTGCAGACTCGAATCGAGCTTAAAACATTATTACAAATTAATTACAAAAAATCACATTAATAATTGCTAATTCAAAATTCAAAATTAAATATAAAAACAAAAACATAACATTCAATAAACAATAATGACAATAATTTCAATTAATAAATAAATCATTCTATAATATTGCGAAGACTAGACTTCCAAACGCCTAGAGGTGAGCCATGGATGTCAGGCACACCATCCACTCTATTCAATAGTGTGTTATATTCGCGACAAATTCTGTATAATTATGGGGTTGTGAAAAGAAATATTGTTATTGCAGAAAGGTACCGAAAAAGAGTAATTATGTCTAGACTTAATGGGATTTTAAGGTTTAATATGGAACTACCTATATACATAGAATATTGTAACCTTTGATAATAGCCTACATAATAGCGGCCAGCTCCCGACTTCGTCCCCTTGAGTGAACACCCGTTTACCTGATGGTTTTAAAAAAATCTTAGGACCCTATTGTAGCGCCACCTACCGGGTCTAATTGTGAATTGAAACTACCCAGACACCCACTTAAACACACACAAATTACTAGATCTCGAATGTCGCGAAATTCCAATAATATTTTAAGGTTTAATTACAACACGATAGTGATATTGAGTTGATGACGACATACTGAATAATAAGCATTAAACTTACATAAAAACTTGTGGTAAAAACTAAAAGTTTAACTCTCATTTCAACTGAAAAATCTTTCAACCGGAAGTCCGATTTTCAGAGTTTCACAGAACAAAGGTTCATGTTCGCGCGAAACTTTCATTCGACTGAAAATTATTTTTAAATGTCCGATTTCGTTTCGCTCAAAGTTTTCGCGCAAAGTTATACAGAGCATGATATCTTCATTTGAATTAAAAAGTGTTATACTCGTTTTAACGTTTTTTTTGGTATGCTGTCCTAATGCTTGGCAAAGGCTTATTTGAAACATCTTTGAAAACAAGTCATCACTACAATTGTTGGGTATTCACTTAATCAGCACGCTTGCTAATAAATAATAATAAATAAATAATAAATAAATATTTAGACAACTTCACATACATTGTTCTGATCCCAAGGTAAGTAGCTAAAGCACTCGTTTCATGGAAATCAGAAACAACGACGGTACCACAACCACCCAGACCCGACACAATATCGATAAGTTCATTTTCGACATTGACCCGACCGGGAATCGAACCCGGAACCTCAGAGTTAGCGCCGCCTAAAGTCCGGCGTGCAAGCCACTCGGCTACGGAGGTCGTCTACGCTTGCTAAATCACTCAATGATGATCAAATGTATATAATAGTTTTCATACATTGAGCGTAATACCAATTTATCCCCCGCAATTAGAGCAGTCGCGTTGCAATTGTACAAATAACAACTGCTTGTTTTTTTTCGGTATTAAGCCTGCCGGGCTATACATCGAAAAATCTGAAACACATGGCCCGACATAAGCTTTGGGCATTGAACACAGGGCCTCTCAAATTTTGCCTTACAAATCTCGTTTTTGGTAACGTACTTAACCAAGTTGTTAATGTATAATTCAATAACGTTATCGAACACTTTAATTTTTTCTTGCTTTCTTTAATTAATCACTAATGCAAGTAATCCTATTTTGCATATCCTTGACCGTCCATTAGAGTCTGCAAACAAGTAACTGCAAAGAAAGTAAGAAATATCACTTTTGCTGCGCTCGCCTGTGCCGGACGAGGTTTTTCTTTCCTTTGTACTTAATATTGAAACGCTTCCCTTTATCTAAGCACTCGCTTTAAATTCTATAGACTATGTAAACTCTTTGGTTGGTAGCATAAATTGTATGTTTTAGGTCACAGCTTTTTTACGTATATCGACGAAAGAAAACCGCAAAGGGGTAGTGTCACCAGTTTGACTAGAACCAAACATCGATGTTTTTCCTTTAATCATAAAATCATGAAAATACAACAGATTTTTGACTTTAGCAACAACTGAATAAGGAGCTCGATGGAGCTCGATGGCGCAGTGGATAACGCGCCCGGTCTGCGAGTGCTGAGGTTAAGCAATTTTCGCAAAGACCGTTTATCGGATGGGTGACCAAAAATATATCATCTCGAGCACTTCCGTGCTTCGGAAGGCACGTGAAGCCGTTTGGGCCCGGCTGCATTAGCAGTCGTTAATAACCACCAATCCGCACTGAGTTTGTTGGTTGGTTATGGTCCATTCTCCCTATCCACCCATAGTGAAAGCTTGTGCCCCAGCAGTGGGGACATACATATGAGCTGATGATGATGATGACGATGATGATGATTATTATGATGATGATGATGATGATGATAATGATGAATAAGGACCACATACTTTCTAGCTGCCATCCAAAAAATTCAATGAAATATATTTTATATTATTGTAAATATATTATATTATTATATATTATATATTATTATATTATTATAGTAAATATATTATATATATATTTTATATTATTGTAAATTGTATATACTATGTATATATATTTTTTTGGCAATTAAAACTGGTGTTGGTCACTGTCACTGGGTTAATGTGTCGAATACTGATGCCATTACGATAGTATACGTGTGAACTTTTAAAGAGCTCGAGAGCGTAGAATTTTTCGTTTCCTTCGGAATGTAAACTTGCGTTTGGAACAATTTTCCCCCTGACTATGAGCTCTCATAGCAGTATTTTTGCAGTTGTGGAAAAGAGAGGCGAATATATTCGCCGCTACACGCGTCTCGTTTTCACAACTGCAATAATACTGCTATAATACCTTGTGGTTACCCCCCTTGAAGCAGCTCATTTCGCGCGACTGTCTTATTCTTGTCGGCTGTCATCGGGAACGTGAACACTCTCAAACCATGCTGCGGCACCAGGTGATCAAGCACAGACTAAAATAAATAAATAAAAAAAAAAATAAAAAAATTATGGCTGTATAAACAACTTAGCCTAGATACAAAAAAAACTTATGATAAGTAATTGGGGTTAGTGTATATAATAATATTACATAATACCTATGCTAAGCAATAGTTATTTGTGCAACAAGAGAGCAAAGTCGTTTTTTGCTGCGAGTGCTGATTTTGAATCCTGAGTGTGGCGAGGGATTCAAAGGCACGAGATGCAAAAAACTTTGCTCTCGTGTAACACACATAACTTTTCACTTCAGCAGCGAGAACACTTTAGGAGATAAAATAATAAACAGGAATAGATTGAAATAACTATTTATTGTGAATCAAAATAATTAACATTGTAGGTAGAGATACCAATTCAATAAAATGGAACTTTTTAAAAGTTAAAAGTAAAATTACTGCAATTCTGCAAATTAAAAGTAACAGATTTATTTGGCAACGTTATAGTTACATTGAGTTGAGTTAGATTATCTGGGCTTAAGGTTTGTGTTTTGGTGGCGGATTGAGAAGGAACAACGGTGAACGTTGGTGACTCTGATCGGCTTTCTGTATAAGTACACTGTGCGTCGTTGGAAGTGGATAGGCGTGGGTGAGACCAAGGATCCGAGGTCGAATCGTTGGTTTTACGCCAGCCACGAAATTTTATTCCCGCTCTTTTATTTAAATTAAGGCGGGTTGGAAATAGCACCCATGATATTTTATTATTCAAAATATATTACGTAACATTATTGAAACTAGAAATAAATATTTACAGGTAAAATATCAGTTTTATTTGCAGTAAATACTTATTTTCGTTTAAATAAAACAATAAGTTAAACATTCAATAAATTACATTAAAAGACATAATTATCTTTTTGCAAAATTTCTTTAGTTAGTACGAGATTTCGAACGTGTTTGTCTTTGAGGCTGAATTCAAAATTGGAACTTCGAAAGGGCTGGTCTTTGTCTCTCTCTCTCTTTCTAATGGCGGGAAAGAGATAGAGTGTGAATGTTTCGAATTGTATGATTAACCCAAGGCTGAAAAACATATTCGCGGATTTCTGAAAAAACAAAAAAGTACTTGGTCTCACTCATGCGATTTTGCTCACTGATTTCAGGCAGCAAAACCTACATGTTTGAGCTACTGAAGTGAAAACAATATTGCCTGTGTATAGGTATCGTCCAGCAAACGCACACTTCTTTTGGCAGAGCCTGTTATATTGGGTCTTCCACCTCCTTTTTAAAATTCAAAAACATTTATTTAGTATTGGCAACAAATTTGAATATCTCTATGCCATCGATTGGTAAGTCTACAGGGGGCGGGAAACCTTGTACTTAAAAGAACCGGCAAGAAACTCAGGAAGGGCATTTATTTTCTCCCTTTCTTTTAAAACGGAACAATCTTTCTTTTTATATTGGAAAATGTCCTTAGTTTTATCATAGAAGTAATACATCATCTTCCATCTATTTGCATGAAAGATGACCAAATTTTGTAATAGTGCAATTTGAGAATCTTTTATCGATGAATTTTAATAATGCAGCATTGACAATAGGAAAAAAAACGCAGTAAAAAAAAACTACAAAGTAACAAATAATAAAAGTCACCCACGTTTTATATCCTTCTTATTATATTTTATGTAAATATAAAGATGATATTTATACATACATAAAGATTAATTTGGTGGTAGTTGGAAGTCAAAAGTTTAATGCATTGTTAAATACGTAAAGTTCTTAATTCAAAATCGGTTAAAAGAGATTTTGAGTGTAATCCATTTCGCGCTTTTTCCTCGAGAATATTTTCCAGGTCGGGGCGATAACAGGAAACGAAGTAATCCTCAGAGGCAGACAGACTAACTGAACATTTAGGATTTACAGACTTACGACAATTTTTCTAAACGTTTTTGTTATTTCCCGTTACGAACTGGTCTTATGTACTTGGTGATTGCGGCTTGCAGCAAGATGTCTTTCTTATTGCATAATTTGTTAAAAAAACAATGTTGGACGATTCGAAAGTACTTAGTGAAATAAATGGCATAAGTCCCACTGCTGGGCACATGCCTCAATCATTGAAATCAAGTATTCGCTAATATTGATGGTTATTCGCTTAATCAACATGCATGCCAAATGCGGGTTGGTGTTCAAAAATCCTTCCACTTTAATAGCAAAAATGTCTTCGAATTCGAGATTCGAGTTCGCTCCTGTCAACTCTCAACTTTGTCATTAGTTTAATGCTTTTTAGTTAAATGGATGGTTATTGATGAATGATATTCCCCCAACACTCCTATTATTGCATTGTTCTTCCATTTTTATAGTTATTAGGATTTTTTTAATAGGTATTACATTATTTTAGATTTATTTTCCTTGTCAGCTAAGGATAAGAGCGAGACATATCCAACACGAGTATTTTCATTACTTTCTGAAAATGCCTCACAAATTACAATAAACGTTAATAAAATACTCTTTTGGAAAAGAAAAACCTTTTTAAGTTATTTATCATCGTTTAGAAATAACAAGGGCTTGAGTTTTTGTATAAGTGTGAAACTTTAGTGATTCCACGCGAACTACTGCGATGCTCTACTGTTTTTTTATTTGCTAACTGTCATGCATATTGACAAACTAACCATTTCAACCGCCACTGTGGTCTAGTGGCTAAGACCACCGGTTTAGACCCAGAGGTCCCGGGTTCGATTGCCAGCGGGGGGTACATGTTTGTGTACTCGATTTGGTTGGTGGTAGGACTTGTTTGTCCGCCTGGCTAGCTACCACCATATTATCTAAATATGTCGCCATAACATCAATGTTTGTAGCATTGTTGTGTTCCGGCAGCTAGAGATAAGATAGCCAATAACCTCACTAGTTGAGGATCCCGGGTGAAATGCGCTTCCATCATTGGCTTTATCATCACTTAACATCAGGTGAGATCAAGGCACTGTGCTTACCCGTTAATATAAAAAAAAACAAACAAATTCTTTACTGCTACACTTATCATACAAAAAAATTAAAGCATTTTTTTTAAATAAATTAAAGCTGCAAACTTGTCTCTCTAGTTTTCCAGCAACAACTCCCAACAGGATGTTGCTCCGATTGCGTTTTAATCTTGTCGCAGCTAAATAGGATTAAACTGTTAGCTTTTTTATATGCTTCTATCTCAACGACTGTAAGTTTAAATTTTTTCTACTACTGTAAGCGCTTGGTTTACGTCCCACTTCATAGTAAGTGAGGATACCAACGTTTATGGCGATGGCGACTCTTTTACCTCTGACTGGTGGAACAACGAAGCTGTTGGTGACAGAGATATGAATACGGTAGCTAGGTGATTAACCCAATCAGATGGAAAGAAAGAATTAAGTCCTTTGCCCTGCAGGGAGACAAAACCAGCTGATGTAACAACAATTATTTAGTTACAAAAATTTTTAAACCTTTAAAAGTTAACAGCTATTTTTTTAAAGATTAACGTATTTAATAGAATAGTTATTGGCAAACATATAACAAAACATACAAGCACAACAGCAAACCAGAAACCGAATACAAAAAAACTGACCTTCAAATCAGGAGTACCTACTACCCAGGTCTATTGTCACATTTGAACAACACCCAAAAGATACACTGATTCCATTTGCTCAGTGACACGGTGTGACATCTCTGAATAAAATTCGCCAATACGATCTGCTTATTACATTCTACCAAAAAGGTTTCGTGTCAAATTTATTTTGTGTGTTCTCCCCGGGAATATATTCCACGCCGGGCTGTGCCGAGAGAGGAAACGAGGTTATCTCCCGAGGCAGTCTGAGAAACTAAACACCAAAGGGTATGTACGTTTATACTATGATTTTTTTATCGTCTCGAGAGAAATAAGGTGTGATATTTTTTTTTACTAAATCGGCAAATAAGCGTACTCGTGCCCTACTTTCAAAAGGTATGGGTATGAGTACGCGGTGACAACATTTTTTTTGGAGAGTGTTCGCTGTTGTCCCCAGACGACCTTTACAGCATCACCGGACTTATTTGGGGGCGACGAACGACTTAAAGGATTCCTCAAGCCGAATGAACGAAACATCGTCAGAGGGCTTCTATAGGGCATGGCAAGCAAAGCGTGTCCTCGTTCCCTACTAGATTCTCTGAAGGGTTCGGATCGGGAGTGGAACAACTCGAGGGCGCCTCTAAAGGCTAGGACTTCGTCTCGGGTTGATCGGATAGTGGGGGTGGGGAGGAGCGCCTAGGTACATTTCTGTACCTGGTATAGAGCGCGTGTGAATCAGGTCATCGTACTGTTGTTCTACGGTGTCTTGGGTGTACTGTACTTGAGCATTTTGAACCATTTAAAATATTGAGTTATTTAAAATAGTTAGACAATACCTTTTTATTTAAACTCACCAGAGATAAAACAAAAACAAATGGGAGAGAATACACAAAAGAAAATATTAAGGTAGTCAATTTAACGATTAGCATTTATTGTTCACTCTTTCTGACCGCTGTAATTTTCTTTTTTTCCACCTTAATGTCACTTATTTCATAATGAGAGGACTATAGAGAAGAAAGGAGCTTGAAGCTTGAAGTTAATAATAAAAAAAACCAGTAAACTGTTGCAATTTCAAAATCGGAGTAATTCGTCAACTCGACCCACATGTCTACTGCCCATTTGGGCCCGAGTTGCAGAAAATCGAAATAAATAATATTTTCATTGTGCAACTCGTCCACGTTTCTTTTTGTGTGGAACTTTAAACTTTATCAATTTTCGGTATAATTAGGAAGGCAAGATATAAAAATATTGTTTTTAATAATTTGTTGTTTTTGGTTTTGTTTTCAAAGTTATTTAACATTAAAAAAGTCAATACCTACTATATAGTGGTGTTGGCAGACAGTCCAGTCACAAATGTCCCCCTCTTCCAGTAGGTATCTATGTTGCAGATTGCAGATATTTAAACTAAATTATTGCAACCAGCAACCACACTGTGAAAAATAGAACAGGGTCTAGCTTACGACTGTACCTACTACTAAGTCAGAAGCTGCAAGTCGGTATGGGCATGGACTAAGTATGGGCTTTCAGACTTTGTCACACCGACCAAACAAAATTATAGCAACCTATTCAATGCAATGTGATAAACCATAATTTGTATTGTCTTTGAATATCCGATATTTTGCTCAGAATAATATAGTTTTAGTTATTGTTATGAGATGTTTTGGTACAACTATTTTGAAAATGGGTTATTGTAGCTGTACATTTGCCACAAAGTAAATTCGTCACAAAAAAAAAGTATGTTTAAATTTGCCACACTTCTATTTTTATGAAGTAAATTTGTCATATTTTAATTTGGACCTGTGACGAACTTACACATATTTTTGTAATGCATGTGACCAATTTACTTTAATGTATGAAGTGTACAAAAATGTGATGAACTTTCTTTGTGGCAAATGTACAATAAGCCTTGAAAATCAACGAAAAGGTGTCTACAAAATACCTACCTACTAATGGGTAAACCTGAATTTCTAGGAGAAAATAATTAGTAAACCCCAAAGAGATTTAATCTTAAAATTAAATGTCTTTGGTAAACCCTAAAACTTAAACATTCAGATTTCTGTAGTTATACGAATCATCAACCGTCATCGATTTGTATCATAAAAGGACAATTTGATTTGGACACGCACTAGTGCGTGATGCTGTTCCCTCTAGAAAACCTATGAAAGTGCTTCGTTCAACACGGATTTAGGAACCCTTTAAGTTTCTCGCCAACCCCCAAAAAACCCGGTGAAGATGAAAAACCAAATCGGCAATTTTTCTCCAAAAAAAAGTATTAAATGGTAACCATAAAAGTGTTTACAATTTCTCAATTTCAAACAGGGTCTTCTTAGATCTGCATAACTGGAACCGATAAGGCCATTTTCTATCCGCGTCATATATGTAGCTACTCTCACGACTCATCCCGAATCACGACTACGGACTATCTCCCCCCACAAATTAGTGAGCGGGTAAATACAATTATGTAACTTACATCATGTCGGAGCAAACAACTTCACTACCGTAGGTGTCTCTGTCCCACAACCGCATTCTAATTGAAAATCTATAATATCCTGAGTGGTTAGTTTCGTTTCGGAAAGCTTGGTAACACCTCGAAATAGTCCACGCCTTATACTGAATGACAGCGAGAGCGGAAGCGGTAGCGGCGATTATTTTCGTTATCTTTTGGGCTGGGAAAAACGCCTTAATAATTTTAATCGCCTCTGTGGTCTAGTAGTTAAGACCACCGGTTTAGACCCAGAGGTCCCGGGGTCGATTCCCAACGGAGGGTACATGTTTGTGTATTCGGTTTGGTTTGTGGTAGGGCTTGTTAGCCCGGCTGGTTAGCTACCCCCATCTTATCTAAATATTTCGCCATAACATCAAAGTTTGTGGCATTGTTCCGGCAGCTAGAAATAAGATAGCCAGTGCCTCAGTAGTTGAGGAATCCGGGTGAAGTGCGCTTCCACCTTCGGTCTTATTATCACTTGTGAGAATCAGGAGAGATTTAAGCGAAGTGCTTACCCGTAAGATGTAAAAAAGCAAGTATACATCGCAGCTGTGATCGGGGGCAGGCCCGACCCCGGCTTCGGCAATGAGTTCTACCTACCAAGCATCGTTCTCTCGTACTCATTGTCGCTTCGAGATAGCGAGGTCAACGAAATTCGTCCTGGTTAAATCCTGAGAAATTTCTAAGAATTGTAGGATAACTTAGTTAGATGCTTAATTTGTTGCGAAAACGTTGAAATAGCGAAATAGTTCCTTCGAAGGATATTGATTGATGCGTAATCTTACATAGAAATATTAAATTATAAGTGTCTACATATGTACCTATTTCTAAAATGCCCACATTCTGTTCTGTTATTATATGTATGTTCTGGGTAATGAAAATAGTTTAAAATAATCATACCGCCACTGTTTATTCAGTTTATTCAGTCCCGTTTCTTGTTATCTACATGTTGTCTTCGATTTCGTTCATGGTAGGAATAAGACGTAATCTCTCTTCTGTGATAAGACCCTGGGGGCCTACCGCCTAACTCTATTGCTATCGATCTCGCTATCTAAGTCTGACTCTATAAGAAATATATGATGTTCATGTTAGTCAGAAGCTCGATGGCTTTTTTTTGGAGAGACTTTACTGATTGCCTCAGACGGCATTTTCAGCTTTTCAACTTTCACAAAGGTCGGTCATCGGATGGGCGACCAAAAATTGATCATCTCAAGCTTGAGAATTCCGTGCTTCGGAAGACACATAAAGCCTTTGATCCCGTGTCAAGTGTCCCCCCCCCCCTGCCAGCCAAATGGTTGTTTGTGGATAAGTCAAAAAAAATCACGGTAGTTGCATATATGACGAAGTTAAAAGGAAAACTATCACAGTTAAGTAGGCTTTACAAGCTTACGAGTAAGGAAGGAAAGAAAAGAAAGAAAGAAAGCAGGAAAGTACTAGAAAGCGCAGTGTGGGCAGGCCTCCAACAACCGACGATCTGGCAAAGGTCGCGGACAGCCGCTGGATGCGGGCTGCACAAAGCCGATCGTTGTGGAGATCTTTGGGTGAAGCCTTTGTCCAGCTGTGGACGTCTTTTGGCTGAGATGATGATGATGATGATGATATAATGTTTCATTAAAATCAATTTTAGTGGTACCACTATTGGACATAGTAACCCAATGTTCAACACCAGATTTTGTCGCCAACAAAAATTTTATTTCAATTTATAAAATACAGTAAAAAAAAAGTTTTATGCCTACCCGACCCAGCCAGGAATCGAACATGGGTCTTTCGCAATCTGGGCGGCTGCACTGACCATTATTCTACCGGGAAGGCTGAATGACGTAAGCACTGAATTATTACACTACTTTTTAATTTTTGAGTGCTTTTAGAGGCACAGTGCCATCTATCCACATTTTTTTCCACTGTGTTTTATAAATATTTAATTCAGCTTCAGTGCAGCAATTAGCGCTTAAAAAAAAGAAAAAAAAGAAAAGGTAAACTTTAAAAATATGTCAATCATGTCGATCACTGGTTATTTAAAAAGAAAACTTTAAGTTTGTATGAGATAGCGAAGAGCGGGCGTTTAATCTGAAAAGTTTGACCTAATACCATAGGCAAGTAGTTTCCATTAACACGGAGAATTAACTCGGAAACTTCTTTGAGTGCAATATATTTGACTACAATGAAAATATAGATCAAACTGATGTTAATTTAACAGTCAACATTTTTTTAAACCAATTAAGCCAGCACATAATTTTAAAATAAGTATGATTTAATATTTATAAAATGTATAAAATACAGTGAAAAAATAAATTAAATGCCCACCCGACCCAGCCAGGTGTCAGTATGTTTTTTTTAAAAATCATTATTAAAATTTTCTTAATTGACCACGGGATTGAAAACGCACGGGATTTGGCTGAATCTGAATTGACGTCACCTGCTTGTTTACAGTAAATGTCACTCAAAGCTTTTTAGGTGTGATTTGACAGCTAAAAGTTTGTTTACAAGCAGGTGACGTTACGACATCACGTGACCTGCACGCATCATTTTGGCGGCTATTTTATTCATTTGAATTTTAATGGCGATTTTCATAAAAAATAAAGAAATTCACAACGAATTAAACAAATTGCAAATATATTATGCTATAATGAACCATTAGACATTATCTAAAACCTGTTAAATACCCTATTGCGACACACATGGTTAATACCATTACAAAGCAAACCACCATACCACACCACTTCTCTTGGTTCTAACAAGCAAGGGTATGGGCTTTAAAGGGAACACTAAGGTCGACTGAATTGAAAAATATGTATGAAAAGTAGACAAAAACAACATTTCGTAGTCCCCTGATTCGTCCTCAGAAACTGGACCGATTTAATTACTTTTTTTAATAAAAATTTAAAAAAGGCTTTGGCTGTGACAAGAATTAACTTACCTTCAGGACAAATTAACATTATTTTTGTTAACATATAGAAAATAATGTTGTTGATATGCTTTATATAGTTTTTTTATTCACCGATATATGTGTAGTAGAGTATAAAGTCTGTAGAGTTCTGTTGATAAAGAAATTTTAAAATCACGTTTCCTTATGCACAAATTACCTAGCCATAGTTCGCTCACTCGGAGTTGATAACGAAAAAAATACTAAGTATAATGCATGTTACTAAGGACAATTTAAGTCACCTAAGTACCTAAGTTCAATCGACTGTTTAAAATACTCCGAAGAAGGAAATTACCTTGGCGTGGGTTCCGCTGCTTCAAATGAATGCCACTTCAAGGTTGAAACCTTTTCCAAGAGCAAGATCCCGCTAAATGAATTCCAATAGAAATTAAGAATCGATTCAATAAGCGATCCTTGGAATGTATTGGCGCGTGTTTTTAAACAGACAATAAAGGGTGTTGATTATCAACTTTGCAATTTATCTTTTACATTATTTTGTAGAGCCTGTTGTTTTTATTTGGAACATTTTCTGGAGATTTCATTCAAACATATGAATAGGTTTTTTTTTTCATATGCTTTTATTAATTTTGGTAGTTTACGTGTACACCTCGCCTAGGCGGTGGCTTAGTGGCTAAGGGGTCGGCTTATAACCGGTGGTCCTAATTCAATTCCTAGGTCCGGCAAAACATGTTTCAACATGTTGTACGTACCCACATATGGCAAGCGTGGTGGTTAAGATAATACCCAGCTATTATAGCGATAATTGACTTCAATGATGGAAGCCTTGCCCAGCAGTGGAAGACTATCGACTATTTACTTTACTTACGTTACGTTTAGACTAAAAAATAATTAAAAATCAATAAACACAGTATCACCATTCACCGAAAAAATTCTAAACAAACAAAATCTTACTCAACCAGGCAAATTCTCCGATTGATCGATGCTAACAATAAAATAGACCATTAAGCCTCAATCGGTATAAAGAAACGCCTGCTGTGTTGCCAGTCGCCAGGGCCGGGCCGCAAACAAAATTCTCATTAGTCCATTAGTTTCTCCCCGCCAGCCACCCACTTGCCGTTGTGCTCGTCCAGGGTAAGGGGCTATCGCGGTGGCGACGGCGGCGGCGGGCGCGAAATATCAAACTTAAGCAACCGCCGTATGCGTACACAGTGACGCATACGGCGGGCGTGAAAATGCCACTACACATTTACATAATATGCTAAACATGCGCACTTGCTTGGGCCCAAGACACCCTACTCGTAGAACAAGGGTACGACGTCGACGACCCGGTTCACATTCGCTTTACACCAGGTACAGACAGACTTTACACCTTTGGGCGCTTCTCACTACACCCACGACCTGGTCAACACGACCCGAGCTCCTTTAGAGGCTCTTTTAGGGGTTAAAGTTACTAGCGTCCGTAGGTTTACCTTTGAGACTCTACACGTGATCCCTGGGTGGTGCTAAATCAGTGACAGTGTCTGAGTGGTAGAGCCACGCTGCGTTGCAGCACGAAATAGGCCGGCTCGCCCGGCGTAATACCACCCTCTCACAGAATATCGGCGTGAAACAATTGCACTTGTTGCTGTTGTGTTTCGTCCGGTGAGTGAAAGTACCGGAGGCCTATCTCTCACCCCTCCCCACTCCCAATTCTTACTCCCTCCTCAAGATCCAACTCCTTCCTCGAGGCCGGCAACGCATCTGCGATTACTTTGGTATCCATGGGCGGCGGTGATTACTTGCCATCAGGTGACCCGCCCGCTCGTTTGCCTCCTTTTAACATAAAATAAAAATCGTCGTTTTCAAACGTTCCTATCTGCTCGTTGCGGCCACACTACGGGCTAGGCCCGTAGCGAGCGAGCGCGGTTGGCGGGTATATCAAACCATTTCTGACTATCTAGTAAGAAAAATAAATCGTTATCCATGGTTTGTGACACCTGAAACAGGCGCATCCGCAACGCAAGCCCCGTCCATCGCGCCCGCCGCAGTCCTAGGCACCGCTCGTTCACCATGGACGAGGCCTTTAGCGGCACTCTACAAACATGCCAACGTCAGTAAGGGTACAATCTATTGGACTGCTGCGATACGATAAAACCTCTTTCAATCTCAACTCGCTACTGGCCACGCGTTTCCCGCCCGCCCAATGATAATCATAAATAAAACTTTTGTCGTGAATTCCGAACTTTCGTTGAGTGTAATGGGGATGTTGACAATAACAACAATGTATACCGCAACGTTATAAAAATACAAAAACATGTATCTGCTCTTCGGAAATTAACCATTTTTTGACTTAACCAAAACGTAGGTTCGCTTTCCTTTATTTGACTTTACCGATTGATCTCTGAAGTAATCGGGGACATGTCGACTTTATATTGCCAAGCGCGGTCTTGCTCGAAGCTCGATTTGAGTTGGAAAACGACCTCTCGAAATGTATCAAATGCTTTCGGCCTGATATCCGGAGATCCTGGGCCCAACTTCCAAGTGATGCGTGCTTTCACCCGCATATAGCAAGTTTGGTTACAGGATAAAAAAATACTAGAAAAAATCAACCAGTGTCAGAAAGCACAAGTGGGAAACTAACCCACGACCCCAGATCATGGGGTCTCGGTAGCTCAGCGGTCAGAGCATTGGACCGGTAACCCAAGTGTCGTTGGCTCGATTCCCACTTGAGCTACATGAAACTATCAACTAGTACTTTCTAGAAAAAAAAAACTATGAGTATATTATGTAGACAGCATCGTGAATGCAAAATTTAATTAATAAAAATAAGTGTGGTTATTATCAATAATAACCATCATTGTAGTGATGATTTTAAAAATGAGGTCTTCTAGAATAAAGGCTGTTTTACTTAACTACATTTAAGTAAAATGTAAGGTGCGTAAGTGCTATTCGGCACTTTATTTGTAACAGTCAGCAAACGGTAAGTAACGAAATTGTTTTTATATATTTTAGATACAAATTTTTGATTAAAAGGGTCTACATTACCATGGCCGTAGTACATTTATTGTTACAGTTGATAAAATCCGAGCTCTTAGGCGCTCCGCAGATAGAGCAACTTTAGTTGAAGAAACTATCAACATTAAAAAAGTTTTCATTAAAGGTTACCAGTTGCAGCCACAGTTTACGATTGCCGCAATTCGAAATAAGCTTTTGAAATCCATGGTCAACAGCAACTGTTTGTCAGTTGGCGAAACTACCAACTTGACACAACTGGTACTAATTTAACAGTTGCTACTTGCAGCATCTGAAAACTGTTGTCGATCATAGACTATGTAGTTGTCGATCATCGAAACTCTCAACTTGAGTTGCTATTTGAAAAAGACAAAGTGTTGAAAAAATTCCACGAGCGGGATTTGAGTTACTATGTCTGCGCAGTTTCAGAACAGCTATAAGTGAGGTTGGCGATGGTGACTTTCTATTTGTTGACTCTCTTTATCGACAAAGGGGCTGCGCCCGCGCCGCACATGCCTAACACTAAATAACTAGGAAAGAGAGTGAAATATCGCTGCACCGTTTGGATGATTTATGGTCAAGTCTGCAGCTAGTAAAAAATCCTACTATAGTTGCGAGTTGCCTGTTGCCGCGCAACACGGCACTCAAGGTTGTTCCGTCTGCGAAACGCCTTATGTATTCGTGGGAACTTTCTTACCCAACCGGTGCGGTGTTTCCCGGTGTTACCCTCAATATTAAACTCATTAAATATAATATCTCAAAGAACGAAATTAAATCTTTGAAGGTTTCTTGCTAACAGTGTTTAATATCTTGTTTCTTAGTTCGTTAGGCGGTGTAAGTTTAATACTGTTAAGATTGAGTGAACTGTCCAAAGATTGTTCACTTATAATGTGTTAAAAGCAACAGAAAGGCTTGTGGTGAAGCGTGTAGAGACACGTAAATAATGCAATGGGAAAACACAGAACAACACAGAGAGAAAATTCTAGTTCAGTGAACTGTATCGTTTAATTAATTACAATATTTTGTGAAAAATGCGACATTTATCTTTTTTTTTTCAAGCTTTTACTTAACTCGTTTTGACTTTACTAACCAACAATGACTAAAGTATAAATAACAGAATAAACTTTACCATGTTTTAGTAGTGTGTGTGTTAATGTTTGTTTAATCAGGTTTAGTGTAATATTATTGTCTTTTAAATAAGTTAATCTGGCGTCCATAAAAATTTACTTTGTGTTGTTAAAAGCATTTCTCGTAAATGTTACTCAATTTATGTAAGCTAGATTGTAATTTAACATACGATTAGGTAACATAGCTGAACCAGTTAAAAAGTACAATTAACGACTCACCTGATGCTGTCCAGATCCAGATATAGTGGCTTTTGCACAATGTCAATATTGATTGCTTCACACAATATTAATTGTTATTATATTAACACTCGCAGCGGCCGGCGGCGCATGGCGGCGGGTAAAACGCGTTATTTTCATAATTTTATTGCATAGCGTGTTAATCCAAAGTTCTTGCTGCGATAATCAAACGTCCAGTAGTTAATGTTTTATTTTTTTTAAATGCTTAGGCTTTTTAATAGCGGCCGGCCAGTCATAGCATCGGAGATGGGCATTTTTGCCATCCGTACAGTTTTATAGATTGCACGATGCACGATGGTGGCACTAGTGTGAACTCAATAATTAAGGAAGAATTAAATACATGAACTTTCGTGTTTTTAAAATACGTCCAACTATCTTTAGTATTTGTAAAAATATTATGATCAAATGTTAATGACGGTAGTTGTTGACATTGAATTGGCGCCTTTGGTTTTCAAAGTAAAAAAGTAAATAGTGTTGAATAATTTCGGCGGGCTGGTTAGAACCACGATAGCTCAATTGGAAGAGCACCTGACCCGGTATGTCAGAAGGGTGCAGGTTCAAATCCTGCTCGTGGAAATTTTTTCAACATTATGTTTTTGTGATATACAGACTTTCGACCCTCTTTAGTTTTATTATATGAATAGATACTTTTTACTCCGAAAGCACGTTAACCATTTAGGCCGGTCTTTGTAAGATTGCAGTCGTTAAAACCCTTTTAGACACGTAACAGGTTATGGCCCAGTTTCCCCATGTGCTCAATACTCGACTTTTTATTGCAAACCCATCGATCAACTATATACCTACCTACACCAGTTGATCGATGGCAAAACCTTAATAACTGATATACCTTTGTTATATTTTATGTGGGAAGGTCTGAGTTCAGCCGTGGGACCTCTATAAGCTGTTGGTAGATCATTATCATCGTCATCATCATTTATCGTCACTACCATCATCCTATATTGGACATAGCGCCACTTAAAATGGGTGATTATAAGCAAACCAATCTGGCACATAACTGAAGTAGTGGCAAGAATAAACGCTGCCTGGATTTGAACTATCTGAACAGCGACAGATTTGCCATTTAAAAGGAGACTAATAAATCTTATTCCATTAATATAAATTACTAGCGGCCCGTCCCGGCTTCGCACGGGTGGACATTTCTTTTTTATATAGCCTATGTTACTCAGCGCTAATGTAGCATTCTAATGGTGAAAGAATGTTTTAAATCGGTCCAGTAGTTTTTGAGTTTATTCGTTGCAAACATACAAAAATACAAAAAACAAAGCTTTCCTCTTATAATATTAATGAAATTGCCGATTTGTACTGAAAAATTGAAATCCGTTTTTTTTTAATTTTACATATTTATTTAATCAAAATAGTTACCATTTTTATCGATACATTGCTGCCATCTAATAGGAAGGTCATTTATGCCTTTGCGATAGAACTCTCGTGATCTAGATTCGACAAACTGTGTGAAAGCATTTTGTACTGCCTCCTGAGAAGAAAACTTTTTACCACGTAGAAAATTGTCCAAATCACGAAAAAAATGGTAAAATTCAAAATTCAAAATCATTTATTCAGTTTAGGCTACAAGTAGCTCTTGTGAATGTCACTATGCCATCGGTTCGTAAGTCTACTCTGGGCGGGAGATCTTGTACTGAGAAGAACCGGTAGTCTGTTGGAGCAAGGTCTGGCGAATACGGAGGGTGACGAATGGTTTCTAATTGCAGTTCCTGTAGAGGTAAAACGGTTTCTCGTGCTGTATGAGGTGTCGCGTTATCATGGAGCAATAATGGTGAAGATCGATTCATGAGTCGGGGCTGTTTCACTGCTAGTTTTGCTATCATTGTTCGAAGTTCGGCACAGTAGACATCTGCAGTTATTGCTTGACTAGATCGGAGAAAGCTATAGTGAATAACACTATGCTGAGACCACCAAACAGTTACCATTACCTTTTTATTGGTAAGCTTTGCTTTAGGACACTGTTGCGGCGTTTGACCTGGGGTCAGGCATTGCATTTTTCGCTTACGGTTATCGTAAAGAATCCACTTTTCATCACATGTCACAATTCGATCCAATATTCTTTCATTTCTGTATTGATTCAACTAGGCAATACAAGTTTCAACACGCGTTTCTTTCTGCAGATCAGTCAAATCATGAGGCACCCATTTCTCATATTTTTTTTATTTTATTGATTTGGCGCAAATGAGTCAATATTGTTGGTAAGGTAACGTTAAACCATGTCGCTAATTCCTGGGTAGTTTGTCTTGGATCGGCTTCCACCATCTCTTTCAATTCATTGTCATTCACCTGTGTGGGCGGTCTTCCACGTGGTTCGTTCTTCAAATCAAAGTTCACGAAAGCGCTTAAACCAAAATCGCACGGTGCGTTCATTAACAGTCCCCTCTCCAAACGCAACATTGATATTGCGAGCTGTTCCTGCCGCGTTAGTTCCGCGTCGGAACTAGTATTCAAAAATAACTCTAATTTTCGAAGTATACATCTTTCTTGTCTAAGCTGAATAAAAAAACAACTGAAAGTCGATAATCGAATGTTGCACATTTTTTAAAAGAAGAACTTCATAGGTACCATGTGAAAAAAGTTTCACTCAAAAATCTCAAACCATGAAGGTTCTATGTCAATTCGAAGTACCTAATACAATAAAACGGCAATTTCATACTTTAACCCCTATTATTAGTATAGATTAAAATGTGTTGACGAATATTGTCAAACAATAAATAAATGCTATTTAAATATTTCAGTGCGTCCTACCCATCATGACTTACGGAGCTGAGACGTGGACACTCACGGTAGGGCTGGTCCACCAGTTTAAAGTCGCTCAACGAGCGAGAGCTATGCTCGGAGTTTCTCTGAAGGATAGGATTCGTAACGAATACATCCGACAGAGAACCAAAGTTATCGACATAGTTCTAAGAATTAGCAAGTTGAAGTAGCAGTGGGCCGGCCATATCTGGCGAAGAACCGACAACCGCTGGGGTAAACGTGTTCTTGAGTGGAGACCACGACTCGGTAAACGTAGTGTAAGACGCCCTCCGGCCAGGTCGGATGATGACCTGCGAAAGACTGCAGGCAGATGCTGGATGCGTCAAGCTGAGGACAGGGCGCTATGGCGCTCATTAGGGGAGGCCTATGTCCAGCAGTGGACTAAGATAGGCCGATGATGATGATGATGATGATGATTTAAATATTTACATGACTACCCTAAAACGAGTTTTATCATATTTATAGAGTTCATGTATTTGTACATGAGTTTTTGCTTACCTTTTCTAGCTACTATTATACCATGCCTCCTCATCCGTACACAAAGTTTTAAAAGAAAAATATCATAAAGTAAGTCTGGCTCAAGTAACTCGCTATGGTCTCGAAAAATGCTCATATCCTTGGGGGAAAGTTTTGACATAAAGTCGGTTTCGCGTGCCAAAGGCTAGTTCTTACATAAACGCCGACCTATTTTCTGCTCCAGGTAAAGATGCAAGGCATTAACTAAGACAAGATATTCCTAAAAGATTTCTCTTTTACAATCTTTTAAGCGCAATACCCTCGTTTCCCTTGTAAAAGAGAAAAACATTGAAAGTGGAGTTACTTTTGCGCGTAAAAATAAAGCTTTACTTAACAAAGAAGTTGTTTTATCAAAACGTTGGCAAAACAAAGTAAACTGACGCGATGCGGATAGAATAAAATACGGGGAATTTATTTGCACAACCATAGATTCGATTTGGGTGTAGGGAAAAATTCACATTCTTTACTGTTGTTAGCGAAAATAGGCGTTTTTTTGACGAAATCTTGTATTGTTAAGTTAGATAATAAATGCAAAGTCTATTATATATATATAGTCTATTATAAGTACGATGGGTTTAAAAACTCGACCCATCTATACCTATCTATTGTAGCGAAGACGACTACAATGATAAAAAAATGTTTATAATATCTTGGTTTATATTGAAAGTACTAAAACCATATGTAACTGTATATAAGGTCTATATCGTGGAAGCATTAACATACCACCCACCATGAACATATCGCAGATTGTCCAAGATAAACCTCACACAAGATGTGTCTCTGTGACCTACGCAATAAATATATCCATGACGTTTAGCTTTTGCCCAGCAGTGGGTACATCATTACATGAATAAAATAAAATAATAATTAATGATACCCTGTTGTTTGCAATAACCTTTCTAACTACGCGCCATTGCGAATTCTAAGTAACATTTCTATTGAAAAATAAAATTTGAAGTGAAGTTACTCTTACGCGTATAAATATAGCTTGGGAGTTGTTTTATCAAAACGTTGTCAAAACAAAAAACATTGTTATAGACTAGGTGCCTTACAAATAAACAAAGAATGAGGCCGAATAGTTATTCCGTGTTTTGTCTCTTTTACCCTAATTTGAAATGACGTTTACATGACAGGAACAAAATACGGAATTTAATTTCTATCTGCCTTACAATTGTACCCTTACTACTAATAATAAAAAACTTTAGAAATTGGTTAAATGCTAAACGCGAAGCCATTAATTAAGATAATTAACTAATTAACTATTCAGACCTTATTCTTTGTTCATTTGTAAGGGGGTAGGTGTTGCATTAGTACGACATAAAAAATAGACAATATTGTTTATGTGGCCATCAATTAGGAGGGGTGAAACTGATCCCACGAGTCAAAATTTGGACCTCAGGCTGGGCAAAGCGACGGTTACGCCCATATTATTGTTAAAAGCTTCAACAGACAGCGGTGATCGATTACCAATAACGAGATGTGTATACTGTTCATCTGTTTGCCGGGTCCCGATAATGTATTTGTTTGTATTAATTGATAATGTATTTGTATTTATTTATTAATATATTTAGTAATGTATTTGGGCTAAAAACACTTTAAGTCAAAGTCAAACATTTGTTTCCAATTTTTATTTGTTTCTGACCTATATATAACACCGGCTATTTAAAATTAAAGAAAATTTTAGAAGTAACTTGCGGCTAGGCAAAGTGAGGTCGGCTAGTAAAGCAGAATCCTACTCTACAGCAACTCTACTTACAACCTCCGTAGCCGAGTGGCTTGCACGCCGGACTTTGGGCGGCGCTAACTCTGAGGTCAAGGGTTCTATTCCCGGTCGGGTCATTGTCGAAAGCCAACTTTTCGATATTGTGTCGGGTCTTTATTTTATTTAGCTACTTACTTGGGATCAGAACTATTCTAAATTTTTACTTTTTATTTTCAAGTACTAATTGCTGCACTGAAGCTAAATTAAATATTTATAAAATTTATAAAATACAGTGAAAAAAAATACAGTGAAAAAATTAAAACGCCCACCCGACCCAGCCAGGAATCGAATCTGGGTCTTCCGCAATCCGGGCGGCTGCACTGACCGCTATGCTACCGGGAAGGCTGACGTAAGCGCTGAATTTTGTCACTGCTAAATGTTTTTAGAGTGCTTTTATAGCAGCACAGCGCCATCTATCCAACGGTCGTTGCAACCGATGGCCATGCAGATTCATCTTTGCATATTATTATTTTATATTCTATTCTATTCTATAAAAATAAATGACATCCAAAAAGCCATTTTTTTATAGATAGCTCGGCAAATGACTCCATCCCACCTGATGTTAAGTGGAAATGGAGTCCAGTGGCAAAGACAACTTGTGCAGCGCGGAAACAAACGTAGCATCAGCTAACCTCACTCTGCCGGCCCACAAGGTGCTTCTTCACGACTCTCTTGAAGGACCTCATATCATAGGACGGAGGGAAAACGTGTGCTGGTAGACTATTCCATTTTTTTGGAGGTGCTACAAAGAAACGAGTCACCAAATTTCCTTGTTCGATATTTTATAACTAAAAATACAATAATATCACCCTACAAACCTGTGGAATACAAACAAATCAGAACATACAGCCCGTGTTGTACTGACTACGCGCTGTCTGTGTCTGTAGCCCACAGGCATTTCTAATATTGTAGTTATTGAAATAAAACTGAAAATTTTCCGGCCAATGCGTAAACAAAAATCTTTATAACAAAGAAATCCCACTTGATTATTTCAAGCACATAGATTTAAAAAATATATAATTCGATTTTTTTTTTAAATGAGACAACATCACATTTATTGTTCTGATCGTAAGGTAAGTAGCTAAAGCACTCTTTTCATGGAAATCAGAAACAACGACGGTACCACAACCACCCGGACCCGACACAATATCGAAAAGTTCGTTTTCGACTTCGATCCGACCGGGAATCGAACCCGGGACTTAGAGTTAGTGCCGCCCAAAGTCCGGCGTACAAGTCACTCGGCTACGGAGGTCGTCACATTTATTTTAAATTCAAAAGCTTTAAATGTTTGTGTCGTCTTTGCCAACCAGTGAATGCTTAAATTTTGTTATTGGTTTCGCTAAGTGCAGTGCCACTAAATCATCCCTGCTTTGGAAAGTAGATTACTTATAAATAGAAGCGAAAAGCAATATTTCTAAGAAGTAAGCAGACAGCAATGTAGATACTAAAAGAAATGGCGGTTGCTTCACTCAGTAAACGATTAGCTTTGCATAATAAACGAACATTTGTTATATTGTTTTCTAATATTGTTTTCTAAAGTTTACGCGAAAATTTTTCATTTCAACGAACATTTGTTATTTAGTGATACTTAGTGACAAATCCAAAAAACATATATTCAACATAATATGAACGTCATGTCATGTCTCAAATTAAGTTGAAAAAGTTTTTTTTTTTAATTTTGTCTACTAACTAATAACTTTTTTTCTTAAGCACAGAAATTTCCATTAGAATTAACCATTTGTTTTTAAAATATTGAACTTTGATACCAAAATTTATGTAGGCTCTTTTGATAAGGGATACCAAAATTTATATATAGGCTCTAGACTCCTAGACGTATTGCTGGTTTGCTGGTTTGATATGGTCATAAACGGTCTTTGACAGCGTCATCGGACTTTTATGTGGACCGAAAAACGAGTTAAAACGAGAGAAACGAGAGATAAAAAAAGAGTTCCGCAAGCCAGTGGTCGAAACACCGTGAGAGGATTTCTAGAGGAAGTGGCTAACGGGAATACTCCGAGGGGTTCGGATCGGATCGATCTAACGAAATGTTTCATTCAATAACGCACTGCAGAGCAAAATAGACTACACCACTAGCTAGAAGGCACTCTAACGTAGATTGCTATTTGACCGATCAAAACACAATATTTATTGTTCCGCTAGAAAAATATTAGTAGTTGCTACATGAGGAGTCCATAGTTCGAATTGTACTTGCGATCATGTTAAAAAAAACGAGATATTGTGTGAGAACATTTCAACACCTCTTCACTTTTACCACTAGCACACGCTGTTTTAATGCCATACAAATTTTTCGTTTTTGATGCGATGGAATGAATTTTAAATGTTAAAAAACGCATATTATTCATTCTGTAGCTATACGCCTGATTGCTTAGTAAATTGCTCTTTGCGGATATCTTACAGCATTCTTCTTGACGGGATTCAAATCCTCAACCGTTTATCTCGCAGACAGGATCTTTAATCGCTAGTCCGTAATTTTTTATACCATGATACAGGCGAAAAGTCTTCGACCGTGTAACATCGCTCCCGGGCAGGCGCGGATGGTTATGGGGTAAGCCAAATCTCATAAGATGACAAATATTGAAATTAATACATCTTGCACCATAAAAAACCTTGTATCATCATCGCCAGCTCATTTTATGTCCACACTGATGGGGCTAGAGCCTTCCCTATGGATAAATTGGGAGAACTGGCCATAACCGCAGAACGCGGGCCAAGTGCGGATTGGTTGTCGGTTGTTTACGACTGCTAATGCTAATGCTAATGTAGGTGGGACCAACGGCTTTCATGCCTTCCGAAGCACGGAGGAGATCTAGACGATACATTTTTGTTAACCAACCGATGACCAGCCTTTGCGAATATTGCTCACCTTACCAAATCAGTTTAACCTTAGCAAACGCAGACCGGGCGCGTTAAACTGCGTCATCGAGGTCCGTATTACAAATATTAAACTTAAAATATTGAATACCACACAAATCGTAGCAGACAAGAGTGAGTTGTTAGACTAACATGAAACTAAATGGTTGCAGCATTACACCAAGTTTTTTGGCCGCAAGCCACACTCCAAGTGAAGTTGGTGACGCGACGACGTCTCAATTTGAGAAGGCTGTTAGTGCTGAAACGAGCGGGACGCAAACAGTCATTATTTTAATTACAGCTGAATATGAAAAGAACAAATTGCAACGCTGGAAAATGTAGTTGTATTTTTGTTTTAACTTAGCTTGCCTACTAAGCACGATCTTTTACTGTTGAATTATAATATACGATTTTTATAAAGTTTATGGGATTATTTTAAATTGTTCGAACTAGTTGGAACCTTTATAGTTGTATATGTAAGTTTTTGAAAAAGTAACCTAGGCAATTTTTTTTTTAATTCAAGGTTTTAAAAAAGAATCTTTTTTGGAAACTTGGCAAAATTATAGAATAATTGGCCGGCAGGGTGAGGGTGACTGATGCTGCGTTGTTTTCGCGCTGCACCAGTTACCAGCAGGTGGAGTGGAGTCATATGCCGAGCTAAGAATAAAAAATATATATATAGAAGTGTTCTCGTAAGAAGTTTTATAGGCGTCAGCAACTGAATGTTTACTTTAGCAACAATTTAATACAGACCACCTGCTTCGTAACAGACTGTCATCCAGTAAAGTTTCAATGAAATTCTATATTATTTTTTGCCGATGAAAGCTGGTGTCAAACGCTGGTGCCACTGCGATAAGTCGAATCTACAACAATTTCGTGAATTACTAAAATAACTGAAATATAAATAAAAAAGTAGCCCCATATCATTCAGATCTCTAAGGTCTAAAACTATTGAGATAATTATTGAAGTAGCCTGTATGTACAATATTAATTTAAATAATAATTTAATAGGAGGTTGTTAATTTTATTTAATAGGAGATTATTTTTAATTTTATTTAATTTTGTTTTGATTTTAATCTTAATTTAATTTGGTTTTTGTAAAATTGTGTTTTTATTTTGATTTTAATTTTTATGATTTTAATTTTATTTTAATTGGTATACGATTTTAATTATTAATTTATTTTTAGTTTATTTTTTTGTTAATTAACTACCTACTTATATGGACACTGTCTGAAATAAAAGTATTTTATTTTATTATTATTTTTTTTTTTAATACCCATTTTCAATTACAAACATACCTCACCCACAAAAATATCCACGAGCGGGACAGTCAATTCTTAACTGATCTTTAATATTTGTAAAAATATTTGTCGTAATAGTTGTTGTAAAGTTTTGTCTTTTTTCAAATTATAATTGGTTCGCAACAATATTTGCGTAAAATTATATATAACCATACTCATCAAATTACTTTGCCACAAATACAAACATGTCGATATGTTTGCGCAGTCATTATTCAGAGCTAGTGGCGTGTAATTTATATTTAGAATGCCGCAAAATGTGATAGCGGGACGTTATTACAATAGACATATAGATTAATGATGCTTTTAATTAGTTTACCTACGCGAAACGTTTGTCCGAACCGGTCATTATTGTAAAATGTAGAAGTGACTCTATAGTCACTTCTGCATTTTATTGGTTGTAAAGATGGTTTACGACATAATTTTTGCGACACAAAGGCAGGGAGATAGCATTAGTGGACGTGAGATAAGACTTTTTACATATATCTGGTAAGACAGCTTTGAATTTTGCATTTACAGTGCTATATCAGACAAGGTAAAATTTTACTAGAAATAATCAATCAGTCCCAGAAAGCTCGAGTGGGAATCGAATCCACCCACGACCCTTGGAGTACCGGTCCAATGCTCTGACCGAGCTACCAAAACGCTGAACACTCGAGCGAGAAATGGTTAAATTTTTTCTAGAAAAAAATTTCAACTTTTGTAAACCACCAAATTATTTATTTATTTGTTTTACCTCAGGCGTATTAGTGCATATTTTTTTTTAACTAAATCACATGCTACAACTGTGCAACTCTAAATTCTACAAGAAAAATTCTATAACCATATCACCAATTCCAAGAGCGGGTGCCTCGTTACTTATCAAAGGCTCTTTGACTGCTCCGACATCGCAACAGAAAGAGCTTCCTATCTGTTGCTATTCAAATCACGTTAACGTGAGGGAGGAATATCGCCTATCAGATATATCGAAAGGCCCATATCCCTACCTATGATGGAGAAGGTCCATAAGATGTTTATAAAGCAATCCCTGACGAAGTTTCCAGTAAAGTAACTTTTGTAATTAGTATACACCAGGCCTTAGCAGTTGAACTTTCTAAACGGACACCATCTTTCTCATCGTATATCCTATCCTAGGCGGCGCGGAGAATGCGATATTTGAATTTCTAATATCGAATGTGTCCATCATTTTGCAGTATTCATATAGACTAGACCATGTTAGAAAAGGATGGGAGATGAAGATTGAAGGGTTTTTAATGCAAGTGTACTTTAGACTGTAGGTATTTTGTAAAAATATCTAAAGGTGAGTCCACATCAAGTAACAATTAGTCCATGATGTTTGTTAACTATGTCACAATACAATAAGTATAAGGTAACTGTTTTATTGACACATATCGTCCACCCTAATAAAACATGCTATACAACTGTGCTAAATAACATCTTTTGTCATATAGTCTGGACGTACCTTTAGTACAAAATCTAACATTACCAAAACCTTCCATTTATGCGAATACAATGATAATTTACTAAGATCCTTGTTATCTCCCATTACGGTACTAAACCCTTATGGCCTCTGTACTGTCTGCCTCATACGAGGACATAAGAAGAACTAACAATTTTAAATATATTCTCATATAAAATTTACGGAAGAGTGTCTCGCAAACCGCGTTAGGCTTCGTAGCTAATCACTAAACATGCTACGTGCTACGAAACTTAATGCTCAGTTCACTAGGGTGGTTTCAGCTCCCATGTCTGTTGTAAAAATATAAATTTGAATATTGTTTTATTCATGTCATGCATGACAATAAAAGCTCAGGACTACAGCTTAAAAATCAATTTGGTAATTCTTGAACGGCGGCAGAATTTTCTATTTTTTGGTGCCAAGTTCTATTGATACTTAAATCTAAAACGCTAAAACCAAATGTTCCCCTGGTGAGATTTGAACCCATACCTTTTGATAGACCCACGCAATGTTATCAACTCTCTTCAACACTATAATAACTTACTTTCTTGTTCACAACTGCGTAAAATTTATAATTATATAACTTTACTACAAATTTTATATCTAGTACTCTAATTCTAAGTGTAATTAGGCAACAGCGCTGCCTTTTTCTTACACCGATCCGATCCGAACCCCTCGTAGAATCTAGTAGGGCACGGGGACACGCACTACTAGTGCATGATGCCGTTCCCTCGAGAAAACCTCCGAAGGTACTTCGTTTCACGCGGCTTGAGGAACTATTACCTTGGCAATGTCGGTAAGCCTCGTTCGTCTCCGAATTTCCGTATTTCTTATAATACCTAACATTGTCCGCTCCATAGCCCTCTGGGTGACTTGCAGCCTGTGGATGACTTGCTGAGTGAACGTCCATGGCTCGGCTCCATATGTCAGGACGGGGAGGACACACTGCTCAAAGGCTCTGCGCTTGAGGTTTATGGGTATATCGCCCTTGAGCACATCAGACAGCTTACCGAACGCACTCCATCCCAACCGACTCAAGACTATTTTGAGTTAAACCAATTTCCTAACCTCCGCGGTTCCCCGTGGAGGAATCGTGAGAAGGGTCGCTGACAGGTATCAACTGTCTACACACAATTTGCGTGATATACGAGTATAACGTATAGGGAAAATATACGAAAAACTCATGACGTAATGTCAAAACAAATGATAAGTTGTGCGTTGTAAGAAATAGGCGTTATCAGAGCCTAGTAAATATTATTTCGGTATAAAGTTTAAAAACACCGAAATATAATTCATGATAGGTATTTTGAATTAAGCATTTACATTGCTATTTATTAACAAGATAAAATTTTACTACAAAAAAACATCCAGCCTCAGGAACCTCGAGTGGGAATCGAACCCACCTTTGGATGACCGGTCCAATGGTTTGACCGCTGAACTACCGAGGCGCCAAAAGACTCGTTGAACATTTCTAGTAGTTTGTGGTTTACGCTGCAAGTCAGCGGCATTACGTCACTGTGAAGTTACTACACTCATTACACTAAAGTTCGATTCCCACTCGACCTTCCGGAGGCTGGTTGATTTTTTATAGTAAAATTTAATCTGATGAGGCCGTTTTTTGCAACAGGCTCAGAGGGAAGGCGATCTTTTTTTTTACGAGTAAGCACAGTGCCCTGATCTCACCTGATGTTAAGTGATGATAAAGCGATGGAAGCGCACTTCACCCGGGATCCTCAACTAGTGAGGCACTGGCTATATTATCTCCAGCTGCCGTAACACAACAATGCTATTTGTAGCATAAATTTAAATATATCTTTATATAGGTATGTAGGGTCGGAAGGATTTAGACCGCCTTCAGACATTATTGTATGGGCAGATGTAGGAATCGTGCAATGAGAAGACGTTTTGTTGGCTTCGCTTGGGGCGCGCTTACGTTTCGTTTTGTGTCAATACTCATGACCGGCTACGACAGGTATATATATAAATCTTCTGTGCGTTTCACTGAACTCCTAAACGGCTGGACCGGTTTGGATGAAATTTTATGTGTGTGTTCAAGTGGATTCGAAAATGGTTTAGATTTACAATTGGACCCGGTAGGTGGCGCTGCTATTTCCATCATGATGGAACCCTATAGCAGCAGCAGTATCCCATGGGATACGGGTGTTCATAAGCGGACGAATGATTTGTTTGTTTTGATGTCATAGAAATTACTAACTATATAAATATGTAGGCTCTGTCTGTACATGCAATTTTTCTGACAAATATTGGGACAAATATTCATTTTATGACAAACTGACACCAATTCTACGTTTTTAAAATTTTTGTCTGTCTGTCTGTCCTCTTAAAACTCGAAAACAGCTTGACCGATCTTGATGAAAATTTGTATATAGTAAGAACATGTGATTGTGCAAATGATAGGCTCTATAAAAATACAAAAAAAATGAAATTTTTATTCATAAGTTTACGCCCAGCGAAGCGGGCAGGTGACGGCTAGTATAATATAATAACATTGATCTTTAAATCTTATCTTGTGATCCCGAAATATACGTGACGTGAAATAAACTATGAAATAGAATATTTTTTGATTATTAAGATAAATATCACTCGAGAATTATCAATATTTAAAAATAAATTACCAGTGACCTTGAATAAGAAAGAAGAGATCCGCAAAAGAACCGGTATAACTGACATAGCGCAATCAGTCACACAGCGCAGGTGGCGATGGGCTGGACACATGTCGTAAAGGGGATGGAAGGTGAAGCCGGAGTCTGCTGGAATGGAGGCCAAGACCGGGTAAAAGAAGCGTGGGACGTCAACATGACAGATGGGCTGTTAACCTTGTGAGGACGCCGGGAAGGAAGTGGATGTGAGTGGCACAAGATTGGGCCAAGTAGAGGGATCATGAGGAAATATACCCAACAATGGGTGAATTATCGTTGAAGAAGAAGAAGACCTTGAATAAGAGAAAAGAACACGCGTAATGGTATCATAGCGTGATAATTATTCACCGGTTAAATAATCGCTTTTCAGCTCAGACCCAGAAGTTCCAGGGTAAATCTCCAGCGGGAGAGGAGGTATGGCGTGCTTTAGGTTCACCTGGCAACTAACCACATACTTATCAATGTATGACGCTACAACACATATTATGTGCTACTTAGCAATATTAATAACATTGCTATTTTCCGTCAGTTGAGAAATCAATAATTCCTCAATAAGATTAGAAGTAGCACCAAAGTTAGACGGGAACAAGTCATCGACATTATTTTTCATAAGTCATGAAAAATGGGAGTTCGCAACAGATTTTTTACTTTATCAACAACTAGCGGCCCGTCCCGGCTTCGCACGGTTGATATTTCTTTTTTATATAGCCTATGTTACTCAGCACTAATGTAGCATTCTAATGGTGAAAGAATTTTTAAAATCTGTTCATTAGTTTTTGAGTTTATTCGTTGCAAACATACAAAAATACAAAGCTTTCCTCTGTATAATATTAGTATATATTTAATACAGCGGTGCTTTTTATCTATCTGTCATCCATCCTGTATAAATTGAATGAAACTCTATATTATTTTTGGCAACGATAGTTGGTGTTAGTGTAGTAGAATTCCTTCCGCCGCCGAAAGCTATGTCCACAACACTTTAGTTCGAGGCAAGAAATTTCATGAAAAACGCACAGATGATGTGGATGGAATGACAGTCGATTGCGTGTAGTGCGGTGAAGGAAATCAGCGGCAGGGATCAAGTCGAACAATTCCTCAGAACACTCCTCATGATATATGTGGTACAATATACAGAGAAATGCAACGTCTCTCCGAAGAGCCAGTGGATCGAGCCGATCTGAAATAACCAAGTCGTCGACAATTCGAGCAGCTCTGCGTTGAATGCGGTCAAATGGAGTTGGTACTGGGGTGCTCCAGCCCAAAGATGGGAGCAGTATTCCATATGCAGCTGTGCTTTGTACAGTTGTAAACGGTGGGCCGGCATCAAATACTGACCCGGTCTATTAAGCTTTTTCGAAGCTAATTAGGCTTTACCTTTCAAATGACTCTGAAACTTAACGTCACTCGAAATATCGACGCCAAGGATTCCAATAGTCGGGTTGGTATCACGGAGAACGTTTTTTATTTCTTGTGAATACTGTTCCTGTATTTGTGACACAAATAAATTATTTTCATTTCAGTTCGACATAGTATACACTGGTAGTATAACCACTACGTGCGTACCATTACGTATATGTAGTAGCAACCGTGTGCTGCTATGATAGTCCCTTCGGCCTTTACTAACCATCAGGCGTAAAAGATCATGCATCTTGCACAAAAGATCCCGATGGGTCGAAGTGTTACTGCGAGAGGGAAACCTCAGCAGGCCCCACTAAGATAAGAACCATCAGGCGAGATAAAGGCTAAGCGTTTTCCTATTGTACAATAAAAAACTCATCAATTCGCAAAAAACCTTTTAGTTACTTCCAACAATTTAACACATTAAGGAAACCAACCGTTAATGTTTACCGCCCGCACTGTTGAATAATAAATGCAAGCTTTTTACGCTGACGCCTTTCTTTCGACACTAACGAAGCGTTTCCATTATTTTATTCGTCGGTCGAACAATGGAGCCTATTTGCTTTTGCTAGCTCATTTATTGTCAGCCGATGTATAATTTTGCAATAATTTTTTATGACTTTTACGATTTTGCGATGTCGGTCGCGTCGGATTGTTTCTTGTATAAGTTTCAGTCTGATGGTAGGTCTCAGCACTTTCAGCCCAAACTTCGACCGGATGGCGACTATTTTAGTATATATTTCTGCTGCCAAGCAGTAGTATAGTGAGACCAGTATTCCACAGAAACCGGTGATATTGTCTTCAGCAGCAATTAAATACAAACTTTCAATTGAATATAAACTTTCAATTGAATAGAAAGTTTTGTCGAACACTGGGCTTAAAGTGTCGAATGGTACCATTACCCTATTGTTTTGCTTTTGCCGTGTTCGGATTTTTTATGTATGTTAATAGCAGCCCTGTTAACCCGTTCGCGAACTCGGGAAAGGTGTCCATCAAAATACATATTAGGTATTGTGAACTCATTTACTACATAAACCTCACTTACCTTCGCTTTATAGATAAAAAAGGACAGGCAACTCTTCAAAACACTTCATCATCATCATCATTTCAGCCAGGAGATACCCACTGCTGAGTATAGGCCTCCTTTCGTATCTGCCACTCATCTCTATCCCAAGCCATACGTATCCACGGCTTTCCCGCCATCTGGGTAACGTCCGCAGTCCACCTTGCCACCAAAACACTTTCTACTCGTAATACTTAATTTAAAAAGAAAATGTAAACTACATATAAACTGTTTATTCTAGCGAGCGCTTTCATGCGACCCCCGTTTTTACTGAGCACTGAGGTACCCTACGTATAATCTTGCTAAGATGAAAATTACGAGAAAAAATACGGCGGGCATCGGCGTCGGCAGCGCTGCGTGAAAAAGCTGGGAGCGGCAACGTTTTGTACGACAGTGACAGTGATGAAAAATGGACGTCCGCAAAAAATGCTAAGCCGATACTTACGTGCTTAATTTGTGAGGGCGGCTAAGACTGTAAGCGCACCGTCCGCTTCGAGGAGCCAGTATTCAATCAATTAGGGTTAATTACTTTTTTTACAAATTACTTGTAAAAGAAAGAAAAAATCATCTTTTTCACTCTGCGCCGCCTCAGCGATCTGTTCCAGGAACAAATAAGCCACTCTTTTGACTGATACGTAGTCCAAAATGACCACTGTTTGAGAGAGTAGGTACTTGGTCCTTGATTACTCGCAACATCAAATGCAATGTTGCAGAATCTTATTGTCATTCATGTCTCTTTAGTCTTAAGTATACCAAATCTGCTTTACGAAAAATATTATTAAATTTCTTTTCTCTTAATTCTTTCTTCTTCTTCCTGCCCTAGTTTTTTTTTGAGAGAGATTGCTGATTGCCTCTGATTCATTTTCAGCTTCACCGGGCTCGTTTTGGGGCGGCGAGGAACGTAAAGGGTCCCTCAAGCCGTGTGAAACGAATCACCTTCGGAGGTTTTCTAGAGGGAACGGCATCGCGCACTAGTGCGCGTCCCCGTGCCCTACTAGATTCTCCGAAGGGTTCGGATCGGATCGGGTTCTGCCCTAGTACTGTAACGTTGTCGTTGCAATTTACTCTACTTTATATTTTTATGCTAGGCATTTCATAGCCTCCTTGGTAGTTTTAAAAACTATCTGTCAAATTTATATGTACGGTTCTGAAAAAGAATATTTTGAATGTCATGTCATTTTCATGGAATTTTATTAAATTTTAATATGATCACTAATGATCAGTCTCTCAAAATTCTTCAGTTAAATAACATTGTTTTGTAATAATTGTGCAGTTATTATTGTTTAAAATGTAATAGGAATAAATTAAATAATAATTTGATTCCTATAAAAAATATTTGTAAGTGACGTTTTGACTTAGACTTTTGTATACTGATTTATTGTTTTTCTCCTTTAGATTTTTTTCTGCTCATTTATAAAATTTTATCTGATTAAATAATTGCCTGTGGATCTCCTGAGTTTTTAATGGCCACCAGGCTACAGTGCCATATTATTGAGGTTGGCAAAATGTCCGTTTTCTTTCGCTATCAACTACCAGCCGTCACCTGTACACTCTATATTTATCACTCTCTTAGTTGCATGTGTTTCATCACTTCTCATCATGTGACGAGGGGCAAGTGCCTATACCAAAACGAACGATTTACCTTTAACTTTTATATCACTAGCTATCTACTATTCATTATCATCATTCGCTTGTAAACGTACAGCTGGGTTCAGACCTTCCAACATGATTAAAAAAAGCAAGCCCATACTTACACGCTTAATTCGCTTCGAAGAGCGAATCTTCAATACATTAAGAAAGCTACGATTTAAAGGTATTGAAATCATGATCTATATCTTATGTCTATACTAATATTATAAACAGGAAAGCTGTGTATGTTTTTATTTAAAAAAATATTTCACCATTAGAATGCTACATTAGCGCTGAGTAACATAGGCTATATTAAAAAAGAAATGTCCACCCGTGCGAAGCCGAGACGGGCCGCTAGTCATCTATAGCAAAATCTTTGGATCCCTTTTTAAGCAAATTGCGCGCACGGAGGAGTGTGAGATCTCACAAACGGTAAAATATGTATAATATGTCTTACAAATACATTAAATTAAATAAACATAGTTTCATACATTAGTATGTATAGGTACTATTTATGAAGGACGTATGGTACGTGTTTAAATCCCTAAAAATAGGTATTTGCAGTAGTTTCGAGTGTAAACCGGGCTACGGAAGCGGACCCGCGCGACCTGCCATCGTACCGCTGCCTGTGACCTGGAAACGACGCGTCACTGGTTTTGCCTTTTGAATTTACCTTCTGCCAAATCTACGGTTTGTAATCGGATAGGAGATTTTGCGGCTGAGTAGAGTTGAAAGTTTAAAATTGCTAACTCGTGAAATGTAATGAATCTATAGCAAAATCTTTGGATCCCTTTTTAAGCAAATTGCGCGCACGGAGGAGTGTGAGATCTCACAAACGGTAAAATATGTATAATATGTCTTACAAATACATTAAATTAAATAAACATAGTTTCATACATTAGTATGTATAGGTACTATTTATGAAGGACGTATGGTACGTGTTTAAATCCCTAAAAATAGGTATTTGCAGTAGTTTCGAGTGTAAACCGGGCTACGGAAGCGGACCCGCGCGACCTGCCATCGTACCGCTGCCTGTGACCTGGAAACGACGCGTCACTGGTTTTGCCTTTTGAATTTACCTTCTGCCAAATCTACGGTTTGTAATCGGATAGGAGATTTTGCGGCTGAGTAGAGTTGAAAGTTTAAAATTGCTAACTCGTGAAATGTAATGAATTGTCGTGCAAGTGTGTTTTGACTATAAGTGTATTTTATGTGAAGAAGGTATAGTTATTATTATGTTGAACGTGGTGTAGGTAGTGGACATAAAAGGACCAGCCCCGATCCGATCCGAACCCCTCAAAGAATTTAGTAAAGCACGGGGACACGCACTAGTGCGTGATGAAAAGAAAAACAAGGACCAGCACAATTTAATATTAATTATTATTTAAGATACTAATTAATAGTACTTTTTCTATTCATAGCCTAGAAAACATTCTGCTTACGCTAAAGCGTATGATGTTATATTATAACAGTGAGTTAAAGTATTAAAATGTTAATATACGCTCTAGAATTCTAGATAGTTTGCCACATGTTTTTCCTAAACTATGCATACATTTTTAAGTAAAACAAAATGTTCATAATTTTTGTGTACTATTTTTTCTCTGCCATTAAATAGCTTTTCCGGTGCTAGGTAGCTCGTTACCGTGTTCAGAGTAACACGAACAAAATGTTTACCATCTGTTTCATATTATTATTATGAAACAGATGGTATATTCATATATTATGTTTCATATTATAATATATTTCATTATTTAACGTATATATTTGTTTAGACTACATATAACATAATAAACATCTTTCTTTATTTTAGTCTCTTCGTAACTACCTTATTTGTTTTTCTATATACGGTTGTTTATTTTATCCAGAATTTATTTCGATTAAACTGTTTTTCAAGTTAAGGTTTTCTTTAAACATACCAACTTAGTATGTACAAAAAAATACACGTGATCTTAGGTAGGGGGGGAGGGGTAGTACAAAACCTCACCACGTATCACCAGGGGGAGGGTCTAAAAAGTTGCTAAACAACGTAACGTGATTAATGGACGGCCCCTAGTCTGATTTCCTTTCTGTTTTGTTACAGGTGGCTTTAATATTCGGCATACATGGAGTTTGTCGCAGTAACGAACTTATAAAAATAACAATGGTGTCAAAAAACACTCAGATGAATTACTTTTAGTGAATTTAACTGACACAAAAAAAAAATGATAGGTCATTCGTCATTCGTGGCCAGTACAAACGAATAGTAGAAAAATATCCTTCTCATATAACGTCTAATAGATATTGAAAATAAAACGAACTCTACAAAAGCAACGATGAAAATCAATCGAAGTACTGCCTACGTATATAAGTTTCAAATTGAATATCATTATGTGTTGTGGCCATCGGAGAAATTAAAACAAACATTTGGATCGTCGCCCTAAACATACAGTTTAGCTGGGGTATGTTGACTTGTCCCAAATGTGGAGGCACTTTCAAAGCGAAGATTGGGTTTATTATATACCGGTCACTAAAATGCTTAATACCACAGAGCTTGGCACTGTAATTCAATTATTAAAATTGAACTCCACATATGGACAACCGCGTTTATTTAACATATAATCTTGTCCTCAGTTTCCTTAAAAAGTTCTTTAACCCTAAGAAAACAATACCAACAATATAAATACAACTGAGAAGAACAGTCGCGTATATAACCGAAACTATGTAAGAAATAATTATTATAATAATGAGGATACATTTAAGCCTTAAACAGTTAAATTGAAAAAGAAATCCAAACTGAACAAATGACTTGCTAACTGTTGCCAAACCCGGTCTGCTTCGAATCGAAGACATATACCGTACCCTATTACTACAAAACAGTGTTAAAAGTTAAACAATCGCTAAACACGTGTTTAAAATATTGTGTCTCTGTCTAAAAGTATTAGCTAAAAAGTGACAGCATCTGTTTTAAGCATTGTCTAACTTTAGCCATCGTTTTGTGGTAAAGCAGGTTATATCCAGCCTCGCAATTATTATTTTTTTCTTTCCTAATCTGCTAGCTATTTCCTCCCACGGGATGGGAGGCATTATATACTATTTCTCTCTTTCATTCCAGTTCTCGCCTTTATTCCTCTCGTACTTTTATTCCTATTCCACTTTATCATTCATCATCTTTTATTCTATACGGCTGGGTTTGCCGTCTACTGATACTTAGACTTTACCATCATCCTAACTATACATGAACTCATTTGGGTAACCATGAGCTTGTACATCTCGCTCTCGATGGCGCAGTGGTTAACGCGCCTGGTCTGCGAGTGCTGAGGTTAAGCAACTTTAAAGGTTAAGGCACGTAAAGCCGTTGGTCCCGGCTGCATTAGCAGTCGTTAACAACCACCAATCCGCACTGGGTCCGCGTAGTGGTTTACGGCCCGTTCTCCCTGTGGTGTTTTTCCTTCCATTGGGAAGGCTTGTGCCCCAGCAGTGGAAACATAAAATGAACTGGTGATGAGCTCTTAAATCACAGTATTGTAGCAGTGTTGTTGCAGTTGTGAAAAGGAGACGCTTGTAGCGGAGTACACATTACATTATATATGACACTAGCTGTCCGATCCGATGCGAACCCCCCGGATAATCAAGTAGGGCACGGGGACACGCACTATTGCGTGATGCCGTTTCCTCTAGAAAACCTCCGAAGGTGATTTTGGTTTTTTCACACGGCTTGAGGACCCTTTAAGTTTCTCGTCGCCCCAAAAAAAACCCGGTGAAGCTGAAAATGCCGACTGAGGCTATCAGCAAACTCTCTCCAAAAGAAAGAAGACATTAGCTGTTCCCCGACCCACCACGTCGCGTGGTGCAGGGACCCAAAGTGAGTCTTGTCCTTCGATACAAGAACTTATCACTTGTTATGGAAAAAAACTTACTAAAAACGAAACCAATGCAGCAATGAAAAAGTCCGCACAAGGTATGACGCTAGATAAAAAAAAGATTTTGTTTCACAACAATAATCGTGATTTTGGTCTTTTCACACGGCTTGAGGACCCTTTAAGTTTCTCACTGCCCCAAAAAAAACCCGGTGAAGCTGATAATGCCGACTGAGGCTATCAGCAAACTCTCTCCAAAAGAAAGAAGACATTAGCTGTTCCCCGACCCACCGCGTCGCAAGCATCGCATCGCCCGAATGCGCTACTACTTCGTATTCGCTTTGCGCTCTTTCTGACTATTTTTTTGGGTCATAGCGTGATGTTAAATAGCCTATACTTCCACAAAAATTGGGCTATCATATGCAAAAATATTTTTTCAAATGTGACTAGTAGTTCTTAGGGATTAGCGCGTTCAACCAAAAAACACTCTCCAGCTTTATTACTTTTTTAGTTTTATTTCGACGACCTCCGTAGCCGAGTGGCTTGCACGCCAGTCTTTGGGTGACGCTAACTCTGAGGTCCCGGGTTCGATTCCCGGTCAGGTCAATGACGAAAGCTATTGTGTTGGGTCTGGATGGTAGTGGTACCGTCGTTGTTTCTAATTTCCATAAAACGAGTGCTTTAGCTACCTTGGGCTCAGATCAATGTGTTTGATGTTGTCTAATATTTATTATTTTATACTCGTATAGAATATAGATATAGATAGATTGCAGATACAGCTCTAAGCATGGATATTAAACTTCGGATATTCGGCAAAGCGCTTTACCACTAAATAAGAAAGTATTTTACAATCACGATTTATATCTAAAGCGCGAAACGCAAACGTTCAACCAACTTCGCGGACCAACTAACGGGGAATCCATTCAAAAGTAGTTACGGATAAACTTTGACGGGTGTCTCTAAAAGTGAATCAACGACAACCGAACTTGCGAACGAACTACGTATCTTGATGTGTCTTGATAGACTACGAACGATTGATAAGGGTAGGGAAATTGTAAATGAAATACTCTCACAACACTCAATTTCAAATCTAATACAGGAGTTACAAGGTATATATATTACTGAAGAATAGAGAGGGATAGTTAACGAAGAAAAAGATGCAGTAACACAGTGAAGTGCTATTTTCAGTGTCGATAAAAATCTAACGTATATTTTTTTTTATTTGTAAGAATTTTTACACAATAATATATTGCGAGTATAAGCTAATATTCTGCCATACTGTAGTACAATTCGTTGGCAGCGTTCAATAAATTGTTCATAAATAACAAATAATATGAATATAAAAATAAATAATCCAATAGCTTATTTTACGGATGTTCTACTGCGCTACTTAATTTTCTTTAAGAAGCATGTACCTAAATAGGATTCTTAAAGTCCGTGACTTAAGCTTCCGTGAGCGACAATTACCATTTTCCACCAGGTAGCTCGTCTGTCGTCTAAATTACATAAAACAATGACGAAATTATACATAAATATTGATGAAACAAGGCTGGTTTAAAACATATTTACTTGCTAACTCTATTAGTGCAGGGACCCAAAGTGAGTCTTGTCCTTCGATACAAGAACTTATCACTTGTTATGAAAAAAACTAAAAACGGAACCAATGCAGCAATGAAAAAGTCCGCACTAGGTATGACGCTAGATAAAAAAAAGATTTTGTTTCACAACAATAATCGCAAACTATGATACTTTTTTTGGGAGAGAGTTTACCGATTGCCTCAGACTCACTTTCATCGTCACCGGACTGTTTGGGGACGGCGTGAAACTAAAAAGGTTTCTCCTCTCATGCCGTGTGATCGAAAACCGTCATAGGTTTTCTAGAGTGAATGTGTCCCCGTTTTCTACTAGATTCTCCAAAGAATTAAGGTAAAGACTAAGACCTCGGCTCGGGTTGACCGATCTGTAGCTCTACTAGATTTACACCTAATAAGTCTGCGGAGAACGACCTGAGAGCCAAAGCCTTCCGCCTTCCCCACCGATAGATATATCGTGACCTGGTGGTAGTGTCTCCTGGTAGTAGTTTTTTTTTATTGATTATGCTATATGGCAAAGGGTAGTCATTTTTTTACATGTAGTTCAAATATCAAAATTGGGCCACCTGAGACGGATGTGGACGTTTTAAAATAGCAAAATCGATCGAAGCCTGGATGTGCAACACACCAATCCGTACTGGGCCCGCGTGGTGGTTCATGGCCGGATCTTCCGATCCATCCATAGGGAAGGCTCGTGCCCCAGCAGTGGGGAAATAAAATGAGTTGATGATGATTATTAGCTCATATTGTTTGCTCACTTTACAATATAGGTATTATTTAACCCTACCACCCCTTTTAAAATTCAAGATCGTTTCCAATTTTTGCATGACTCCCGCTTCTTGAGATCATCGGAGAACTTAAGTTTGCAGATTCCACTGCATTCAACAAGATTCTGTGACAAATCTTTTGCGGTCCATGCTGCTCGCCTGTGGAATGCTTTGCCTGTGTCTGTAAGACGTGCGAAATCTCTGCAAAGTTTTAAGAAACTCGTCAAAGATCACTATCTGTCATTGTAATTCTATTGTCATTCTATTTATTTTGTTCTTAAATGGTATGTGTATACGTTCGATAATATTTATATAGTTGTATGTATGTATATTTATATATGTATGTGTGTATATTATGTGTATTTATGTTTATGTAATACATTATTACTGTACACTTTTTTTTCAACGCCTCCATCTTATTTATTATCAATCCTCTCCATCCCTAGGTTGCCTGGAAGATATCGCTTTTAGTGATAAGGCCGCCCTTTGTACGACTCCAATTGAAAGATTGAATTTAGTGACATGACATTGATATTTAGTGACATTGGGATAGGGCCATGTCCAACCATGGACTGATAGGATAGGATAGGTACAATCAGGCGAAGTAAACAAACGATACGCAAAGTGGATGAGAATCGAAAGATTGAATTTAGTGATATGACATTGACATTTAGTGACATTGGGATAGGGCTATGTCCAGCCAACTATACGGTATTATGGTGATGATGATGTATTTGTACCTTATTTTCGTATCCATGGCGCAATGAGGCATTCTCAATTATTCAAAATCTATGTTGTCTTTTTTATTCAAAATATTTGGCTTGTTGCAAGTGTATACTATAAATGATGTCTAATACCTATATTTCTTTGTCATTATTTTTGTGAATTCTGATTGATTGTTATTTATTGCTAATAGCAAACATTTATTATTGGTAATATTTATAACGACATGACACGGGCCTTACCTATGAATCTCGCAGGCCCAGTGCGGTGCGGTGGTTGTTACAACCGGGAACAACGGCTTTACGTGCTTTCCGGAGTACGGAGGAGCTCGAGATGTTTTTTTTTTTATTTCTCATCCGATGACTGGCCTTTGCGAAAGTTGAATATCAGTCAGCGATCACAGACTAAGCGCATTTATCACTGCGCCATCGATGTTCTCTCGATTACTGATATTAATTTGTAATTATCAATATTTATGATTCTTTCGTTTTATTGTAATTTTATTTAATGGTTCATTGTTTATCTGAATGAAATGCATTATTATTATTATTTATTTATTATTGTTCCAGGGGGCGCGTCCCAGCGCGGATGGTGCGTCAAGATGGGTGGGCCGCGGCGCATGTCCAGTGCGCTGCTGCTGCCCTTCGCGCTGCTGGCGCTGCCGTCCGCCGACGCTGCCAATGCCACCGCGTTCAGGGTACGGATTACACTTGTCTTCCACCAGGGCTGGGCATTTTATGTCCCTGCTGCTGGGGCACAAGCCTTCCCTATAGATCAAGGTTTCTGAAAGTGGGGTCCCTTAGGGGTCCGTAGCATGTGTATCAGTAAACTCTTAACACATTAAATTGTGCAGTAAACTCAGCATTTCTCGGCTAAGCAACGCACTCGCAGTGACGATGACGCATCATCGTCGTCACGCACGTCACAAGCAGCATTCTTCACATTAACTTAGTAGTAAGTGAAACTACTATTAAAATTATTTTTTTATTAATAGTTAAAATAATCTTTGACAGGGGTCTGCGGAGTTGTTTAAATTGTGAAAGTGGTCCGTGACCGCAAAAAGTTTCAGAAACCCTGCCGGATAGGGATATATACCACCACGCGAGCCCAATGCGGATTGGTGGTTGTTAACGACCGCTCGAGCTAGAAGCAGTCTTGATGAAGAGGAATCTACACGTAAATTCCACCAATAATGTTGGTACTTCCTTTTCTTAACAGTGTAAAATGGAGTAATCCTATTGGTGTTTTTTCCTCTCGCACTGCTTCAATTTTTCTCGCACGGCACCGGTGGACAAGCAGTCTTACTATTAGCTATTGTACAATGGCGTAACTACTGTTTCACTTGTTTCATAGACATTAATAAATAATCGTGGGTCTCTATTTTAGAAGTTGTGACTTGTGGGTAATGGTTAAACCAGCTCTCAAAAGGTCACGGACTCCCCTGAGTCCGTGTCCTTTTGAGATCCCTATCCAAGATTCGATTCCCGGGGTGTAATAGAAGCATTTCATATGAATCCCTGTAGATTGATTGGTATTTAAAAAAAAAAAGGTTGATTGGTATTTAGTAGAGCTTGTTTATGATAAGGATTCCGGGTAAAATGCGGTTCCACCTTCGGCCTTACCGTCACTACTATCAGAGAACATTTTAAAAATTGGACAGTGCCTATCTACCGACTCTAGTGGGTCTCGCAGCTAAAACTACGGGTCCAGAATATAGTCACGCGGGCGCCTCCCGCAAATGTCTAATGGAATATTATTATCAACGCATTGGCTTACTCGCAACTACTGGTTTTACTAGCTTCCGCGTAAGAGACAAAACGTTGTTTCATCATCATCATCATCACAACCAAAGCACGTTCACTGCTGGACAGAGGCCTCCCCCAAGATCTCTACAACGACCGGTTTCGTGCTGCTCGCATCCAGCGGCTTCCCGCGACCTTTACCAGATCGTAGGTTCAAAAGTTGTATAACTGATTGTAACAATTAACAAATCCGGAGAAAGCTTAGTTCTCAAGTTGTTGGCCTGATTAAATATAATAATAGAAGATAATATTATAAGTCCTTTATCCGGTACTCTTTATAAAATGTCTATGATAGTTAGTGTGCCTTTTAGAAAAAGCCTCCCCAGCAATTTCTACTGTTATCTATCATGGGCGACCCTTCTCCAGATGGGTCCTGCCGTGAGATAATACAATAAAGTAAATTTAGAGGCAATAAATATATTAAGTTTAAATATTTTAACTGTTTTTAAGAAAACATATCAAAACATACTCCACAAACTGTATTCGCTTGACTTGAATTAAACGCTTAACACACAATACCTACTCGTATAGTAATGATACTATGAGACCAACTCGGAATTCGCAATATTCCATTTCAACTATTTAAACAACATCGTAGACTGCAGCTACAAATTTCTGTTTCAACAGAATCAGGTACGACAATAAACGTTTGCACCGAATCCCGAAATTGTTTCAGCAATGTACATATTGCTGATATTGCTCGATATTGTCAGGCTCTCGCAGTAATCAAGTGCACGTACTCAACAATTACTTGTCGTGGATGCTGCCAAATGCATCGGAGTATCGCAACTGAAATTGGGCTTCGGAGCGGAATAGCCCGCCGACGATACTCTGTGTACTCTTAAGTTATTTTAAACTTGTATAACTTAGTAACGGCATATAAATGTCGTTATTTATATAAAAGCTAGCTACCACTCCACACTCCACTCCACAGCTAGCTCTCCACAGCTAAAAAATAGAAAAAAATGTTTGGACGATTCAAAAGCACTTTTCTAAAGTTTATTTGAATAAAAAATATTTGACTTTGACTTTGACTTTGCTTTATCCGGACGTAAGGCGCTCCGCAGACAGAGCAAAATTAGTTGAAGATACTATTTAACTAACCAAAAGTTTGACCGTCATGACATACGGACCCGGATCATTCATTGTAGGCCTGGTGCACAGATTTAAAGTCGCTCAGCGAGTTATGGAAATGACTAGTCTTGGAGTCTCTAAGGCATCGAATCCGGAACGAGGTGATCCAACAGAGAACCAAAGGCCGGATTAGCAAACTGAAGTGGCAGTGGGTCGGCCATATTAACCGCAGAACCGATAACCGATAGGGTAAACGAGTTCTTTAGTTGAGACCGCGTATTGGCAAACGTAGTGTTGGACGCCTTCAGACTAGGTGGAGCGACGATCTTCGCAAGGTGGCTGGCAAGAGCTGGATGAGAGTAGCCGTGGATCGTGCTCAGTGGCGTGCACTTGGAGATGCCTATGTCTAGCAGTGGACTAGTGTAGGCTGATGATGAACAAAATGTTTTCGAACAAAACCTTTTACCACAATTCTAAATAAACTATTCCAATCCTTAGTCAACACAACAGTTAGTGTTTGCCAGTTGGGGAAACTAGCAACTTGACACAAAGTACAAAAACAGTTGCTAATTGTAGTAACTGAAAACTGTTGTCGATCATCTAGTCTCACAACTGGAGAAACTATTAGGTATATGAAAACAGCTAGTTGCGAGTCACCTGTTGCCACAATCGAAAATCAAAGTTGCTCAGTCTGCGGAGTGCCTAAAAGTCTGAGCTGCAAATGGTTGCCACCGTTTGAAACCGTCGAAAACATGATAAAAAAAATCAAATTTATTAAAGTTTAGAAAACTACGAGTAAACTTTACATACACGTGTGCTGCCTTAAATGTCAGTCTCCATAAAAAGCCTTTGTAAAAACCTACACCGTTGCCCCCAGCATCTAGCACTGGTTGTATTTACGTAAAAGGGGGAGAAAGGGGTGTTCTTCAAATAGCTTAGAGCCCTCATGCGTGATCGAGTGGGCAGAGTGGCCGGTACATATTTAGCCCCTGATGATGCCCCATTAAACTTATTATATGTCAATCATACGCTTGAATCTGTCGCTAATGAATTACATAACGTTTTGGGGTGCATTTAGGGTAACCGCCTCTGTGGTTTAACAGACGATCGAGGTCTCGAGTTAAGTTTTAATTTAGCTGTATTTATGTGTTATGGTAGCCAGTTTGGTTAGTGGTAAGTCTTATGAAAGTAAAACGCGTCCGGTCTGCAATTGCTGACGTAAGTCAAAGCTTCAAAGCGTCTTTCGCAAAGACCGGTCATCAGACGGATGACAAAAAATGTATCTATTTATTTATTTATTTATCTTCGGAAGACCAACAGCACGCGAAACATACATACATTCAGATATAGGTAACAGATGGCCAATAACAGGTCGCCACTTTTAAAAACAGATTAATTAATAAGATTTTTGTGGACAATAGAACATAAAATTTGTGGGATATAAAGTTCACTTAATCAAATATTTACCAAAGAAATCTTGACTTAATAGCCGTCTTGCTAGCCCGCGTGGTGGTTCATGGCCCGTTCTCCCTATATATCATCCATAGGGAAGGCTCGTGCCCCAGCAGTGGGTATATTATGAGCTGGTGATGAAAGCTTATTATAAGTCGGCCTGGTTTCCTACCACCAGGGTATATAATGTAATAATATATATAATGTATACATTAACGTAATAATTATCTTTTCTAACCCTGGCTACCACTGGCAATATTAATAGGTAGCAATTATTGTGTTCCGACAAATTTAATGTGGAACCAGCAGGTCTATAGGACTAATGTAAAAGTCTTTAGCTGCCATACGAAGTCAATTAACGTTAATCATAAACTTAGCACTAGTCTCTGATAATTAAGGACTAAGGACTTTTTGTTTTTCGGATTAACAAATTATGAGTTCCAAGTGCGCCAATAAGGTCGGTCAATATTCAAAACATTTTTATTAAATTACAAGATCGAAGCTGAATCATTGTCTGTTAAATACGTAGATACTGTATCCCTCCCTCGGTAAAAAATATATTATCGTAAAACAAGCAATTATTGGAAATCCGTAATCATATAATTGTATCGTATCCGCTGTAAAGGTCACAACACTGTTATAATATACATTTGCGATGTAGATACTGATCAGTCATTCGTGATATCGAAACAGATGAAAGTAGCAGAATGAGATACTTTAATACTAATTGATTGCTTTATGAAGGAGTGTGCGGTATAATAACAACTTTTACTCGAACGACAGAGAGTCATCATCAACATCATCACCAGCTCATTTTAAATCCCCACTGCTGAGGCATGAGCCTTCCCTGTGGATAGATAGGGAGAACGGGCCATAAAGTGCGGATTGGTGGTTAACAACTATCGTCAACTGTCGGTCGTTAACCACCAATCCGCACGGGGCCCGCGTGGTGGTTAATGGCCAGTTCTCCCTATCTATCCATTATTATATATAATACCTACGTGCGTCAAGTAAATAATTACAACTAGCTTGTATCATCCTTGTTCAACAAAGACAATAATATTTAGTTCAATACTCTTTGTCTTGGAGAGGCGGCAACTTTCGCAAAGGTTATCGAAATGAATCATCACGAGTTCCTACGTGCTTCTTAAGGCACGTAAAGCCGTTGATGCCAGCTGCATTAGCAGTCGTTAACCATTATACATATTATATTATACCATTATATATATATATATATATATATGTATAATGGTAATAACCCGCGACTTCGTTTGTGAAGACTACAGTAAAATCAAAATAAAAATAAAAAGTACTTATCCTATATTCTGGTAAAATCCATTCAGTAGTTTTTACGTGTATAAAATTTCCTTTTTTTTATAGCCTATCATTTGCACAATCTCATGTTCTTACTACATAAAAATTTTCATCAAGAGCCGTCACTCGTTAAACTTTTTTTTTATATACTATATAGCCTATCATTTACATCATTCATAATATATATCTCTATATCTAATTACTATATAAATCTGTAGGCTCTGTGTGTCTTCCAATTTTTCTGACAAATTTTGGGAGAATATATTAATTTTATGACTCACTGACACCAATTCTACGATTATTTTAATTTTTATCTGTCATGTCTGTCTCCAGACACATAGAAATTCAATTGTTTGACGGTGAAATGGCGATTAGGGTGTTAATTAATGTTCTTCACAAAATTACAATTTTTATGTTCAAAACTAAAACTACAACTGAAAATACCAGTGTAGGTTAATAATAACTTAAGTAAATAGATCATTAAAAGCATAACTGAAATTCACTCACACAAGTTTCACAAAGGAAATTGGGGATAAATTAAGTGTGAAACCACCTAGATAGTTCGCATAACACCATAACCTAATAGTTGACGGATGCAAACATCTTCTAACATCTGACTTAATTATCCACTTAGTCGTATGCTGTCTGTGGCGCGTTGAAGCTTTTTGAATACGCCATCATGCATGTCTCCCAATTAGACGATTTAATTTTGGCATTTAAAAACAAAACGTGTAACAAAAAAAAAACTGACGCCAAAAAATTAGACTTATAAAATTGCACTAAAAAGTAAAAAATAAGCGTTAACATTATATAGACAAGACAATAATTTGATTAGGAAAATATATAGGTACAATTATTGTTATTATTGGAGCCGGTGCCAGTCCGCATTTGTAGTCAAAATTTCATGCATAAGATTAAATATACAGTTATGATCTTTTTCATCAGTTACACTTCATCAAATGATACTTTCTGAATGCAAATGCTTGACTTATTTCTGAAAATACCAAAATCGCTATAGGTATGCCTACAATATTTGAGGAGTTCCCTCAATTCCTTAAAGATTCCATCATCAGAACTGGACCAAATTAAAATGGGATCACACAGGAAGCACCAGCTTTCAAATAAAGAAAGAACCATCAAAATCGGTTCACCCAGTCGAAAGTTTTGAGGTAACAAACATAAAAAATAATTACAGTCGAATTGAGAACCTCCTCCTTTTTTTGAAGTCGGTTAATACCTTAGTTCATTGTAAAATAGTTACATTCGTTTTTTGTTTAATTTGTTAATGTGTGTGGTTACCTTCTTTATAAACGAGTACACGAAATCTTGGCAAAAGATCTTCAAATTTGTTTTTTATTTATAGATTTCCTATTTGCTATCAGTGAATTTCAACAGGTTTGTCGAAGTGAAAAATGCAGCTTTATGTTTTTATTAAGCTGGAAAACGCTAATAATTTCGACATTCCAAATCAGACTTAGAAATATAATTGAAATTATTTAAATTAGCTTTTAAAGACAATAGAAGAGAATTCCAGAACATCATAAACAATGGGAAAGCAAAATTGATTTAAAATATTTGTATATTTTAGACAGAATATTTGAGTTGGATTTGAATTATATTAATTTTCCATTTTCTATGGTAATTGGATATGAATTGAAATTATATATATACAAGCGGCCCGCCCCGGCTTCGCACGGGTGGACATTTCTTTTTTAATATAGCATATGTTACTTACTCAGCGCTAATGTAGCATCCTAATGGTGAATTAATTAATTTTTTAAATCAGTCCAGTAGTTTTTGAGTTTATTCGTTGCAAACATACAAAAATACAAAGCTTTCCTCTTTATAACATTAGTATAGATATAGCCCCTTACAAATAAAGAAAGAATAAGGTCAGAATAGTTATTCCGTGTTTTGTCTCTTTTACTCTAATTTTAAATGACGTTTACATGACAGTAACAAAACAAGGAATAACTATTCATACCTTATTCTTTGTTTATTTGTAGGGCACATAGATTATAAGCGCAGTGTGGACAGGCCATATATATTATTTTAAAAAAATGTATAAATATACTTTTAAGTTTTGCAGCATAAAAAATCAGCCGTAAGAACTTACATAACAAAATAAATTCTAAAAAGTGTAAATCTGTAAACCATCTGGAAACTCTCCACTGCTTGAGTTTACTATGTAGTAACGATTTAAATAATGGAGGTGAATAAAATAGTGAAACATAAAAGATATTAAAAATAATAAAAATTGGCTTTATATAATCATAGCCCCCTGAAAGAATCCAAAAAGTAGTGACTGTATGCCCTTAATCATCCGAAGCACCCTTTCTATTGAGGGTGCCCAAGGATAAATTTTAGGACCATTACTATTTCTTATTGACTAATCATAGTCTAGTTTAAATTAGGTTTTGTAACTAGTTGATATATCATGAAGTTATTATAAAGCAAAAAGTGCTTACTCCTAGGTGTTGATTTTTTTACTATCGATCATTTCAAAGCTGTTGCATGCATACAAAGTTTGGAAATCAAAGCTTTTAAGAGATGTTGAGACGGCTGAAGTTGCTGTTGTAGTTGGTTACTTCATCTTCAGTAAGACGGTTTGTTGTTGAATGCTTCACTGCTTATACTGACAATGTTAAAAGTCTACAGAAAATAGGATGCCCTGCTTTATTCAACCACTTGTATGTAATGCATGTATGTAACCACTATCACGCTATATATATTAAAGGAACAAATAATATGTAGACAGTTATTTGAAGAGATCGTTACATTGACTCTAGCTTTTTATATCTACATTGTTAGATTCTAATGGCTGTGTAATAGACTAAAATCTGTTTGTTTAGGTACCTACTTTAAATAAATAAATAAACAAGATGTATGTACGTAACGTATTTTTAAAATTTGCATACGATTATGCTTTACATACAAACAAATACTTCTGAAGTAATATGTACATTACTATTGTGTACAAGCTTATAAAAATCACGAGCTTCATAATTTTAGCACACTGAAGAAAATAAACTTACCGTACTAAAGTTTCAGGCTTCAGAAAACAGATGGTCTGTTCTCAAGTAAATGTTAGGTATAGCGTTTTATAATAAAGTTTCACGAAACGGTGCTGAAATTTATGCAAAGGCATTTAATGCTGAATTCAAACTTTATTGGCCTCGCACAAAGTTGTGAAGTTCTGATTTTTTGGTACTGCTCGTTCGTTTATTGCAAGTATGACCGATCGAATGGGTGACTAAAAATTTAACATCTCGAGCTCCTCCGTGCTTCAGAAGGCAAATAAAGTCGTTGATCCCGGCTGAATTTGCAGTCGTTAACAACCACCAATCAGCACTGGGCCCGCGTGGTGGTTTATGGCCCGTTCTCCCTATCCATCCATAGGGAAGACTCGTGCGTGGCCAAGCTTTGGAGACATTTGTTCACCCATCTGATTAATTTTGCGAAATTTTGCGAACCTTAGCAACCGTAACCCGGCCGCCACTATTGCCCCATTGAGCTCCTCCGTTTGAAATTTAAGAAAATCTCTCGTGTATAAAGAACCGTATCGCGATGTAGGGTGCCTTATAATTTTTGTCTTTGGTTAACAACTCGATTGTATTTGTTAACAATGTTGCTTCAAATACCTAGCTATATGAAGTTGGGTTGTGCAAAATGTTACCAATCATAAACTAGGTACAGGCGCCTGCACGTCAACCTATCCAAAACTGTCAAATTTCTTCAATACATTTTCAACCATACGAATAACGCACAAAGTTCAAAGTCTATTGAGGAAATTTCACAGTTTCTGGTAGGTTGATGTGCAGGCGTGTGTACGATAGGACATACTCTTATCAATATTCACATATGATATTCAAAAGAAAGACATAGGATATAACATAAAGATTCACCTTTTATTATAAGGCGTAATATATTTACAAGGCTGTAAAACATGCTGTCACAAACCTGCTATGAATTAAAGAAGAATATTAAAGAAGTTAATGGATTATAGAAGTTAATGGATACGTCTGATTATAACGAAAAAATAACAATATTTTTATCGGATGACAAGACGTACAAACGCGTTAAGTGCGACCAAACCAACAAAATTCTTAAGAAAACTAGTGATCTTGTCAAACAACACTCTGAAACGTTAAATCTGGACGCTAACTATTTAATTCCTTCCTGCCCTAAACCACCAAAACTGAATGGGTTACCGAAAATTCACAAATCTGAGGCTCCGCTACGCCCTATTGTAAGCCAGATCGATTCACCAACTTACCGACTGGCCCGGCATGTAGCTAAGATTCTTTCACCACTTAGAGGTAATTTGTCAACGATATCAAAAACCTACATCTCGCTGACAATGAAACTATGGTTAGTTTTGATGTGCAGTCCTTATTTACATGCCTACCAGTACAGGATTGCAATTACCAAAAAACGACTAGCAGAACAAGATATGTCTTATGAATATGCAGTACTATTAGAGCATTGTCTAACATCTGGCTACCTTTTGTGGAATGACATTTACTACCTGTAAGTAGAGGGTGTCGCCATGGGATCCCCTGTTTCGCCCGTCGTCGCCGATATCTTTATGGAAGACTTCGAGAAGAGGTCCCTGAACACAGCATCGGTAACCCTTAGGTTCTACAAGCGGTACGTAGATGATACCTTCACTATCCTACCAACTGATAAAGTTTCTGCTTTTCTAGATCATCTTAATTCCATACATCCAAAAATACAATTCACAATGGAGTTAGAGGCAGACAGTAAGCTAGCTTTCTTGGATACTTTAATTATCAGGAATCCGGACCATAGTTTGAGTCACACTGTGTAAAGTAACCCATACAGATAGGTACCTCAATGGTGATTCTCACCACCATCCTAGACAGTTGGCTACTGTAGGGAAATCTTTGTTTCAGAGAGCACGCGGTATCTGTGACACCCAACACCTGGCTGCTGAGCTTCAGCATGTCAAGCACGTACTGCAGGACAATAATCTGAAAGTACCACGGTTTCGTCACAGAAAACGCAATAAACCAACCACAGTCGAGCGCCAACCTGCTGTACTTCCATATATGAAAGGTGTCACTGACAAGATTGGACATATCTTAAATCGTGCTTCAATCAACACTTACTTCAAGCCGCCGAAGAAGATCAACCAATTTTTACGACCTGTCAAGTGAAACATACCCCTTCAAGATGCAGGCGTGTACAAACTAGACTGCGACTGTGGGCTCTCTTACATCGGGCAAACAAAGAGAAGTGTAGGAACCCGTGTTAAAGAACACATAGCCGACGTCAAGCATAGGCGCGAAAATAAGTCTGCAGTATGCGAACATTCCCTTGAGGGGCCCAGCCATTACATAAGATTTGATAATCCACAAATACTCTCTAGAGAACAACGATTCATCCCTAGGATGATACGCGAGGCTATTGAAATTAAAAAATATCCTAATTTTAACAGAGAAGATGGTTGGAATCTACCACCAGCCCAGGATCCCATCATACAAAATATTAAATCCCAGCCCCAACACCATACTGCCAGATCAAAAGATACTGTAAGCTCTTTCTGCGTAAAACGGAACGCACCTAATTAAATTTAAATGAGCGTATACAAGCTACTAACTAATTATGAGACGATCAACACCTCAGTCAACACGGACCCTACAAAGGGTTCGAAACGTCAGGATAAACATTAATTAAACTAATGTGTAAAATAAACGCGAGTAGATCCGTAAAAGTTGTTTCATTTCAATGTGTAGTGTTCGCGTAAACTTTAGAAAACAATATTCTAAACATGATATATGTTGCCTGTCACATATAAATTTTGCGACGAGTCACACTGTCTTCTTTAATTAGGGTCCCTCGGGACAAATGGACCTCTGTTGTTGACACCGTGCGAATGGTAATATGTACACATCATTTAGATTTGATTAATTACAACGAATGCTGAAACGAACAGCATTCATCTCATGGGAATGGGACAGTGTTTCGGTTTGATCGTGTTTCTATGGACGGAACCTTTAAACCTTTAAATGAGTTTAAGAATTAAGCACATCCGTTTAACTACTCCATTAAGCATACCTAAGGATGCAGTCGTCGTATTTGTTGTATGCGTAGAATGACACAAGAAACGTTTTTAAACTTTTATTTTTTTGGTTATGTAAATAAGACTTTCATGGAACACGTTCTAAGAAAATAACACATTTTTAAAGGTATATGCCAGCCTCATTGTCTCCTACACTTTTAATTATAAGTACAAGCACGGAAGTAGGGCATGAATACCGTGATAACGAGATCTCGGTCAATACTTCCGAGATCCAAATACCGGTATTTAACTTGGTGCAATACCGAAATAACGATATTGAAAAAAAAACAGACAGGTGAAACATAATATTAGAAGGTCTGCACATCAACCTATCCAAAACTGTCAAATTTCTCTAATCTTCTTTATTTTTATTTCTTCTAATCTTTATGTCCAAACAATAAGGTTCAAAATTTATTAAAGAAATTTGACATTTTGTGGTAGATGATCTGCTGCCGTCTGTACTTTGCGGCATTTGGTGAAGATTATAATTATTTTGTTTGTTATTATTTGTTAGTCGATTTAACAAAAGTTTTTTATTAATTATATCTCGAGACTGATTTTTAAACTAGACTATGTTTGTTGATTTAGAATTTTAGACAACGACTTTTTAAGCACAAATAAAAATGAGACTGAGACTACAATAAATATACGGAAATTTAGATTTTTTTTAAAGTGAACGTTAACAGATTACAAGATTTGTTAGTGTTTTAATTAAGATTTGAAATAAATATATTTGTCTGGAATATATTTAAAATATTCCAGACAAACAGAAAACTCCAATACCGGTATTAATACCGGGGTCTCGGTATTGAACTAGATGCAATACCGAAATACTAAGATTGAAAATAAATACCGAGATTACAAGCTCTACACGAAAGTGAATATGATTTGCAAAAAAATACAGTAGTATTTTTCAATACTTATGCACGGCAGCCATAACCCTATTACAATAATGTTAGTTATTATGTTAGTAGTAATTTGAAGCTGTTTGATTTTCAGGAGGAGGTGGAATCTTCTCTGCGTCTGGTGCACGCTGTAGCATCGGGTGCGACCGGTGCGTTATGCGTGACGCACAGATACGGACGGTTGCGGGCGCCTTTACACGCTGCGAGGTGGGACATCGCGAGGGCACGGGCAGACCTTGCCGCCAACGTCGTGCACCAGCTGGGACTCGAAACTGATGGTGAGCTAAGAGCTAATAGAAACAACTAAGAGGGTTATTTCTTGGATTTTATGATAGACGCACCAGTTAGCCCTTAGCTGGGCTAGAGACTTCTGGTGAGAAACACTGATTTGGATATTTCTTGGGTGTTGTGAGTTGTGAGGGGCAAGTAGGGGCAGCCGCGGACTTTACTGATGATTGCCGTCAACATCGTGCAGCAGCTAGGATTGGAAACTGATGGTGAGACATAATGAGAATCTTACTTCATGCCCGTGATTTATAGTAAACCTTGCCAAGCGTACAAAAGCTTTACACTGCACATGGTAAAGTTCTAATTCAAACCCTTTTTTAATTATTTCAGTACTAATGGCGGTGTCCCAAGGTCTGGTGATGGGTACAAATCCTCTAGAAAGGGCTGTCAGCTCTAGAGCGATGGCGTTGCGGTCTGATGGCCTGGTGAACAGTGCGGTGGCGTGGGAGAGGTACGGCACGGCGGAACCAGTGCCGGTCGTGTCACCGCAGTCAGAAAAACCTCCGGATCCTGAATATCCTTGGTAAGTATAAGCTGTCAGCAGACGACACACAAAAGAGGTTTACCTGATGCTGGTGGTGGTTTTTTGGGCTAGAACAGTGCTCGACCACCGGTCAGCGTCGTTCTGTTGCATTTCAAAAGCGACTATGTATTTAACCATATGGGACAGACCTACGCACTCGCCGCCGCCGGTAGTTAAAGCACTTTTCCTTTAGAATCAGACAAAATGGAGAGATTCCTAGAATTGCGGTTTGAAGGATAGCTAGTTCCAATTAAATTAAATGACATTGAGGCATAATACCAATGTCGCGCGTGGCACTCTGTGCCTTGGCTTAAAAAAGGGGACCTATTTGGTTTTGTTATAAGTGCTTCATTTTGTATGATGTTGTATATTGGTGGCATGTAAACTTTTAATTCATTCATTTATTTCATTCATCCACCGCCGCTTTCCATAAATGGGCCGTATGATATCTAAATGAATAGCATTTATATGAGTTCTAAAATTTTTGGATATAATACCTATCTATTCTATTGCTTCATACCCATAGCAATAAAAAGAGATCAGAAATTATTACGAATGTTTTCTCGATACGACCTTGGAATGCCTTGGAGAATTGTTTTGCTCGTATTGATGACAAACTTGTACGAAAGGCGTTTGTCGTTCGGTATGCTAATAATAAATAATAGAAGAATACAATATTTAAGAGCACCATGTATATACGATGTTTTGGTAATACCTGTATGATCCCGAATATGCCAGATAGGGTCCCGTCCATAGAGCCCCAGATTCTGAACATGTCTAAAATAATGAGGTTGTTAGTTACAAAGGAAAATTTGTAAAGTGACAACCCTAGGTGCAGCTGATACATTAGACATTCTTGGTTAGCAACCACAGACCAACCCAACCAACAGAAGTCAGAACATGTCAGGGTTGAACAAAAATATGTAATAAAATGAATGTTTGTACAAAAAAGTACTTAAACATGGTTTTACGTATTATCACTATGCCCTTTTAACTTGGTTGTATGCCTATCTTTCGGGATACACATACAATAAAAAATATATTTGTTTATATACCTACACAATAATATAGTATGTAGTGAACGTACTTTATTTATGCACTAACTGAACAGCAGTCCGCGTTTGTTTCAGGTATGCTCATAATAGTGAATCTCTGCGTTCTTCTAAGTTTATGCCTTCCCCTCCTGGAGTACCAATGGCTGGTTGGTGGACTTACCCTTACTACAGCTGTGGGGCCAAAAGATGGCTTCTCTCATATACGGTTCCTGTATCTACAGTGCGCGGGTAAGACTTTTGCAATTAATGTATGGAAGCTCTTATTTAATTGCTTTGAGGTAGGATTCCATTCCAAATCCGACTTAAGGCGATGGCGTAGTCCCTAATACCCATTTCTGCCGCCAGTGAACTTAACTTGCAGTGACTATAACGTGCATTAAAGCATGAGATCAATATACCCTTGGCATAGCATTATTATCCTGATATTTTTTTAATTATTTATATCGATAGTCTTACAGTGTCATATTAAAAATGAAGTCCCTAACAGTATTAGTATTAAGGTGCTCCCCCACCAGGAGCATTCGCGTGTAATGTAACGTTACATAATCGAGCATTACATCAGTGAGGAAGGAAAACCGACCATTTCAGCGCGCACCTTGTAATGATACAAAACGAGTATACATCAGTGAAGGAGGAGAACCGAGCATTACAATGCGCACCTTGTAATGATACAATGTATAATATCTTGATACAACTTGTACGCTTCACTTGTAATAATGTGTCTTGCCGGATGCGGATCCCCCCCCCGCCCGCTTGTTTTTTCTGTTTTTTTTTACGTAAATTACAATGTTGAATTAATATTGCCACACTCAGCACAATGACCGCTTCGTCTGACATAGGGGAATCAACAAAATCACACGTGAATGCTCGCAAAATATATAATGTTACATTACACGCGAATGCTCGTCAGTCAGGGAGGTAGTATTGTAATGTAATGCTCAAAGTCGAATCTATAATGTTACATTACACGCGAATGCTCGTCAGTCAGGGAGGTAGTATTGTAATGTAATGCTCAAAATCGAATCTATAATGTTACATTACACGTGAATGCTCCCGGTGATGGAGCACCTTTACGATAAGTTCGTTAAGAGGTTGAGGTGTTCCAATCGCACACTCATAATAACAAGAGTGCTGGTCAAAACTATTCCTAAAGATTTAATGTACTTAGAGTTTCTCTTACAGGCTCAAAGGCGTTATTTCTCTGGATATAGACATATCTAACTTGGAAGTTAATCAGTGTGAAACAGATTCCGAGAGCAGTGATAATCAGATTTACTCTTTCCATGGTACGCACAAGTGCCATAACGAGACTACCTACGTAAGTTATATATTTTATTTCATAAAAAAGTCAGTTTATAGTCCACAGAAATCCTAGAAGTGAATTGAATTTAATAATTTTATACAAAACTTATTTTCAGTGCAATTACAAGCCAAATAGAGAAATGAGTGCACGGTACGCTGGTTGGGCACGTGGGATGTATATTTGCAGATGTAGACCTGGACATTACTCTTTAAATCACCCTGAAGGATTTAACGGGTCTCTTGTAGAGGGTTAGTAACAATATTAAGAGCTGTTACCTAGGTAATATGACCTTTCCAAATCTCTACATCGTTAAAATCTTGCAATTATTAATATACAAAGTGCATTCTAATATATTGACATCTATGTATAATTCATCAGCCGATATTCCATCACTTACCTGATTTTTGCCTCTCAAAAAAGGCAAAAGATTCGTTAAATCTTTAATCGCCGTGGTGGTCACCGGTGACTGACAAACAATAAATTTTCTATTGTGTCTGGTTTTGCGGCAGTCAACGTGTTAAGGTTAGAATCTTTTGCCTTTTTTGAGAGGAAAAGAAAACTTGTGATGTTTTGTATTCCATTCATTGATTTGTAGGCTTCTTGGCAGGAAAGTGAAGAGTCATGTCTGCGGGTTTGTTTTATTTTCAAAAATTTGTGTTATGTCGAATATTAATGTGAAATAATGGTGGATTATTAACCGTTAAGTGTTCGTGAGTGTGCATAGTGTTGGCAAATGAAACAAAACAGTGCAACGTCACTTTTCAATTTCTCTCAAGAAGTCTGCGTGAGGACTTAGTAAAGCCCCACATCTTTACTGAGATACTCGAAGGGTTGGGGGGGTATATTATTTCTCACTTCCCATTTCCATTATCATTCATCATCATCAATATTCTTTATATATGTATAACCTAAGAAGATAGAACGAACGAATAGGCTTGATGGATTTCATCCGGAGCCGTAAAACAATAAACAAAAAAAAAATGCAGACTTCTATACGGCAAGTTTTGGTTTATGGAAGTTACCCGTCTGATGTAATTAATCTCTAATAAGTCTTGGTAGGTACCTAATTTTGCAATTTAATTTAGCTTAATATTAGCTTGTAATTGATTACCTATCATATCTCAGATACATACCTACGTACAAGGTAATAATTATCGCGCAAAACAATAAAGCCGTTTTATATAATTAGAGAAAGACATAAAATGTTCACAATTCACATTTACATTTCAGTTGCTTACCAGGAATTCGAGGAGAACGGTTTAGAAAACTGGAGTGAACCATATGAGTGTTTAAAATGCCAGCCAGGATGCGAAACATGCAAAGGTCCAGAGCCCTGTCTTGCCACTTACAACTGGCCTTTTCGGTAAGTTTTGTATCATAGTCTTTGTAAACTATACTATACATAAAATACCATACTGCTACTTATCCAGCAATAACTAATCCAAAATCATAAATATAATTTTACATTTTAGTTATTTTACTACCTATTTGAAAAGTTTTAGCCTTCTTTTACTCCTTGGTAACCGATAATAAGGAAGGCCAAAGACAGAAGTACATTCTATTAAAAATTCTGGGCTCTATTTTCAGTAATTTTTATGCGATAAGAGTTTGTTTTTGAGATACACAAATACTAACAAACTATCAAACATTAAAACTCAAGTAAAAATAAGTTTACAAAAATTTTATTTTGATATTTTTGTGTTTCAATTATTTGAATAGTACTGATTGAACAAACTAAATATAGGCTTTGCACATTTCAGGATATCTCTACTGGTGATATCCGTGAGCTGCGCAGTGATGACAGTGGTGCTCACCATCTACACACGCCACCACCGCAGAGTGAAGGTGTTCCGCGTGGCCAGCCCAGTGTTCTTGTCCATCACGCTATTAGGATGTGCCATCATGTATATGGAGGTCAGTTTATGATGGAACTACTATAAAATTCAAGCATTTATAAGACCTCATAGGTTTCATCAGTAAATTTAAAAAAAAAAGACAGTGTTTGAAAAGTCTTTTTTCAAATCGTAATTTGTTTACAAATAAATTGTGTAATATTATATATAACCATAATTATAATAGGTAAATATTAAGTTTCTGTCTGCTCATAAACACAGTAATGCTGTAATAGCTGAAGAACCAAACTGCAATATATGCAACACAGCAAAAATTGAACAAACCATTGGAGAAAACTATTTACTACAGCACGAAGTGTCAATAGACTAGATCTAGTAGTCTGTGTATTAGGAGAACTTTATCTAAATTGTAATTAGCTTGCAACAAAATTGGGTAAAATTATAGGTATAGGTAACCATAATCATAAATAATTATAATAATAATAAAACCCACATTAAATTAGTGTTGTGGCTTATGATCCGATCTTCCTATCAAGGCCTAAGACCAGTGAGGGATTCTGTGTGACAATGTCTTGGGAGAGTAAAGATTACTATAAGCATACGTCATTTATGCAAGTTTTTTCGCTTTCAAAAAGGTTTTATAGGAATTTATTGACTACAGCTACTATTAACTACTGTAAACTACTGGCCTGGTTTCGCCAAGTAGAATTTATATTAGTCCTGTATACTGCCCTGTAATTAGGTTAAGTTTTATACGTTTACAGATGGCAGCCATATTTCCTGTGCTGGATAGATATTCATGTATAGCCACAAAGTGGACGCGCCACATGGGTTTCTGTATAACTTATACAGCTCTGTTGATGAAGACTTGGAGGTAACTTATATTTAAGTATAATATTTTATATGTAAAAGTTATCCCTACTTAATGTTATAAATGCTTAAGTTTGTGAGGATGGATGTTTGTTACTCTTTCACGCAAAAACTACTACAGGCAAAAAAATCTACTATTTGCGAGCTATTTTGGCGTGCGCTGCGTAAACTGTACGAGTTATACGAATATCCTTATGATGGAAATGTGTCTCCTTAATTGTTCTACAAAAAAGTCCGCGACAGCATATATCTATATTTTATATGTAAATCATTATTTCCAAAACATGCATAAACACAATAAAATTTGATGGTACTATATTTCCAGTGCACAAATTGTAGTAACAAACTGATTCTTATCAGAATAAATAAGTGGGTTCAGAAAAACTTGAGAGCTTATTGCAACAATACATTCGTTCAAAAAATAGTTGTGTAAAACTGTCACTAAAAATCAGACTGTTAAGAAAATAAATAAAAAAATCTTGGACGAATTAGCGAAACATCACTGTCGACCCCAAATATACAGTCGTGTCTTCCGATGACAATACGAGCTATCCCATGGAGTTCCTAAACTCTTTGGAGCTATTCGGGGTGCCATCTCACCATCATTTCTATTAGTACGCAGACGAAGTCGCGGGTAGCCGCTAGTATAATTATAAAACAGTGTTAAAGGACGGTAAGTAGCCTCTACCCCCACGACATGGTCAACCCATGCCAAGACCCTTTAGATTAGAGGCTTATGTTTTCCTCTCCTGTGATTCAACTAGAAAACTGCAATAAATCTGGTAAGGTACGAGGATGTGCTTCGAGGATGTTGGCCCCTACAATATCCCCAGGGATTGTTTGGTTACTGCTGCTTGAGGAACTTTAATTTAAGTAAAATTTAAACACTGAAAAAAGACGACAACCTCAGGCGGGAATCGAACCACGCACCTTCCGCATTCCGGGCGGCTGCCTTAACCACTTGGCTACCGAGGTCTGGCTTTCACCCGTCGAAATTTTTCAGTGCTTGATGCTTATGTTTTTTAGTCAACATTGCTTCATCAATCTTAGAAGTTTTCACCTCTGAGATCCGAAAGAAATATTTTTACAAATATTTGAACATTCGGTTAAGATGAAGCTGCGTTATAGATAAGTGTTTTTTTATATATTTTAGCGTTTTATTAACGCTTAAATATACTTAAGTAAAATTTAAACACTGAAAAAAGACGACAACCTCAGGCGGGAATCGAACCACGCACCTTCCGCATTCCGGGCGGCTGCCTTAACCACTTGGCTACCGAGGTCTGGCTTTCACCCGTCGAAATTTTTTTTTTCAGTGCTTGATGCTTATGTTTTTTAGTCAACATTGCTTCATCAATCTTAGAAGTTTTCACCTCTGAGATCCGAAAGAAATATTTTTACAAATATTTGAACATTCGGTTAAGATGAAGCTGCGTTATAGATAAGTGTTTTTTTATATATTTTAGCGTTTTATTAACGCTTAAATATACTTAAGTAAAATTTAAACACTGAAAAAAGACGACAACCTCAGGCGGGAATCGAACCACGCACCTTCCGCATTCCGGGCGGCTGCCTTAACCACTTGGCTACCGAGGTCTGGCTTTCACCCGTCGAAATTTTTCAGTGCTTGATGCTTATGTTTTTTAGTCAACATTGCTTCATCAATCTTAGAAGTTTTCACCTCTGAGATCCGAAAGAAATATTTTTACAAATATTTGAACATTCGGTTAAGATGAAGCTGCGTTATAGATAAGTGTTTTCTTTATATATTTTAGCGTTTTATTAACGCTTAAATATACTTAAGTAAAATTTAAACACTGAAAAAAGACGACAACCTCAGGCGGGAATCGAACCACGCACCTTCCGCATTCCGGGCGGCTAAGCAATGTTGACTAAAAAACATAAGCATCAAGCACTGAAAAATTTCGACGGGTGAAAGCCAGACCTCGGTAGCCAAGTGGTTAAGGCAGCCGCCCGGAATGCGGAAGGTGCGTGGTTCGATTCCCGCCTGAGGTTGTCGTCTTTTTTCAGTGTTTAAATTTTACTTAAGTATATTTAAGCGTTAATAAAACGCTAAAATATATAAAAAAAACACTTATCTATAACGCAGCTTCATCTTAACCGAATGTTCAAATATTTGTAAAAATATTTCTTTCGGATCTCAGAGGTGAAAACTTCTAAGATTGATGAAGCAATGTTGACTAAAAAACATAAGCATCAAGCACTGAAAAAAATTTCGACGGGTGAAAGCCAGACCTCGGTAGCCAAGTGGTTAAGGCAGCCGCCCGGAATGCGGAAGGTGCGTGGTTCGATTCCCGCCTGAGGTTGTCGTCTTTTTTCAGTGTTTAAATTTTACTTAAGTATATTTAAGCGTTAATAAAACGCTAAAATATATAAAAAAACACTTATCTATAACGCAGCTTCATCTTAACCGAATGTTCAAATATTTGTAAAAATATTTCTTTCGGATCTCAGAGGTGAAAACTTCTAAGATTGATGAAGCAATGTTGACTAAAAAACATAAGCATCAAGCACTGAAAAAAAAAATTTCGACGGGTGAAAGCCAGACCTCGGTAGCCAAGTGGTTAAGGCAGCCGCCCGGAATGCGGAAGGTGCGTGGTTCGATTCCCGCCTGAGGTTGTCGTCTTTTTTCAGTGTTTAAATTTTACTTAAGTATATTTAAGCGTTAATAAAACGCTAAAATATATAAAAAAACACTTAACTTTAATTTAGTTACCATAGTAATCCGATTACAGTGTATAGCCATAAAAGGCCAAAAGCTAATCTTTCCTATAAAAAATGTTTGAGAATATTTAAAACAATAATTTTCTAAAGTTACACAATTACTACACATTGAAATGAAACTACTTTTACATATCTACTTGCATTTATTTTACACATTAATTTGATTTAATGTTTATCCTGACGTTTCGAACCCATTGTAGAGTCCGTGGTCATAGGGAGACTCCCAGTAGATCCATAAAAGTAGTTTCATTTCAATAATTTTCTGTTTTCTGTAGCAGCACCAGGTTGATTATAATGAAAGGCATTACATTTTGTTACAGAGTGTCTCTAACATATCGTGTCAAATCGGCACACAAGCTCAAGCTGACTGACAAACAGCTTCTGCAGTGGATGGCTCCGATCCTCCTCATCATGTTGGTTTACCTTGGCACGTGGACTTTGTCATCACCGCCTGATGCTGAAGTTGTGAGTATTGATAGTAATACTTTCGTTTTTACAATTTAATTATAATAGAGCAAGTGTTTAAAGTATTTATTTTTTCACAGATTTCAGACAATCTAGGTCTGAAGTTCATGCAGTGCAGTTACAACTGGTGGGATCATAGTTTAGCTATAGGTTGGTTTTTTACGGTACAGTATAGTCACTGACAAACAATTTAAGTGTTTAAGACTTATTATTAACAAGCAACGTACTGTAGTTGACTCGATCATTTTAATACAGCACATTTTTATTATTAGACAACCAGTTTCATTCATTTTACCTGGTTTTATTATTTGAACTCAGTGGGAAATATGTTCTTCACGAAACCTAAAGCGCCTAATTGCGCCAACTCAGTTCATCGCGCCGGATGTGTTAACTCACTTTTTCAAAATGTGTCGGGGCACAGCTCATGACCGGGCTTTATTTTAACAGGTAGCTCAGAATATATTAATAAACGTTACATATATACAATTATACAATACCTACATAAATTTAGATTTTCACAATACTTGTAGAAAAAAGTAAATGACAGAAGAATATGTTTTCGTTCGAAAATCAAAGAGACTGAGCGCGGCGCGGCGTTAGATGGCGCGCGCTACGCAGCTCACTTGGCGCGTTCCATTTTGTTGGGCCTTGGCGCAATTTTGAATTAACTCAATATGAGCCGGCGTAGTGAGGTGCGCCAGAGTTATTGAGTTGACGCAAGGAATTTTGCTGAGTTACCCATGTCTAAACCCACCGAGCACTATGACTGCGGAACCATTGAATATTCCTCACTACGTCCAGGTGAGATCCTGTTCCTCCTGTGGGGAGTGCGGGTTTGCTACCGCGTGCGGCACGCGGAGAGTCTGTACAACGAGGCGAGGCTCATCTCCATCGCCATCTACAACATATTCACCGTCAACTCGCTGATGATCGCGTTCCAGTAAGTTACCAATAAGGCCAAATTTTAATTTATATAAAAAGGTTTTATATAAAATGTTAAACTAGTTTATGTGCTGTACCTTTTTGTAAAACTTATGTAATTACATGATAAAATTTGACTACATAAATTAACCAGTCTCAGGTTGCTCGAGTGGGAATCGAACCCACGACCCTTGAATTACCGGTCCAATGCTCTGCTACCGCTGAGCTACCGAGACCCTTTCCGAGAGACTTGTGTAATGTTTTGTTTTTTAAATAATATAATATTTTAGAATAAAAGTTTATTAGGACAAGAATAATAACAATTAGTTACACTAATAAATAATAGTTTATTTATTAATTGTTGTACCCTGAATTACAGCTTACTCATCTTACCGCAAGCAGGACCGGACATCAAATACCTTCTAGGCTTCATCAGAACTCAGCTGTCAACGTCTACAACTGTCCTATTAGTTTTTCTACCAAAGGTTATTATTATATATTTAACTAGCCGTTTACCCGCGACTTCGTTTACATGGATTTCGTATTTTTCCGTATGATAAGATAGTTGAGAGATAGTAGCCAAATGCAAGACTATCAAATTATAGCAATAAAAAATTACCCAAAACTTAGGATAGATCACTAACACTACTACTAGAAAACTAATGTTCCGATTCAATGGTGGCACAATGGGCTTGCCTCTCTAAGCGATCTAATGTAACTTAAAAAAATATCCATGTTCTGACAATAGGTACTGTCAGGACATGGATATTTTTTGAGGTGTAGGTGCACCAGACGAAATGTTAGCGCTCAATGTTTGCGCTTACTCCAGGAGTAAAGGACGCGCCGCGTCCTATCCTATATTAGTATGTACTTACATTTTCCACAAATTTTAGATTTTTATTTTACTTCACTAATCTATGTTACAAAGCTACTCTGTTAGCAATGCTTATTGTTTCTTGTTTTGGTAGAAAAACTATGATAGCACTCGGCTTATGCCAAATTAGTTGTTCATGGGATATGCACCCTACCCACCATATGGGATATTCTCAATTTGTTAACCACCAGTGCGAATGTTTGCCCCTGACACTTATAAATTTAAAAATTATTATTTAATTATTATTATTATTTGATTATTTAAGAATGATAGCTACGATTAAATTTATCGCAATATAATTTATTTTTATTTTTGTACCGGTATCGCAGTATATATATTTTTTTTATTTTTGTACCGTTACCGATATAAATAAGTAGCACTATATGCTGTCCCTATATGCTGCTTGGCTAAGGCCTCCATTATTGAAATCAAAACATCACTACAACTGATAGGTATTGGCTTAATCACATAGCTTCCGAAATGCGAGTTGGTGATCTAAAGCTTCCTACAAACGCTTCCGTCAAACGGAACTTTCAACCGCCTCTGTGGTCTAGTGGTTAAGACTACCGGTTTAGACCCTGAGGTCCCGGGTCCGATTCCCAGCAATGTTTGTGTACTCGTTTTGGTTGGCGGTAGGGCTTGTTTGCCCGCCTGGCTAGCTACCACCATCTTATCTAAATATGTCGCCATAACTTAACAACAATGTTTGTAGGATTGTTGTGTTTATTGTTGTGTTCCGGCAGCTAGAGATAAGATAGCTATTGCCTCAGTATTTGAGGATTCCGCGTGAAGTGCGCTTTCACATTCGGCCTTATCATCACTTAGCATCATGTGAAACAAAGGAAACGGGTAAGCACTTTTACCCGTAAGATATGAAAAAAACTAAACATAATTACACACATTGCCGCCTTGGGAACTGAACCCAAGACATCTGGATGATACACGGCCTCCAAAGATATATATTTTGAGTTATATCGCGTCTATAAGATGTTCCTTAACTGCGGAGACTCTGTAGCAATACTCCACGCAAGACCGCACCTGCGTCTTGTACAAAAGGCACAACTGATCTGGCGTGAAGAATCGCCGTACCCTGTTCAGGACACTGAGTTTACGTGAGGCTGTTTTTATCACGGCTTCGATGTAGTCTCTCTAGTTCAGATCGCAGCGAATCTCCACACCGAGCATGTTAATACTGCTCTGCAGGCTGAGTGACGTCCCTTGAAGAGAGGAAAGGGGTAATAATGGCGACTTTTTTGCCGTGAACCTGTGTTTTCTTAGCATTGAACTCAACAAGATTATTGGAGCCCCATTTAGATAGCCGCTGGGTGACCGTTATATCCCCCATGCACCGTGCTATCATCTGCATAGCAATGAATATTTCCAAGTGGAAGCAAATCATGCGATATGCATAAGGAACAGCGTGGGGGATAGAACGGAGCCTTGAGGGAACCCAGCGTTCACTGACATGAGCCGCGAAGAGCACCCATCAGATAGAACACGGATTCTGCGCTCATGCATGAATCCAGCGGCCCAGTTGCAGAACTGATCAGGCAGACCATAATTGCCGGGAGCTTGGACAGAAGAGCATTGTGCCAGACCCGATCAAAAGCCTTGGCTATGTCAAGGCTAACACTCACCGACTCACCACGCTTGTTAATAGCCTCACCCCATAGATGTGCAACGTACGCTAGAAGATCACCCGTTGACTGTTTCGGCTGAAACCCGTATTGGCGATCGTGAATTATAGTGTTGTTCTAGGTAGTGGACAAGTTGTTTATTTAAAATGCGCTTCATTTTGCACAAAATGGAAGTTACAGCTATGGGGCGGTAATTCGATGGATCTGACCGATCTCTTTTTTTCGGGACCGGTTGCACATTAGCCACTCCAAGATTCCGGCACACAACCTGAAGAGACCGAGAGACGGTAAAGGCGCGTTAACAAGGAGGACAACTCCGCTGCACACATTTTTAGGAATAGTCCTAGGGAGGGATGCCATCAGGGCCATTAGCTTTCCGGACATCGATTGACTGCAGCTCCTCACGGACATCACACTGCCTGATTTTAAAATCGGGTATTGTGTGGCCACAGTGAGAAATAGTAGGTGGCTGTGCATTGCAGTCATCGACTCGGGAGTTAGCCGCAAAGAGTTTGGCCAGTAGATCGACCTTCTCCTGCGGCTTGTGAGCTAAAGTTCCGTCAGGACATCTCAATGGTGGCAGCGAGGGTTGGCAGAAGTTCGATTGCACGGCTTTGGCCAGACGCCAGTAGCTACGACTGTCCGTAGGATGAGTCAGTAGTTCTTGGCCGACTCGTGCAACGCGCTGGGCATCCGATCTAATGTAAGCTCTTTTGCAGGACTTGGTGGCATTACTATAGGCTGCTTTCAGCAAGCGGGTTTCGGGATCCCCAAAGCTTTACCCCTGATCCAAGCGCGGTTTGCCGCCTGCTTGTTATCAACAGCATTGGCACACTCGCGGTTGAACCATCGGTTGCGCCTGCCTTTGCTGATGAGATTAGAGTGCGGAATATAGTATTCCATCCCTAAAACTATCTCATCAGGAACTGCAGTCGCACTAGCTGTCGGGTCCTTCCCACTGAAGCAGCGCTGCCCCCAAGAGACGAATGCGAAATAGTCCCGCATACCATCCCAATCTGCCGACGAGTAGTGCCAAATCTGGCGTTTCTATACCGCTTAAGGCGGTAGCGGGGCCAGAGGCACTTTACTGGATACCAAGCAGTGATTTGCAACAATCGTAAACTGTTGCTACAACTGGCAACTTTAATGAAACCTTTAAAAACATTGATAGTTACTTCAACTTGTTCACAATTCCTTAACCTTATTCGAATATTTAAAAAAAAAATTCTTCGACTCTTATGCTAATTTAATAATTGCTTAAAAGACATTAGAATCAGCAATCCTTAAAAGACTAATCAAATGTTCTGTAGTTTGCGTAAGGTTTTTTTATTAATTCTAGAAAACTTGTCTCACAATTTGCATTAAACTACAAATATTTTTTTCTATAGGTATTACGCGTAGTACGCGGCACTGGCGACACTTGGGACAGTCGTGCGAGAGCAAGAGGCATGCCGGCGTCTTCTTCTCTCAACGGCATCGGCTTAGTGCCCGACGAACCGCCTGATCTATACCAAGAGAATGAGGAACTGAAGGTAAAGAGAAAACTTAGTTATAATCTTAAAGTTAAAATATGAATCGAAACAGCTCATAAAAAATGTAAGTAATTTACTAAACAAAAGAAAATCACGAAAATTGTAATAAACCTAATAGTATCCTGATACAAAATCGTTGGCCCACACTGCAACGGAGAAAGCAAATTTATTAGCATCTCTGTTCGCGGGCAAATCTCGTCTTGTAACAAACCACGCAAATCCACCTACGATACCTCATTGTGGTGCTTCCATGCCAAGTATAACCATTCACATCAGAGAGGTACGAAAATCTTTGCAAAATCTTGACTTGAATAAGGCCAGCAGCCCGGACGGTACATTTATAATGCGTACGGCAAAGGAGTGGAATTCCCTACCGGCGCGGCGGCGTCTGTGTTCCCGAGTGCATATAACCCTAAAGTTTTTAAAGCCCGAGTGAATAGGCTATTTCTAAGCAAGCTCGTTCCATCGTCGGCCTCTTCTTAGCCCTAGGGATTAGAATGAGGCCAAGAGCAAGCCCATCTTACAATAAAAAAAAAATAAAAAAAACATTTTTCAATTCGTCATAAAAATTCGGTTTAGGAATTGTTTTTATCAACAGTTACAGCTTAGTTACAGTTACAGTTAGAGCATAGTTCATATACTTTGGATTGCCACATAGGACTTCCGTGTTAAACTCTGTACAGTGAGTTACCTCACAAACTGTTTGTTAATATTATTTACAACAAAAATCCTAAAATTATTTAACATACAGAATAACTGTAAACACAACATGCAAATCAGTGTGTAGGATTAACAATCTACACGAATCTTCGCTGGTACTCACAGCGCAGGGTTTCCCAATTTAAATACCAGTAGCTAATGAATTGTTTAAAATTGTGCAGTTATTCTTGTTAAATGTTATGTAACTATATAGTAGTAATATCCCTTTGACAATATAATCATCTTTACCACTATATAAACGGAGTCTATTCGATGGTTGTCAGGAAGAAGTTCAGAAGCTAGCGGCACAGATCGAGTTCATGAAAATAGTGCAAATGGAGATGCACAACCGGCACCTGCGGCCGCGGCCCGGCGGTTACTTCTCGGCCGTGCCACAGAGCCCGCTGCATCCCAAGGCAACCAATATCTCACAGGTAACTAGCCAGAGCACAAGGCAATCAAGATTACACTAGTACCAACCAAAGCCTAAGGCAACCATCAACTTACAGGTAACCAACCGTAGCCCAAGGCATCCAAGATCTCACAGGTAACCAGCCAGAGCTTAAGGCAAACAAACATTTTATAGGTAGCATGCCAAGGCAACCAACATCTTATAGGTAACTAACCACAGCCCAAGGCAATCAGCATCTCACAGGTAACCAACCATAACCCAAGGCAAACGACATATTACAGGTAACATCCCAAAGCATAATAATATAACAAGTAACATCGCAAGGCAAACGACATTTCACAGGTTACATCCTAAGGTAACCTTTTTGTAAACCACTGCACTCCAAGGCAATATTCTGAATGTGTAGTGGCATTATAAGGATTTTTTTTTTAAATTTTGGCGCCATTTATTTTTTTTAATATCCTGAAAACTAAACCATTGTAGAATAAAAAAGAAGTCTTCTTGGCGGGAAAGTTAAAGAGTTATGTCTGCTTACGATTTCAGTAAAGCCCCTCATTTTTACTGATGGGGTAAAATTATATTGTATGTAATATAACTTAACCGCACGATGTGTTTTAAATCTTTCGGGTATGCACAGTAAGCTTCATCTTACCTGATGTTATAGTTTGTTTACTATAGCTTGATACCTGTTACAGAAGTCATCAAAATCGAAGACGTGACTTTGTAAAAGCGTATGAAATTATTTGACTATATTAAAATAAGATTATTATTTATAATCCATCACTTAATATACTACAATTACTTTTGTGATTCTATTGTATATGTTAGATTAGATTTATCCCAATAAACTTCCGCATAACACACATTTATCATAATTTTAAAACATTACAATAAAATAAACGTCATATACAAGGTCATTTCATTACAAATAAATACTATATATTATAAATACTATGTCGTATAGGATAGTACACCAAGTAAAGTTCAATTGATATTCAATAACCAATCGATTAAATTTAACTTCATAATTTTCATCCTAGCTGTATTCATTAATTTGTTAGTCCTTATTTATTTTTCTTGAGTTTATGACGTTTTTACAGAACTTCCAAAAATTAGAAAAGAAAATCTATTGGCACATTAGATAGGAACAGTACTTCATTGGGATAATGATATTCAACTGATAACTTCAATTATCATTTGGTTCAATTACCTCAGTATTGTCTCAACCCTAGGCATGCCAATTTGACATCTGCAATGGGTATCAAGCTATATTGAACAGACTATAAGTGATGATAAGGCCAATCAATGGTGGAAGCGCACTTCACCCGGAATCCTCAACTACTAAAGCACTGGTTATCTTAGCTCTAGCTGCCGAAACACAATAACATGTATTGTTTGCTAAAGTTTAAATAAAACAAGTTTATCTTACACACTCGTATTTATTTTACACATTGGTTTTATTTTATTGCCCAACCAGGACAACAGCGAGTGGGCGGGCCCCGTGTGACTGGTGGCGCTCAGCGACAGCGGCTGGTCGTGGCCCGGGCCCGCCGGGAGGCGCGTGCGCACCGCGCGCGACCCGCGCCCGCCCGCCTTCGTCTGACCGCCTACGTTGTTATGCATGCTTTGTGCATTACAATAGCTTTACGTTTTATTACTAACCGGAGTTTTAATAACATTTATTCAGTAGGTACACCTGGTTATCCGAAGATGCCCAGACTAAAACTAAAAAAATAATTTAACGCCATCTATGAGCGCAATGAGTAAACAGCGGCTGGTCGTGGCCGGGGCCCACCGGTCGACGCGTGCGCACCGCCCGCCTTCGTCTTACCGCCTACGTTGTTACTTAGGCATGATTTGATTCAAAATCGACCGTACAATTCTGAGTTTACTATTACCATACTACTTAAAATTGACTGAATGCGTTTACCGCGAAACCATTCATACGGACTGTTACAACTAGCATTTACGCATTAGACTTTGAACTTTAGATACATGTCATATGGTTGAATATTTGTTCACCGAGCTACTTTTCAATAAAACACCGATTTTAAGAATTTTATCTACAAAAAATCTAAATGGTTAACAACAGTCCTCGATAGCACGATATAGGAACAAGCAGCGCCATCTGTGATCGCAAGTAGTAAATAGCTGAGTGCCCACTCAGCGACGCCCGTGGACCGACTGCGTTGTTACGCATGCATGCTTTGAGTATTACAACAGCCTGAACTTTTGACAGGTCATGCATGTGTCAAAATCTCGGGTTCGTTTATCAAATGAAGAAGCTGCTTCATGCCATGCCGTTTTCTTTAACGTGATCTTTGATCCTGAAACATGGCACATAGTTTGACTCGATTTGACGCCACTCAGTTCCGTACTCGGAGACGTCAATTAAGTTGAATGCAATTAAATGTCTTTCCTTCTCTATTTAGCACTATACATAAGAAAGTGACAGCAAGAGACTTAATTGTCATTAAAACTTAATTGACGTCTCTGAGTACGGCAGTTAGTGTTAAGTCACTAAAAATTGTTTTTCAACATACCGTTATAATAATGGTAATATTTTAACACCAGATGAAAACTTTTGTGATGATTTGTTGATCAGTTGATATTGCAATATGTGCATAAATAGCTTAAAAGGCGAAAGTTGGTGTGTCAATTTCAATGAAGTTACTCAATTGGAATTTTCAACTCATGACCTTTTGCGATCATTGTTGATATCTGACTTAAGACTTACCATTTTAGTTGAGGTGCTTCTACTCGTATAGTTTCACGTGTGTATAATAAAATTAGCTATCAATTATTTTTTCACATTACTATGTGGCTGTATTGTAAAGGGGTAGGTATTATTAAGAAATTCGCGATTCATAATAGCGCTTTTTATCGGTCAACAGTTGAATAGATAACTTTATTTACACTTATTGTAAAACGTTTTGTAAGAAAATGATCAGAAGAATTTTAAAATATTATGGTAGTCATAACATGGTGATGATTATTGCCACAAAAAAGGAGACTGCAGAAGGAAAGCTTTGTACAAACGCGCTCGAGTAACGCACACATAGACAACCTGTCACGGACACGGAATCTCGCTACGGCTGTGCTCGGACTGTTCGGAACTTGCGAGATACCAATTTAAGCGCGGTTGTATGAAGCTTACGTTCTGAAGTCTCCTTATTTCAATTTGTGCTATTAGTAAGATGCCATAATGCCGTTTTATTAATAGTTTCTGAACTCATCATAAGGGTTTTAAGTTATGGGTGGAGTGAAGTTATCAACATTTCAACATTCAATGTATTTACGAACTTAATTTATGGTGATACTGCAACCAAAGATACTTTGGTAATGTATTTTATAGGAACTTCGTGTGAATTTAAATATTAAAAATTATTATTATGATTACGGACTTGATGGCTATCGAGATGTGTTGTAGATAATACTATTTTGTGTGTATATATATATATATATATATATATATATATATATATATATATATTTCGATCGCCTGTATACGTACATAATGTATGCTAACATTTTTGTGAAAGGCTGATGTTTAAATAATTATTGAAGATGCAAGTTGCATGGCATGGCCACTAAATATAGAAAGAGTTGAAGAAAATTTTATGAGTGAAAGTGTTGCTAATATGCAATAATCCAATTTTGTATATTATATTCTCAAAAAGAGGTAGATAATGTGCAATAATCCAATTTTGTATATTATATTCTCAAAAAGAGGTAGATAATGTGCAATAATCCAATTTTGTATATTATATTCTCAAAAAGAGGTAGATAATGTGCAATAATCCAATTTTGTATATTATATTCTCAAAAAGAGGTAGATAATGTGCAATAATCCAATTTTGTATATTATATTCTCAAAAAGAGGTAGATAATGTGCAATAATCCAATTTTGTATATTATATTCTCAAAAAGAGGTAGATAATGTGCAATAATCCAATTTTGTATATTATATTCTCAAAAAGAGGTAGATAATGTGCAATAATCCAATTTTGTATATTATATTCTCAAAAAGAGGTAGATAGGTCATGTAAATAATTATGAAAATTGTTTCAAGATAACGTGTATACATTTTGAATAAATCTAATAAGTATATTTATCGTTGCCACTTGCTTAAGTATTGAGACCCGGATTTATGATTTTATTTTTGTGACGAAATAAACTCATGCCGAGGTCATGTGGGTCAGTTAACGACGCGACATCAAATTACTATTTTGGAAGTGTAAAATCTGACTATATCTACCTCTTTTTTTCTTTTACTAAAACATAATTGTATAGAAGTATTTATGTAATAATTTTGTCATTGCTACTGCATTCCAGTATATTCTATACATTTTAAAATGTGCAATATGTTGTATGTATACAACATAACATAACATGTATACATACAATTTGAAAAAAAAATTGTTGATGACGTATAGTTGTCGACATTGAATAGGGCTCCTTTGGCTTATAAAGTAAAAGTAGATAGTGTTGATTAAATTCGGCGAGTTGGATTGAGCCACAATAGCATAGTTGGCAGTGCACCTGACCCGGCATGTCATGAGGTGAGGGTTCGAATCCCGCTCGTGGAATTTTTACAACAGTCTTTATTCAAATTGTAATTTGTTCGCAAGAATATTTGCGTAAAATTATATGTAAATAATCATATGTATACATACATATATTATAAATTGTATAAAATATTTGGTTTGTAATGTATGTTAATTACGTGACTACCATGCCATTAAAATCTAGTAAATGTTTAATTTAATAACGTTGTTCAGGGAATATAATTGTAGAAAACTTTTTTATTTTTATTGCATTTTACAAAATAATATTGTCTTTATAATAGTTATTGTGATTAAAAATCAAAATTTATAAATGTGATGCACTATGTATAACATTAGGCAGACAATAAAATGTTGCATACTTTACTTTGAAAAATCATGTTGGCATAATATTTATAAAAATAATGTAAAATATTTTTGAATTTTATTTAGATTTATTGGAAAAAAAACGTAATAATTATGTTTAATAGATTTAAAATAAACTAATTATTCTTGGTTTTTCAGCATTTATCTCGTTGTTTATGTATAGTAGATTAGGCATAAAGGAAAAATGTAAATATGAATCGTAAAGCATAAATTCTAAAGTGTTGTACATAGTTTTTTTAGAGTCATTTATTTTACGTTATTCTTTACCGTCTGTGATAATGAGTACAGTATTTATCAATTAAATTATTAATTAAATGTATTTTGCTGAAATGTAAAAATTTACTTAAATGTTAAGTGTAACTTTCTATTTATATAGATTAATTTAAAGTGTCTCATTGCTCCTTTCAAATTGTTTAAACAAAGTAAGAAAGAAGATTGTTTACAAGTGCATTTACCGTAGCAAACTTCCCATTTCTTATCTTTCGAAAGAAATTTTAATATAAGTACCTAATATGATACCTACTTCTAATCTTCATAAATTAAGAATGATTTAAAAACCTTAAATTGTGCTTATTAGATCTCGTATTCGCCAATTCTATTATTTTTATAAAGTTTATTTTACACATTACCATTGTAGAATATCAATAACAATATTGTAGCATGTAATTCTTCAAACTAATGACTTGGATATGTTTATTCTCTTTTTACAGTTAGTAAAACAGTAGACTGCTAAAACTTGCTGCAAAAAAGAGAACATTTTGTAATGTTAGTTGTTAATAAGAGAAAATTTAATAAATTTTAATACTATTGGTATATAAATTAACTGTATTTAATACACATTAGTGCCATCGATCAAGGTAAATGTGACTCTGTTCTATGAAATAAGTAATAGTTCTTAAACCTTAAATGTTGTTACAGTGTTCAGTAAATTAATAGTATATTACAAAGTAGAGCGAGGCTCATTCATTTCTAGTTTTGTGAGTAGAATAAGTCATAAATGTGATACCAAAAATATAGTAAGTACACGTTAAAATACAATGTGTTAGTTGTTTTACTGTTTGTAATTTTTTCAATTTAGAATCTCCTGTAATAATTAATATCTGTAAGTAATTGATGTGTGCCAAGAAAACAAATATTAAAATTTTTTGAAGTGAAATACAATCACGTTTTATCAAAAATTTTGTAGCTTTTGTTTTTGGATACCTACTCAAAATGTATTGCTAGTACTAATAGAAACTGGATGTTATTACGCCATAGACTCGATGTATTATTGTTATCTTACTTGGTTAATAGTAAATAATGATGTATTTAAGAGGTTCTGTTTTTAAATAAAAATAAAAATGACTGTTCGTGATGTTTCATTTTAATGTTTGTAAATTTATTGATGCAGCATTTATAACATACACACAAACTTATAATTTACTGTTAAAATAATACTTTCTGTATCTTTAATAACATTTTACATAAATACTTACATAAAAGTACAAATTGATTAACAATAATGTGGAAACAAAAAATGCTGCAACTCAGCTTAGAAAAGAAAAAGGATTTATTCAGTCATCTAATGATTTTTGCCTGTTTACAAGGTGTGACAAAGATAAAAAATTGTATTTGCTGCTCTATGTAGACAATATATTATTATTCGGAACAGATGTACAAGAAGTTCAGAAAGTAAAGGATGTATTGTCAAGTAATTTTAAAATGAAAGATATGGGTCTTGTTTCTGAATACTTAGGTATAAGTGTTCAGCAAAATTTGAAACAAGGTATTACTGTTATTAATCAATCTGCATACTTAAGTTTTTTATTGGAAAAATTTGGAATGAGTTCTTGTAAACCAGCAAATACACCAATTGATGCAAATTTTGACTTTGAACTTTTAAAGCGAGATAAATCAGAAAGTCAAGAAATTGAAACTAAGTGTAGAAGACTTATCGGTAATCTCATGTATGCGGTTCTAGGATCACGACCTGATCTTTGTGCTTGTGTATCATTGCTAAGTCGATACCAACACTGTGCTAGTACTATGTTATATAAAATGTTACTACGAGCTTTAAGTTATGTTAAAGCTACTATTGATTTGTCATTGGTTTATAAGAGAGATATTGCTATAGAAAGCCTAGAGGGTTTTGTTGATGCAGATTGGGGAGGGGACCTTATTGATAGAAAGTCTACAACAGGCTACATTTTTAAAATACTTGGATTTCCAGTTCTGTGGGGTTCTAAAAAATAGCAGTCTGTGGCAATATCATCATGTGAGTCAGAATATTTAGCTATGAGTTTGGCAATAACTGAAGCATGTTGGTTGAGACAACTATTGTTAGATTTTCAGTTGAATTTTAAAGTGGATAGATGTATCCTATATCCTGAAAATAGTAGAAGATTAAAACATCTTAGTATAAGACATCATTTTATTAAAGAAAAGATTGAAGAAGGGATGATTAAGTTAGTGTATACACCTACAGGTGAACAGCTGGCTGATCTCTTTACAAAGCCTCTGGGACGACAACTGTTTACTAAGTTTAGAGACAGGTTGCTTACAGTACCTACATAATTTTTTTGTTAAACTATTTCTTTGAAGAGGCAAGGTTTTTTTTTAAATAAGTACCCAGTCTGTTTTTTTTTTTTGTTTGTGCTAATTTGGAAATAATTTAATTTCAGTTAAAATGTGTTGTTTTAGTAGTACTGTAATTAAGATGTTATTTGGATTGTAAACCTTATTCTATTGGGGAGGGGTGTTAAAATGGAACGTGCTTATAGAATAGTAGACAATAGAATTAATAGTTATCTATGGTAACACTGCCTAACTCTCTGGTTAAGGTGTCCGTCGGAGTAGTTTTTTTCTGTGTGCTCTCCAAATAAAGTACTCAATTAATATTAATATCTTTTATTTCCTCCTAAAACCATAACATGTCGCGCCCGCTTAGGCCGCTAAGTGACCGCGCATTCACTGTGGACGCCACTGAGGAGCCACTGCCTGCGCTATCGAGCTCCGACCGGGCTGCGAGTGCTAAGATTAAGCAACTTTCACAAAGTCCGGTTATTGGATCGGAGACCAAAAATTTTACATCTCGGGTTCGTCTGTGCTTCGGAGGACACGTAAAGCCATTGTTTCGGCTGCATTAGTTAACAACTTAACAACCACCAATCATCTGCACTGGGCCTGCATGGCCCTGCCTATCCATAGGAAACAGCGTTGCCAACTTAGCACTATTTTCACAAGTCCAGCATGAAACAGCATACAGCACTTAGCACTAAATAGTAGGTAATAAAATGAACTTGGACTTTAAATTAGATTATTCATATCTGAATAGGGTTTAAAATTTTTTACAAGACTTGCCATACATACTAAATTCCCCGAGATATTATTAATGAAATAGGCAAAAAAGAAATGTACACATTTCAATTAAAAAAGTTGGCTGAAAGTCATTGTGAACAACCATCCACTTCAACGGCACCAAAAAGAAAATACGGCAGTGGATACAGCTGACAGTGATGATTGTATATAGATTTAAAATAATTATTACAACTACATTTTGCTTATAATTTTTTTTTTGATATTATATTATTTCATTTTATTAATTCAAGTCCAATAAAATTAGCACTATTTTTGAAAATCCATATTTATCTAGCACTTTTTCAGATGTCATTTAGCACCTATTAGTGGTATTGTGTTGGCAACCCTGATAGGGAAGGCTCGTGCCCCCGCAGTGGGGACATAAAATGAGCTGATGATGATGATTTAGCAGTACATATAGACACAGGTTATAACTTTAGACACTGATTAATCTTACAATATATTTTTTTTAATTCTTGGGCATAGGCACAATGCTGAGACCTCAGGTTCGTAGACATGCAATTGCTCATCAGATATCGAAATTATTAGATGAAGAGACAATGGGCAGCAATGCAGGATTCACAATATGCTATTGGTATGAGTTTCAGTCGGTACAACGGTCACGAGTAACCAACAAACAATTTAACAAGTGGCTACTAAAACAACATAAATATTAATATTAAAAATGCCAGCTTTAATCTAGATTGTAAGCCACAAATCTTTAAAATCAGGGTAAGTTCTGTTTCAAACAAGCAACCAAGACATTGGTTACACTGACAATTCGAGAAATATTTATTTCAATGTCCATAATGCAACATCTACGAATCAAAAATCGTAGTGTCCTCATATTTCTTCATAAATGGAACACTTGCACACAGAAACTGTGTTTCATTTTGAATCGATTTAACACTGTCACTAGCTTCAGTATGTTTCAACAGTAAATCCAACACTTCCATATCCTTCTTAGCAGTTTCACATACCTTTTCACTGGTTGATAGCTCTTCCTCTTCAGCAATGAGTAGTGCTTCCATCAAAGCACCACGCTCAACTCGTTTCCTGAGAGAAGCAACTTCATCTTTCAAATTTTCATAATTTGCATCAGACGTATCCTGTAAATGAATTTCGTCTTCAGCGAGAAGAACATTTTGCGGAATCTTTAACACCCTCTCTATTTCGGAATCAATGATTTCCAACGAAGGGCTTGCACGCTCACAATAAAGTTGAATCAACTTATCACACGAATGCGTCAGTGTTGATTTATCAGTATCGTTGAGATCGAGTGAATTTTGCAAATAAGATTCCATGTCTTTTACGCCTGTTCTGATTTTTTGTTCTACCATTTGGCGCACGGCAGTTTTCAGACGCTGTGATCCAAAGCCAAAGTGATGTGTCTCATATTCTTCTTCTGTGCCTCCACACCAAGGTGAGGTTTTAATCATTTTTGTTACAATGATAAAATCACACACTATAAACGAAAAGTGAACGTTTACAAATCAAGGACGGGTAAAAAAATATTTCAATTTTTTTTTTTTTTTTTAAGTTTAGTTTGTTCCTTAAGGAACCGGCTAAGGTCATAGACCATGCTGCCATGTCATTAGTTTCTTAATTTCATTGTAATACATAAATAAACAATATTATATTGATGATGATGAATGATAATAGAAATGGGAAGTGAGAAATGATATTACCCCCCAACCCCTCGAGTATCTCAGTAAAGATGTGGGGCTTTACTAAGTCCTCACGCAGACTTCTTGTGAGAATTTGAAAACTAACATTGCACTGTTTTGTTTCATTTGCCAACACTCATGCACACTCACGAACACTTAACGGTTAATAATCCACCATTATTTCACATTAATATTCGACATAACACAAATTTTAGAAAATAAAACAAAACCGCAGACATGACTCTTCACTTTTCCGCCAAGAAGTCCAAAAATATTTCAAATTGAAAATGTTTTTTTTTTTAAGTGTAGTTCGTTCCATGAGGATGAGGATTGATGGACCATGCTGCCATGTCATTAGTTTCTTAATTTAATTAGTTACTTCTTTGTTACTTCTCCTGTCTTGTTTCCTGTATGATGATGATGATGAATGATAATAGATTGAGAGAATGAGAAGTGAGAAATTTAGAACTCCTAACCCCAACCCCTCGAGTATCTCAGTAAAGATGTGGGGCTTCTTGAGAGAATTTGAAAAGTAACGTTGCACTTTTATGTTTAATTTGCCAACACTCATGCACTCTCATATTGTTTTTGTTTTTTTTATTTTTTTTAAGTTTAGTTCGTTCCTTAAGGAACCGGCTAAGGTCATAGACCATGCTGCCTTGTCATTAGTTTCTTAATTTCATTGTAATACATAAATAAACAATATTGATGATGATGAATGATAATAGAAATGGGAAGTGAGAAATGATATTACCCCCCAACCCTCGAGTATCTCAGTAAAGATGTGGGGCTTTACTAAGTCCTCACTCAGACTTCTTGTGAGAATTTGAAAAGTAACATTGCACTATTTTGTTTCATTTGCCAACACTCATGCACACTCACGAACACTTAACGGTTAATAATCCACCATTATTTCACATTAATATTCGACATAACACAAATTTTAGAAAATAAAACAAAACCGCAGACATGTCTCTTCACTTTCCCGCCAAGAAGTCCTCATTCGTTTTGTTTACAACAGTCTGTCTGTCAGTGTCGCAGATTTTTTTAAATTCAGTGGAGGCTTAGGAGTCTAGTCCGTGCAGTCTAGTTTTCAATCAACCAAATTTTGTGACTTCATTTATACAGCGTTCAGTGCGCACGTGTACTACACAAATTTTGTTCTAAACTATAAAAGCACTAATTATTTTATGTTTGCAGTAATTACGCACGAATTACGCTCTAAAAGAATGCATAACAACAAACGTTAATTATTTAGAACATTTGTACGCCACCATAAGGGTGCACGATTTTGTGACAGGAAGAACGATGAACAGGTTTATTATTTTTAATGCAAGCGGGTATTAACTGAACATTAGGCTGTATGAGCTAAATCCCTTGATTTTTTGAGACAAGTAAACAAAAGGACTTCTTGGCGGGAAAACGAAGAGTCATGCATACGTCATGTCTGTGGAATTGTGGATACTTAAATTTATTTTTTTTAAAGTGATAATTATGTCGAATATAAATAATAATGGTGGATTAGTGTTTGTGAGCTCGCTACGTAAAGTTTCAATATAACTTAAATAAACAATACTTCCTTCCAGTATGATGATGATGAATGATAATAGAAATGTGAAGTGAGAAATGATATACCCTCCAACCCCTCGAGTATCTCAGTAAAGATGTGGGGCTTTACTAAGTCCTTACGCGGACTTCTTGAGAGAATTTGAAAAGTGACGTGCACTGTTTTGTTTAATTTGCCAACACTCATGCACACTCACGAACACTTAACGAATAATAATCCACCATTATTTCACATTAATATTCGAAATAACACAAATTTTAGAAAATAGAACAAAACCGCAGACATGACTCTTCACTTTCCCGCCAAGAAGTCCTACATAATGTTTATTCTCATCAAAATAATATGAGCACAGTTGCATGCACCAGTGTTCGACAGGAACTAGAGATCGTTTTTTTTTTTCTTTTAAATTGTGCAGTGTACACACGCCTGCACATCAACCTACCACGAACTGTCAAATTTCCTCAATAGACTTTGAACTTTATTAATAAGTTGTATGGTTGAAAACGTATTGAAGAAATTTGACAGTTTTGGGTAGGTTGATGTGCAGGCGTCTGTACAATTCTACCAAAGCGATTTCAAACTATATTATAAAAGTCTTTATTTGTATTTGTCTTTATTAAAGTCATTATTTATAGTTAAAAAAAATAAGTACAGTGGACAACACATACATCAAGTTACCCATATGGTTCTCTAACATCATTCCTATTCACTATCATATTCATCAGTTGGAATGACACATTTAGTTTAGCTCAAGCTGGCTTTGATTCTGTCACCCAATGGCTTAGAACAAAATACATTCTTATAATTTACTGACCCAACCATTCCTTAATTCATGTTCAATTCTGGCCCATCATTGTTTTGACTCGATTGATAACGACTGTGGGTGCCCTAAAATGAGCAGTACAGGCACAATGAAATATCTAGGTATCATAATAGATAAATATCTGAATTTTAAAGTACATTTAGAAGCTCTCACTGCTAGAGTTCGCAAATTAATACGTCTTTAAAAACTTAAGATATGCCGCGAGCGGAAAGTTGATGAAAGAGGTTTAACTAGCTCTTTGCCAGTCTTTGTTAGTGTACTGCATAACATCTTGGGGAGGCACTCAGAAAACCATCATACTAAATTTAGAAAAGGCACAGAGAGCTATTTTGAAAGTCAGCACATTTCGTCCTTTCCGTTTCCCCACAGCAAAACTCCTTGCTGAATGTGATGTCCTTTCGGTTCGTCAGTTGTTCGTACTACTAACTGTAATAAAAAAAGCATTCACTAACGCTCTATAACCATCGCTTCACTGTCACACATATCCCATCGCGCACAAAGAAATTTGGTGACTCGTTTCTTTGTCGCACCTCCAAAAGATGGAATAGTCTACCAGCACACGTTTTCCCTCTTTCCTATGATATGGGGTCCTTCAAACGAGGCGTTAAGAAGCACCTTGTGGGCGGGCAGAGCGAAGTTGACTGATGCTGCGTTGTTTTCACGCTGCACTAGTTGTCTTCGCGTCTGGACTCCATTTCCACTTAACATCAGGTGGTGTGGAGTCATTTGCCGTGCTAAGTATAGAAAAAAAAAATAACCCTGCACTCCAAACCAGCAATAGGCGAGCCGACATTGTTTGGCCCACTGAGCTATTTCGTACAGCTCACTCCCGTAGATTATTTTGCTTTCTTGGAAGTTTTTTATATTATAAGCCTAACCTAGCACTTGGTATCCTATGAATAAATTAAATGTAAGAAAACCGTACAAAATTGGTTAAAAGGAAAAACATATGATGACACAGAAAATCTATTATTAGTTATTACTTAGCTAGTCCAATTCAAAACATGCTAGATTAGCAAAAAAAAATACCAATCGAATGTTATCAAAATCAATTTATTGTTATTTAATTAAACGTTAAGTTAGCACTAACCTACTTACTTTCACCAAATAGATGCCTAAGATACGAAATTCACTTAGTTTAGGTGGTATCATTTACATTATTTTACACTACTAACCTTAATATTAAAACTTTACAATATCAGCAGTACCTACATACTAGTTATATCCCATTATAATGTAAATAAACGATATTTTATAAGTTTGATGTATATCTAGACTTTCTAGACTAAGTTTTGTACAGAAAATAAATTTATTCTTATTCTTATAGTTATTCCACTCACTGTTCCCAATGTTTAACTATCGAGTCTGAGTGAAGTTATGTGTTGCTAACTGTACTTTTATGAGAAAAATGTTTACAACAGTTATTTAAAGCTAAAGCTATTTAAGCTTATTTAAAAGGGAACACCCAAAAATTCTGAATTATGTAAATCCGAAATTGAATATTCCGATTTTTTTAAATCCGAATTTCTCAATCCCTAAGAGACTAAATTCCGACTATTCAAAAACACGATTTTTATTTTATCGAAATTCATAAATACGAAATCTTAATTTACCGACTTTCTTAGCACGAGAATTAAATAACCCGCTGTGTTAGGTACTAGTCGAAAATGGTATTCATTGCTAACATTCAGATTTTGTAACTAAAACGGGTATATATATATTAAAAATTATAATCTCAAAAGTTAAAAAAAAAACCTTTGTTGCGGAAAAATTTACATACCCTAACCTTTTTTTTTTTTTTTTTTTTTTTAACCCAGAGGAACTCGTTACGAGTACCCGACCTTGAGGAGGCTTGACGGTTATGTGGGACTCACCCGTCCGCCTTTCCACAACCCACCGACTATCCGGAGACGCCATTGCCTCCAGTCGGCTGTCAAGGGAGAAGCCCAAGACCAGGAAGGGCGAGACGGAGGGGGATACCCACTAAAACTCTGGGGGACCAAACTCCGATACAGTGAAGACCGCGGGGCCTGTCCACTAGGGAATTGAACCGCGGGGTACATACCCTAACCTAACCTAACCTACGCGAGGTGACGCGTATGTCTAACATGATAACAACAACGCCAGAACCGAATTGCACTTATTAGATGGGTATTGGGTACTTATTAAGTCGAAATAGGTAAGTACTAGGTTAGGTTAGTTAGTTAGTTAACATGATAACAACACCAGAACCAATTTGCACTTATTTCAGAGATTTTGGGAGGCACACATTTTTTAAGAAAAATGGTAGGTATTTTCGGAATTTTGATATTCGTGATTCGTATTTATGATATTGTGGAATATTATTAATTCGGAATTTTTATCGTTCGGTATCTTCAAATTCGGAATATTGATTTTCGTAATTATAAACGTTCGGAATTTCGAAGTTTCGGATTTAAAAAATTAGGAATTATGAAACAGAATTTTTAACATCGGAATTTTGAACCATTCGGTGTTATAAATGCGGTATTTTGAAATTCATGATTATGACTATCGGAATTCCGATTCCGATGGGTACATTTATTGGGATCATTAAAGTACAAAATAATTTTATAAATAATCATATTTCAGCTCCGATATTACCTAGAGCAAGGTAATCACTTTGATACGTTTCTTTATATGGGTACTACAAAAAAGTAAAAAAATTATCACTGGCCGCGAAAAAAAATTGACGCCACTGGTCCATACAAAATTACCCAAACCCCTGTTTTTTTTTTTTTTTTTTGGAGAGAGATTGCTGATTGCCGCTGCGGCATTTTCAGCTTCACCGGGCTTTTTGGGGGCGGCGAGGAACGTAAAGGGTCCCTCAAGCCGTGTGAAACGAATCACCTTCAGAGGTTATCTAGAGGGAACGGCATCGCGCACAAGTGCGCGTCCCCGTGCCCTACTAGATTCTCCGAAGGGTTCGGATCGGATCGGGGAGCGGAGCAACCCGAGGGCGCCTCTAAAGGCACGGACCTCGGCTCGGGTTGACCGGGCCGTGGAGGAGGAGAGAACCGACCAGGTACATGTCTGTACCTGGTGTAGAGCGTGTGTGAACCGGTTCTTCGTACCCTTGTTCTACGAGTACGGTGTCTTGGGCCTAAACTGGTGTGCATGTTTAGTGTATTCTGTAAATGTGTGCTGTCATTTAGAGGATCGGGCGGGGGGGCGTTCGCAACCGTTATGGGATCGTCGGGGTCATCTAGGACGTGCTTAGGACGCCTAGACATGAACCGTTTTGTTGGTGGAAGGCTTCCAACATTATAGTTGGCGGCCGCCACAACAAGCGGGTTAGGGTGGTGGGGGGCGTTATCAAAGTAACGTATGGAAACGTCCTTGATAAAGTCTTTGATAGTGGGAAGATCAAGATCGCGGTGGAGATCTACGTTGCGATAGTACCACGGGCAACCCGTGGCACCACGCATGAATCGGTTTTGTAGCGTTTGTAAACGATACAAATAGGAGGGCGCGCAGTGCGCGAAAACTACGCTAGCGTAAGTCATGACGGGGCGGATGCAAGCTTTGTAAATTGTCGTCTTATGTCTAAGAGACATTTTACTCCGCCTGCCTATAAGGTGGAATAATCGACCTAATATGAACGCGGCCCTGTTACGGACGATTTTAAGGTGAGGCGCAAACGTCATCCTTCTATCGAGGGTGACACCGAGATATTTCACCTGCTTTACCCAAGGGATAGCACGGTCAAATAAACGTATAGGAGGGCGACGATCGTCGTTACCTCGAGAAAAGAACACTGCGGCACTTTTCTCGGGGTTAACTTCAATCCGCCATTTGCGAAACCAAACGCCGAGGTTGTTGGCGGCCTTTTGGAGTCGGTTGGTAACCGCGACTTTATCTCTACCAGTGGAATATAGCGCGGTGTCATCCGCGAATAGAGCTAGCTCTACGCGTGGGGTCTTCGGAATATCGTTTGCGTAAAGCGCAAACAGGATTGGGGAGAGCACGGATCCCTGCGGAACACCGGCTCGAATGGGACGAGGGGCGGAGAGCGTTCCCTCGACGCGGAAGCGAAAGGAGCGATCCGACAAATAGTCTCGTAAGATGTGCACGAGTCTGTCTGGCACGCCAAATTGGTAAAGCTTATAAATTAAGCCGTTGTGCCAAACTTTGTCGAACGCTTTCGCAACGTCGAAGAAAAGAGCTCCGGTGCCCTTGGGACGGGCCCTTTTATTGAGGCCGGATAGAATATGCTCCGTGAGGCGGTGCAATTGATGGGTGCACGAGTGTTTGGGGCGAAACCCAAACTGCTCGTCTATGAGGATATTGTTAGAGGACACAAAGTCCTTTAAGCGGGATACTAGAACGCGTTCGTACAGTTTTCCCAGCGATTTGAGAAGACTGATGGGGCGATAACTAGAAGGGGCGTTACGCGGTTTACCGGGTTTATGGATACCTATGACAACCGCATCTTTCCACGCAGCGGGAAAGATTGCGTTTGACATGGCGCTATTGAAGATAGCTACTATTAAAAGGATAAGCTGAGCGGGTAAGATCTTAAGGATCTTATTTGAGATGCCGTCTGCCCCGGGGGCACTACGGGGTTTGAGTCGTCTAATGAGCGTTTGCACCTCATCCTCCGTAACAGGCGGGAGGGTTGCGGTTGGGGGGAGGGACGAGAGTCTATCTACTTCCCTATCGACCATGTCTACATGGTCCTGAGGGACTGGGAGAGTGCTAGGCGAGCATTGAGACTCGAGACTGTCGGCGAGGCATTCGGCTTTCTCGTCGTCGTCAAAGGCGATCGAGTTGTCGGGTTTGTTAAGCGGGGGCATAGAAGTGACTGTATCCGACTTAAAGGCTCTCGCCAGCTTCCAATAAGCTTGGTGAGAGGGCGAGATCTCTTTAAGTAGGCCATCCCAATTCGTACCGCGGAGCTCTTGAATGCGCTCCTTAGCAGCGCGCTGCAAAGAGCGCATACGAACTCGGTTGTCCGAAGTGGGATAGGAGTCGTAAGCGCGCGTGGCGGCGTTCTTAGCCCTCAACAGTTGCCTCACATCGTCCGGCAGTTTGAAGCGATGGTCACCCGTCGCGACAACCCGCCGGGACGATTCGCTTATAGCGTTAGTGAGATGACTACTGAGGGCGTCGACCGCGGCCACTGTCTCGTGAGGCGAGACAATGCTATCGGGGATTTGGTTTAGTGACTCACTGGCGGTAGGCTCGAGTAATTTCTCAAGCTTATCCCAGTCAGTCACCACCTTAATAACAGGGGTGGGGTCGGTGGGGGGGCCTAACTGTAAAACCACCGGCCTATGGTCGGAGGAGAGCGCGTGGATCGTTTCTATGGAACGCAACCGTAAGGTTACGTTCCTTAGCAACGCCATATCTAACGGGTTAGGGGAGTAGTTGTCCACTAACGGATAGTGAGTGGCCTCCATAGGCACTACGATATCGAAGAGCATCGACTCAGCGAGGTGGCTCATCACCCGACCGTTACGGTTGGTTGAGTTGCAACTCCACTGAGCGTGTTTGCTATTGAAATCGCCGGCAATAATGACGGCGTTATCCATAGCAAACAGCGCCTCGAGATCGGGTTGCGTGAGAAGCTTATTAGGGGACAGATACGCGGACGCGATAGTGATAGACGGGTGGCCCGTCATGCCTAGCCGACAGACCGATACCTCCATATCGGATAGCTGCGGGGGATCGAGCGGGACACAATGAAGCGACCGCTTGTAATAGATAAGAGTGCCGCCACCGCGGCCGACTCTATCATTACGGACAAGGTTGTAGTTAGCCATGCGAGGGTCTCGGATGGATGGTTTTAGGAACGTTTCCTGTACTAGAAAAACGTCGACGGCGTGTTCGGTTAGAAAATCGGACACCTCGTCGCGTTGACTACTGAGACCGTTCGCGTTGAAAAACGCAACCGTTAGAGAGCGGGGCTTAATTCTTTGAGGGGGCGTATTATCCATTTATGATTCTTTAAGAGAGTCAAGAAGGGACGTGATCTTGTCCAACAGGGGACCGTGATCGTTAAAGATTGTCGCTATGATCATAGCGGGACAAGCGTCGGGGGAAGAGGCGGCTTCGCGCAACTTTCTTTCCACCTCTGCGATCTCGTCCTTGTAACGATAAATCTTTACAAGTTCGACAACCGTAGACATGGAAGAGAAGGTTACCGGAAGGGAACCTACAGTCGCGGCAAACGAATGTTGCGCGCGAGCTTTGGGTGACATGACTGCCTTAGGGGCGGGGGTTTGCCGTTTAGGCTTGGTGGGCTGGGCCTTAGGGGCCTTGGTTTTAGTGGCCTTGGCCTTAGGGGCCTTGGCCTTAGGGGCCTTGGCCTTTGGGGCTACGGCCTGAGGGGCCTCGGGAAGGCTTAGCTCCATTGGAGTTTCAGCCGGAGGTGGCGGTGGGACACGAGCCGGGCCAGTCGCGGGAAAGTCGACTAGCGAGTCTGACGCGGGGGCTACCGCCGCGGGCTGGGAAGCCCGCGGAGTGGCCCACGGATTGCGGGGCGGTGGTAAGGGGGCCGCGGGGCGGAGCGAGACTTTCGCGATCTGTGAAGGCGGCGGAGCTCGAGTCGCGGGGTTACGGCGCGGTCCCGACCCGCGGGTTGCGTTACTACGCGGAGCTCTGGGGCAGCCGCGATAATTCGCGGTGTGTCCCAAAGCGCTGCAGTTCACGCAACCGGGCGGGTCGACGGAGACCGGCGCCGGCGCTTTAGGCCTAGAGCACGATTCCGTGGCGTGGTCGCCCAAGCACTTAACGCACCGGGGGCGGGCAAAGCAGTTACGGGCGGCATGCCCGTAACGTTGGCATTTGTGGCATTGACCAACAATGCCACGCTTGTGGGGGGTCTCAATCGAAAGGCGATCGAAGCCTACGATCGTCTTGACGTTGAAAATGGATTTACCCTCGGGGGTATTTTCTAAATTTGCTTTAGGAGGCTCAACGGAGATTTGTCCTTGCCGAGCATACGGGTCACGTCAAGGACGGGGTAGCCTTGCGACTTAAGGTCGTCAAGGACTATCTTTGGGTCCCAATCCGTGGGAAGGCCGCGGATTACGACTGATAGTACTCGCTCCTCGGGGAGCGAGTACGTATGGAACGGCACGTTATTAGCGCGTAAAAACGCCGTGCATGAGCGGAAGTCGGCCACGGTAGCGAGCTCCACCTTGACCATCTCTGGGTCACCTTTAGCGCCTTTAATAAGGCGGTTCCTTAGTGGGATGACATTGTGTCGGGCCTTCAGAGATCGCATAATCTCGTTAAAATCTTTTGTCGTTTGGACAAAGATTGGAGGGATCTTTTTCTCCTTGCGCGGCTGGCTCGGCTCGGGCCTAGGGGAGCAAGGGCGGGAGGAAGGCGCGCTATTCGCTTTAGCGGCCTTAGGCGGAGGGACGGAGGCAGGGGCGGACTTGCGGGTCCGTTTCCCTTTACGGGTGACGGTCTCGAATTCCGAGTCCGATGTAACTACATCGGGATCGGAGTCCGAGACGGGAGGGCTATCCTGTCTCGCATTGGAGGTGGAGGGACAAACCTCCATCTCAAACTCGGGACCGGACGGGGACAAGGGTTGGCCTAACCTAATGATAGGCCTATCAACGGGACACGCGTTGGACGTGGGGGCTAAAGAAGCGGCGGGCGCTTGGGCGGGTTTCGCATAAGGCGAGTAACGCGGGGAGGGCGCGGGGGGGGACTTTTGGATGTTATGCGCGATCTTAAGGACCTGCAACGCCTCGGGGTGATTTTGTCCTAGCAAGGACTCGATCACCTCGAGCTCCATCCTAGCGCACGGTCTAAAACCATGCACTAGGATGCGTGTGTAGTGTCAGACCCTCCCCGTCACAGACAGGGAGGCGTGAGTAAGAAAAGGACCTACTGCCTGAATGGCCCTAGGTGTTGTCCTCCGGTGAAAATCAATTCACCGTAGGGTGTGTACCTAAATTGGTTAGTGTTAGAGAATAGTTCTGAGTTGACTAGGAGATCCCCCAAGGCCAACTTTGCCAGAACTCTTCCGGAGTGTTTTCCCCCCAGGAGGGTCAGGAGGGCAGCCGGGTCAGTGCCCCAACTGGCTTCGTTGGCACCGTTAAGTATCCACCAGTTGGCTACTAAGCGTAGTCTTCCAAGACAACTACCGTTGTGAAACAGTGAATGAGCGCTCCCGCAATGAAAATTGCGTCGAGAGCGCTACACGCGACGTACTATGCACCGGAGCCGTACCGGTACACAGTAAAAGGAACCGAGACAAACAAACGGAACGCGACCGAGCGCGCGACAGAGCACGAGCGAGACGTGCGTCCTGCGCGGCGAGCGAAACGAGAATGAAATTGCCAAACCCCTGTAATATCCAAAACATGTAAGTGAAATTGCATTTATTGTTAATTAATCAGTTAGCGCATTATATAATCTTTTCAAAACATACGACAGTCCCTACCTACCTTCCATACAAGAAAACTCAGAGAATGTTGTTTATATTACACAAGTGGCGATTTCCGGCGACCACTACGAAGGTACATAACAGCACACCCGCCATTAAAAAAAAATCACACCATTTGACGGAAGTACTTTTTTGCATTACACTTTTACAGAATACACTGAACATACACTCTAGCCACAAAATAAATGTTGTGCTCTAGCTTAGGCCCAAGACACCGTACTCGTAGAACAAGGGTACGACGCGACGAGCCGGTTCACACGCGCTCTATACCAGGTACAGTTATGTACCTGGGCGCTTCTCCCCACCCCCACGACCTGGTCAAGCCGAGTCGAGGTTCTAGCCTTTGCAGGCGCCCTCGGGTTGTTCCGCGCTCTCGATACGATCCAAACCCTTTGGAGAATCTAGTAGGGCACGGGAACACGCACTAGCGTGTAAAGCCGTTCCCTCCAGAAGAACACCAAGTCCGGTGACGCTGAAAATGCCGGTTAAGCCAATCAGCAAACTCTCCAAAAGAAAATTCCGATAATAATTAATAATTACTCTGATGCAAGCGACCATGAACCATGCACCAAAAACACCCTGTTTTTGTTCCTATTAAGCTACTTATTTCCTTAATTTATTCTTAAATAGTTTTTTATTGGAACGTTTATGTACGAGCCCTCTTAATTAATATCATAACAACAACAATTTTCGCAATTTACTGATGTTGACGAAAACGAGAATTTGTTTAGCAAAATTTTTTTTTTCCTTGTTTTCCACTAAGAGACGCCAATTTTCGTTTTCGTTAAAGTAATAGAATCGATCGTGTAATCAAAGCCTACCTATCTAAGTTTAACTTTTCTTTTCTTTTAAACGTTCTTCGATAAATGAAAACTAGTTTATAGAAATTTGAGGTGCGATTTTGGTATGTATAGTACTATATCAGTAAAGAATACAGGTTTGATTAAGCCTGGACCTTGGAAGTCCCTTGCCTTGTGAAGTTGTGACTTACATTATTGAATTTAATATACAGTTACAAGCGTATCATTATTATGTAATTAAATCTTAGGAACTTTTAATTGAATTATGAAACTACAATTCGTACTGACTCTGTTAATTAATTTATGTTCGAGTAGGTACTGTATAATTTACCTATGTACGAGCATAATTTATTATAATTATAAATATAACTTATTTGTTTTAGCTCTCGCAATTAATAGCATAACAACAAGAATTTTCGCAATTTTCTAACTTTATAATAAGTAATAACCATATGAATAAACCACAGCGCTAGTGGGCTACCATTCTGCATTTGAATGAAATAGCAAGTTTTGGTGACAAAGTATTTTTTATTAATTTTTTTTTTTTTTTGGAGTGAGATTGCTGATTGCCGCTGCGGCATTTTCAGCTTCACCGGGCTTTTTGGGGGCGGCGAGGAACGTAAAGGGTCCCTCAAGCCGTGTGAAACGAATCACCTTCAGAGGTTATCTAGAGGGAACGGCATCGCGCACAAGTGCGTGTCCCCGTGCCCTACTAGATTCTCCGAAAGGTTCGGATCGGATCGGGGAGCGGAGCAACCCGAGAGCGCCTCTAAAGGCACGGACCTCGGCTCGGGTTGACCGGGCCGTGGAGGAGGAGAGAACCGACCAGGTACATGTCTGTACCTGGTGTAGAGCGAGTGTGAACCGGTTCTTCGTACCCTTGTTCTACGAGTACGGTGTCTTGGGCCTAAACTGGTGTGCATGTTTAGTGTATTCTGTAAATGTGTGCTGTCATTTAGAGGATCGGGCGGGGGGACGTTCGCAACCGTTATGGGATCGTCTGGGTCATCTAGGACGTGCTTAGGACGCCTAGACATGAACCGTTTTGTAGGTGGAAGGCTTCCAACATTATAGTTGGCGGCCGCCACAACAAGCGGGTTAGGGTGGTGGGGGGCGTTATCAAAGTAACGTATGGAAACGTCCTTGATAAAGTCTTTGATAGTGGGAAGATCAAGATCGCGGTGGAGATCTACGTTGCGATAGTACCACGGGCAACCCGTGGCACCACGCATGAAACGGTTCTGGAGGGTTTGTAAGCGATACAAATAGGAGGGCGCGGAGTGCGCGAAAACTACGCTAGCGTAAGTCATGACGGGGCGGATGCAAGCTTTGTAAATTGTCGTCTTATGTCTAAGAAACATTTTACTCCGCCTGCCTATGAGGTGGAATAATCGACCTAATATGAACGCGGCCCTGTTACGGACGATTTTAAGGTGAGGCGCAAACGTCATCCTTCTATCGAGGGTGACACCGAGATATTTCACCTGCTTTACCCAAGGGATAGCACGGTCAAATAAACGTATAGGAGGGCGACGATCGTCGTTACCTCGAGAAAAGAACACTGCGGCACTTTTCTCGGGGTTAACTTCAATCCGCCATTTGCGAAACCAAACGCCGAGGTTGTTGGCGGCCGTTTGGAGTCGGTTGGAAACCGCGACTTTATCTCTACCAGAGGAATATAGCGCGGTGTCATCCGCGAATAGAGCTAGCTCTACGCGTGGGGTCTTCGGAATGTCGTTTGCGTAAAGCGCAAACAGGATTGGGGAGAGCACGGATCCCTGCGGAACACCGGCTCGAATGGGACGAGGGGCGGAGAGCGTTCCCTCGACGCGGAAGCGAAAGGAGCGATCCGACAAATAGTCTCGTAAGATGTGCACGAGTCTGTCTGGCACGCCAAATTGGTAAAGCTTTTAAATTAAGCCGTTGTGCCAAACTTTGTCGAACGCTTTCGCAACGTCGAAGAAAAGAGCTCCGGTGCCCTTGGGACGGGCCCTTTTATTGAGGCCGGATAGAATATGCTCCGTGAGGCAGTGCAATTGATGGGTGCACGAGTGTTTGGGGCGAAACCCAAACTGCTCGTCTATGAGGATATTGTTAGAGGACACAAAGTCCTTTAAGCGGGATACTATAACGCGTTCGTACAGTTTTCCCAGCGATTTGAGAAGACTGGTGGGGCGATAACTAGAAGGGGCGTTACGCGGTTTACCGGGTTTATGGATACCTATGACAACCGCATCTTTCCACGCAGCGGGAAAGATTGCGTTTGACATGGCGCTATTGAAGATAGCTACTATTAAAAGGATAAGCTGAGCGGGTAAGATCTTAAGGATCTTATTTGAGATGCCGTCTGCCCCGGGGGCACTACGGGGTTTGAGTCGTCTAATGAGCGTTTGCACCTCATCCTCCGTAACAGGCGGGAGGGTTGCGGTTGGGGGGAGGGACGAGAGTCTATCTACTTCCCTATCGACCATGTCTACATGGTCCTGAGGGACTGGGAGAGTGCTAGGCGAGCATTGAGACTCGAGACTGTCGGCAAGGCATTCGGCTTTCTCGTCGTCGTCAAAGGCGATCGAGTTGTCGGGTATTAATTTTTACATTTTTTTTTTGTTTACCTTAGAAAAAATCTGCTCGCAGATTCCTTAGATCCGGGGATTGCCTTGTCTTTTTCTACAAAAGGATTAAGACAGACCCGGTAAAACAACCTGGGGGTCGCCTTTTGCCTTAAAAAAGGCTGTGAAGGCTGCCGGAACGCACGCCCCCCGAAGGTCGAGGGGCGCGGTTGCTTAATTTTTACAAGTCTCTGAGGTTATATACATGAACACAAGAAAATCTCGTCACTGCGATTCAGCGACACACACTTATTAGCACAGCGCCATCTATTAGCGGACTTTCGAACTAACTATACGGCTTTGGCCTTAACAAAAATGACATTTGTTTCGCATAACTGCTCGTTTTCCATAGGAGACGCTGCTTCAACGCCTAACAAATTTTCGTTTTCGAATGGAATCGTTCAATGTGAATAAAACCCGCACCGGATAGAGATCAGTGGCACCCAGAGCCCAGCTGTAGGGTGTTTAATTAAACTGATGAATCGAAGTTTAGGTTTAGAACTACATACCTATATTGTTCCTTATTAAATATCTACGTTCATGTCATACGTGGCGCCTGCGACAATTGAAACCACAAAGACCACAGAAACTAAAATTTTTTTTTTATAAAATTGTTTGTTTTAGTTATCAAAATATGCAGCAACAAAATTACGAATATTGATGTTATCAATATATACTACTCAAAACAAAATAAGGGCCACGAGGTATTTTGCCTGTACCATGAAAATAATAAAACCAATATTAATTTTTTTGTCTCCATAACGAAAACTAATGTTGTTTTTACCGTGTAGACCAGTCTTTCCCAACGTGGGCGATAACGCCCCCTTGTGGGCGCTGCAGGCCTAAAGGGGGGCGGTAAGAGACCCAGAAAAAAAAGGGGGCGTTGTGTAGGGCTTTGGGGTTGATTTATAATTTCATCTACCTAGCTAGGAAGACTCTTAGACACCGACTGAGCTCTCGACTCTCGACTACATCTTGTGAACATCAACTAATATTAATTAAGATATAGCTCAAACTCGGTTCGATATAATAGACCGCGGGCAATCATGTTTTAACAAGTTTTTGTTAAATAATCCGATTTGTACATTCCTGTATCAATCGGCTGGTTCTATAATACTTGTTCTTGCTTGTCGAGTACGATTGGGCGTCGAATGAGATAAACGAGTTTATGCACGTTTGTCTTATTCCTGTTGGTGCGTGCTGCTTATGCAATCCTATATAAACGACGTAAATTTATTTTATTTTCATTTGCGGTTTCGCGCTTAATAGATAACCAGTACTTGATTTCAACACTTACGTATTTCTCAAAACAAAACAATGTCGGAAGTAAAAAAGAAGAGACGGCAATACTCTGCGGAATATATTAAATTCGGATTTATTGAAAATCCCACAAACCCGTCGTCGCCTTTGTGTCTTCTATGTCTAAAAACATTTTCAAACGAAGCAATGAAGCCTTCAAGACTGCAAGATCATTTGAATAAAATGCATCCAGATAAGAAAGACAAGAATGTAGCATATTTTCAAGACCTAGAGAAAAAGCATAATACTCAGCCAAGTGTATCAAAACTATTTTCGGCGGCTGCTAAGCAAGATGACGACGGACTTCGAGCTTCGTACAATATCTCTTTGTTAATTGCTCAAAAAGGCAAACCACACAACATCGGAGAAGAGTTAATTTTGCCAGCAATAAAGGAAGTAATAACTACTGTGCTTCATAAACCGGCCGCAAATATTATCCGAAAAATTCCTTTGAGTAATAATTCTGTGCAAAGACGAATTGATGAAATGGCTGAAAACATTGAAGAATCATTGTGCAATCATCTGAGGACTAGTCAATTCTCAATTCAGCTCGATGAGTCCACTTTACCAACTAATGAAGCGTTGTTGCTATCTTACGTGAGGTTTATTAAAGATGAGAAAATACGTGAAGAACTATTGTTTGCCAGAAATTTGGAAACAGATACAAAAGGCGAAACCATATTCAATACATTGGAAAAGTTTTGTGAAGAGAAAGAGATTCCTTTGAAAAATATTATATCAGTTGCTACGGATGGCGCTCCGGCTATGACAGGGCGCCATAAAGGCTTCATAGCGTACTTAAAGAATAAAATTCCAGATGTCCTTGCTATACATTGCGTTATTCATAGACAACATTTGGTTGCTAGAAACTTAAGTGAACGACTATTTCAATCACTGCAATATGTCTTCAAAGCAGTCAATAAAATCCGTAGCAGCTCTTTGAATGGTAGATTATTTCATCAGCTTTGTGTTACTAATGACGAAGATTTCAATCGTTTGTTGCTTCATACTGAAGTTCGTTGGCTGTCAAGAGGCAATTGTCTGATTCGATTTTACAACCTGTTTGACTCTGTGATAGAGTTCTTGGAAACTAAAGATACAGAACTGCGCAACAAGCTCATAACATCAAAGAATGATATAGCTTACATGACAGACCTGTATAAATTGTTCAACGACATGAACCTCCAACTGCAAGGCGATGAACTAAATTTAATTAAAACAAAAAATGTCGTTGCTGCTTTCGCAGCCAAATTGCTTCTGCACAAAAAGAATATGGGCAGACGTGAGTTTCACAATTTTCCGAATTTATCAGTATCCTGCAGTAACGACGACTTGTTTGCCTACTGCCAACATTTGGAAAACCTCCACATTGACTTCACCGAACGATACCAGGACATTTTAAACTTGGAAATACCAGACTGGGTGTTGGATCCGTTTTCAAATGTCAACACAGCAATGTCACCTCAGCTGGAAGAAGAACTTATAGAATTGACAACAAACGAAGAAATAAAAATCAAGTTCAAAAATGGATATCAAGAATTTTGGCTACAAAAACCGATCCCGCAATTGTACCCTGGATTGTGGTTAATTGTTCAACGATTCTTGATAGCATTCCCATCGTCATATTTGTGTGAACGTGGATTTAGTGCTGTGGCAACGCTGCTTACTAAAAAGAGAAATCGTTTGCGTGTTACCGAACGTGGCGACTTGCGGCTGTTTTTGAGTAAATTGGAACCTGATATCAACAAACTTATTGAACAGCATCAGATTCAACCTTCACATTAGTTTTTATATAAGAATTGATTATGTTTGTTTTATTTTCAATAAAAGATACTCTGTCCGAATACTATAAAGTTGCGTTTCAATAATCAGTTATAAGTACTTAGCGGTTTTTAAGTATGTTTAAAAAGGGGGGCGTTAAAAAATAATTTATTCTTAAAGTGGGCAGTAGACAAAAAAAGGTTGGGAACCCCTGGTGTAGACCAATAAATTTATTCCAATAATAATTATTAAAAAGTTTATTTGCTTTTGAAAGAAAAAACACATTTAAGGTTAAAAATAAAAACAATGTAAAGTTACTGAAAACAAAAGAAAATACTCCATGCTCATCTTTTAGTAACGGGTATGCCCCCCTCGTTTCGTTACGCACTCCTGAAGCCTGGAGTGCATGCTCTCAATCAAATGCCTGACATTTTCCATTGGAATCTCTTCCCAGGCCCTTTTAACAGCGTTGATGAGTTGCTGTTGGTTGTGGATTTCCTGATCACCGTCTCTAACTATTCGTTTCAACTGATCCCACATGTGCTCTATTGGATTTAAGTCCGGACTGTTCGCCGGCCACGGCAAGACTAGAATTTGAGACACTTCCAGTACAAACCGAGTCGCTTTAGCCGTGTGTGCACGAGCATTGTCTTGCATCAAGATGAATCCAGGACCCGCTCGCTGGGCAAATGGGATCACATGTGGTCTGACGACTTCCTCAATATACCGCTGAGCAGTAACAGTACCCTCATTTAAAATAGCGAGCTCAGTTTTGCCGTGTAAGCTTATCCCGCCCCAAATCATTACATTTGGACCACCAAAACGATCGACTTCATGGATGCAGGCTTCTGAAAATCTCTCGCCGCGTCTTCTCCATACTCTAATACGCCAATCGTCGTTAAAAAATTTAACTTTGCATTCGTCTGTGAAGAGCACCATGCCCCATTGGTTTATGTCCCAGTCCAAATGTTGACGGGAAAATCTTAAACGATTTGCACGATGATTTCTGGTTAATGGAATACGGACAACTCGCCTTCTTGATGCCTGCTGGTCTTCATGCAATCGATTACGAATAGTTTGGTCACTGACACGAGTACCCGTTGTGAGCCGTAAACGATTTTGCAGCTTGCGGGCCGTCGTTGTGCGATCTCGGCGCGCACTTAATTGAATGTAACGATCCTCTTGAGCTGTTGTAATGCGAACTCTGCCCGAACCAGGTCTTCTTCTAACACTGCCGGTCTCTTGGAAACGATTCCATAGATTTTGAATAGCTCTTCGAGAAAATCCCAATTGCAAACCCACAGATCGCTGCGAAGACCTTCTTCAATCATTGTAACGGCTCTGGTTGCTGTCAGCGAGTCCATATGACGCCTGCGTGCTTGTGGCATATTGCAAAAGATGTTTCTGACTCGAGATATCAATGAACTCTGATAATTTCTAATAAACCAAGAAGCTAAGGAAAGTAAAACGTCAAAGAAAATGGAATCAAAATTTTCAAGAATAATTTTAAATCAAATTTTATTTAAAATTGTTGCCAGCATTAGATGAATACTACAATATTAAAAAGTTTAGGTATCAAAGAGTTTGTATACTCAATATTTTACTACTTTCAATATGTAAATGTTTAATAATTTACACCAAAATGAAAAAATACCTCGTGGCCCTTATTTTGTTTTGAGTAGTATATATGAGTGATTTCAAAACATATAGATTAAGTAATTTCATTGTAATTTTAGCATTAATGATTTTTTAGAGGTGTTTTCGTAAAGAATTACACAGTTGAAAATTGCACAATCCTGTTTTTGAGCAAGGGTTTTAAAAACAAAGGCATGAAGTTATCTATACTAAAATTTCAGATTCGTTGGTCTTGTCATACTCCTACAACTTTCGATGAAAGTTGATATATTTTTTTCAAGTGTCGCCTTAAGATTATGTGTACCTGTGGCCTATACTATATAGGTGACAATCCGACAAATTTGTCAGAATTTGACAAATTGGTCGAGTTGTCACTACAGTCAAGTCCTGTAATAAAAACGTGACAAATTTGTAAAATCGTACTGGTAAACAACAGTTGGTTTGTCCACCTGTCAACTCCGTCCTATAAAAATAAAACTTTACAAATGTAAAGACGCCTGTCGAATTTCGTTGACAAATACCTGTCACCTGTCTCCTGTCACGTAAATATAATAATAATAGCTCAGAACATTAGTAATTATTCTGAGGTTTATGTAAAATTTATGTTTATGTAAACAGATTTATGTAAAATTGTCATGAATGACATTTCGACAAATATGTCAGTTTTCCTCCATTACAATAGGCATGATGACTGATTTTAAAAAACTGTACTATAACATTCTAATGCATCTAATATTTACATTAAAAATATTATTTTTGTAAACAACTAAGATTTTTTTAGTTAATAAAGGGTTTTAAATTTTTTTTGTTTAAAATTCGCGCCAAACGCTCTCCAGTGTCATTGCAACTGCTTGTGACGTCACCTCTATGTAACTCAATAGTAAACATTGCAACCGTATAAAACAAATTCGTTATTTTACTTGTTAAATACTTGTTAATGAATTCCCAAGTGTACCTATATTATAAGTGGTGTGCGGTTCCTCAGTGCGTTAATACATCAATAAAAAATCCAAACAAATTAGGTATTTGGTTACATTCCTCACGCACGACAAAACAGTGCGGAAAATGTGGCTTAATCTTGCACGAAGAGATCCATCAGCTGTATATCTAAATTCTCCAATTTATTTCTGCGAAGATCATTTTGACGTAAGTCTTTGCCGAGACTCCACTGAGGGACTGAGGACTGCGCCGCGATACTGCGGATCAGGTCTGAAGACAGCAGCGCCGGCCACCAGGGTGCACTTCAGGGATCTCCTATCCTATACCATTTAACCCCACCGAGCTTGGGCTCTCTTAAATCGGGACACCACAACCTTCCCAATGGAAAACAACCCCCCATAATTCACAGACCCCCCAAAGAAATCTACCCCGCAACTGTTCCAAAAACACCCTTCCATTTTTCTACCCTTAACCAGGCTAAAGCCAATAGCTAACTATACATATGGATACCCCTTAAATACCAAAAATTAGGGGAATGATCCCAACCCACCCCAATAGCCCATTCTAACAACCATACAACCACCCCACAAAACCTTATCCAAAGGCACTAACCTAACACCTCCTCACCTGTACCCAAAACCCCCTGTTATTCTGGCTTCACTAAAATACGGGTTTAAGTACCCGCTATTCAGAAGGGCATAAACTCCCCTTAAACCATTAAAACCAAGTTAAAATCATGAGCTCCCTTAACCCACCCAAATACCCCACCGGAGTGAACTTCTTTAATACTCCACCTAGACTCCTCGAGTTTGGGCTTATTTTTTTACTGGGATAACACCAGCTATCGAGAGCTACTAACCCAATACTTCCCTACCTGTACCCAAACCCCCATGTTTTTCTATAAGTAACAACCTCTAACCTATCAAGTTTTTATAACTTAATTTTACGTGTTAACAACTTTAAGTTGAACGTAAAGATAGGTACTTACTTACATTGAAGTTTTGACATTCCTGAATTAGTTTGATGCCAAAAACTCTCCCCCAGCATCAACAAATCAACTCTGAGCAAATTAGAGCTATTTTCCTTGGTAAAACCTTGTTCCATGACTAGATTTTTCTTCCAAAATCACTAAACTAGACAACTGATCGCTAGGAGCCACAAACACAATAAAACAGCGCGGGTCGGGATAGTCGAAGTTCGTATGAAGTAAAGTGACATTTCCATCGGCGTACATGTTCAACTTATCATGGCGGATTGCTGTATTTTGTAGTTTTATTTTATAAAATAAATTAACAATCTCGCTATGAATATGAAGATTTATATTTATTTAATAATCTATTATTTCTGTTTTCTATTATTTTGAAATCAATATCAAAAGTCACTAAAATCATGTGTTTATCTATTTTGTCTCCCGCAATTTTTATAGGACAGGAAATTGTAACAAATTGTCACCTGTCACCTGTCGTCTTTATAGTACAGGGCCCTGTATTTTTTTGTTTTTATTTGTGTGAGCAATAAAGTATTTATCTATCTATCTATCTAAGCTTTGGTCTCATTTATCTTGCCGGTGTTGCTAATATTTAGTTGGCTCTAAAGTTCTTCAGCTGATAAGTTTTTTTTCACAAGTAGCAACGGTCAAGCTAAACAAGTAGGTAGTTACCTGTTAAGCTAAACAAAAATTTTGCATAATAAGTTTTGGCCATTGAGATTTGGCATTTATTCAACATGCTGTTCAATGATGATAAGTAAAGCCTAAGGTAGCGCACATAACCAAGATTCTTGAACATCAAGCGCCAGACCGCAGCGCTGATAGATAGAACCCTCTGAGTCCACTCGGCCAGAGGCCGTTTTCGAATTGATTTTTTATCTTGGATGTGTATGTATGTACCTATATAAAGTGTACAAGCAATATCATAATTAATAAATTAATAATATATAATCTATCTAATTATCTTATTTATCTATGATCCATGCATGACTTATTATCTAACCAAACCCTGTTTCATAAATAGCAACGAGATTTAATTTACCCTACCCATCTACATTTCCTATAAAACAAGCGGTTAGTTAATTGGCTTGATTACCGAATACCCTTGCCGAATATGCTAACAATCCTACCCAGTCACAAATTCACCATTCCACCAAACCACCGTTCGATGGCGACCGTTTTCGTCTTGTTTTACGAAATTTGCGGATCGCGATCGCACGCAATTCACTTCAGCGATCGCGATCGGCCGGCCGCCGGGCGGAGCGTTCCGTTTCCGTTCATTTTGTTGTCAGTCGCTCCGCGGGTTTCGCAGTGTGGTGACGTGCCGTCATCACTACAACATAAACATAACCTATTAGCGTAAACTTTCACCGAATTCTACATTCACGGTTAATAGGTTGAAATAGCCAAGTGTACACAGTTGAGTGCAGCCAATATTTTGTTTCAAATTATTTTATGTGCCAGCGTTTCAGTGCGCGTGTGTGTTCACAAGTTTTGTTTGAATTTTGTGGTGATCCGTAATCGGCCTTACGCTTTCTGTTTCGACCGTGAACTTGCAGCTTGAACTGCCTTCCTGAGCCTCTGCGGTAAGTTCGCTGATGCATGAATAATAGTCTTAAAAACTTCCTACGAGAAAACTATTTGCTATTTGCTCTTTGACCATTTCGGTATAGGTTAGCACATTATAGACACGTTGTTCTGTTTTCGTTTTTCTTATCGCGTGTTAGGTTATGCAACGCAATGCAACCTGTTGATCGCTATTATGTGTGTCTAGTATACTTATCTTCCTTTCAGTGTCAGTAAATCTGTTACGTAAGTAGGTTATATTGTGTGAATTATCTTCCTCCTTTTACGTAAATACGCGCACTGGTTGTATTGTAACCCCAAGGGGGTCTTATCGGACCAGTCAACCAGTGTTTGTTCGATGTAGGTACCTATTGGCCGCCTGTTGCTTTCCTACATAGGTACAAAGTTGGTATAATGCTATTTTTTACCATACACATACCTACTTACCAACTTAGTATTTTAACCAATTGGAATATATCTCAGCTGATGGTAGTAACGATACCGAACTGAAGGAACAACAAAGCTGTTAACATTGTTTGTTTCGAAAGAATTGAATGTTAAAAAGAATGGTGGTAATCAGGCAGGCGGACTTAAAACAACATCTTTCCTGATGGGAATCGAAACCATGCTTTGCTTTTGTCTGCTTACCTAGATGACTACCTCTGTAGTCAAGTGGCTAACTCAGAGGTATTAGCCGCCGTTCTCACTTCGTGTTCGGTTCCGTTCTCAACTCAAGTCTAGGTAGACAAGTACGCGGCCATGTTAGTTAAAAACAGCTTGTTTTAAGTCCGCCTGTATAGCTGGGCTACTGCCGTTACAGAAATGTCAGCAACATTATTACCAGATATCGACATTCTTTCCGTTAATCATTGAAATAGGGGTTTGCAACTGATTTGAATCTTCAGCAACAATTTAATGTAATACAGACCACCTCCTTCCCGGCTGGTGTCATCCCGTAAAATTTCAATGCTAATCTAAGTAAGTTATATTTTGACGACGAAAGTTATGTCGAAGACTAGTCTTAGTGTCATTAACCCCAGCAGTTCGGAATTCTCGCAGGCAGGCTTATTACCGATCTTTAAGAATAGACTAGAATAGAATAAAATACTTTATTGTACACATAAAAAAGACACATTCATGTAAAAAAAAAAATTGGGCTCGTACAAAGGGCGGCCTTATCACTAAAAGCGATATCTTCCAGGCAACCTAGGGATGGAAAGGATTGATAATAAATAAGATGGAGGCGTTGAAAAAAAATTGTACAGTAATAATGTAGGTATTACATAAACAAATATATATATAAACATATTTAATGAAAGGGCGACACACTGAAAAAATGCACCAACTTTCGTCGAATAGTTTAAGACTTTATTGTGTATGACTTACGAATCTGAAATGTTGATAAAGGTAAATTCATGTCTTTATCTTGAATTTGCTTGCTCAAATACACGATTGTATAATTTTTACTCGATCATAATTATTTTCGAATACACCACTAAAAAATCACTATTGTTGAAATTACAACAAAATTACTTTATTTATTTATTTATTTAATCTTTATTGCACAATACAATAAAATAAAGTACAAAAGGCGGACTTAATGCCAAATGGCATTATCTAAAATGAATTGACATATTTGTTTTTTTGTCCTATTGATGTTTGAACTTTTGGCTAGTTGTTATAAAGACTTGTTTCACCTTTTTTAGCACCTGCAGAAATCGAAGACAATAAAATAAAAAAGGCTGCCATTTCTAAACTATTGAGCTTGGATTTTTTAAAGTATTTTTTTCATTATCTATATTTGAGTGTAGAATTCACCCTTGAAGTTTGTTACAGTGCATGCCAATACAGATTGTATACTCATCACTCTTTTAGTTATCTACGTACACGCGTTTCATCTGTTTTAATTTTCTGTCACTGGCATCAGGGCTTGAATAAATTAAAAAAAATGTTATCGATACTTCTGTCAAACGAAGATACCTGGGTGGCTTTTTACCGGTAAATTAGCTAACCGCTCTACGCGGATTGACTAAAGCGCAATATGTAACGAAAAAAGTAGCGATACTTTTCTAGATAACGATCGATACCTGCGTTCCGGTACCAAATTACCTTTTTAAAAATAACTTTACTTATTTATTTATTTATTTATTTATTTATTTAATTCAAAAAGTCTTGTAAGCTTACAGAATAGTCCAAAGCACTTACAAGCTATAGGTACACATGCCAAAAGATAATCAGCTCAAAAATTTAAAGAGGTAAGTATGTCAAGATAGACTGTCAGATTCAAAAGATCAGAGAGAGAAGATGTCAGATTCAATTACATTAATTTATTATTTACTTACCGGTACTTATAGTGGGAATGGTAACGGTATCAAGCCCTGGACCAACTCCCTAACTCGAAAATAAAATTCAGCTGTTCCATACATTTTGATCGAATGAATATTGATGTTTTGTATGGAACAGCAGAATTTTATTTTCGAGTTAGGGAGTTGGTCCAATAGTAAGAGTTGTTCGTTTGTTTGAGTCATCTCAAAAGGTTTGGACGGTGATAACAAAAGCCAATCTGTACAATTCAAGTTATTTTTGCCCTTTATTATTTGCCCAGGTCGTAATAGTACGCACAAAATTTGCCATTAACACTTCTAACACACAAGATATTTGAAATAAGTTTATGTTATTATCATATTTATTCCTAACGAGGCGTCATGCCGCGGCCTTAAAGCATTAAACCAACTTTATGCATGGAACAATGCCTCGGTCACTCCCGCACCTTGAGCTTGTACGCGTGAACTCTGCGGCTCGCTGCGCGCCGCAGTGTCGCCAGGCTTGGAATCACTTTCATAGAGATTCATAGAAACTGATAGTGTCGCTTGCAGATTGCGTCCGTCTCGGACTTTAACCTTAACGAAGCTATTGAGCTATATGGGTCTTGGTTGAACCACAATGCTTGCAATCAACACAAGCTTCTTTCCGATCGGCTATTGACGCTTAGGAGATCCTACAATAAGAACCTATTTAGGACAGCCTATTTTTTGATGCAAACGAGAGGTTAAGTAGTAATAAAGAACTGAAGATTAATACATTCTACTCTAGGTACTACCTACTTAATTTGGGGTTTATTTGAATGAAAATTCTTCATTCAATTTAGGCTAAATTATTTAGAATAAACTGCAAATATCTACCTATCTGTCATTAGAAAATCGGCAGTTGCGCACATATAGGTAGTTGTAGCACAAAATAAGGAGACTGCAGTAAGTAATCTTCATACAAACGCGCTCGAGCAACGCACACTTAGACAACTCGCTCGGACACGGAATATCGGAGCTATTAAGAACGGTCCAAGGCAAGCACAGATCACACATACACACAGTATATTTTATTTTTATTTAAGTTATATCATCATCCATCCAGCGGCTTCCCTCGCGAGAAAGGTCGCCCCTTTATCAGATCGTCGTCGTTCACCTTGTTGGAGGCCTGGGGCGGTAGCCAAAGTAACATTAAGAAAACAATAGCAAAGTTCGAGAAGAATAAAATGTATGGGATTGACATAAGATTGACCACGTGATTTAGCGCGGCTTATGTCAATACCATACATTTTATTCTTTTCGAACTTCGCTATCGTTTTCTTAATGTTACTTTGGTTAAGCCTACTGCTCACACTGCGCTTTCCGGTACGCGGTCGCCACTCGACTTACCTATATCATAACTTTTATGAATTATATTACCCGGAAATTATTTTAATATACTTAAATGGTTTGCACCCCCGATCTTATTAGTGTATTAGTTCTCTCCACAGAACAGTTACCTATTCCGTGGTTCTCTCCATCCGACTGGTTGTCACTTTAGAGAGATTTCTTCCAGACAACCAAACCGCCAAATTGTAACTGTTTTTAATTATTAGTATGTACATTGTTAATTTTTATTTTGTTGCAATAAAATAATATCTATCTATCTATATTTTGATTTGATGCGATTCTACCCCTGCGCTGATTCCGGAGGTTGTATTTACTAAGCCCGATCCTCTAACGCCACTACACATTTACAGAATACACTAAACATGCCTAATGTGCATGTTAGTCCCAAGACACCGTACTCATAGAACAAGGGTACGAAGAACCGGTTAGGTACAGATATGTACCTGGGCGCTTCTCTCCTCCTCCACGGCCCGGTCAACCCGAACAGAGGTCCGAGCCTTTAGAGGCGCCCTCGGGTTGTTCCGCTCCCCGATCCGATCCGAACCTTTCGGAGAATCTAGTAGGGCACGGGGACGCGCACTAGTGCGCGATGCCGTTCCCTCTAGAAAACTTCCGAAGGTGATTCGTTTCACACGGCTTGAGGGACCATTTACGTTCCTCGCCGCCCCCAAACAAGCCCGGTGAAGCTGGAAATGACGTCTGAGGCAATCGGCAATCTCTCTCAAAAAAATAAAATGTATTTACTAAGGCGACCCTAAAAACAAACCAAGATCACTTAAGATTTGTCTACTGAAAGTGTAGGTATTTAAAAACTATAATAACTAGTTATATTGTCTTAATCTTCAACTTTATGATACTAACTTTAAGGTTCGATATTAAAAACATGTGCCACCTTACCTACTGAATCATATTGATTCAAGGTTTTCTGAAACGGTTCTTCGGTTAGCGCCAAAAAAAAATAAGAACGCACGCATGACACCATAGTTTTTTTTTCCTTTAGTTTATGGCTTCGTGCGATTAGCACGTTTAGCCAGTGTCAAAGTAATTTTTCTTACAAGTAATACATAAATATACAATATTTCCTTCCAGTATAATGATGATGAATGATAATAGAAGTGAGAAATGATATACAGAAGTATCATCCCCCCCAACCCCTCGAGTATCTCAGTAAAGATGTGGGGCTTTACTAATTCCTCGGGCGGACTTCTTGAGAGAATTTGAAAAGTGAACTTGCACTGTTTTGTTACATTTGCCAACACTCATGCGCACTTACGAACACTTAACGGTTAATAATATAACATTATTTCACATTAATATTCGATATAACACAAATTTTAGAAATTAAAACAAAACCGCAGACATGACTTCACTTTCCCGCCAAGAAGTCCGACACTATCGTCGTCGTTTGCTTTAAAATGAGGTAAGCTATTTGAGATAGAAAATAAAATAAAGTAATTAAAACATTTTTATAGAAAATTTACTGTAAGTACTTACGTACCCAAAAAGTTTTAAAATGTCAAGACCTAAGCAAATGGTCGTTTACATCAATTTCAAAAAATTAAATCGATGGTCGTCCAGTACAGTCGTACTTATTATAGTTCTGTCATCTTGTGGTGGGTACATTATATTGGAGACTGAGACCTTGTACCGACCGAGAAGAAAGCCGCCGGAAATTTGGCAAGCGCTATTCTTTCTCCATTTTTTGTGATTTATAAGTAGATAGGTAGGTAGGTAGGTAAGGTATGTACAATACATCTTAATCAAAATACATCATATTCCTAACAATTCCGTTATTGTGTAAGTAGGGCTATGTGTTCTATATTCAAAGATTAATTAATAATAATTTAAAATTCACCTTTTCAAATAGGTACATCTGTAAAAAAGGCGTGTGTTAAACGTTCACAATGCGCTATGTTTCAAAATACAGATCACGCGTGTTTGACCTAATCCGTCCGTAACTCAAACCGAACGTAACGTAGGCATATACCAGTATCACCAGACAGAACAATGTCATTGCGACAAAACGTGTGTAGCTTCAATTCGCCAACTCCCTGTAGGCACTGCACCCTCTCCCAGCGGCCATAATAAAATTTATAGACAATTAATCATCTATCTCTGGATCAGCCAAGCCTCTATTTATGATGCTCGCGTCACATTCGCATCGCGACCCAAATTCAATGATGTAAAAGCATATTTTCGGAATGTCAACACTCGCTGCGCTGCTGTACACACGTGTAGGAAGGAGTTGATATTATATTCCGCGTTCGTTTGTTTTTGTTAGTAACTCGAGATGATTCGAGATCGTTGCATTTGTTTACTTGACTTATTTACTTATTTGTTTATGAGACTAATTAACGTGTTAATACGATATTCTCTTCAACCTGAGGTGAAATTGTAATCCTCCTTCGTAGAGCTAGTTAAAATTGGGATTAGAAATTGAAGTTTTTTGTAGAGGCACATCTCTATTTTCAGTATGAAAAACTGACTTGAGTTTAATTTACTTTCGATCATGTTTATTGTACGCCCTACAAATTTTCGTTTATGTGATCGAATTATGTATGAATAGATTTCACTCTGGCACGTTCACATTTCACCAAAGCTTTAATAGTACAGACGCCTGCACATGAACCTACCACAAACTGTCAAATTTTCTCAATACATTTTGAACTTTATGATTAAGGCTTAAGGTTGACAATGTATTGAAGAAATTTGTCAGTTTTGGGTAGGTTGACGTGCAGGCGTGTGTACATACAGGTGAGCAGACAAACACTTGTGAAAACGCCAAACAAAACGTTTGAAAACGCAAAAGGTTTTTGCTATTCCGTGGAAAGGAATTATACTTATTGCAAACGGCTTCTTCAATATTGAAAGGTTTGCTTTGAGATGTGAAATGTGCTTTTATAGGAAATTTACTCTGGATACATTTTTCTTCGTCAAACCACCCACGGTAATGCGGGGTCGATTCTATATTAGATTGCAATTGTATTTTATTGTTCTTGTCATAATATTATTATTTACATATACTATTTACAATACTGATGGGTATTAGGTATGTTCTGGAGCAACTCTTTTATTTTTTAAGTTTTGTATATTAGCTGTGCATGTGCACAAGCGCAGGATCGAGGATTCGAGGCGAATGGCATAAACAAAGATAGGCAGCTAGTGGGTCTAGAGACGAGAGGGACTGATGATGATAATGTTAGTTGTTTTTTTTTTCCGATCCGATCCGAACCCTTCGGAGAATCTAGTAGGGCACGGGGACGCGCACTAGTGTGCGATGCCGTTCCCTCTAGATAACCTCCGAAGGTGATTTGTTTCACACGGCTTGAGGGACCCGTTACGTTCCTCGCCGCCCCCAAAAAAAGCCCGGTGAAGCTGAAAATGCCGTAGAGGCAATCAGCAATCACTCTCAAAAAAAAAATGTTTGTTTTTTTGTTTGTTTTTTTATGTTAATAAAAGTATAAATACAACAGATGCGATCGCCCGCTGCAAGTAATGTGTTTGTTGCAGCCTATTACTTTATTTATTGTAGTAGGTACTGATATCGTCATAGGAATATATATATATTTTTATTTTATGTTGAGTTCTAGCATTCCAGACCAACCTCTGTGGTTTTTTCGTCTGCTATGATGCAAAACTATTGTGTGTTTTTAGTGTAAAAAAAACCTAACTTGTTTTTTTTTTCATTTAATCTCGATGACACGCTGAGGTGTACGCGCTCGAGTTGCGATCTTACAAGTTAAGCAACTTTCGCAAGTTCGGGTCCCGGTTGTAGTCGTTGATGAAACCTACTGGACCGTACTTTTAAACTGTTTACAAAGTATTTTGCGGCCCGGACTGCAACAATAACAGTTAAGCACCTTTAGTAAAGGTCTGTCATCGGATGTGTAACTAAAAATTTATCATCGCGAGCTCCTCCGTGCTTCGGATGGGACCCGGTTTCACTATTCCGCACTGGGCCCGCGTGGTGGTTTATACCCGTTCTCCATATCCGTATCCAACTATCCATCCATAGGGAAGGATTGTGCCCAAGCAGTGGGGACGTAAAAATGAGATCGTTATGTGAACCCGAGCATCTATCTGTTCTGCTAGCGACGCTTATTGTCAGGCAAGAGGTACGTTCAATGATGATTAAAAATCAATAAACAACATCAAAGAATAAACAAATTAACAAGACCTTGTTAAAATAAACTACGTTAAGATAAAAGCGAATCTTTGATCAAAGTTCCTACTGTAATAATAATACGTACATTAAATTTTATGCTCGCAACTCAATAATTTGTTGTTTACCGGCCGCTTTGCCGAGCAAAGCAAACATTAATAATCTAATTAATTAGTAGACTGATACACTCTGTTCGACGACTACTTTGCCATATAAGTTATCATCGAATAGTTTTAATTGATTGCCTACGCTCCCACACCTACTAATTAATTGTACAGTTAGTGGCCATTGTTAGTCGTATAAGTACTAAATATTACTAATGCAATTAGTAACCCGGAATCATTTATAAATATTACTTAGATACATACATACTGTCTCGTCCTTCTCCCAAAAAGGGGAAGACATAGCATCCAAATGTCCATCTTTAAGTAAACTCGCCGTTAGTGACCTCGACGCCACATTTAGCATAATCAAAGTAGGGTTCCGAGGTGGAATACCTAGATGCCATGAGTGACTGGTTGCTAGCAACCAGTCAGCCCGGTGTGCGAGTGCGATCTTGGATTGGAACCCTTGTCCCTTAGTCGGCTCTTACGACTTTTTTTCACGTCCTATACCGGCCTGTGAACTTATAGGGACTTACGCCAAAAGTTTTTCTTAATGTTTTTATTAAAATTAAGTTTTTACACTTTTTGATAAAAAGAAGTAGTTTTAGTTGCTTTTTATATATTTTTCTCTGTACCAATAAACAGAGTATACTATGATTCGTATAGTTCTTCCGTGTTTTGTCTCTTTTACTCTAATTTGAAATGATGTTTACATGACGGGAACAAAACACGGAATTTCTTTTCTATGCTGACACTGTTTATTTGTTTTCTTTTTAACTTGCCACAAGTTAATTGTAATTTGACTCAAGGGACAGTTGTTAGCGATGTTAATCTGGTAATGTAACACGAAACCAACCGGAAAAAATAGCCCTTTCCGAGTTTCTTGCGGCTTCTTCTCGGTACAAGTTTTTTTCCTGTAATTATAAAAGCTCAAAAATAAAAATAATAAAATCATTGTTTTGTTCGTCTAAAATACTCTTTTTAGGGTTCTTCTGTCTGTCTATCTATCTGTCTGACAAGACCCTTTTTCTCGGGAACGCGTAGAGGTATCTAGATGAAATTAAAATCATATACTCAGGTCTGCGGTCCCTTGAAGCTATCAAAAAACGTATATTTCGACACTCAAGGGAATCAAAATTCATAGGGTAGGTACTTGCCGTTAACCTAGAACTATGATGTTTGCCAAGTAATATCGCCTTATACTACAAATACAGGGAAAAGTCTGAAAACTATACATATTTAATTAAATCACAAAATAAAACAGGGTCTTTATGCAAGGAACAGGGGTCCAAATTTTGAAGTAAGTTAACCGTGTCATGTGAGGTATCGTATAAAAGGGCTTCACTTGCACAAGCTTAAACAGATTTTTAATTATTTTTATGATGTATATATATTTTTCGATTTATTACGAAGAATGAAAAATAAATACCTTTTTCCTCTTTTATATGTATAGGTACCGAATAACTTTGGTGTAATGTAGTACCTAACATTCGGGAAAAGTTCGAGACTCAATTCCTGAACTATATAATATGTACCCTTAAATTTGTACGGAACCCTCGGTGGGCGAGTCCGTTTCGCACTTGTCCGGTTTCTTTATAACATATTACATGATTGTCTTAAAGTAGATAAAATAAATAAAATATGCGCTTATCAGTTTCGTTGCATCTACGATAAGCGATTTATTGATTTTATGATAAACGTACTGTGCGAAATAAGAAACTTATCATGAGCCCAATGGAAGTATTGTACCTAGCTAATATTACAGAAACATAATATATATGGCTTACATAATAACAGAAACATAATTTATTAAGGAATGCGGTGACCAAGGAAAATATGGTTGGATTGCGTGAAGGCTGATGTTGCTTATAGAGAGTAGGCAAATGGAGTAAGCTCTACCATATGTTGAGCAGAAGCGAAGTCCATGCAGATGCGAAGACAGTTAGTGGAGCAGGGTGCCTAGTGCGAGTTTCATTCGCCATTCGATCACGTTAACTAAAACGAGAATATGTAAGGCAAAATGTTAACTCTCCTCGTATGCCGCCAGGAGATGCTGCCTCAATGCCATACAAATTTTCGTTTTCGTAAACGTAATCGAATGAATACGGATAGTAAACAAAACTCACCCTAGGCACTCAGGATTGTGGCTCACCAGCCGTCTTCACGTTGCCGACCCGCAAGTTGCTTCTTTACACCTCATTTAAAGGACCCCATGTTGTAGAAAGAAGGGAAGTGTGAAAGAGCATTCCATTGTTTGGTGCGACAAGGACAGAAATGAAATAATCTGAATAAATAAAAAACAAGCGAGCCTTACAGAAGTCACATGTGATGTGTAACATATGATATCTCACTCACCTTAGTAATAAGCGATTTTAATATTATATTCTGAAAAAAATGTGTCAGGTATTTTCATTTCATAATTTTATAACTATAAAATAAATGCAGTAAATACTCATTAGAAGACATTTGATATATCAAAATGACCTTTGATAGTCAAATGACACAATGTGTCACATATTATATTACTAAAGTCATATTCTTATTACCGATTTTAAATTTACATAATGGCGCGCGCTTGCGCGCTTCCCCGACTTCCTGTCACACTGTTACACCTACTTCCGTCACATTTCACGAAATCACTCTCACAAATTGTATATATAGAAAGCGAGCGGAAAGATGTTACACATCAAAAACTTGTAACTGTTCAGCTAAGGGCTGATGGAACAGAGTGGAAGAGAGTCTACAGAGATACTTAGTTAAGCGTAATTGTAAGTATTGTCTTATGTCATAGTAATTAATGGAATCGGGTGTTACTCTGCGGAAATCCATGTCAAATGAAAATACACTAGTGGTAGCCCAGATATATATCGTAATACAAAATTGTATTTTTCTGCTCTCTTTCTCCATATGAACTTTAACTAAGCCAAATATCTCCGTGCGCGCAACTTGCTTCAAAAGGTTTTTTCTTAACATATTATAAGGCCAGGTCAAGAGTACCCTAAACCGAAGAGCATGTATGAAGGGAATAATGAAAGTGGACGAAGCGAAACAAGTATGTAAGGATCGTAGCAAGTGGAAAGAAGTGGTCTCTGCCTACCCCTACGGGAAAGAGGCGTGATTATATGTATGTATGTGTGTATTATAAGATAATGTTAATTCTGCTGATTCGATTAATAATTATTAATTATTTTTTTGATTAATTCGTTTTATCAGGCTTGGATGCCGCATGCAAGCATCGCATTCCGCCCTGCAAACATAAAGGACCTATAAATGCAAACAAGCATGCAAAATATAATTGCATGTTACATCCTAGCTTGAAGAATCCTAGATATTCGTTCATTCGTTACTATATTATTATTTTACTACTTAATTATAATAAGTTATTAAACAAGTTAAGTCAAGTTTATTAAACACTTTTTAGGTTACAGAATTTCGTGCTTAGGTCAAATAGAAAAAGGGTTAATATTTTAAAGAACTGTTATGTGATGTCATTTGTACGTTAAATGTTCTGGAATTAATTATTGTTGTTGTCAACTTCCCTATTGTATTTTTCTATATTTCATAGTACCCACTATAAAATATAACTGTTCACTATTATTTTATGATCTTAATTAACATTCTTAATTGAAGATACGACAGTCCAATTAAATTAACGATCACCAGAAGTGCGAAGGTCGTTGTCCTACCTACATTATTATGGGAACGGTTCGGACTTGCAAATGATAATGAAACGATGTGGCTTTGACATAAGGTCTAAAATAAGATTATGCTTTATTAACTCTTGATTAAGATGTAACACCTTTTATTAGATAAAGAATATTCAAAACATAGTGGGTCTGAGAAATTTCTTATAAATATATAAAAATAATAATATGTTTTTGGAAAACTTCGCACAGAAGGAAACTTTTGAGTGACTTAACTAACAATATAGCGTAGAGCTAAATAAGCACACTATGAATGTTTACTATGACAGAAATAAAAAATAATTACCTAGTGTTAAATTAACACATTTTAAGTGCTTCTGGTGTCATCGTAGTTGTATGATTTGTAATATTAATCCCACGACCCGCCCCCCGACCGCCTAACTCTATCGCTATCGCGCTCTATAGTTTATGGCGCCATCTTGTCATTTCAAAAGCGATATGAAAGCAATATCGAAAGCTATAGCCTATAGCTTTTGAGAATGAAAGTAATATCGAAAGCTATAGCCTATAGCTTTTGATATTGCTTTTATATCGCTTTCAAAATGACAAGATGACGCCATAACTATAGAGCGCGTTAGCGATAGAGTTAGGCGGTAGGCCCCCTGGTCAACCCGAGCCAAGGTCCGTAATGCCGTTCCCTCTAGAAAACCTCTGACGGTGCTTCGTTTCACACGGTTTGAGGAACCCTTTAAGTTTCTCGCCGCCCCTAAAAAAGCCCGGTGAAGCTGAAGAAAATGCCCAATGGCAATTAGCCAAAACTCGAAAAAAATATATTAAAGAAACTATTTTTTTTTTCTTTTTTTTACCTCGCCTCACTTACTTTACTTACTTTACTTATTTTAATATACAAATTGATAGCGTTTACACACAATTATGCCTTCAAAAACAATTAGGTACATAATTAAGCAATATAATTTGTTATCTACATTTTTATCAAAGTTCAGATAGTGTAAGCGTCGCAGTTGTAAACCAAAACAATGTTATCAGGTGTTAAATAGACAATCAGTTTGGTACAGTCAGTTACACATAAGATTTACCACTTCCAGCGGAATCGGAGCTCCGCGAAAGCGGTTACTTCATAATTCAGTAGTAACCTTTGATCAATTATTTTAGTACTAGATTCTCCATTACGGCTTTAAAAACGGTCCAAGAATAAGGCCACGAATTAGTACTTGTGTACAAACACATATTAATTAATAATAGTGCTTTACTAGAAATTTACAAGCGCCTGTCTGATTATTTAATTGGTTAGATAAAGTGTTTAGCTACTTTTACTGCTAACTGTACCAACGAAATTACGGGAATGTTATTATCGTTTCATGTTTAAGACTATTCATTGTCTCACTTCCTTTTAAGAATACATTTGTTCGTCATTCATCATTTAGTACTAGAGTGTAGCATTTGGTATTTTTGTTTTATAAGTTAAAATAAGAAATGTTGAAATTCCCCCTTTACTTCGTGCGGTTAGCAAATTTAGCCAGTCTCAAAGTTATTCAAGTTATAAATAAATAAACAATATTTACTTTATATACATAGATGTTAATGAATGAACAGAAATGAGTAGTGATAAATGATAATAATATTACAATCCCTTGAGTATCAGTAAATATGTGGGGCTCTACTGAAACCTCACGTAGACTTCTTGAGAGAATAAGAAAAGTAACGTTGCACTGTTTTTTTTTTAGTTTTATTCCAAAACTATTAAATCATAATTAAATTAACTATTAATTAATTAATGTCACCACGAATTGGAATAAACTACTTTTAAATATAATGAGGCTTTTTGACCACCAAGTTTAAAATTTTTCCTTTTTTTCAATGACATGAAGCTACTTTGTTATTCATAAATGATCTTGACTTTTAGTTTGACTCAATAATTTCAACATTAATCTTCTTGGCGGGAAAGTGAAGAGTCATGTCTGCGGTTTTGTTTTATTTTCTAAAATTTGTGTTAAATATGTCGAATATTAATGTGAAATAATGGTGGATTATTAACCGTTAAGTGTTCGTGAGTGTGCATGAGTGTTGGCAAATGAAACAAAACAGTGCAACGTCGCTTTTCAAATTCTCTCAGGAAGTTCGCGTACATCGTTACTGAGATAATCGACGGGTTGGAGGGTATATCATTTCTCACTTCTCATTTCTATTCATCATCATCATACTGGAAGGAAATATTGTTTATTTATGTATTACTTGTAAGAAAAATTACTTTGACACTGACTAAATGTGCTCAGCGCTCGAAGCCATCAACTAAAGAAAAAAAAAGTACAGTCATTTGGTTCGAACGGTCTTTGAAAAGCCGTTCCATTTCATTTTTTTTTGCCACGAGCACAGTTCCTACTAGGCACTGGTTTGTAAATCTCACTACCTCATGTCAACAATGTGTTCGTGGTCGAAGGTCGTGCGGCTGAGCGCGTAATAAACATTATTGGTTTTGGGTCGGACGGACGAAACACTCGAGGCACCGATCCGATGAGGTCACCCCCGTCCTCGCGTCGTCGTTTGAATACTTTGTGACTTAGAATTATGGAAAATAAAAATGACGTTGAAACAGACGTTTTTTTAAATACAACAATTACAATGTTATCAGTTAGCCTTCATTTTAAACTAGTAATAAGGCAGAAAGTGGAAGTGCACTTCACCCGAAATCCTTAGTCACTGGGGAATAAGCTTTATACTCTCTAATTACGCTACTAGCATTGTTATTTGGCGACAGACTCGGATGAGATGGTAGCTAAGCTAGCCAGGTGGACTTAGAACAAGCCCTACAACTCTAACACAGGTTACAGAATACTGAAATTCAAATATCCGTCATACCTACGACTAATTCTGTCGTGAAAAAAAAAAACTGACAACACGTCAAAATTCGGCTGTAATTATTATGTTTTTGTACCATCATCATCAGCCTAAAATCGCCACACTGGGCTCAAGCCTTCCCTCATCAAGAATGGGGAAACCCACCACACGCAGGCCCGATACGGGTTGGTGAACCTTTTGTATGTTCTTCCGTAATAAAGTAAAGTTTGCCACTTATAGGAAAAACGTGACAGACAGTGGTTGGTGGTGCAGTCACGAGCACAGTCAAAAACGGTAAAAAGTATTGACATACTGACGAATATCATACAAATCCCTTGGTCTCTTCTAACGCCCGTTGAAAAGATGAAAGAACACAGCTAGGCTGCAATTCTCTTATTTCAAGACTTGCACGACACTGTAAACTGATTGTTGTCTCATTTTTGTTTAAAACGGGCACATAGAGACAACATGAATTTTTTAGGTTTAGCTTCCGCGTTTTCGAATAACGGGGCTAGAAATTATAATTTAGGTTATGTTAAGTTAACATAAGTTAACATAATGTACAACAAAGAAAGTCACTGACCAATTTAATACCATGCCATAATAACTTTACTAGAAGTTGTCAAGCGTTTATTAGATGTTTTTGATGCTCTGGCACAATCAGTAATACAGTACTAGGTACATAATTAAACTCTAAATGAAAAATAACTGTAGACAACTTTGCAAAGTTGCCATGTACAAAATTTAGTTTCCGAGTGAGAAGGCGAAGATGCATTGCCTAAGTTGGGCGTTTCTCAACTTTTAACTTCAGCACGGGAATTAAATGTAGCGAAATGAAATGGTAGTATTGCGCTGCGCTGTTTACGGATTATTTCAATGTAGTTCACCTAAATCTGTCACTGTCAAACAGTTTTACATCTGGCAAGCTTGATTTAGTCCGATAAAAGATCGACAGATAAGATTCCAGAATGATTATAACGAAATTAATCCGTTTACCCTTCGGTTAATTGTTTACCGTAGAATGTTAGATAATGTACAGGTAAAAAATGGAATAATAAAAATAATTTATAGAATTATAATTAATTAAAATATGTGACGTATTTTTAGCAGGTGGGTGCCCTCTGCCATCTGCAGGGGTTAAAAAAACATTTAAAAAAATTACGTTTGAATTTCGACCACTGTGCGACCACTAGTTGGTATAAATTCAATGGAAGAAGGAGGAAGTCGATTCTGTAATTTATTCGGTCCTAATTTTTATTCACTGCAGCCCATTGCCATCTAAGTTTCCATTCGGGCAGCTGTTTTTGAATTCAACACGCGACAGCCGAGTCTGTGGGACGATTGCTTAATTGATTTGTTACGGCGTGAACATAAAGAAAACGAAATAGGCTTACAGTGAAATGAACTAATTTAGTCTACTCTGTTCCATTTAAATCGAGGATCCTTGAAATTAAACACATTTTACGAATCTACTCACGTTGTTGTTGTTATTTGATTTGATCCTAAATTCCAGACGTTTTGAATTCTAAAAAAAAACAAAAAACAAGCCTGCGTAAAAAATAATAACTATATAGAAAATCAACTGAAAAGGCCGAAACAAGATAAAAATTCAATAATCACACTTCAGAACACGTGGGCAGCTAAGACGAATCTAACGATACCTCAATTATGTAAATCCGTTCAACGGTTCTGGAGATATGAGGTAATAATAGTACATTGTTCACCGAGAGGAGAAAGTGACCGATTACCGTCGAGGGTGTCGTTTGAAGCCCGAGCTGTAGGCGAGGGCTTTAAAACACCTGAGATCGGGAATCGCAGTTTCTCTCGAGTGATACATAGTGCTTTATACTACACCTACAAGGAAAATAAAAAACGAAATCTTTACTAATTGAAATTTATATTGAAATTGTTGCAGTTAGTGAAGCTTAATGTAACACTTTTTCCATTAATGTTTGTTTGAGATGTTTGCGACAATGTAGGAGGAATAACTGGCTGTGCTGTTGGCACTGCGCTCGTAGAAGGCTGTGGTGCCAGAGGGGCAACTGGCTGCTGAGGGGCATTTGGCATCGCCGCGCTCGTTGATGGTTGAGGAGATGAGTCTTGATGCACATTAATCGATCCCGATATTTGGTTATTTATTCGTGTTTTGTTTTCTACGGAATTCTCTATGTAACCTTCTGCAACAGCGGACGATTTCCAACCACCGGCACCGTGGCGTTTTATTGTGGTTAAATCAGCACCAGTATCGGCAAGAATAGTCGCTGAAGTTCTGCGAAAGCAGTGGCCAGTGTATTTTAGTGGATTGAGTAAATTAAGGTAGGAAGCTATTTCTCTTGGCACAGTACTTATTTTGTTTTTCCCAATTACTTGTTTCGTACATTTTTTGTTTTTATATTGTAGTAAAAACCGATTGGTTTTGGGGTCACTGGGGCGAATTTCGTTATATTTCTTTATTATCTCATAAAATAAGCCCGATATAACAAATGATCGCTGAATTTTGGTTTTTGTGTTAGGAATATTGACAATTATTCGATTTTCGAGGATTTCGATATCGTCTGTTGTCATATCCACAAGTTCTTGCGAACGACAGGCCCCATTTACTCCTAAAATCAAAATAACCTGTAAACAAAAATATCAAACATGGAAACCTAGTAGATTTCTACTCATAAATAGGTACGTAATAAATCATAAACCAGTGCATTTTGTTCATAAACTTACCTTCATCAACAAATATTTGTCATCTGGAGCATTCTGCAAAAAGGAATAAACATCCTTTGTAGTAAGCACTTTTGATTTCTTACTACGGAATCCCTCCGACTTTCTTTTCAGAAATGCTGTAAGTTTTTTGTATTCTTGAATATTTATGTCGTTTCTTGTCAATATAGTACTTTTCAACATTGAGTATATAGACCATAACGTACTTGGTTTGTATTTTTGCGCTTTTTCACTGAAATACGCTAGCAAAACAGTTTCAGAAAAAGATGCCGCATTTTTTTCACTTTTCCATTGCAAAAAATCGTCATAAGTTTTATTATATTTTTTAATTGATTTCTGTGGTAAAAGGTTATCAATCAGTTTTTTTGCTGTTTCCTTCAACTGCGGCGGAGTTAAAAAATCTTCATCATCACTATCACTACTTATCATTTTGATAGTTTTATTTTACTTTCTACGAAAACTGAATCCTCAAACAACACACAAATTGGAAATGGCGCCAATGGCGTCTGCAATTTTCACATGTTCTTTTTTCAAATTGTTTATCCTGCCGCCGCAGGGTCGCACTGCCAGCCCGACACCATCCAACACACAGCTAGTGGCCAGTGTCATTTTGCGAACTTGGAGATAAAAACTCACTGTAAAAACTTTTTGGCTTTTGATATTTAGGTTACCGGCGCATAGTCTTACCCAAAATTAAAAAAGAAAAACCACGTAAGAAATGGATTTTCATACACTTTTCTCTCCCGCTCAGATGCGTTTTCTCCCCGCATATTTGTTCGATATGCAATGACGTACTTTCTACCGTAAATTTGATAAAGTATCAAGGTACTTTCCAAGCAGGTGTAGTATAAAGAATATTACATAATACATAGATACGCGCGAAAAACAATAACCTTTCTTTGTAGTCGGGTAAAAAGTCAAGAACGTCAAGGCTCGTAGGTATCTAAGATATATATCTTTGAGGTAAAAGAAAGTTTTTCAGTTCATAGTCTAGTATGGTAAGTTGGAAATAACGGGTTTTAACTATAATTATATTGTGCTTGGGCTGGGTATTAGTGTAATTTAATTTTAATAGATAATTATTAGGAAAATAACAGAAGTGTTTGCTTAATGTGACAATAATAACTCCTGTAGTGATCTTACTTGTATTACTCTTACTGAGTGAAATATGATGATGGCATGCATGACGGATGTCGTTCTCTCCATTACTACGTTAGACTACACTGGGGAGAACCCAACCTCCTTTTTGGCAAAGCCACCTGCTACATAACAATACATTTTCAATTGTTGTAGGTTTTTCTTATTAAGGCTAAAGATCTGCATGTAAACAAGCGTATTAGCTTTCCTAATATGTTAACAGTACTTTTATTACAAAATCACAATGTTGAAAAAATTTCCACGAGCAGGGTTTGAACCTGCACCCTTCTGACATACTGGGTCAGGTTTTATTTATGTATAGTATATTCGTTACTTTGAGACCGCATCTAAATACTAACAAAACCACGTACTTAGGATCTATTCTTAAACGTACCCAAGACGGGCCGAACGAATGTGAAACAATGGGTTGTGTTTGAAGATTTTTTGTCTGTATTTCCTTAATAGCCTTTTTATTTTGACTAGTTCTGAGGTTAAGACGTTATATCGGCAAAATATATTTTGGTTAGTTGTTTGTTCGATCAGTAATAGAAAGGCCAAAATATGTTTTGTCGACCTCGTGTTAAACGGCGAAATGAATTTCGATATCCTGTGATAAACTCAATCTAGATACGGTCAACGTATTTTGTCAGAACGTTTGCCAGATTTGATTTAGAGTGTTCGAGATAAAAGTGATTTTGTTAGATAAAAAACGTATTTACAGCAAGCGGAGGCTTTGTACTTCAAATGCTATTATTATCATCATTCATCAGAATTATTATAAACGTTATTAAAAATAAATAACTAAATAAAATAAATAAATGGTTGTTGGCCCTGGGAATCAACGCCGCTAAAAGTTGTGATGGCACTCCAATCGCGCCACTCCATCACTCCATTGAGATGGATTTTGGAATGTTTGGAAATCAAACGCTCGGATATATGCCACGCAATCCAAGTAGTGATTATGATTAAATTTAGAGCGATGGAGTGGAGTGCCTTAGAATGGGGTCCATAACAATGCAGCTCAAGATATGATCCATCCATACCATCCATGACCCGGTATTGCGAAAGTTGCAAGATCACAACCTGAACGTGCAAACCGCTGCGTCATCATCATCATCATTGTCAGTCTAAATTAGTCCACTGCTAGACATAGGCTTTAAAGAACTCCACAACAAAGAACTCGACTGTTCAAATACGAATACTGAAGTTCTCTGGGCACATAACTCGCATAGAGGACTTAATGGAGCGTATTGTGAACTACGGAACGCTTGCCGTCGAGGGCAAGAGATCCCGTGGTCGCTCGCCAACCCGATGAACAGACCTCATTACCTCCCTCACTCAATCCACGATGACCGGTTGCTTTCACGAAGCTTTCAATAGAGCCGAATGGAGGCGCATTGCGACAGCCGTCATTCACCAGGACAACCACGATCACTCTGCCAAAAGTGCCTGACTAAGAAGAAGAAGACAAAGGCCTCTCCAAGTGCACGCCACTGAGCACGATCCGTGTCTCATTCATCCAATTGTAGGGCAGCGGACTCTATGTTCTTTGATGGTGGGGGCTGGTGGTTCTTGAGGGCTTAGGGCCAAGGTATATCCAAACGTGTAATCAGGCACAGGGAACGCAACCAATGAGAGAAAACAAGGATTGCCACACGTCAAATTAAATTGTTGCTAGTTACAACACCAACTCTTGTCTACCTTGCGAAGCTCGTCGCTTCACCTAGTATGAGAGCATCCTACAGTACGTTTGCCGATATGCGGTCTCCATATGAGTGCAGAGAAGGTGTTTTCAATTGATTTACTCCCATTGAAAATATATAGGTCCATTCTGATTGGTTCTAGAAAGGGTAGGGTAGTAACTGATGATAAAGTTTGATAACACATCGTCACTAAATAGGTATTACGTTGAAGGCTAATGTGGTATTACGTTATTTTCACTTATGTTTTGTTGAAATCTTATCGTCCGTGATTGGCTTTAACAAACCCAGATTGTGTTATCTTATCTATGTTATTGCGACCTTTTATTATGTTTTTTTAATGATTTCCTACTATTATATAAATGGGAATGTAATTACGTTTATAAACATAAAATGATAGAGCCCTCCTAGGTACTTACTGGAAAAAATATATTATATAAATGATATACCCCCAACCCCTCGAGTATCTCAGTAAAGATGTGGGGCTTTACTAAGTCCTCACGCGGACTTCTTGAGAGAATTTGAAAAGTGCCGTCGTTGCACTGTTTTGTTTCAATTGCCAACTTTTTTTTTTTTTTTGAGAGATAATTGCTAATTGCCTCAGACAGGATTTTCAACTTCACCGGGCTTGTTTGGGGGCGGCGAGGAACGTAAAGGGTCTTTAAGCCGTGTGAAACGAATCACTTTCGGAGGTTTTCTAGAGGGAACGGCACCGCGCACTACTGCGTGTCCCCGTGCCCTACTAGATTCTCCGAAGGGTTCGGATCGGATCGGAGCGAATTAATTGAAAGATGATTGTAATTTGGTTGAAAAGATGGAGAAAAAGAAAAAAGTCTCCTTAGTTTCTTGCCAGCTCTTCTCGGTCGAAGGCTCTCCCAAAATCCGAACTGGTGGTAGGTAGATTCAGAAGTTTGGTCTAACCAATTTTTTTAGTTTTTTGGATGTTATAGTTTTGACGTCAATAGGCACTGGAATGGAAGGCTTATGTAGAATAAATGATTTGTATTTGATTTTGAATCGGCATCAATTGAATACAGACCACACACTGCTTAGCTCTCATCCTGTAAAATTTCAACGAAACTATGCTATTTATGGCGAATAAAATTCGGGTTCCCTACATGCAATCGAAAGTTGCGACATCTAATGTCACTACCAACAGCGAAAACGGTGCGTCGAACGGTCACCAAACCGATGGTGCGCCACATCGAATGTCGCGACATGGAATTATCACAGTATCGACAGGTTAAACCATCGAAGGGTCATCAAATCGACGGTATACCACAGCGAATGTCGCGACATCGATTGTCACAATATCGAATGGTCAGTTAAACGGCAATAAATTCCTTTATCGTTAATTTTGTTCTACACCATCTTAAACCCATCTGCTATAACTAAACAATCCTTGTCTTTATCAGTTTTAAGTGATTTAGTTTCACTCATCTTAGTTTCGTATAGCTCATAATAATACAAATGTGAAAATACTACTTTGAATGAGAGCTAGGTAGTCTAACTTGACATTGCGTCCTTTAAAACACACTGGCGTAGAATGGAAAGCATGCAGTTGATATTATAAAAAATTATGAAAAAAAATTAACAATTAATTTGCTTCATTTATTTAAAAGCGTTTATTTCACAATATTTTAACGTACTTTTTCTGACTTTAAAATTCATATTGTTACTTAATTTTTAGAGTTAATGTTGTCTATTCAAACCTACTTATTATTTATTTTTTCGACGTCATGATTTATCGATACTACAACCTTTGGATGACAAGACATTCGCTGTGTTAACCATTCAATGCAGTAATGATTCGACATTGAGACAGCATTGGTTGTCGCGACATTCGATGTGGCGTACTATCGATCGGTTTGATGACCGTTCGACGCACCGTTTTCGCTGTCGTGACATTAGATGTCGCAACTTTCGATTTCATGTAGGGGAACCCATAAAATTCGATGTCGAATAAAATGTAAATGTCGAGTACTGGTGTAAGCGTTACCAGAGTTACATACCTTGTAGATGTAATTATAGACGAAGTTTCCGCTTGTTTGGTGTTCGAGATCAAGTGTAGGTAGATGGTGTGGGTATCGTCTAAATTGGGTTCCCTTTATGATGTCGAATAACAAATATATCGAATGTCAAGCGATCGTCGACAGTTTATAGAGAGTTTAGAGATCATCGTTTGTTTTTTTCTTTTGGTTTAGTGCGGTTAGCACATGAACTTTAATAAAAAATGGAGAAATGGATTTTAATAAAAAATCAGTACACATTGTCCTACTCTGCTCTTCCGATTGTTGTGCTTCAGGGTCCATGATGTAAAATAATAAGATAATTTCAAAAGTGACGTAGCGCTGTATTGTTACTTTTGCATGCACGTTAACTAATACTTAACTGTTAGTAATCCTTTCATATTCATATTCGGCAAAACACGATTTTTAATAGGTAAAACACATTAAACGTACCTATCGATGACATCACGTAAGAATTGAAAAATGTCAATTCGGAGAGTCTGAATATTTTGTGTCCGAATCGTCAGCAAGTCAGTTTTTTAACCTAAGCACGTTTTTATTTGACCTAGGCATGAATTTCTGTAAACTAAAAAGTTTTAAATTAACTACAAAAACACAAATGTTGAAAAAAATCCACGAGCAGGATTTGAACCTGCACCCTTCTATACCGGGTCAGGTGCTCTTCCAATTGAGCTATCGAGCACATTGAGCACATTTGTGTTATTGTAATTTGTTTCGCAACAAAATTTGCGTTAAAATTATATACAAAACAAAACAAAAACATTTTAAATAAACGTTCAATGGACGAAACACAATAGTGATGGTAGCCATTCCCATACAATTTCCATAAAAAATATCGTAAAAAGACCATCTACCCAATTCTGTGGATAATTAGATCGTCTTTTATTTATTTTTTATTTTTACAACACTTAATTATTAGCATCCAACATTGTTGTGCTCAACATTTTCTTCGCAGCAACATCGATCTTTAACCACAATATGAAATTTAATATGTACTACGTAAATAATAACTAGCGTATAGTATTGCTTGTGGTCTTAACTGCGAGCTCAATTGACTGATACGACATATTAATTATTGTTTGACGGTGTTATCTAAAATTATGTATCTGGAACATCTTGGCAGTTGAAGTAAACATACATGCCACTATCTACATACAAACATGACTTTGGAGTCGACTAGTTTATACCGAATCTATAACGACGACTTCGTATTTAGAATGTAAATAAAAAAAACAGTATATTACTTACACCTCCAATATTCACAATTGGCCTTCCCAAATAGCATTTTACTCCATTTAAGAGTACACATTTAGTTCCCAGGTGTACTCGAAGCAATATTACAGTTCACTCGTAATGTATAAGCTGTATTATAGCGATTAATAACACCTATACCTGTCTAAGGGACTTGTAGGAGTGTAAAGTTATACTTTTATACGATTTTTGGTGTTATAATACTCTAACAACTATCCTTTAGTCAGCCGTCTTACTAAGGGCATTATAGGAGGGTAGTGATATGGCAACCGCTGTTTAACGGCCTATACTTGTACGATGTTATAGACCTAGCGTTTTAATAGAACACACGTGGTCATTAATAAAGCCAAAGGCTGTTTTGTTTACTTGTTTTAGACTGTTATACAGCTCACAGTTATACTCGGCGCTTACGGTGCTGACAAGAGTATATTCACCTTTAAAAGCTGTACATAAGTTCATATTATAATAAATTTATAGACATTGGCTCTGTAGTGGTACAAATGTAGGACTTCATATAGATAACAGCATTCTAACATAACACATGTGAACCTATATACGCTCACCGCATTAAATTGGACTTATAACAGTTCACATAGCCGTATTTCATTTCCACCATTTTGTTCTACGTAACCTAAAATATTTACCAAATAAATCTCCAAAACTATCATGCAGATTTATCACAAAATGCGCAGATAGAGACATTGAGTTTTGGTTTCATGTTATAATTAATTACCGTAGTATAATTATGATGCCAATATAAAACTTAAAGTTGTAGATTTCCTCACAGCCAGATTTAAATATTTTAAAATGAATATCGCGTTTTTACAGAGGCGCGTGAATATTTTAGCTGTAAATATGTATACATTTCACGATAAAGTTGCATTCCCATGGCATTAACATTATTATAAAACAGGTAATATTACCGCGTGTTATCATAAATTTTTTTCCAATTAATATCCGCCGGAGTTAATGTGTTTCTGATGGCACACACAAAACCAAACTATGAGGATAATTATAATAAAATAAAGAAATAATTTAGGACACACGTGAATTTTAGGTACTTTTGTCGGATTGGAGTACTTTTGCCGGATTTATAAACTGTGAAGGCTGTGTATTTAGCCACTTGTTACTCTTTATTAAACTCATGTACGTTGTATGGGTCACACTGCGTCCCATATAGTGCCGTAAGTCAGCCTTAAGTCCGATGTTGCTACTTAAGCTGCTATTATAATGTTATTATACTGCTAATGTACAGCCATTGTGAACTTAAGGCTGTCTAATTTGTGCTCAAACTGGTTCTATAAGAGCGTTATAGCAAGCAATACAACTCTTATACAGCTGACTTACGCAGCTTGTGGAGTACGTGTGAACGACTAGACATCTTAATAGAAACCCGAATGCCACTTGGGTTATCTTCACTAAACATCAGGTGATATGAAGGCCTGTGCAGTGCACAACACTGGTACTGAAAAAAGTTGTTTTTTTTAAACGGCTAAATTGAGACTGTCCTAGTTGGCTGCCCCTGTCCCTATCTACTGACCCTGATAGATAGGGTATGGCAGTTGGAACTACGGGTCTACGGCTGTCTTTTCAAGGGCACCACGGGAGTTCGGATCCCAACCCCCTGCCGGTTATGCCTTAGCGGGCGTCTCTGGCAGGGCCGTACCTGGGTTGGACTCGTGGTGGCTATGTGGTTAGCTGTAGAGGTGGGAATGTTCGTTTGTCTGGCCAGGCTTCCATCTCGTGCGCAGCGAGCAGTTCTGAGTGGCGGTTCGCTGTGCTACCGGGAAGGCTGACGTAAGCGCTGAATTTTGTCTCTGCTTTTTAATTTTGAGTGCTAATAGCGGCACAGTGCCATCTATCCAACGGTCATTGCAACCGATGGCCATGCAGATTCACCTTTGCAGATGAAATAGCACAAATTTGATAACACAACGCTATAGTAAATCTTACTTATTATTTTTCAAGTGCTAATTGCTGCAGTGAAACTATTTTAAATATTTATAAAATACAGTGAAAAAATTAAACGCCCACCCGACCCAGCCAGGAATCGAACCTGGGTCTTCCGCAATCCGGGCGGCTGCACTGACCGCTATGCTACCGGGAAGACTGACAACAACAATTATATACTCGCAAAAACCGGACTTACCGGTATTTATAATACTCATTTATTATAGATTTTATTATTTAAGTATAGGTATCGGACAAGGAAATATTTCACGTTGCATTCAACATTGCTCGAATGGAATTCTGGGATCGTAGAGCTTGTTTTTTTCTTTTCAGTTTTTTCTTTTTGCGGTTATTTTTTATGTTAGTCCGGTTTTTACGAGTATATAATTGTTTTTTATATAGTTGTTTTAGCAGTCGGATTTTTTGTTTTATTTTAATAATTTGGTTTATTTCACACTTTTTAGGTTTGTAAAGTAAATAATCAAGCATTTCAAAACCTACATGAAATAATTATATTAAAACGCCTTACTCTTTTAAATAGCAAAGTCATAGCGCATACACTAATTGTCAATAATCTGACTAAGGCGTAAAAACGAAACTCTTGACGTCTGGTACTTTTGTTATGACGAGACCATATGTGTACGTTCACGATGTTCTTGCCTGTAATAAATTCCTACCATCTAAACACATATTTGCCGCTAATCATGGAAAGACTAAATTTTTTTTAGTGTTTGCTGATTGCTTTAAACTGCATAATTACAGCGTCACCAGACTTTTAAAGGCGACGAGAAACTTAAATGGTCCCTCAAGCCGTCTGAAACGAAACACCGTCCGTAGTTTACTAGAAGGAATAGCATCACGCACTAGTGAGTTTCCCCGTTCACTACTAGATTCTCCGAGGGTTACCGATCGGATCGAGGAACGACCATGATGTCAAATAGCCAACTTATAAAAGCATAGTTGAAATTTTTAAAGCCACTTGAGACGTGAGACGACGAAAAAAAATGTACCCACTTACCACACATCGACATTGATATTGACCAAAACTGGTTTGTAAAACAAACATTCAAAACCAGTTAGTGCGAAACTATAAAATGCGGTAGGTAAGTATATTATTAAAATGTATAATATTAAAATGTCACGATTCACGAATCCGTATATCTATATTTAAATTCAATAGTTCTATGCGTTCGTAAGCCATTCCTCCATTCCATAATTATATTGTACTGCGTACACTCGTCCGTTTGATGCTATGATTAAAAAAGCGCAGTAAAAGTCGGAACAAAAAATTTAATAAGGAAAATACTTATGGAAGAAACTACCAAAACTGTGTAATGAATCACATATCGTGATCTACCGATTTATTTAGCATAGCGGCCCGTCCCGGCTTAGCGCGGGTGGACATTTCTTTTTTAATATATCCTATGTTACTCAGCGCTAATGTAGCATCCTAATGGTGAAAGATTCTTTTAAATCGGTCAAGTAGTTTTTGAGTTTACGTCGCCGTCTGTTTATCTTTAGTTCCATAGATAGTCTATTGGACTAGGGATAAACTGGGATAAACTTGATTTTGTACTTCATAACTTTTCCATTACTAAGCCCGGAGCCAAACCCGTTGCCTACTTTCTTTAGTCCTCGTTTGGACGCAGACGGATCCTATCAAATGCATGTTTAAACTTAAAAGTTAGAAATGCCTGTCAAAAGCGTTGGGTTTGGTAACTCGAGCTACATAATAACATTGTTAAAACAAAACGGTATGATACTATTATGACTCGTGAAAACCATCAAAAGTTGACTCATACGTCTACATACGTCCATTCCATAGATCATATGTCATGCTCTTGTTTATCTATGTAATCTACTAATAGCTGAATAACTGCGTGTATTGTGTGTACACTGTAGTTTATTTGTACTAGTGTCCGCCTCGAGATCATATCTTGTCATGTGCCAGGTAAAAACCTAATCTATGTAAACATTCGGTTTGTTCCAGATCCGGATTGTTAATGGGACTGCTTCAAATCCCTTTCGTGGAAAAATAAATAGTCTTTCTCAATTATAAGAGTAATCGAGTCGCAATAAAAATTACGCAAAATTAATAATATGTATTAAATTATACATGAAAAGACATTAAAGCTATTTTATGTGGTTTTGATTTATTTATCTATGCTATGCAGGATAAAACAATTACTATACACGTTGTCGATATACGGTATAATGTTTAAAATCCAGTCAAGTACGAGTAGCTTAGCTCTTCAAATAAAGGTTTTTGCAGATTCGTCAATGCGTCAGCTGTACGTCTGGTGTTGCATACGTCTACAGGATATGATAACTGTTTGCCTGCCGTCAGGCGGGCTGTATTGCTGATATATTTACTCACTAGTTGTTGCCCGCGACTTCGTTCGCGAAAACTACAGTAAAAAAAAAGAATAAAAAAAGTATCCTATATGCTGGTCTGGTACATGGTCTGTATATGAGGAAAGTTTCATTAAAATCCATTCAGTAGTTTTTACGTGAAAGAGCAACAAACATCCATCCATACTTACAAACTTTCGCGTTTATAATATTAGTAGGATGTGGTATTGCCACCTTAGACATTAAAAAAAACTACAGTACCTACATGTAAAGAATGAAAATGCCATATGTTGCCTTAGTATCAGCAGTATAATGTGAACACGATACAATGGTCTCCAGTCATCGCATGTAAAATCTTTTCAAGGTGTACGTGTATACACAATAGAAATTTATTGAATACGGTTTGCATAAAAATTGTATTGCGGATGCTGCTTTGTTTACAAAGACTAGATATCTAAGTCATGTCTGATCTAAACCTTATTGTTATTATATACAAAGGCTTCGTTTCTTCTATGTTTCTATATATATAGCAGTGTTGAAGGTAATCCTTGAACTGTAACTGATGCAAATTGTTTACCGCATATGTGGCCTATGCGACAAAAGAATGAAACCCACAGAAGGTAAGATTCATGCATACGCGCTCGAGCAATGCGGCAACCCCTCAGGTGAACGGAATCTCGCAACGGCTGTGCCCGGACTGTTCCGTGGAGATTCATTCTGTGAGAGCTATGTGTGCGTCAGGCGGACCCCGCAATCGATGGGGCCCCCTTTATTTACCTTATTTGCTTTTTAATCCAAATAAACCAGGGGCCTTACAGTGGAACTCTTATCTGGCTGCAAATAAATAAAAATACCAGATGAATTAATCTAGAGTTTTGCTTGTCTACTCCTTTTGCCTATTTTACTATAATCTGGCGTAGCATAAGGAGCCCATTATCAGTTAAGTGCCCAGGGCCTCCAATAGGTTAAAGACGGCCCTGGTGTGCGTTGCTCGAGCGCGGTATGTACTCGTATTTAGCTTATCTTCTGCGGTTCTCCTTATTTTGTGCCTGTGGTAAAACTACCGATATAAGCCAAGGTAGGGCTTGTTTTATCTCCGCCTGGCTTGCTTACCATCTTACCTGAGTCTATCGCCTTAACAATGAAGTAGCACTGTTATTGTGTTCCGATAGTTAATCTAACATCTCATATAATCGATAGTTATTATCACTAATGATAAGATAGCTAGTTCCTCAGTAATAGAGGTACTGTTCGGCGTAATCATTACTTACCATCAGGTAAGATAAAGGCCAAGTACTTCTGATTCACTTTACAAAGTGAAGATGATAGATATACAACGTGTAACAAGGTTAGTAAGTAAATTACAAAAACACAAATGTTGAAAAAAAAAATCCACGAGCAGGATTTGAACCTGCACCCTTCTGACATACCGGGTCAGGTGCTCTTCCAAATGAGCTATCGTGGTTCTAACCAGCCCGCCGAAATTATTCAACACTATTTACTTTTTACTTTGAAAGCCAAAGGCACCCATTCAATGTCAACAACTACCGTCATTAACACCCGATCATAATATTTTTACAAATACTAAAGATCAGTTAAGAAGTAGACAAGCCACCAGACCCGGTATGTCAGAAGGGTGCAGGTTCAAATCCTGCTCGTGGAAATTTTTTTCAACATTTGTGTTTTTGTAATTTGTTTCGCAACAAAATTTGCGTTAAAATTATATAAACAAAACAAAAACATTTTGTTAGTAAGTAAGTTAATAAGGTGTGATCAAAATGAAAAGATTCAAAGTATATCCAATCTAGATCGTTTTTAGGTTGTTACTAAGACATAATTTTTTAACATTAAATATGCAATTTTAAATGTAAAATTTATATTAGTGAAGTCATGCGCGTCAGGCGCGCATATGCAAGCAGCAGCGATCAAAAATGTAAGTACACAGTTGACTTGTTTAGTTTGATGTAACGTCACAATAGAAATATTTAATTAAAAATTGCGTAAGAAATTAAAGTTAATTAAGGTAATAAATAAGTTCTTAGTAACTCTGCATACAAGATCTAGATCGAATACACTTTAGGTCTTTTGCATTTTAACCACACCTTTCTGTTACACGTTGTATAGATGTCCTTAATAACATGACGGTAGTGTAGAGGTTGGATAAAATAGAGTTTGTCGTTTTAACTTTGTAAATTACATTGACTTTTTAATAACTTCAGGTTATAAAAACATAATTTGCTGAGAACTATAATAGCTTAGCTTAGTGGATCGTTTTGTTTGCTCATAAAAGACCCATTCGCATTAACTTCAGTTGGTATTTCCGTGATCGTGGCGCATGCAACTTTGCCGGAATATTGAATACGCACATATAATAAACATGGTAAGAATTCCATTAATAATTACTCTAAATGTATTGGCTATTATTTAATTGGGTAGTTGACAACAACAACAATTAATTCCAGAACAATAAACGTATAAATGAAATCACGTAACAGTTCTTTATAACATTGAACAATTTTTTATTTGACCTAAGCATGAATTTCTGTAACCTAAAAGTTATTAATGAACACTCAATTGACGGAAAGAAATAGTGACGTCATAGTTTGCTAACCATTCAACTACCCAATTGTGCCTATTGACGGAAAGAATATGTCTGCACAATCTTTAAATGCTCCAAAAAATATCCGTACCTTTTGTTTCACAAAATATTACAATCAAATAATCCGATCCGATCCGAACCCCTCGGAGAATTTAGTAAGGAACGGGGACACGCACTAGTGCGTGATGCCGTTCTCTCTAGAAAAACTGTGACGGTTTTTAGTTTCACACGACTTAAGGAACCCTTTAAGTTTCTCGTCGTCCCAAAAAAAGTCCCTGTCACTGAAAATGCATATTGAGGCAATCGGCAAACTATCTCAAAAAAAAAACATCAAGTAAGGTCTCGGTAGCTCAGCGATCAGAGCATTGGGCCGGTCATCCTAAAGTCGTGGGTTCGATTCCCACTCGAGCTTCCTGAGACTGGTTGTTTTTTTTTTAGTAAAATTTTATCTTGTAACTGTATAGCATTGTGAAGTCAAAATTTAAAATAACAAAAAATAATCAAATAAATATTAAAAGTAAAAACGGAACCGACAAGGTTGTATAGGTCGTCTAGCTCGCTAACAATGTCTTTTTTTGTTTCGGAACACATTATAACCCTTGTCCCTTACAACGAGATCTTAACACTACAAAAAGCAGTTTCCGTTAACAGCTTTCATAGTCCCAAATAAATGTTATTGTAACGAATGGTATTAGGGAACAAAACAAGGTTTTTTTCTGTTTGAACACGTGTTATCTACAATACGTACCATTATCTTTGAGATAAGGCTTTGTTGTATGTTTTTTTATCGTGCTGATATTATCACAGACAATGTGTACAAAAAGCTTTTGATATCGGCCATATTATTATCATTTAGAACAAAAAAAATATATCAACGCTATGTTGACCTTCCCCTAAAACCTAAGAAAGTTAAGGGGCATGATTTCGTAAAATTTAAAATAATACATCCCACACAAGCTTACGAATATTGATATTTGTTGATATGACGTGACGCCATCTTGGGGCTTTTCCCCTAGTTTTACGGTAAATAGTTTGTCGATATGTCTTATGTACGCAAATCGAATTAATCGTGTTTACGGTTAAACAAACATCACTTTGTTTCTCACATTACAATAGTATTGTCAAACACAAAGAGATGATACGTAACAAGCTTAGAGCTCTTACAGATATGTTTACAGCAGTGCTTCCCAAAGTGGTCTAGCGACAAATAAGCGCTGATGTCAATAAAAAATTGAAACTTTATAGTTTATCAAATAATTTAGAAAAACAGCTTTTATACTATCATGGTCACTTAACACAAGTGATTATTATTAACGGAATTATTACCATTTTTTAGTTTTATGTAAGTACCGATAAAATATTTTGGCACAGCTTTGTATACGCGTAAGGTAGGTACGCCATGATCACTGATATTATGATTGACTTGTACTGAAGTACATAATTGTGGGTGGATATTTATGATGACGGCAATGCGCTTCACCGTTGTTTAACTAAAATACTCGTGTAGCTAAGTGACGTAAGTTTTCTGAGTGGTAAAGCTACGAAATAGGCCGGCTCGCACAGCGTAATACCACCCTCTCACAGAATATCGGCGTGAAACAATGGCATTCGTTGAAGTTGTGTTTCGTCCGGTGAGTGAAAGTACCGGAGGCCCAACTCTCACCTCTTCCCCCCTCCCAATTCCTACTCCCTCCTCAAGATCCAACTCCTTCCTTATGGCCGGCAACGCATCTGCGATTACTTTGGTTTAGCGGGTGGGTGTCCATGGGCGGCGGTGATTACTTTCCATCAGGTATTTCATTTGAAAATAGTCGTGATCGAAGCACAAATAAGTTTGGGAACCTCTGGGCAACCGGATCATGATCAGATTCGGGTGCTTCCTAAACCTTTCACTCTAGTTGAATACAACAATGCTACTAACACCAATAATAGTAGCATTGTCTTGTTCCTACAGTTAGAGATAAGATAGCCAGTACCTACCTCAGTAGTTAAAGATACCAGGTAAAGTGCGCTGCCACCTTCGGCTTAACATCACTTACCATCAGGTAAGATGTAGGCCAAGTGTTTACTCGTAGAAGAATAAAAAATAAATAAGACTGAAGACAATACATTCACTGTATAGACGATTCTTAATAGTACCTATTTGATCAAACTTACCCAAAGACGAAATAAAATAGTAAGGTAAGTGTGCTAGCCCTTAATATTGGCTACGTTCCCTCGCTCGCTGAATACTATCCTAATAAAATATAAGAAAAATGTACGGGATTATTGCAAAGAAAATAGGAAATACTATTTGCCCGATAAAATAGTATTTTCATGTGTACTGTGACAAGCTTTCAAAAACATAACTGTCATTCTAGGGTAATGTCAAACGAGGGCAGCACCCAGGAAATTGTAACTCGAAAAATTGTATATTTATTTTGTATATTCAGCACGTATTTTCTCGACTATGGCGCAGCTAACTGAATATGAAGTTTGAAGAATATTATTAATACTCCTTCGGTGATGTTGGCAGTTGGCTGGACTTTGTCAAACATGCTACGAGGACTGGAAATCTTGAGCTGTAGGTAAAATTTATATTATTGTGATTATTTCCATCATTATAGATCAAGTGCATAGATAGACTGTTCCTGTTAGTGTGGCATTGGCAGGCGATCTTCCACTGGTAGATCTTGGTACCTAGAGCCAATTCATTCATTCATTTCATGCGCCCCTTCTTCTGCACAGCTAAAATACGTCCTAAATGTTCAAAAGCAATTCAAAAGCGCTTATCTATTAAGTTTATTTGAATAAATACTTATTTTCTTTCATTTCATATTTGCCATAGTAACTACAATAAATCTTAAATACTGGTTAGTTACAAACAAATGCACATTGAAAGTAAATTAGGGCCCAGCAAAATAATAAGAGCAACTTGAGTACGCTTTCAAGCGTGAAGCCCGCCATGTCCTCAGATGGGTGATCAATTGAGAACATCTCATGACTTCAGAAGGTAAATAAGCCGCTGGACCCGGTAATCATCGTTTCTTCACAAAATATGGACACTACAGAAGGTAAGCTTTAGACTATAGCTATCGATATTGCTTTCATATTACTTTCGAAATAACAAGATGACGCCTCCTCCTCGCCTCGCCTTCAAAACGATCGAAAGCGATCGAGTTAGGCAGTCGGGGGGCTGGTTTAAATTGGTCCGAGATTCTGTGTCCGTGAGAGGGTCGTTGCTCGAGCGCGGTATGTATTACCTTCTGGGGTCTACTTATTTTGTGGTGTTGTTGTGTATTGAAACGCGACGACGAGCCCCCCTGCCTTTAAAAAACACGACAAAAATAAGACGCATTGCCACATACAGTCACAACTCACAATATGTCGAAGAAAAACAGTTGCCACGTGATTCTAGAAAAAATGTATCATCGAATGTGTTTGTTTGTTCAGCACAGCTTGTTAGTAAGGCCTCGCTAACTCAAACATGCGTAGTTTAGACTTCGAAACGCATGCTTTGTTGGTTTGCTAGTACAGACACGCTACTCATGCATCAGTTCACGACCCTAACACATGATCATCCTTCTTTGTTTAAAGAAGAAAAATCCTGTATCAATCACTGACTAACACATCGTATACAGAGAGTGAACACTAAAGCGCTGGATTTTACAGGCAGGTTTCCATTTCATAGGCAAGTGATAAAACGGGATTTTCGAAACTCCCTCGGGATCACGGGATACTGGTGACTGGGGGACGCGGGCGGTCGCTAGTCTTGGAAAATCTTGGACCTATCGGTAGTGTGCTCATTTGTTTGTTTCGTTGTAGATCTAAACATTATTGAACTTTTATAACTAACTAGCCTCACGTTAAAACAAAGCACACTGTCTTTACTGTCTTGAACATTACCTACATCGCGCACAAAGAAATTTGGTAACTCGTTTCCCGACCGAGGGGCCCGACCGCCTGACTCGATTGCTTTGGCTACGTGTATAGTTTATGACGTCATCTAGCTAATATAGGCATATATATATATATATATATATTGCTTTCATAGGCGGTACGAAATGACAAGACAAGATGACGTCATAAACTATACACGTAGCCAAAGCAATCGGTTAGGCGGTCGAAGGGCAGTAGTACTCGCGTCTGGACTCCGTTTCCACTAAACGTTAGGTGTAATGGAGTCATTTGCCGTGCAATCCATAAAAAAAAAGCAACGGATTGACGTCATTTTTGGACAAATATTGTTAATGGTCCCGTGACTATCACTCATCGACATTTCGCTAGCGAGTCGTGGTATCCCTTAAGATAGATCCATCGACTTCTTTCTGTGTATTCGTCATAGAGTCATCAAAAGTGAGAACACGATTAAATTAAAGGAGAAATTTTTCAACTTCTTTTGTACGTCATATTATTGTGGTTTTTAAATTGCAACTGATTGATTGCATCAGATTGTAAATGATTCCAAATATGCAACTTTATTTACCCGATTTCGGAAAAAGCTAAGTCGAAGTTAAGTCTGCTCTACGTGTATCCAAACTATTGCCACATTGCAAAAGTATATAAAAACTATCTATTCCGAACATAGATGTCACAATTAAAATAATTGTTATTGATATTTATCGAGGAGCTCGATTGCTCATTAGTTAACGCGCCCGGTCTGCGAGTGCTGAGGTTAAGCAACTTTCGCAAAAGCCAGTCATCGGATGGGTGACCAAAAATTTTTCATCTCGAGCGCCTCCGTACTTCGAAAGGCACGTAAAGCCGTTGGTCCCGGCTGCATTAGCAGTCGTTTACAACCACCAATCCGTACTGGGCCCGCGTGGTGGTTTAAGGCCCGTTCTCCCTATCAATCCATAGGGAAGGCTCTTGCCCCAGCAATGGAGACATAAAAAATGGGCTGATGATGATTGATATTTAAAAGCGGCTTACTACGGATGTACAAATCGAAGGCTACGGTCTATCCTATGTCTGATGATGATTTTTATGAATACTGATAACGATAGCGGTATGAATTTGAAAATTACTTCATCAACAAAGTAGGTGCAACACAATTGCTGTTATTTTGCCGCTAGACTATATTTGCTCTTTAACCAGTCGATTCTTGGCTAGCACTGCTTAGCCGTGTGCCAAGAAAGTGCTTACTGTATTACGGTTCGTATTTGCCGCTTGTGTCGCTAAAAACGCTTTTTGAGTCGTTGCCATTTGTGCTATGAAAATGGTAAGTTCTTATATTGCTTATCAAAAATAATATATAGGCTTTTATTTAAAAAGTTTGCAGAATTTTATATATCACTAGCTGACCGGCGCGGGCGGACTTCGTACCGCTTTGAGAGTTTCCATGACAACAAAACAAACAAATCATTCGTCCGCTTAAGAACACCCGTATCCCATGATGGACCCCTATAGCAGCGCCACCTACCGGGTCCAATTGTAAATCTAAACCATTCTCGAATCCACTTGAACACGTACAAAATTTTTTTATCCAAATCGGTCCAGCCGTTTAGAAGGAGTTCAGTGACATACACACGCACAGAAGATTTATATTAAACATTGTTATTTCTCTTACAACTGCGCGACTACTACACTACAGCTGCACGAATCCTGCAATAAAACTACAATAACTAACGTTACAATACGCTAAATTCGTTAAATGCTTATAATAAGCTGGTGCAAAAGTTGCTCACGATCTACTTCAATAAACCTGCACAAAAACTGCACCAATACTGCTGTCATTACTACACAAATGTCAAAATATTTTATTGGAATACGATTATTTTGCAGTAAACGTGCAGGTGTAGTGTAGTTTTGTTAGTGGAATACCTATTTGCGTTACTTCTCCGTCCCTGCAACACTACTACTACGGCCGCAGCGCTGCATAACAAAGTACCGAAACGTCAAAATTTGCTCATTTTGACACACGCGACGCTGCAGTGTAGTAGCAGTTATTTAGTAGAATCGGCCTACTGGTTCGGCCGCTGTCGGTGCGGTGCAATTACGGATGTATTTAATATACGCAAATTCATAACGTAATTGGAAGCGCACCTGACCCGGATTGTCAGAGTGTGCGGTGAGGGTTCAAATCCCCGCTCGTCGGTTTTAGTAATTTAGTCATAAGTTCCCGCGCACGTAGACATGAGCAGAGATGTAATGTGGAACGCGCTGCGGCCTAACAGTTGGTAAATTGTTTTATGATGTTTTTTTTTTATGTTATTTTATTTTTTTCTTTATATTATATTACTTTTATATGTTTCTTATTCTTATTATTCAAGACTCCTAACATCTGTCTTTTAAATAACGTTTGAAGGGACACTACCTACCTATCCAGTTGATTCTGTCGTCCTATGTATTTCTTGTTGCTTTTCTTTTTGTTTTGTATATTAAATTTCCTTTGTTTATTCAATTATTAGTAGTATATATATATATATATATATATATATATATATATATTATAAATTATATTAAATTATATATAGTTATATTATTTAAGTTAGTTATTACAGCATCAGGTACACATTGATTCTACCTTCATTATTACGTTTCCTTTTGCAGGTCTACTGGAAGATATTTCAGACCTGAATTATGCAGCGCCCTTGTACTGTATTCAACTGTAGAACTTATTTTGTAACCCTTTTGTTAGTACATAAACTTGTCAATAAATAAATGACAATAACTAAAAAAGGAGTCAAATATCAGCTGCCTAGTTCGACAGACAGTATTCATTGTTATTCAAGGGATATGTCTAACCTTGTCTACATAATGAACTGCTATCGCTCTTGTCGCTTGTAAGCCGATAAAGAATTTCTTAAAAGTGTTCTGAGTACTGAGTACGAGTTTTTTTACCATTCCATCACGTTGTCAAAAACTAAAACTTGTATGGCAATAACGCTATTTTGCCGTCAAATTTTCGTTTTCGTTAACGGGATCGAATGTGAATAAAACTCGCACTTAGCCCTCTGGATGTGTGAAGCAATACTAACGTAAATGTGCGTAAATACTAAACGCGTAAAAAATTCTTATTTACGCAAAAAACTACAAAAAATTGGTACAAGGTTCTTTCAGTTTTAATTTTATTTTTTAATTCAATTTAATGCGCCTACCTATTCAGCCTGTCTGTATTTTAACCGAATTAAACTTTATTTATTTTAATAAAGTTATATAACGGTGTGATTCACGATTTTCACGAATCTAGCAGCAATTAACTAACCATACTCAACAAGGCAAAATATTTATTTTTTAATTTTCTTAGGGATAAATTGTTTTGTCATTATTATTGTAAAAACTCAAAACTGTGCTATCACCACAGACTCGCTTTTGTTTTTGCTTATTTAGTTTTATAACAAGTACCGGTGATTATCACGAATAAAACGAAGTCGTATAAAATGTTAAATATAGTTGTCATTTAAATGACAGCAAAATATTTATTATTTAACTTTTTCGAATTTAATTAATTATTATAAATTTTGTTATTATTATTGTAAAAACTCAAACTGTGCTATCACCATAGATCCGCTTTTTTGTTTATAAAGTTTTATAACAAGTACCGGTGATTGTCACGAATAATAACAAAGTCATGTAAAATGTAAAATAAAGTTTTCATTAATCTAAATGAGAGAAATAAATTCACACAGAGTGTGAAACAGTAAATCAGCATATTCATTTAACCGGACGTGTTGCGAGCCGTCTGAAGGCTGTTTAATTGATATCCTGTGGTCATGTAGACTGTCAGCTTTTCAATCAGGGCTGTCAAAGGCTCCTGTTGAAACAGGTTGGGTCTATAATTGAAACGGCTTACGTGAAATTAACATCTATCTTGATGATTTTCCTTTCATTAGATCGGACTTGAAATTATTCGGATATTTAAATACTGTAGCAGATTAAATGTGTATCTTCTCTATAAATTTTGAAGCTACATATACTTACTTATACAGTGTATCAACGTGTGTGTGTTGGCAAATGAAACAAAACGTCACTTTTCAAATTCTCTCAAGAAGTCCGCCCGAGGACTTAGTAAAGCCCCACATCTTTACTGAGATACTCGAAGGGTTATATCATTTGTCACTTCTCATTTCTATTATCATTCATCATCATCATACAGGAAGGAAATATTGTTTATTTATGTATTACTTGTAAGAAAAATTACTTTGACACTGGCTAAATGTGCTAATCGCACGAAGCCATAAACTAAAGTGGGAAAATAAAGTAGGTTGTTCTGAATTCAAATTATTATGTGCGATGGAAAAAAGACGCACTGTACTTATTTATTGGTTACACTACCCAATAAATGTATTTCGGTGTGTTTCACTTGACTCGATATCCGAAGGTCCTGGTTTCCTTCCACTCGCTGGTCGGGCAGAGTGTGTTTTGGATATTTATTTTTCAACGCCCGGGTTACTTCTTTAACATCATCTCAAACATCTTTAAATACACAATGAGAATAGAAAAAGTTTCTAAATAACAATATTTACTTTATTCGTTATATTAAATATATGAATATCAATTTTTTTTGCTACGCGAAGCAACTTCTCCGCATTTCAATTCATCAGTTTCACATCTCCAGCACATTTTATGTCCCCACTGCTAGAGCACGAGCCTTCCCCTTCCTCCGATCCTCTAAATGCCACTACGCATTTACAGAATACACTAAACATGCTAGCTTAGGTCCAAGACACCGTACTCGTAGAACAAGGGTACGACGAACCGGTTCACACGGGCTCTATACCAAGTACAAATATGTACCTGGGCGCTTCTCTCCACAACCACGGCCCGGTCAACCCGAGCCGAGGTTCGAGCCTTTAGAGGCGCACTCGGGTTGTTCCGCTCCCCGATCCGAACCCCTCGGTGAATCTAGTAGGGCACGGGGACATGCCTTAGTGCGTGACGCCGTTCCCTCTAGAAAACCTCTGAAGGTGATTCATTTCACACGGCTTGAGGAACCCTTTAAGTTTCTCGCCGCGCCCAAAAAAGCCCGGTGAAGCTAAAAATGCTGTTTGAGGCAATCAGCAAACTTTCCCCAAAAAAAAAAACGAGCTTTCCTTATGGATGTATAGGGGGAACGGATCATAACCCACCATTCGGGGGCAGTGCAAATCGGTTGTTAAAGACTGTTAATGCAGTCGGGACCAACTGCTTTACGTGCCTTCCGAAGCACTGAAGAGCTCGATATGATACATTTTTGGTCACCCATCCGATGACTGGCCTTTGCGAATGTTGCTTAACCTAAGCAATCGCAGACCGGGCGCGTTAACCACTGCGCCATAAAACTCATCCATATATAGTGTTTTATTTCTACTATCTTCGTAATAGAAAGTCTTCAATACCAAGGCGTGAACGCTCGGTCATATATCACTCGATACGATGAGGTTGACCGGAGGAAATTGCTGTCAATAAGCTATCGCATATATACTATGGTAATATATGCGATAGCTTACATACATGTACATACTATGGTATGTACATGTATATACAGTGTTTCTATTTCCTAATATCTCTCGGTAATCATCGCATTTCCGAATGCAGTCGACTATTGTTACCATGTCCATTAATTATTAGATTTATCATGTACTAGATGTCGCCCGCGACTTCGATCGCGAAGACTACACCATCCCACAGGAATCTGTTACCGGGACAAAAAGTATCCTATATCCTAGTCCGGGTCATGGTCTGTCTATGTGCAAATTTTCATCCGGATCAGTTCAGCCATTTTCACGTGATGCGCGATCAAATAAACACGCAAACAGATAAACAGACAAACAACAAACAGAATTAATTACATATGACATAATCATAAAGTTACTATATACTCTACTAGCTTTTGCCCGCGACTTCGTTCGCGTGGACTTCAGGTTCGTCCCGTCTAGTCTAGTAATAAGTAAGAAATACGGTAACTAAGCACTGCAGAGCCCTAATCATAGGCCTATAGGTAGCTACTGCAGTATGCTCCTATAAACTACATTTAACGATCTTTTTCCTTCAGCATAAACATGCAGATTCTTCGCTTTGGAAACACGTGAGCAAGCCACATAGAGCTGACCGTGAGAAAAACATGGCGTGCCCAAATGTAGGCCTGCTACCTTCAAGGTTTGACCCTGCGATTTGTTGATCGTCATTGAAAATGCGACTTTTAATGGGAACTGCAGGCGTTTAAAATTGAATGGCAAGTTGTTGGGTATGATTGGGATGCGCGGTATAAGAACATTGTCTCCCTTGGCTTCTCCAGTTAAAATTGTAGCCTTCACTATATGCCTTCCTAATTCGGTAACTCGCAACCGAGTACCGTTGCATAATCTTGGCGCATCCAGGTTACGCATTAACAAAACGGGTACACCTACCTTTAATTCCAACTTGTGTGATGGCACCCCGGACAACTCTAAAGAGTTTAGGAACTCTACGGGATAACTTGTAGTGTCATCGGATGACATAACTGTGTCAATGGAATTATACACTGATGTGTCGCTGTTTATTTCGGCCAAGATTTTTTTATTTAATTTTGCAACTGGGGCCCTGTACTACATTCAGCAGCATTCGCAAACAGTAACATTCGAAGTTACTAACATGCACTGTGTAAATGCGCCCAAGAGCATCTCCTGCCTTCACACCTGGCCAGCCGTCGACAGGTGTACCTTGTAAACGACGTTTCCATTCTTTCGACGACACGTTCCATGTATAGTAGCGGGGTACGTCAACATAAAGTAATGTTTTTGCAAATGCGTCATTTTGGCAAAGCAAGAAAAATGCAGTTAGTGTCGTCTTAGGTGGTGCGGTCATTCTCTCTCTAAAATTGTTTTCAGTGAAGTAAATCCGCTGACCATTAGGCAGATGAACCGCAAGGTGAGTGACTGTTGGGTGTCTTTCATGCAGAGGCAGACCCAAGATCCGCCACGCTGCTTCGTTACTACTAACATATCTACCGGCTCGATACGTTTGCACCTCATCTTTGTACGTGTAACTCCTAACCAAAAAGAAACCTGGCAATAACTAACCTTAGGCCTATATTACTTAAAGTAGGCGACCATACGTTTTTATCAAATCGCTAGTGCCTTGAAAATTCGCAAAACGGACACAACCGTCAACGACGTCTGCCCTCACGCGTCTGCCCGCGTTCGGGTCGCGCACTCAGCGATGAGCCACTTCTTCCCCACCGCACCTACCCCGCTCCCCCCACGCCCCGTTCGCCTGGCACCGCTGCCGGTATTTATCACCGAAACGGTATTTATCGCCGAAATTGCTATGACTCTGCATTTTAAATCTGTGATATCTTCAAAAATATTTATTTAATTTACATGCTGTAAAAAGCCATATTGATCTTTATTAAATGCACAATGTATTTAAGATACTTAATTAGATAAGGATTAATACTGTATTGCTTAAAATCGCTTCGTAAATAAGCCATTATTTCTCGTACAAAGTAAAGGATAAATAATGGTTATTGTGGGTTATTCCTAAGAGACAAACATATACCATCACGGACTTTTTTGTAGACCTTTTTAAGTTTTACAATACTGTAGTAAATTGTTTTGATCTATCTTGTAGGATTCAGTCAGCGTTTGCAATGAAAGCGCAAAAAATGTGTTTTTTTTACGACCTCACATTAGAAACCTCAAAAATTGTAGCCTATGTGTTATTCTGATGTATAAGCTATATTGTGGTAAAGTTTCATTCAAATCCATTCAGTAGTTTTTACGTGAAAGAGTAACAAACATCCATACATCCATACTTACAAACTTTCGCCTTTATAATAGTAGTAGGATAACTGATAGAAACCGAGAGACATTCAGAAATAAGATGAATTGTTCATTGTACAATGTATGTTTAAAAGACATTTTTATGATGACTCCTATTCAGTGACCGTCATATAATGTGTTATTTTCTGCAAGACTATCCGTTATTTTATTGCTTCGGTCAGTATAATTTCTGTAGATATATTAGGTATATTCACAAATTATATAGAAAAGTCTTAGCAATATTTTACCTGACTTACATTGTTGTATTGTTTTTAAATATTTGTTGTTTATCCAAAGTGATAGACAACGTGTCAAAGACTTGATAAAGATGGACTGAGTGTGCCATAGGTCAGCTCAATGTTTTCTTGATTGATATTGAAAAAATATTGTAGTCTACGTCAGTTCTTAACCTACTGTGCTAATTGAGTTGCAAAAAATATCGAATAGGCACTCAAAGAAATCAATAATCATAATAATTGTTTTTATGACAGCCTAGACATGAAAATAATTAAATGAAATGAAAATAATAAATATATTATTTTTTTGTAGGTGAGTAATTGTTTAAACAATAACAAAAACAAAATAATTTTAAATAACATATTATGACCCGCCAATTAGTTGATGATACGCAATGGAAGTACCTACTATATTAAATCTAATGGAAACTTAACCGTAATAATAATTATTCCTTACATAGTACTAGTTAATTACATAGGACATAGTGATATATATGAGTTATCCCTTAATAAACATACGCTTGAAACAGTTTCAAGTTATGTAAGTATTGAACCCTCCTCCGGGCGAAGGTAAGATGTATAGATGTATAGATACTAGAATGATCCGAGAACCAATCGTTACTCTCATAATGAAACCAAATATTTCTAGAAACTCATTATTTAATTGATAAAGTAAAGTATCGAGTTTAAATTGAGCTGCACCAGTTGTCCTTGCGTCTGGACTCCATTTCCACTTATCATCAGGTGGAGTGGAGCCATTTGTCGAGCTACACATGAAAAAGAAAAGGCAAACACCTCCATCATGCTAAATATTCGCTGCACATGATGGATATTGGCTTACCTTCTCCCACGCCAAATGAAAGTTGGTAATCAGTAATCACAAGCTCGGGCTATACTCGTACATCGAAAAACCTTAATAATCTTTTACTGTACACAGAAATTACAGTTTAAATTGCACATTATAAAATAAATATACAAGGGGTACAATTCCTAAAAGTGATCTGTACCAGCCAACCCTAGCTGTTGTGGGATAAGAAAGTCTGTTGGACCAATTAACAACCATAACACAAATAAATACTTTAAATATAAATATAAAAAAAATAAATAGATAATTAAACTAAATACAACAGGCAAACCTTTATACAGCTTGGTGTTACATACCTCCAGATATTGCGCCGAGATATATATTTTTGAATAATTTACGTAAGTATATATTTTATTTTTGTCTCAATTGTTACCTACTGTTGAGTAGGTAGTTTGTTAGTGTAAACAATAAAAAAGTGTGTAAAACAGTAATTGATGTCAGTACACACATAATTACACACACATAATACACATAAGTACACACTAGTATTATTTTGTATTACAATACTATGTTATTCGTTGACATAAAGCCACGCTAAATACGTGGCGTTACGCAATGACAGCTTACAGGCGCCAGTCCAGTAATTATCAGGGTTTAACTATACACTGAGCTATACACAGTATGCTTTGTTATACCTAATAATATGGCATATGATACGTCATGGTACAAATCTGCACATATTGTCTGGTGTGTGACGTCACAGCAGTCTTTTGTCTCTTTGTAAGTAATAATGCGACCATCTAGACTTTGCACAAAATAAGGTTTGTTTGTTATAAATGTTTCTGCGGCACTTGGAAATACCTACTTTAGGCGATTATATAAAGTTAATTTGTTTTTTTATACTTACTACAAAAAGAGGTTTCAATATTTTGTAATAAAATGAGTGCGTGATTCTGCTTACTATAGTAAATATTATTATCAGCCTGTATATATCACACTGCTGGATTCAGCCATAGGCCTGGATGCCATATGGATAGCCATATGGCCAATAATAGCATTTAAATAGATCGGGCCATAACTTTTAAAGCTGGCTCAATGCCTAACGCGGGTTTGTAGGTTTTAACGACTGGAACAACGACTAAACCTATACTTTCCGAAGTACTTGGATTCTCTAGATATGATTAGATCATCTAGATAAAAATGCAAAGTGTATTAGGTACACGTTGCCGTCCCTAAAGCTTTAGTTTTTATGCCTCTATGCCCAGTAATAACATGTTTCAGTAGACCTTTACACTGGTTCTTCTAGTGCCCTCCAGAACACAGCAATGCAAAACTATTCTACTTGGGTCTGTAGAAAGAGATATTAACACCATGCAAAATTAAATGAACCGGTATATTCAACTTGTTCGCTTAATAAAACCAAAAACGCATTCGCATTCTCTGCGGGTTCTTTCTTTTAGCTGATGGCTTCGTGCGATTAGCACATTTAGCCAGTGTCAAAGTATTTTTTCTTACAAGTAATAAATAAATATACAATATTTCCTTCCAGTATGATGATGATGAATGATAATAGAAATGAGAAGTGAGAAATGATATACCCCCCAACCCCTCGAGTATCTCAGTAAAGATGTGGGGCTTTACTAATTCCTCAGGCGGACTTCTTGAGAGAATTTGAAAAGTTAAGTTGCACTGTTTTGTTACATTTGCCAACACTCATGCGCACTTACAAACACTTAACGGTTAATAATCCACCATTATTTCACATTAATATTCGATTTGTCACAAATTTTAGAAAATGAAACAAAACCGCAGACATGACTCTTCACTTTCCCGCCAAGAAGTCTCTCTCTGCGGGTTTAAGTTTGAAGCGTGCGCCGTCCGTGAGTGACAAGTGTCATATATTTTATTTGAAATGTCTTCGTCCATATTTGTTTGATGCCGCGCGGCCATACTAATTTTGTATGGGGAATTTAACGCGTTAATTTGAAAAATAATAATTTAAAAAACCGCTCGATAAATCGAAAATGTGAGACAAAACTGTATTGACGACAGACGAAGACATTGGTGATTGTTTTGACAAAATTAGAGGTATAATAATTTAGATAAACTAGGTATAAGATATCAACTAAACGCCGCCACTCGTTTTCATGATTTTTGCTCAACTTTAAATGATATTGTAAAGAAAACTATAGTGCGGTATGAATTTATGGGTCGGACTAATTGTGAGCCCTTGATACTAAATACATATTTTGTTTATGTAATACGATAGTTTTTTCATCATATATCAACTTAACCGTGCTTTTTTTGGTCGGCGCGTGAGTCACAACCTTTAATTAAAACGAAATGCCACGTTCACGCCACGAGCCCCCGCGAATTGCACCCATAGGACCCGTCGCCGTTACTGTCTCTTCGTCTGCGGCAAAATACAATATACTAAACGTGACTATACTTACAATATACGTGACTGAGCGTGAGCGGTTTTATATTACTTAGTTTCAGAATGTTTCGCGTCAAAGTAGGGTTTAAGAGGTTTAGCTAAGGTTTAAAGTTACGTGTCTTTTCACGTGACTTGAGTGGAAATGCTTGCAGACTATAACACAACCTCTTTTGTTTCTCAACGGGTTAACGTTTGTCTTTCATCTTACTTATAGGGACGATAAATAAAGTGGAAGCGCACTACACCCAAAATCCTCAACTATTAAGACTACGGTAGTAGCACCAGCGTCCGACACTTTGAGACCAGGGGGCCTACCGCCTAACTCTATTGCTATCGCGTTCTATAGTTTATGGCGTCATCTTGTCATTTCGAATGCGATATACAAGCAATATCGAAAGCTATAAGCTATAGCTTTCGATATTGATTTCATATTGCTTTCATATCGCTTTCGAACTGACAAGATGACGCCATAAACTATAGAGCGCGATAGCGAGAGCGATGGCGATAGAGTTAGGCGGTCGGGGGGCAGGTCGGTAACCATGAGCTCTTATAGCAGTATTATTGCAGTTGTGAAAACGAGACGCGTGTAGCGTGTAGCGTGTAGCGTGTAGCGTGTAGCGTGTAGCTCTTTTCCACAACTGCAATAATACTGCTCTTAGTCAAGGGGCAGTACCTATTCGACACAATTTTCGTTGCCAAAAAATAACATAGATTTCACGGAATCATAGCTAGGAAGCGGGTGGTCTGTATTCAACTGTTGCTAAAGACTAAAATCTGTTGCTGACGTTTTTTTAAATTATTGCAGGAAAAAAATGTCGGTCACTTGTTCCTGCCGAATATTGTTGTTATTGTTGTTGTCTATATTAGCTCTTAATGTCGAACCAAAACAATGCTAAGAGACGCTAGATATGATGGTGTTACCTGGGCAGTAAGACTTAATAGAAACCTACCGCTATCCAAACCGATTACATAACCTCGCTGGGAATTGAACCCGGGATCTCTGTGGAAAAGCTAGACCACAAAGGCGGTTAGAGATCGAACTACGATATTATTGTGTTGTATATTTATAACATTATTTTCTTCGCCATTAGAGTAAGCAGTCAGTGTGGGTTGGAAAATGTTCTTTGAAAACCAAGACCTAACCTAAGTATTGTGTTACGAAACTCAATCTACTCTAAGTAATGATGCCCGACAGCTGTCTCCTTTATCATGTACTTTTGTATGGTTCTATGTTATGTAGGTTGATTAAGGTTAGACGCTAAACATTTCGTCTAGTATGAAAACATTAGGTAACAGGAAGGCAAAGTGCTTCCTTGTTGTGAAGTGTAATAAAAGTAAATGTAACAGAATGAGCCTATATACTGTCCCAATGCTGGGCGAAGGCCTCCATCATTTAAATCAAGTCATCGCTACGAATTGATGGGTATTGGCTTAATCAACGCGCTTGCCAAATGCGGGACAAACTAAAACACACTTCAACCGTCCTTGGAATTGAACCCAGGAACTCAGCATATCGAGCTAAGCGATTTGCCAATCTGCCATCGAGGCGTACCTAATAAAAACAAAAGAATTTAGGGCAGCATGGTATGAGCAGAAGATTATGTTCCCGTTGATTTTTTTGTATACTAAAATTATTCTCATATTACATACAATTTTCACTTGTGACTTCGTTTACTACAATGAGTATTATTTATTATTTAGTTAAAAATAAATACATTTTTATAACGGGCATTGACGCAAACTACTTGATATGGCACAAAATGAAGAAACCCAGAAGGTAAATTAAACACATAGGTACTGCGCAGTGCGCTTGGGCAACACATAGACCTTCTCATGGACACGGATCAGTGCTTGACAGTGACAGTGGGTAAGTGACTGGCATGAAGCTGTAGACAGCTTCATGGGCGACTGGTTAGTCAAATGATATTTTTTTTAGCAACTGTCAAACAATATTTTTGGATAGAAATTGTGCAGGAATGACGTCACTATTTTGGTCCGTCATTTGAGTCCATTATTCATAACTTTTTAGGTTACAGAAATGCATGTTGTTTGTTTGTTTGTTTGCATGTTTTAAAGAACTGTTACGTCATTTAATTTTGTTTAATGTTCTGCAATTAATTATTGTTATTGTTAACATTCCTATTTTGTTATAGTAGAAGTTATCTTAGTTATCCTACCAACCAACCAAGCAACGTAGCATAACGTTTAGCCAGGGTTGCCAACTTGATGGATTTCCCGTCATAGCTAGCGGACTGGGACGAAGTAAAAAGGGACAAATCGTTCGTAGAACGTAACGGCTAACGGATTTTCTAGCAGAATGACAAAATGTTAAATAAATATTGTATTAGGTACCGTACTATTTTTTTGATATCTAAGAAGTTGTCTGAAATTTGTGCATTGCAATCTAATTATTTATTATAAAAGTGTCACTATGTTTCGTTTTTGACCTAAGAGTGTGTAAAGATTATAAAAATAATTTACCGTGATTTCGTTTTTTTGTAGTGTGACGGAGTGCCGATGAATTTTTTGACTATGTTTAACGGAATTTCAAAATTCTAGCTGGCAACTCTGCGCTTAGCCTAATCTAATTTCTACAAGCACATTGCAAGTCTAACGACTTGTACACTTGTACTCTTGCAATTAGGTCGCGGCGAGTGTCCGCTTTATGGGACAAAACATCATCGGAATCCGTAACGAGCTCGTGTCACGACAAACCCTTAGAAAGTAGCAATAAAACGTTTTAGCCTTTATATGTTTTAGCTAGGCAGTAATACTATTAAGAAATTGGTGACTCATTTCTTTGTCGTACCTCCAAAAGATGGAATAGTCTGCCAGCACACGTTTTCCCTCCTTCCTATGATATGGGCTCCTTCAAACGAGGCGTGACTTGTGGGCCGGCAGAGTGAGGGTAACGGATGCTGCGTTGTTTTCACGCTGCACCAGTTGTCACATCTGGACTCCATATTCACTTACATCAGGTGAAATGGAGTCATTTGCCGTGTTAAATACAAACAATTATAATAATAATAATAATTAAAGGACCGCATTTTAGTGTTGGACCAGTTTGGTGCGGTTTGTAATCTGAACTTATTAGACAGAAATTAGTCTGATCGTAACCTTCAACTTGAACAAGTCAGGTGTCCAGTTGACGTAATAAAATGTAAGTAAATAGCCTATAACTGTCCCACTGCTGGGAAAAGGTCTCCATCATTGAAATCGAGTTACCACTACAATTGATGGGTAAAGACTTAATCACCACGCTTGCCAAACACAGGTTGGTGATTACAAACCCGGGCTATGCATCGAAAAATCCAAAATGCACTGCCCCACTTGAGAATTGAACTCGGACTTCGGGTATCGGGCTTAGCGCTATGCCATTCAGCCACCAAACTGCGGGCGAAAGCCAGAGCTGAACTTCACCAATTAACAGTTTGGTCTAGTCAAAACTAGTTCTGGACCCAAATTAAGTTTTGAGTGTGGGTGAAGAACGGCACAAAAGGCTTGCAGGTAGGGTTGCTACCTTTTTGTTAAGCAAATTGAGTACATTTTCTTTCTAAGGTAAAAAATTATGTAAACATGGTTACTGCAGCCAGCTTATTGAAAATAAAGTATTATTTATTTAACCAGCACTTTTTCCTTGTACATTTTTTGTTACTTCTGGCAACTCTAACGTATATTTATTATCGAATATAGTCTTACTTTTTTATTTCTGTTACTTTAATCAACAATTGAATAAAACCTTCAAAAGTAGACATAGGTAAAATATAGTATTTTCGCGTACTTTATTGCCTTCATAAAGTATACGTTTATCCGAAATAAAGTATAATACTTTACTATAAAGTACTGGTGAGTGAGAACCCTACTTGCAGGATATCTAACTTCGAAGGCATGGCCGTGTATGAGTTAGGTTTTACCGGCGATCACATTGCTGCGGTAATTGTGTATCGGATAGCCTTTTTTATGACTAGGGAAAATGCTATCCTAAGCATACATCGCGGCCAGGGATGATCTCGGGTTATATAAGATTCTTCTCCCCTTCCCCCGAAGAACTGGGCGAGGGGTTTATCAAAAATTTTAATCGCAAAAAAAGTGCAAGGTGTAAGATTCATATTTATGTTCACTTTCTGTAATCGGTGAATTTATTGCAAATAATGTTTTTGTTTTGTTTATATAATTTCAACGCAAATTTTGTTGCGAAACAAAATTACAAAAACACAAATGTTGAAAAAATTTCCACGAACAGGATTTGTATTTTTGTTTCGCAACAAAATTTGCGTTGAAATTATATAAACAAAACAAAAACATTTTATAAACAGCTTGCCTACTTCTTAACTGATCTTTAGTATTTGTAAAAATATTATGATCAGATGTTAATGACGGTAGTTGTTGACATTGAATGGGCGCCTTTGGCTTTCAAAGTAAAAAAGTAAATAGTGTTGAATAATTTCGGCGGGCTGGTTAGAATCACGATAGCTCAATTGGAAGAGCACCTGGCCCGGTATGTCAGAAGGGTGCAGGTTCAAATCCTGCTCGTGGAAATGTTTTCAACATTTGTGTTTTTATTGCAAAGAAGTAAGCAAGACACAATATACTTTATTTTGAAAATATGTCAGGGACTTGTACAGGCGATGGCGAAATCGTTATTTATAGATATGTCTCAGGAACAGGAAGGCCAAAAAATAAAGGACTACTGTAAAAAATAAATCACTCTCGACAATCTGTTATATTCCGATATTGGATTTTTCTTCGAGGAACGCGGACCTTTTGTGTGTCTCGGATATTATGAAGTGAGACGAAATGAATGATTAATTGTGTAGTTCTCGACTTACTGCTACAAGAAGATATTTTATGTGATGGGTTGAACTGCATTTTTGATGTTGCTTGCCATATAATAAACATCATTTCTGTCTATGATGTATACTTTTATTACCATGTTATTTGGACACATACATACCGGATTAACCCTAAGGCAAAAAAGGCATGTGCCTAAGGGCCCCGAGTCGCTTAGAAGCCCTTGGTGGTCAGGAAAAAAAAGTTTTTTCCTACAATTTTCCAAAGAGGTAAAGTAAAGTTCAAAAATGATCAAATTTATCATTTTTATGTATGGTTAACTCAATTATAGTTTTCCATCTCGTGTGTGAAACTGCCCAGTTTATTAATTTTGAACACATCTCAAAGTAAATATTTTCTTTACTGTTTAGTAAGAAAGGGAAGGAAGGGGCCTTGAAACAGACTAGGTCTATGTATGGCTTAATCTGACTCTTCTAAACAAGGACTTCAATTCTAATATTTTATACTTCCATAATCGTGTACCTATAGGTGGCCTGGTTTGGACAACTTTCCCATTCTCCTAATGTTAAATAAATGTTAAATCTCCTAATGTCATAATCATAATCAAATGTTGTAAATTACAAAAACACAAATGTTGAAAAAATTTCCACGAGCAGGATTTGAACCTGCACCCTTCTGACATACCGGGTCAGGTGCTATCCCAATTGAGCTATCGTGGTTCTAACAATAACATTTCAATTGTTATAACTTTTTATCATCATGGACACTTACATCAGAATAAATATTATTAACGGGATTATTACCATGTTTTTTGTTGTGTTTGAGTACCCGATATTTGTTATGTTCCAGCAATCAACTGGTTAACAAAGCAATTATTGTTAAAACACCTAATAATTATGTCTACCTCAAAATTGTTAAAGGCTGATTAGACTTGAACAAATTATATTATAAACACTTTCGATGAAAGTACAGATGATTAATGTAGCCGTTAGCAAACAAATTTAAGCACAAGATCCCCGGTCGATAGAACGGCTGAAGCGAGAGCAATTTGCCGTGCAACTCCTGTTATGTATGTAAGTAGCAGGCCTGATGAATGCTTTGGAAACTGACGACGTAATAAGCGTTGTATGAAACGGCCCGATGGAATGACGGAAAGTTAATTTCACGTTCATTGTACATACATGTAAACAATGTAGGTAACCCTTAATACAATGGATTAAGAGTCAAAAGTGTGTATTTGTTAATGCTCGTAACTGTACAGGCCGAATGTATATTTTTAAGTTATTGTAACTTGGAAAACAACAGGAGAGTATACTAGGACTGACGATTAGCACCAGACAGCCGATCAAGTACTCATCGATAGAATTTTCAACTCCATTCTGGAAAGTTTCAAATCGCCTAAATTTACTCATCCAAATGTTTTTTTATATCTTCTTTGTTTAATATTTAGATTTCTGTATTTTCTTGAAACATAGAAAGTGTTATTAAATTAGGCTTATTGGTTTGAAAATTGGAACTTTAAAGTTTATATTGATACCGAAATGTAAACAGGCGTTTAAATTCAAATAGTGTCAAAAAAATCCAAAAAATAAATAAAAACAAAGACTCATTTTTACATACTCACAATATGAAATTCAAAATGTAAGAAACATGTCGATAGTTAAATAAAAAGTATAAGTACATAGGTACATACGCAGTGAATTTGAATTCTTGTAAGTTTCAAAAGAAGTCACAGGGATCATTTTAGATATAGAATTATTAAATCACGAAAAAGGTGTACAATGCACATCTATTATTTATGGCAAAAATTATTTCTGATCAGCAAGCCGCCCTGAGCACAGCGCTCGGAGCATAATTGAATCCCGTCAAATTGGTTTGAAAGTTCCCTGGGCAGCATCTCTCTGCGCCGGGAAAATATATCTAAGCTAAATGTGTAACGACGTTGTTGCTTGCAAAAGGTGTTACGTATAGCTTTTGTTTTTATCATTTGAATAGCAAGAGAAATACCAAGAAGCAGCTTAAGTATGGTGGCGCGATATAAAGTTTTTGGTAGAGCTTTTTTCATCATTTTGTTTGTACTCACACCTGGTATTGGACGCATGAACGTGAATAACATGAACAATACCACGTTGGCTCAATAGTTGTCACTGTCTGAGAAAATATCAGACGTAGAAGATGGTAGCCCTATATTAAATCATGAGCATACTGAGAAACTATTCCTAACGTTATACGACGACGACGGACGCTACAATTAATAATAACACATTAACAGATTACAAATATTTACAAGATGTTTAGGTATTTGTGTACATGTTTATACATTGTTTTTAGTATCAACTGCCGAGCTGGCCATGCCTCATTTGTCGTGCTTTTTTCTATTATAGTCGAAATAGACTTTCGTTATGGTTCACTACTTTGGATTAAGTTGAAAACAAGCATACACGGTCTTAGAAGTCTTAGAAGTCGGTCTTAGAAATTGGTAATATGCTGGTGTTCTCTGGAGTAGCTGGAGTATGCGAAGAAACTTCACGATTTATTTCCACTTTCAATAGATTGTTTAAATTGATAAAGATTTTTTTTAATAATTAACCAATCCATCCAATCTTTTTTTTAGAATAGAACAGACCGGCACTTTTTAGAAAAATAAACACGAAGGTATCTGCTTCAAGAATCTAAAACTCTTTTATAACAAAGCCCAGAGACGTAAATAAATGTATTCACAAGACAGGCGTTCATTCATTCATGATAGAGATTACAATTGGAAGCTAAGAGCTATGCCATGAGTATTATGCTAGTTCAGATTTACAGAATTTAAAAGAATGTAAAGAAGTAACGTTTACGTTAATAGATTCTATTGACTCAACGTAGGTAGTACGTTCTTTCTCATCTGTGGAAATTTCGCTCTTGTAATTCGTATTATAGGAAGAAAATATAAGAAAACCCAAGCTTCTATTAGAGGACGAACCGGGTCGTTATGCTTTAATGATCGTTCAACATCCCTTTTTATTAAAACAAGAATAAATATATACTTTAGCTTCAGTTTATTTGCTTATACTTTCCTTATGCGATGCGTCAACGATGTTCTTTCTAACATTCGATTCCAAATCTGGCGATACTTTAAAAGCCCTTAAGGAAAAAAGTAAAATGCGTCACTCCGTAAAATATAACAAGTAAAAGACTGCAATTGTTGGATTGGTAGGTACTCGTATGAAGTACACGGTATTGGCTTAATTACCACGCTCTTGCTAAATATGTGTGTACCTGGGAATTGAACGCAGGACCTTTGGATATTGAGCCAAGAGCTTTGTCATTCGCCTACTGAGACGAAAAAACATATGCTTGTTAAATTTGGTTACGACATTTAGCACTTGACAATACTTAAGCCCTTTGCTTAACTTCACGTCAGCTGCTTATCAATTGTATTGTTATCATGCTAATGCTGTCAACCCGAGCTCCTTGTTATAAATGTAAAGGGTCGCGGTTCGAGAAATGTTGTTGGAATTGCGTTGGCTTTTCAAAGGGGATGCAGAAAATATCTTTTATTCTTTATTTCATTCTTTGGAATTGGATATTCGGGTCATATTTTACAATAGCTTCTAGATGCTACATATTTATGCTAAACAAGAGACACAGTGTTATTTAATTATGTAAAACGAAAAAAAACGTTATTGATATGAATGTTATAAATTGAAATGTGCTATACAAAAGAACAAATCAAGTTATCTTTTTCGAGAAGAAATTTATTTGGACCACGATAAGTTAAAAAGGATAAAAAAGACTAAAAGTTTCAGAAGTAACAAGATTTTTTTTCACAGAGGCTCTTGAAACTTTTGTTCTACCTAGCCAATGAATCCGACCGGTGTGCCTCTTCGTTTCAATACTTTGCGATAACCTATGTCTCGCTTTTTACAATGGGTTTACCTTCTACTTGCGTTCTCGAAAGTTTTTTAAGTTATAAAGTACAAGTTAGTGTTTGTGCACCTCGATTTCTCGGATATTTTAAAGCTTATACATTTTGCGATCCCGCGAACCGACAGCCGAGCCGTTTGCAACATCGTGAATACTTTGCACTTCCTTTATGTAAGTCTAGACAAGTTCACCACTCCTCTTCATCACTCATCACTCTCCTTTGCATCGAATGTGTGCGAAAATTTCCGATTGTAATTCTATTCGAGCCGAGTTCGACATATGTAATGGTTCTGTAGCCTCAACCGAGCAGTGTTTAAAAGCAATCTACTCATATGTAAACATAATTCATTATAAATTTCACATCAACTGTGAGCCCAAAATAGTCAGAGGAGATGTATTTGTAGATGTGTTACTCATGTTGTGCCTACATCTAGTAGGTTTCAATGTAGCTAAAACTCGTATATGTAATTCAGCATAATTATTAGATTATTGGACTCAGTTTTACAAGCAGAATACTACGCCTACTAACATTAAAGAGTTTAGGACACGCCCTACGCACTTTACTAACAAACATCCCAACTTGCTACAAGTTTGTACTTGGAGTTAATCATTGTTGTTTGCCAAAGAGGGCGGCTATCATTTGCAGGCTTAGTGTTCACGTGCAAACGCACGCAGTTTCACGGTCCATGAGGCGATTGCCATAGCCTCCGTTTCACCGTGAACTCAAGTAACAATTTTCAGATTCCCCATCTACAAATGTGTGCGCATTTTAATGATCGCGTCACATATTGTCTCGCGTAAAATTTTGACGGCTGTAACGTTTTGTGTTTTATTGCCTTTACGAATCTTGGTTGCGCAACATACAAAGTATTTGAAAACATACATTTGTAACATACAGAAGTGTTTAAAAAGCTAAAAGACATGTGTAGAAGTTACAAACATTACACCATACATGTAAATAACTACGCTAAACTGCTGGTTTCATTGGAAATATCGTGTACAAAACATGTGAAAAATCCGTTATCATACTACTTATGATATCCAGAAGCTCCGGGATCAATTCTCTGATATAACTGCGAATATAACTGCATTGCGAGCCTATCAAGATAAGAATCTAAATTATTTACTCAGGTATTCTATTAATTGTTTCCTTCTCCTGTTTGTTAATCGTCCACCTAAAAGTGTTTCCCTAAAAGCAATAAGTCTTATTGTTTACGTTTAAATACATAAGGATTCAGGAATTGCCATTACTGGTCGTCTACTCTGGGGTGTATTTTACTATCGAGCAATAATATTTTTTTTCGCCTAATCTAAAATGTGATGAAAATAAAACTTCTGAAACTACACTTTTTCACACAGTGGCATACAACTGGCTAAGAACTATTTCGGAACGCTGCTCTGACAGCGTGCCGAAATGGTTTTTAGCCTGCAACATGTACCGATGGTATTGATATGTGATTTCATGCTAGGCACCGGCCAACGCCTTCTAGGAACTTTTAGTGCACTGACCAATCTTCCCCCTTTCATTAGACATGGCCGAGTCTTGGGTCGAGTCTCATTGGGTTGTCCCACTGGATTTTCTATATTGCGGCTTTTTATTCTGAGTCTACCTTCTCTTCTTGTAGGCCAGGACGCTTATGTTTTTCATTAAAATCGATCATGATATATTTTTTGTAGTTTCAGATTTAGCCTTCCATACAAGCTTAGAAAATATCACTCTGTATTTGTATATCCACTCCTGGGCAAAGTCCTCCTTACACCTTTTCCTCACCTTCCAGTCCCCTGCAACATCATGCCAGTCTTTCTTGAATCTATTAAGGCTGTTATGGCTGATATAATAATAGTAATTCGTAATTCGAGTGGTATGGAAATGGGCGCACCGCTACTGTTTTATCGAGCGCTATATCGGCACCGGTTGGCTTTAAACGGTTTTTAAATGCTCCACCGTGAACTGTTTGTTTCGTGGAGCAATAAACGTTTTACGTCCTACTTTATTGTTTCCCTTTCGTTATTATATCGAATGGACTGTGCGATGTTAGTGAATGAGCATTTGCATACCTAGATGATGTCATTTTTAAGTAATCATTGTCAGGAACAAACGTCTCACTGCTGGGTTTAGTACACACCTGAACCTGAAGTTTCAGTTCTAATGTCTCTACCCCCTGTAATTCCATTGGATCCTGGGGCTTTCTAAGCAAAACACATCAATTATTTTTTTTATTCAGTTAATTCCTGCTAATTGCACAGAAACAACAGCAGAAATAGGTTTGTCGGCATTCAGTTAATAAGTACAGTATGGAATGAAACATTGCTATTTAAACTTAAAACCAGTATTTTAGGATTCCGTACGTTCGATAGAAAAGTGGAATTATTAATAAGTAATTAAGTTAATTAAGTTTCAGTTCTAATGTCTCTACCCCCTGTAATTCCATTGGATCCTGGGGCTTTTTAAGCAAAACACATCAATTATTTTTATTATTCAGTTAATTCCTGCTGTTAATAAGTACAGTATTGAATGAAACATTGCTGTTTAAACTTAAAACCAGTATTTTAGGATTCCGTATGTTCGATAGAAAAGTGGAATTATTAATAAGTAATTAAGTTAATTCAGTTTCAGTTCTAATGTCTCTACCCCCTGTAATTCCATTGGATCCTGGGACTTTTTAAGCAAAACACATCAATTTTTTTTATTATTCAGTTAATTCCTGCTGTTAATAAGTACAGTATTGAATGAAACATTGCTGTTTAAACTTAAAACCAGTATTTTAGGATTCCGTATGTTCGATAGAAAAGTGGAATTATTAATAAGTAATTAAGTTAATTCAGTTTCAGTTCTAATGTCTCTACCCCCTGTAATTCCATTGGATCCTGGGGCTTTTTAAGCAAAACACATCAATTATTTTTATTATTCAGTTAATTCCTGCTGTTAATAAGTACAGTATTGAATGAAACATTGCTGTTTAAACTTAAAACCAGTATTTTAGGATTCCGTACGTTCGATAGAAAAGTGGAATTATTAATAAGTAATTAAGTTAATTCAGTTTCAGTTCTAATGTCTCTACCCCCTGTAATTCCATTGGATCCTGGGGCTTTTTAAGCAAAACACATCAATTATTTTTATTATTCAGTTAATTCCTGCTGTTAATAAGTACAGTATTGAATGAAACATTGCTGTTTAAACTTAAAACCAGTATTTTAGGATTCCGTACGTTCGATAGAAAAGTGGAATTATTAATAAGTAATTAAGTTAATTCAGTTTCAGTTCTAATGTCTCTACCCCCTGTAATTCCATTGGATCCTGGGGCTTTTTAAGCAAAACACATCAATTATTTTTTTTATTCAGTTAATTCCTGCTGTTAATAAGTACAGTATTGAATGAAACATTGCTGTTTAAACTTAAAACCAGTATTTTAGGATTCCGTACGTTCGATAGAAAAGTGGAATTATTATCACCTGCTCATTTTATGTCCCCACTGCTGAGGCATGAGCCTTCCCTAAAGCCGACCGATTCGATATGGAGAAAGGGCCATAGGCTTCCACGCGGACGAGATGATGATGATGATTCGGTTGATAATGAGTTTACCAAAAAACAGTAGCACATGGAGAGATCGGGTATTAAACCACCACCTTAATGTTGTATCTGTATGACTTAAAATATACCAGAGCTTCCCAAACAATTTTTAATACAGCAAAAAATACCTACTCTTTTATTATTTATGCCGTAAATGTCTATTAAAAAAAAATATTTTTTTTTATCGCTTATGTTGTCCTTAAACAATTTTCTATTTCAATTTTTGAATATAAGTTTAAACTCGTATTCTCAACCCCACAGTTCGTAAACCGTGTGCATATAATAAACTTAGGACAAATATCCCTTTCGCCTGCTTACGGCATTGCGGGAGCATATGGAGCGCTGTGCCATTTGGCCAACAAGTCGTCGCGTAAGACATCTTAAAAACGTCGCAGTCCAAATAACAAGGCTCGTATATGGCTGGCGGCATGCACTTACGCCGTTTTTGAATAATTGTGTATAGAAATTAAATGATTAAGGAGGTATATGCCCTCGCCATAAGAACCCTTTGGATTTGAACGATCTATCACAAATAATCTATGATATCGTGACTTCTCTCTCGCAGTCTCTTGAGTTTTTTTCATCATCATTTCAGCTAATTTTATATCCCCTCTGTTGGGGTACGAGCCTTATGGATAGGGAGAATGGGTCATAAACCACCACGCGGAGCCAGTGCGGATAGGTAGGCGGTAGTTGTTAAAGTCTGCAAATGTAGCTAATACCAATGCCTTTACGTGCCTTCCGAAGCACGGAAGAAATCGAGATGGTACATTTTTGGTCACCCATCCGACGACTGGTCTCTGCGAAATGCCTTTGCTTTACCTCAGCAACCGTAGACCGTGCGCGTTAACCACTGCGCCATCGAGTTCCTCCTGCGCCTCGGGTTTTTTTAGTTAAAATAAAATTGTTCCACTATGTTGAGAACCACTGGTTTAGAGGAGCCTAAATCTGACAGATGATGTCTTTGAATCGAATAACCAGACATTGAATATTCAGGCTACGTTTGGTATTGTTTGGTGTCAGACAATAATAATGAGATTCTGTTCTGTGCACGACGCGGTTTGGATGTAAGATTTTGTAAATAGCTATAGATACCTGATCAGGTAGGTATAGGCTTTGTAGAATACAACCACAAAATATGGAGACGGCAGAAGGCAAGCTTTAAACATACCGTGCTAAAGCAACGCACACTTAAACAATCACTCACTTTGTTTTTCTCGTTCAGTATTCGAGATTTCGTATCACGTATTCTATGTGTACTCCACCAGAAAAATGAAACCTCTATTGCCTTCAAAACATACCTTTTATTTTTAGATTACAATAACTGACACGCACTTTTTAGGTACCGTCCCATCATTACTTTAATAAAGTAGTTTTAAATAGTTTAAAGTTGAAGTTAATTCATAGGAATTAACATAAATTTTTGCATATTTTCTTTTATTTTACTGTTGAGCACACTTTATACCTTTAAATGTTTGTGGCAATGTCAATTACAACTAAACTTATACGTAAAACTAGATGTAAGAATCATTGTACACAAACGTTGGCTAACCTAATGAATAAATATATCATCAAATTTCAGCGCAACCTTCCTTGATTTCTCCGAAATGAAAGTCTTAACTCCCATATTTATCAGTTGGGTACGATTGCCTAATGAAATTTATGGGCCGAGGGGTGAACATTAATCTCAAGTTTCTGCCATAGATCAATCAGGCTGCGTTGGTATCGACTCTCGGCTGGGTGAGATAATTACAGCTTGCGGTTGGTTGAATTAGCCAAACGTATTGAATTAAGTGTGATTTGCTAAGGGCTGGTAAAGGTAGAGACTGAACAGAGCGATCAATCGTAACGTCCCATTCGCGGCGTGCTTGATACGTCATTGCTGAATGACCGATGACATGACGGAGCTCGCGGCGAGTCGTTCGGCTCACTGTACCCCACGACCCGGTCAACCCGAGCGGAGGTTCTGACCTTTAGAGCAGGGTTTCTTAAAGTGGGGTCCACGGACCCCTTAGGGGTCTGTAGCATTTCTCGGCTAAGCCACGAACTCGCAGTGACGATGACGGATCATCGTTGTCACGCTCTTCACCAGCAGCATCCTTCTCATTTACTTAATGTCAAGTGATACTACCAATAAAAGTGATTTTTTAATATAAATGAGGCTTGTTTTCTTTTCCTAAAATAATCTTTGCCAGTGGTCAGCGGAATTGTTTAAATTGTGAAAGTGGTCCGTGACTGCAAAAAGTTACCCTGCTTTAGAAGCGCCCTCGGGTTTTTCCACAACTAACCCGATCCGAACCCCTCGGAGAATCTAGTATGGCACGGGGACACGCACTAGTGCGTGATGCTGTTCCCTCTAGAAAACCTCTGACGGTGCTTCGTTCGTAACACACGGCTTGAGGAACTCTTAAAGTTTCTCGCTGCCCCCAAAAAAGCCCGGTGAAGCTGAAAATTCCGAGAGGCAATCAGCAAACTCTCTCAAAAAAAAGGCTCACTGTACTAACCATGCGAATGCTTACATCGAACATGTTACGTTACGATGGTACGCATCGGTGAGTCGCCACCATAAGTTGAGCAACTTTGGCAACGTTTTCGGTTCGGATGGCACATCAATTACCGTTTGATCTTATTGTAATTAAGTAAAGTTCAATTCGTGATGGCACGTTTATTGCTATATATAAGCTGGTTGGTTCCGGATGTTTTCGTCCCCGCCCGATCCTCTAAATGACAGCACACATTTACAGAATACACTAAACATGCACACCAGTTTAGGCCTAAGACACCGTACTCGTAGAACAAGGGTACGAAGAACCGGTTCACACTCGCTCTACACCAGGTACAGACATGTACCTGGGCGCTTCTCTCCTCCTCCACGGCCCGGTCAACCCGAGCCGAGGTCCGGGACGCGCACTAGTGCGCGATGCCGTTCCCTCTAGATAACCTCCGAAGGTGATTCGTTTCACACGGCTTGAGGGACCCTTTACGTTCCTCGGCGCCCCCAAAAAAGCCCGGTGAAGCTGAAAATGCCGTAGAGGCAATCAGCAATCTCTCTCAAAAAAAAAAATGGTTTCGTAAGATGGCAAACGGGGTGAGTGGCGGGCTATGCCATGGTGTTTTATTTCATGTTGGAAGGAGCTCGGTAGCGCAGTAACTGGCGCGCGCAGTAACTCTACATTAAAGGTGAAGCTGCGGCTAGGGTTGCCAGGCGTCCGGCTTTTTAAGATCATGTCCGGAAAAGTATTTACGTGTCCAGCATGACCGGCTTTTGTTTGGCTTAGTGTCTATATAAGCGCTCGAGTGAATAGGCAAAACGCTATAATAAGTAAATGCCAAATTATTGTCTTATTTTACTGTGAAGGTCAAATAAAGCTTTAAAAAGAATTGTCCAGCTTTTAGGGTTAAAAGTCCGGCAGAATGTTGCGCCTAATTCGGCTTTTCAATTTTAGGTAACCTGGTAACCCTAGCAGCGGCTAATATAACTCGCCTACTGCCACTTCTAGAATTAAGAACTTTTATTCAACTCTTAATAACTTCATTTCAGCACAAAATAAAGAGATCCAGAAGGTAAGCTTAATATCTATATTATATACCATAATAAGCGTAAGCTAGTACTGCGCTCGAGACATAGACCCCTTGCACGGACACGGATCTCGAAACGGCTCGGAACAGTCTGAGCGCAGCTGTTGTGGGATTCCATGGCCGTGTGCGTTGTGTACGTGTGCGTTGCTTGTGCGCGCTTGTATGAAGATTACCTACTGTCTCTTTGTTTTATGGTTTCAGATTTGACCATTCTGAAAATCCGCGTAAGATTTGAATTTATATTACTTTATATAAAAATTTTAATGAAACTTTATTGTGTGATAAATTGTTAGGTACATAGATAACCAGATGTGAATTATACAAGAAATTACAATAATTGTTCATTTTCATAATGGTCGGATATCGCGGTCTAGTAAGATATAAAAATAACATTATGAAAGTAGGTCCTAAGTAGGTCCTAACATTACCATACTTACTGCCGTACTCAGAGACGTCAATTAAGTTTTAAAGACAATTAAGTCTCTTGCAGTCACTTTCTTATGTATAGCGCTAAATAGAGAAGGAAAGTCATTTAATTGTCATTAAACTTAATTGACGTCTCTGAGTACAGCAGTGACTGCCATAAAAAAAAACACAATAGTAATGTAATTTCCGTTACGTGGGTGAGACCGCCATGCGCCTTCGCGTTAGATTAAAATACCTAGATTTGTAAAGAAAAATGCAAAGTTTACTTTAGAATTTTTTATATTCTTATCTTATTTAATGGAGCCTGCCCAGTAGCACGTTGAGCCATCGGGATATTTTGTGCCAAACTCTGGTGAAGCTGAAAATTCAGCCTGAATCATCAAACTCTCTTCAAAAAAATAAAACTGCCATAAGTTTAGGCAGCGTCTTTGAGAGCGACGAGGCTGAAGTCTTCTGGTTTCGGATTAGCCGATCCCAGGAGTCCCCCATTCTTATAAAAAACCGGCCAAGTGAGAGTCGGACTCGCGCACGAAGGGTTCCGTACCATTATCTATAAAAACGGCAAAAAAATCATGTCTATTGTATAGGAGCCCCCTTTAATATTTATTTTATTCTGTTTTTTAGTCATCATCTGTGAAAATTTCAACTGTCTAACTATCACGGTTCATGAGATACAGTCTAGTCACAGACGGACGGACAGACAGGCAAACGGACGGACAGCGGAGTCTTAGTAATAGGGTCCCGTTATACCCTTTGGGTATAACGGTCTAAAAATGATAAAGCAATGTAGGTACCAAATTTTTGTTACCTACATCAATCAATAAGAAACTAAGCTTTAGAAAGGAAATTGGAAATCAACTAGGTTTCTTTATGTGGAACGACATTTTATAGCACAAAGGAGTGAATTATCATAATACAAGCGTCGGTGACCGCATCTGATAGATGCTCGATCGAGTTGAATGGGGAAAATCGTGTTTCAATTCCTATTTCTTCATAAAATTACTTATGTGAACCCATTCGTATCACCAGCGAATGAGCTCCTTGGATGTGTTAACAGGACTATTATTGATCATCACTACCTCAATTTATATCCCCACTGGTGGGATACGAGCCTTCCCTATGGATGGATCGGGTGAAGGGGCCGTAAACCAACACGCGGCCCCAATGCGAATTAATGGTTCAAATCAAATAATTTATTTTACATTAATATATATTAATTTATTTTGTTACATAGAGAAGGGAGAAGAATACAAATAAAAAGCATAAAGATATTAAGATAATTAGTGAAAAAATGGGAAAAAAGTCTCCGGCTTAGCATAGCCTATCACGGCATTAGCAAAGCCATCGCTATGACGCTGATTGTGGTTGTTAACGACTGCTAATGCGGCCGGCACGTGCCTTCCGAAGCACGGACTATTATCAATATATGTTAAAAGAGCGTTTAAACAATGTCTCTGGAAGACTAGCTTTTTGAAAATTTTATTTTATTTAGTTTACAAAACTGGTTGCAACATTATACATGTTACATTTTAGTATTTTAGAAAAAAACTTATGGTACATTGCGACCCTAAACGTAAGCACATCTTGCTCCAACGTATATTCCACATAAAGTTCGGTTACACTAAGTACCTACACCATTAATAAAAAAAAACAATTATCAAAAATGTTAAAAAGATAAAAAACTAAATACAGTATTATGACTACGAATAAATTGTTCTTAAACAATACTTGGCTGAGGCCACAGAACCATGAACTACTAGCGAGGATCATTTATTGATATCAATAATAAACGTTTTATTAATTAACAAGAAGTATTGACGTTCTTAATGTCTCTCGGTAATCATCGCATTTCCGAATGCAACCGAACATTAATGCCCATTAATTAATAGATTTATCATGTACAATGATTTGAATTCAGAACAACGTACTTTATTGTTGTTTTGTTTTTGATTTTCGTTAGAACTATTAGAGCTGTAGAACTTTAAATCGTTAACCAATTACGTGTGACACGTTCGTTCGTTCCCCTATTCTAAAATAAATTAATGATAATTTAAAGGGGTACTAGCTACTCTATATACTACATAACTGATAGAATTCCGACGACAACAGAAACACGAATGACATTAAGAAAATAGATGCACTGTAGGTCTGTAGGTAATTGTTATATAATCCCCGCACATAATGTTTTCCTTATCATTAGTTACTTCAGAATGCTGTTTAATAATACATAACAGTTGTTTTTCCCTTTATAGGACAATAAAATGCAGTTGTTAAGAATAATAACAAAAGTTGACAGTCATTTTAAAATATTGTTTATAAAGAAATAAGCGCCTTTAATACTTAAATATTCTACAATTTAAAAAAAAATATAACGAAATTGTATTCTTCTAAATGATGGGATTGTCTTACATACGAGTACATATAGATTAAACTGTCCCCTTATCAATTAAGTAAGTTTTTTTGGGAGTTTGCTTTTTTCCTTAGACATCCTCACCGGACTTGATTTCAGGCATTCGGCGCGGCGAGAAACTTAAAGGGTTCCTCAAGCCGTGTGATCGAAACACCGTCAGAGGGTTTCTAAAGGGGAAGGGAATTACACAAGCATATTCCATTTCCCTACTAGATTCCCCGAGAAGTTCGGGTCGGATCGGGAGGAGGTAAATATGGACGGAAAAATCTCTACAAGTACCTAAAACTTATGCGTTAGCCAATAAGTGGAAACTTTTAGTTGATATGTGTAAGCTTTATGTAACACTAGTTGTTGCCCGCGACTTCGTTCGCGAAGACTACGGAAAAAAAAAGTTTAAAAAAAAGTATCCTATATGCTGGTCATGGTCTGTATACGAGGAAAGTTTCATTAAAATCCATTCAGTAGTTTTTACGTGAAAGAGTAACAAACATCCATCCATACTTACAAACTTTCGCGTTTATAATATTAGTAGGATTTGTAAACATTTTTCTATTGTATGTTTACCAAGCAAAATAAACTTTAAAAACCAATACCCTGTAAGATTCATTATATTATAATTCCTAATTTTCGGTGTAAGCTTTACACACACCGTTTACATGAACATATCTTTAAAAAATTACTTCGCTGCGACAAAGGAATGTAGGAATGAAGAATGAGTGAATAAATCTTATATTACACAAGCGACTTAATAGCTTTGACAATAAGATTTACTTCCCTTTACTTAATTGATAGCCCTCTGACCTGCCCTCTATCCTCCCACTTTATCAGGGGTCGTATAGCCTAGCCTAGTCTTAATGTTAAGCGAGTAAAATATGGAAACTAAACAGTTAAGCGTTGCCAGTCACAAACTCGGGTCATTTACCCACTTTTTTCGGAAATTGATTGCTGTCGGTTCATTGTGTCCAAATGGCGTTTATAGTGAACGAACCACCGGGATGGTGAACTTGTTGTCTTTTTTACTGTACGGTACTATTTATAAAACAATGTACTGTTACTTAACAATGCCTGTACTGACTGTTATTTTCTGCATCTACATATTAAGGTATGTCACAAAAATCTCAAAAACGCGATGCAGGAAAATATAGTCGCCATTAGGTATAGCGTTATTATTAAGGCGACACTTTGAAAAAATATATCAACTTTCATCGAAGGTTGTAGGAGTACGACAAGACCAACGAATCTAAAATTTTTATATAGATAACTTCATGCCTTTGTCTTTAAAAAAACTTGCTCATAAACACGATTGTGCAATTTTGACTCGATCATAATTCTTTACGAAAATACCTCTAAAAATCATGAATGCTAAAATTACAAAGAAATTATGTAATCTATATATTTTGAAATCACTCAAATATATTGGTAACATCAATGTTCGTAACTGCTGCATATTTTGATAACTGAAACAATCGTGTTTTTGAACAAGGTTTTTTAAAGACAAAGGCATGAAGTTATCTATATCAAAATTTTAGATTCGTTGGCCTTGTCATACTCTTTCAACTTTCGATGAAAGTTGATGTATTTTTTCAAAGTGTCGCCTTAAGCCGCACAAATGCAAAATAGCTTGAACATACAAGCGTAACCGGACTATTACAGGCAGCGAGAAACTAAAGGTCCCATCCTAAAGCTGTGGTGATCGAACATCCTTAAAGGGTTTGAAAATTTGGGTTTGTTTGGAATGACATCGCGCATGGCCCCGTCCCTTCTTCGCAAGGCATTTCTAAAGGCTAGAACCTAGGCTCAGGTTGACTCGTCGTAGGGTATACCCATTTCTATATTCGTTGCTGCTGAGCGACAACAAAATGGATAGACAACTGAATTGTTCCGTCCAGTATGTGGCTACGGCCCCCGTTCCTCCGAGTTAAATCGTTTTGTCTCAAATCACGTCACTATAGGGCTTACGAACGAATTCAAATCTGAGCCATTGTGAGGTCAAACGGCTTATGCAAGCGCTCTCTTTTAAATCTGCATTTTAAAGACTTTGTGAGCTAATTTCGTTTACTAAATTACCTTCTGATCCATGGAACATTACACCATCTGCTCAGATCTCTAGATCTTAGATTTATCTAAGCCTATGGTTCCTTTAGAAGTTCGGGGTTTGATTCTCAACAGGGGTACCGCGCTCGGTTCTGCTAGTTGTACGACTCCTTAAGATACAAGACAGAGACGGACCGCAGACCGCAAACTGCAACCGCAGACTGTCTGCAGTTTGCGGTTGCAGTAATTGGGTATCTGGGTATTGTAACTGGGTTCTGACCCAGTTACAATGTTTCACATAAAATTTGTATCAATTTTCATTATTTCAAGCCGCAATAATTGATGCAGATCTTCAAAAGAACTTCTCGGACATTCGAAAATAGGGGAAAAATTTATCTTCATGACTTTCCAGCTCCCTGCATAGACGATGATATTCCCCATATTATTCTCTTCTTGTATTGATATCATGAACCCAATTCTTTTGTTTTGCCTTAGAGCCAAAAGCAGTACAAATTCTTCTTCATCCGAGTCTGTGTCGTTCGACATCTTGAAGCCTACGTGCGGCCTACTGCCTGCCTAACCCGTCATACTGAACGCGGTTCAAACGCGGTCCTGCGTTGCAACTGCTGTGAAACTGACTACTGACCTGCTTTTCTTCTGACCCGCGTTTGGTTTGCCGAAGCCTTGAGGCATTGTTCCATGCATTGTGCAGCCGCGGCACGACACGCCACGTTTGGAATAGAGGCGACCGCGACCGCGGTGCCGCAGTACGTCCTGCGGTTGCAATCTGCGGTCCGTCTCGGACTTTTACCTTTAGAGTAATCTAAGTACGATTCTTATCTAAATCTGTCGCCATAGCAACAAGCAAACAATGTTAACAACCTTCGACCATTTTCCTTTAAGGTGTAACAATTTTTTTAATGTGCTCGAACTTAGCACTCTTACTGCAGACCCCAATTATTTTGATTGATAGCGTGGTACCTATATTTTTCCATTCCAGTTCGTAGATTGGGCGTTATTCGAGACTTACGCTTAAAATCGTAGGTACTTATTTAATCATAAATGTTCTTACACTTTTCTAGTTGCGGTAAAAACTAACTTACATAAAAATCATCATCATCAGCTCATTTATGTCCCCACTGCTAGGGCACGAGCCTTCCCTATGGATGGATAGGGAGAACGGGCCATAAACCACCACGCGGGCCCAGTGCGATTTGGTGGTTGTTAACGACTGCAAATGCAGCCGGGACCAAGAGCTTAACGTGCCTTCCGAAGCACAAAGGAGCTCGAGATGATTTATTTTTGGTCCCCCATCCGATGACTGGCCTTTGCGAATGTTGCTTAACCTCAGTACTCGCAGACCGGGGGCGTTAACCACTGCGCCATCGAGCTCCTCATAACATAATTATAAAAAAATAAAGCATAAAAAATAACATTATTTTATTTTATTATTTTTTAGTTTAATTTAGTGTAATTCATACCTATCCTTATCTACTTGTGTATCATCATAATCAGCCTAGATATCAGTCTACTGTTGGACATAGGCCTCTCCAAGTGCACACCACCAAGATATTTAGTGTGATATGAAATTAAAATGAAATGAAATGAAAAATATATTTATGAAATAAAATTAATATTTATTCAAGTAAACTTTATTAGACAAGCGCTTTTGAATCTTTTGAAGAGTTTAAGCTCTCAAAATATTTTTCCTACCACCCATTCAGGACGTCTTTTAGCTAAGTGGGTACCTACTTGTGTGTGTGTACTTATTGTCGCAGAATAAAATTTTAATCAAACTTATTTTTTGTTCCACAGCAAAATACATACATCAGTTTTTTATCATTCATCCGACGACGTTAGAAGGAGGAAGTAACGTTTCTCCGTTTCCTAGCTTTAATTTCCGCTGGCCGGGTCGCCAAGGAATTAATCGGTATCTGAATAAGCTTACCCGGCCAACCCGGGATAGTAAGGCCTCTTTTCACTGCATCGTTTTTTTTCTCTACTTACAACCTTATTTCTCATTTTCCTTTGAGTCTATATAGTTATGGTTCAAAGTGGAATAAAAACTTTTTTGTTAGTCAAATTAATAGATTTGTATAAAATCATAAAGAGTTCATAATACATTTTAGGCACAGACCTATATTAACCATGGATCACGCTAGTACTTACACCTACTTCAGACTGCTCGAGTGAGCCCATCTGTGATCACTGCCAGTTTTCTACAATTAGTCTGCGGTTGATATTATCCATCATCATCTGTCAAAAATAAGAAAAATGCCTCGATGCGCCATTATAAATTGTAAAAACAATTCATCTGTGAGTAGACAATAAGTAGAACACGATGCCTTCCGCCGGAAAGTAATTTTATGATACAAATATTCGTAAATAATTTTAAAATGATTTATTTTGATTTTATGACAGTTTTGAGAAAATCTAAATTATGTCGCATGTTTGTCATACATTGCGGCTTTACTTATCTCTATACATGTGGGTAGTGTATTGTGTAAACGGGCAATGAACATCAAACTATCGTTTTATACGTACTTCGCGTCAGTTTCGAGGCACAATCGCTTTTGTAATTTTTATGTAAAGTTTTCTAATTAGTGCCGTTTACTCTGTATAATGTCTATTCGATTCTGATCGCTTACGAAATTATGATGATTGGAAAGAAATTGTATTTTGAAAGTAGTTCAAAATCTCATTCTTCAAAAGAGAGGGCTTTATTAAACCTATTACCTCCACAAAATGATATCCAAAAATTCTAGCGACTTTTTTTTACACACCAATGCAGTTTAATTATTTAGGTAAAAAAATGGAAATAAAAATAAGATAAATTAAAAGCAAGTTACGTATCAAAACTGTTTTATTTCCTCAAGAATTCAACATTAAAACTTACACAATAAAACTTCTTAATAACATAATGTATAATTGCTTTGATTTCGATATAAATCGATGACAAAATTGATGACCGAATTTATGTATTAAAATCGTACGCAACGCGGCATTTTTAAATCGATTTGGCGCTTGAGGCGCTTTCATGCGCTTGTCAAACCATAGTATATTAATAAAATTTATAAATATACTATATATTTATTTATTTTTAGCTTCACTGCAGCAATTAGCACTTGAAAATAAAAAGTAAAATAAACCATAGCATGTCAAAAAAATGTGTCACGCTACTCACGTTTGGTTTTTATACAAATTGTGACACATGCGTCGTCTAACTAGATATTTGGTCTGTGATTTTAGGCTACAATAATTGATCTCTTGAATGTGAATCTCACTACGCAATCGTTTCGTAAGTCGGTTGGAAGACCTTGTACCTAGTGTCTTTCTTCTGTGCTTGTACTGAGAGAAACCGGCAAGAAATTCAGCAAAGACTTCTTTTCTTACTTTTTCAAATATTGAAACATATCTCCGCCGCTAGCTACCACCATTTTATCTAAATATGTCGCCATAACATCATATAAGTGGCATTGTTGTGTTTCGGCAGCAAGAGATAAGATAGTTGCGGGAACACAATAATGCCTTAGCCTCAGTTACAAAAACACAATGTTGAAAAAAATTCCACGAGCAGGAATTGCTCAACTGGAAGAGCACCTGACCCGGTATGTCAGAAGGGTGTAGGTTCAGATCCTGCTCGTGGAAATTTTTTCAACATTGTGTTTTTGTAATTTGTTTCGCAACAAAATTTGCGTTAAAATTATATAAACAAAACAAAAACATTTTAACCTCAGTTGTTGAGGGTTCCGGGTGAAGTGCGCTTCCGCCTCCGGATTACCATATCATTTCGTTATCACTTGACCATCTTGCCATCAGATGAGATTGAAATCCAAGTGCTTACCAGTAAAATAATAAAAAAAATATTGCAGGGCATTTACACATCTAAAGGCAAACAATTAAACAACAGCCAAGGGACGCGTTGCAATTGAGTAATTGCAATGCAACGCGTCTCATGGCCGCGCTGCGGTTCAACAATACTGAAATACCAAGAGTTGAAACAACGCCTTGTATTTTAGAAACAGGTGAGTTACCTGTGATTGTGAAGTACAGACGGACGCCTGCAGATCAACCTATTCATAAGTGACTAATTTATTCAATAAATTTTCAACCATAACAACCATATACATAAAGTTTGAAGTTTTTTGAGGAAATTTGACAGTTTTTAGTAGTCTGATGTGCAGGCGTGTGTACCTGTGAAACTCACCTTGGTTGTGTGTTTAGTGAGTTAGTGAGTAATTAGTGAGTTTCGCGATACGTGTGCCGGGTCAGCGCCGGAGTTGGGCGAACTTTTCAACTTGCTCATTTGCAATGCTCGACATCAGGGTTGCCACCTTTATGTAGTAAATTGGGGCATGTTATATGTATATATATGTATGTGTTATACCTACCCGCTCAATCCGAACCCCTTGGAGAATCTAGTAGGGAACGGGGACACGCACAAGTGCGTGATGCCATTCCCTCTGGAAAACCGCTGACAGTGCTGTTTCACGAGGCTTGAGGACTGGACCCCTTTAAGTTTCACGCCGCCCTCCCCGAAAAAGTCCGGTAAAGCTGAAAAAGCTGCCTGAGGCAATCAGCAAAATCCCGAAAAAAACTATACCTCCCTCTATGTCCATATATTTAGGTATTTATAAATTTATTGATCAAATGACAATTTTAAAACAAAATCCGCGGAGAGAGTTTGAACCCTGTCCCGGTTTATCAGAAAATGCGGGTTCTAATCCCGCTCTGGAAAACTGCTTTAAAACTCTTTCGGTTTTTTTTTTAACATACCAATGAAAATATCTAATATCACGAATGTGGCTATTATGTACGACTTCGACTATTTCCAGGATAGCGTGATACCGATAAGACGATTATATAAAAAATTGGTTTAGTAATAACATGTCTGCGCAAGTTAATGGATTTTCACTAATAGGATTAACGTTACAGTAAGCTTTTAAGAAATTAAGAATCCAATCGGCCTAAGAGGGTAACATGGAAAATAACAGTACATGTTATGGAAGTTGAGGCACTTTTATATAAATAATTTGGAGCTACCACATCCCAATGTACGGGCCACGCCTAGTATAAAGATATAATACAAAAATATAAATATATAAATATAATACCTACTTAAATTAATACTTGTCGCTTAAAGCGATAAGACCGCCTTTGCCCATGCTAGCTTTAAGATTTTTTGTATGTACCTGTTTTTGGTTTTAATTTGTGTGAGCAATAAAGTATTTATCTATCTATCTGTCTATCTATCTATCTATCTATCTTGTCGCCTAGTAATAATTAAAACGATTTATGTTAATGAAGACGAGCTCGATGGCGCAGCGTAAGCCCGCGCTCAGATGGGTGACCAAAAATGTGTCATCTGAAGCTCATGTTATTTAAAAATTTTTTTACAACAGTATGCAATTGATGTGTGGAGCACGATTAGTTAATATAACTCCATGCATAGTGTACAGGTGTTTGGTAATATGTGTATATTCCCGAAACGTACACATGTTAACATGTCTATATAAATACTATGCCAACGACAGAAAATGGAAATGGTAAAAAAAAATTTTCGACTTTCCATACTAACTCGATCAGCTGATGGGTCATATTACCAAACATTCTGTATACTCTTACATTTGACTACTATCTCACCTGGTGGTCAGTCATTCACTCTTGATTTGAAGATCCCAATATTATATTTAATAGGAAACAGACTGATGTTATCACAATCGCAATCTGTACCTACGGGTGACCTCATTTATAACGCCTTACGCATTCATACAAAAAGAAGGAGACGAAAATTATCTCGGAAAATCTTAAAACATTTTACCCAACCTTTTGTAGGTACATCAAAATTCTACAGAGGTTTGATTGTTAAAGGGAACTGATAAGGCGCCCACAAAAACTTCGCTGCCTCCAGATAAAACCCGTAGGTAAGTTTATGTGGAAATCTCGTTTGAATAGCATCCGAGAAAATGTCTCCTTTGTTTCAAGAAACTTTGGCAATTTATCACAGCGGCTTATTTAAAACTCGAGACGAGTTAAGCAAGGTTCGGCGCACGAAAATAATTTTTGAAATTAAGATCTAATAACAGGGCTTACAAGTGTTTTACATATTAAATCCCCCTTTTAAACTGTCCGTGTTATATATAATTATGTAGGCAAAAGCTTAACATAACATTAAGAAATGTTACGGGTGTCATAGAAACAGAATGTAGATGTAGATTATATTTTTTATTAGGGATATAATTTTTATATACTCCCTACGTTACAAGGGGTGATATTGTTCTGTTTAGTTATACTTACGCATAACTATGACGGACGTTACGAAAATTATATTTTAACGCATAAACAATTCCTTTGACCTTGAGCCTTTGACCATAAACGTTGATGCAAGTACAATTAATAAAATAATATGAAATGGTTTTTTGATACAATAACATTTATTGTGATTAATTTGTCTCACTTCTTTGTTGAGTCTTTTCGTACGTGGTGCAGCGTGGTCATCAATCTTTAAAAAGTAACAACTTTGAAATAGGCTCTATGTTCTACAAAATGGCTTTCGTATATAACAAAACATCGTTTTTAAAAAATATCTGCCTTTGAATATTCATGTTGTGCCATCTAGCGCGCTCTTTACAAAACTTATAACGGAGAACTGCTTTAGTGAAGCACGAGCAGTCCTTGCTTTTCTTCGTCTGCACCATACGCTGAGAAGTTATTTGTACTGGGTTCCGCTAGATGTCGCTACTAGTATTTATTCCTTAATTGAGGACTTGGGGAAATTAAAGTTATGATGATTAAATGAGAAGTTATGTTGATTGCGGTGTTGAATCATTTTCCATATTTTGTGTTTCGTTGAATATTAAAGTTTATTCACGTTGGACTATAAACGTCCATCAGTATGATCTATTTTTAAATACTCTCCACAGAAGACCACGTGAAGTCTCAGAAACGTCTTTTTAGAAATAAATCGGCAGTAACATGGCTACGGTAGAGATCACACAAACATTACTAAGAGATATAGGTACAATAAAAAGGAAATAAACATTATAACATTAAAAAACATCAATTAGAAAACATGAATGTTGTTCATTCAATTACTTTAGATTTCTTCACACTTCCTTAAAATTGGAAATGTGATTAAAAATGATCTCTTAAACGTCTATACTAAAGGAATTATATATGTTGAAGTACGTACATAAATGCCATACCTACCTCATGAGAAACCAGAGGGGCCTCTAAAAGCTGCTTGCTTTGGTCTCTTGGGTTGACCCGTGACCGTATTTTTTTTAAATATATTTTACGGGTAAGCACAGCGCCTTGATCTCACCTGATGTTAAGTGATGATAAGGCCAATGATAGAAGCGCACTTCACCCGGGATCCTCAACTAGTGAGGCACTGGCTATCTTATCTCTAGCTGCCGGAACACAATAATGCTACAAACATTGATGTTATGGCGACATATTTAGATAAGATGGTGGTAGCTTGCCAGGCGAACAAACAAGCCCTACCACCAACCAAACCGAGCACACAAAGATGTACCCCTTGGTGGGAATCGAACCTGGGACCTCTGGATCTAAACTGGTAGTCTTAACCACTAGACCACAGAGGCGGTATCGCGTAATTCCTGTACAATCACGAGCATTTACATGTATACTATATCATCATGTATACTATACACTTTTGACTCTTATTCCATTATGTTAATAGTTACATTGTTACATGGTTTGATAGAAACATTTTTTTTATTCATATTTTTTTCTTTTCAGGATACGGCCTCAAGCTGGCCTCGTCGGGCCCCGGGAGCCCGGCGCCGCCGCCGGTGCAATGGCGGATGCGTCGAAAACCAGGTAATAGGCATAGAGAAAAGAAAGCTTTTTTACAAATCTATATGAAGAACTAGTAGCACTTTAGTGGATTGGAGATTTTAAAAACAATTAATTTTGTATCAAAATATAATATAGCCTGTTACCCACAAGGTATATAGCATTCTATCAGTGTAAGTATATAGCATTCTATCTATTCTATTCTATGTGTAAGGTTTTTTGGAATTGGACCAGTAGTTCCAGAGATTAACCCCAACATCTCATTTAACTGTTCTGTGGCCCCGACAATCAATCAAACATAGTCACAAACGTTACCTCTTTTTCAATCGTATAGATAGAAGACGGCAAATGAACCCGGAGGCTGACAGAGTGGTGGCCCCAAGAAATGTTCATCGATCGGTAGGCAGACCTCCAGTTCGGTTTTTTTTTTTTTTTGGAGAGAGATTGCTGATTGCCGCTGCGGCATTTTCAGCTTCACCGGGCTTTTTGGGGGCGGCGAGGAACGTAAAGGGTCCCTCAAGCCGTGTGAAACGAATCACCGTCAGAGGTTATCTAGAGGGAACGGCATCGCGCACAAGTGCGCGTCCCCGTGCCCTACTAGATTCTCCGAAGGGTTCGGATCGGATCGGGGAGCGGAGCAACCCGAGGGCGCCTCTAAAGGCACGGACCTCGGCTCGGGTTGACCGGGCCGTGGAGGAGGAGAGAACCGACCAGGTACATGTCTGTACCTGGTGTAGAGCGAGTGTGAACCGGTTCTTCGTACCCTTGTTCTACGAGTACGGTGTCTTGGGCTTAAACTGGTGTGCATGTTTAGTGTATTCTGTAAATGTGTGCTGTCATTTAGAGGATCGGGCGGGGGGGCGTTCGCAACCGTTATGGGATCGTCGGGGTCATCTAGGACGTGCTTAGGACGCCTAGACATGAACCGTTTTGTTGGTGGAAGGCTTCCAACATTATAGTTGGCGGCCGCCACAACAAGCGGGTTAGGGTGGTGGGGGGCGTTATCAAAGTAACGTATGGAAACGTCCTTGATAAAGTCTTTGATAGTGGGAAGATCAAGATCGCGGTGGAGATCTACGTTGCGATAGTACCACGGGCAACCCGTGGCACCACGCATGAAACGGTTCTGGAGGGTGCCAGTTCGGTGGTCGGACGACCTAGTCAAGGCTCCCCCCCGCCCGACCCTCTAAATGACAGCACACATTTACAGAATACACTAAACATGCACACCAGTTTAGGCCCAAGACACCGTACTCGTAGAACAAGGGTACGAAGAACCGGTTCACACTCGCTCTACACCAGGTACAGACATGTACCTGGGCGCTTCTCTCCTCCTCCACGGCCCGGTCAACCCGAGCCTAGGTCCGTGCCTTTAGAGGCGCCCTCGGGTTGCTCCGCTCCCCGATCCGATCCGAACCCTTCGGAGAATCTAGTAGGGCACGGGGACGCGCACTAGTGCGCGATGCCGTTCCCTCTAGATAACCTCTGAAGGTGATTCGTTTCACACGGCTTGAGGGACCCTTTACGTTCCTCGCCGCCCCCAAAAAAGCCCGGTGAAGCTGAAAATGCCGTAGCGGCAATCAGCAATCTCTCTCAAAAAAAAAAAAAATAGTCAAGGCTGTCAAGGCGGCGGGCAAGGGATGTATGAGGATGACGTAAAATCGTGACGTGCGAGGTAAGAGGCATATGCCCTGCATTGACCGGAAGTGGGCTGATGAAGATCTAAATCAAAACATAATATAGACATGACAGATTTGGTTGTTCTCTTTCTCGAAATTTGTAATTGAAATACATTTTTTATAACAATGGTTAGTTGTGCGCGCGCCCTTGTATGTTTCCGAGTTGGTGAAACTACCAACACCATCACCGGGATACGAACGCTCACGCAAACCAAGTCGTGGGCGAAGGACTTCACAAAGAGAATTGGGTAGTTGACAACAACAACAATTAATTCCAGAACAATAAACGTATAAAAGAAATCACGTAACAGTTCTTTATAACATTGACCAATTTTTTATTTGACCTAAGCATGAATTTCTTTAACCTAAAAAGTTATTAATAAACACTCAATTTACTGACCAAATTAGTGACGTCATAGTTTGCTAATTCCATACAATTTCTATTAAAAAGAATAATTTTGACAGTTGTTAAAAAGTTTCTATATTGACTAATGCTACATGCAATGCTACGTTACCGTAGACGGCGAGCAGTCAGATTTCTTCCCCGTTACCTGTGGGGTAAAACAGGGTTGTGTAATAGCCCCTACTCTGTTTGCCTTATACTTTGCAGTAGTTGTCGAGGAAGTCTCACAATCGGTCTCCGAAGGAGTGCGCATCCGCTTTCGCACAGATGGCGGGCTCTTCAACTTAGCTAGACTCAAGGCGCGCACAAAAGTGTCGCATACATTAATCACAAGAATCATGTAGACTTCTTGGCGGGAAAGTAAAAAGTCATGTCTGCGGTTTTGTTTTATTTAAAAAAATTTGGGTTATGTCAAATATTAATGTGAAATAATGGTGGATTATTAACCGTTAAGTGTTCGTGAGTGTGCATGAGTGTTGGCAAATGAAACAAAATAGTGCGACTTTACTTTTCAAATTCTCTCAATTCAATTTTGTTTCTGAGATACTTGAAGGGGTATATCATTTCTCACTTCTCATTTTTATTATCATTAATCATCATACCGACTGGAAGGAAATATTTTATATTTATGTATTACTTATAAGAAAAATTACTTTGACACTGGCTAAACGTGCTAATCGCACGAAGCCATCAACTAAAAGAAAGAAAAAAAAGAATCATGTATGCTGATGACTTGTGCTTACTAGCAGAATCCCCAGATGCCCTGCAAAAACTTATGTCTGTTTTTCACCAAGCTTGCTGTAAGTTGGCCTGAAGGTCAGTGTCAAAAAGACGGAAGCGATGTCCCTAGACACCCATGGTCATGAGACACTGGCCATAAATCTTGATGAGGACGTTTTGAAGCAGGTACATAAGTTCCGATACCTGGGGAGCACTGTAACATCTAAGTGTGATGTTAATGCCGAGATCAACAGCAGAGTCGGCGCTGCAGCTGCAGCATTTGGCAAGCTATGTTGCAAAGTGTTCTGCTCACACAATATAAAGCTGCCCACCAAAATATCCATATACATGGCGGTTGTACTACCAAATCTTTTATATTCCTCCGAGACGTGGTGCTGGTATAGGCACCAAATGCGCACATTAGATCGGTTTCACCTGAAATGTTTAAAAAATCATGAACATCAGATGGTCTGACCGTTGTGCGAAATACCGAAGTTCTGCGACGAGCCAATGTTAGTGGCATTGGCTTATATAATGCGTCGACAGATTCGGTGGCGCGGTCATATATCTCGTGTGGCAATGAGAGAGTGGCGAAGCGCATCTTATATTCTGAACTTGAGGATGGCAAGCGGAAAACCGGCGGACAACTCCTCCGGTATAAAGACGTTCAGAAGCGTCATATGAAGAGATGCAGCATTGAGCACACTCTTTGGGAGGGTTTGGCAGTACAACGGTCTGAATGGCTCGGGCATGTGCAACGGCAAGTACGCAATTTCGAGGAGCAGCGTCAAGCTGACCTCGACGTGAAACGCGACCAGCTTAAAGCCCGTACACCCGCAGCCATTACCTACAATACTGTTAACGGCAAACTGAAATGCCCACATTGTGCACGAGAGTTTGCCGTGAAGATTGGCTATGTAAGTCATCTTCGTGCGCATCAGCGCAGACCCGAATAGGAGTCGAAGAGGTCGCCATGGCCGAAACCGGTCGGAATTCAATAATAATAATATATTGACTAACCAGTCAACTACCCAATTCCTTAGCCTTACTGTTGATGATGATGATGATGATGATGATAAGTCTCATAAGAAATGCCTATTAAAAAAACTGTTCCCATTGAATAATTAAACGAAGGTAAATCTAACAAAAAAAAAACGAGCGGCCTTACAGTAGTCGCATATGATGTGTAACATTTGACATCTCACCTTTTGAAATCAATATTACAATAGAAAATAGAATAAACAATATATAATTAACAATATAGAATTAACAATGACGTATATTTTTTTACAAATCATTAAGACAATGCAGTAAATACTCATTAGAAGACATGTGACACATTACACATATTATAATAATAACATGTCATGTATGTAGTAATATGTCATGTTCATAATATCGATTTTAAATTTACTAAATAGCGCGCGCTTGCGCGCTTCCCCGACTTCCTGTTACACTGTTACACATTTCACGAAATCACTCCCACAAATTGTTATAGAAAGGGAGCGAAACATATCAAAAAACCTAATTTGTATGCGAAGCTTAAAATTAAAGAGTTCACATTTTGTTATGCCATATAATCTTCAAACTTATAAGCCGATTTTTATAAAACTTTCTTTGCAGAGATGTTAGCGTTTAATTAAAAAGCAATAAAAAATACGTTTGTTCTACCTATTAATTTTATGATCGATGCTAAAACTTTCCATAGTAGACTTTAAATAGCGTTAATATGGGATACTGAACTGAAATGGGTACTAAGTAAAGGGGAATATTAAGCCAAGTGCTTATGGCATGTATAGCGAGTTATGCAAAGTGTCTTTAAAACAAAAGGCGTAATGATAGACGAAGGATCCCCAAATCTTACGCATTACGCATTCTCAAAAGCTGGAAATCTACAATGATTCCCGTTTAATTCCGGCTAATACAATTCTTAAGATATTATGACGTGAAACTCGTAAATACCCGACTTCAAGAGAACGAACGGTTTCATGAGTCATAAAATTGTTATATCTGCGAGAGATTATTATGGGAACCGAGCGCGCGAGCGGACCATGAATGCATTTCCTTTGTTGCTCTTAATGATTTAGTTCGCATTTGTTATAGCTATAACGTGATATAACGTTATTGTTAATGTTCGTTAACGTTCCGTGTACCGTACGGTTTCGGGTTTCCTCCTTGCGCAGAATATTGTGTACTCTGTTTGGCTGGTTCAGTTTAATTTATATCCACTATCATCGTTCATATTAAATTTTTACTTTTTATTTTCAAGTGCTAATTGCTGCACTGAAGCTAAATTAAATAAAATTTTATAAAATACAGTGAAAAAAATAAACGCAAGGTTCGATTCCTGGCTGGGTCGGTTCACTTGAAAATAAAAAGTAAAAATTTACTATAGCGTTGTGTTATCAAATTTGTGGTATTTCATCTGCAAAGGTGAATCTGCATGGCCATCGGTTGCAATGACCATTGGATATATGGGGCGCACTGTGCCGCTATTAGCACTCAAAAATTAAAAAGCAGTGAAAATCAGCGCATACGTCAGCCGGTAGCATAGCGGTCAGTGCAGCCGCCCGGATTGCGGAAGACCCAGGTTCGATTCATGGCTGGGTCGGGTGGACGTTTAAATTTTTCACTGTATTTTATAAAATTTTATAAAAATCGTTCATATTATTTCTTAACGGGATAGCTTTTGCCTTTACCACACCAGTTTCACAAAATAATAGGATACCCCAGAAACATGCCGGCCTCGGACCTTCTCAAACCAGTCCGAACGCAGGTGTTGCGAGATTCCGTGTCCGTCATTTTTTATATTAATAAGCACAGTGCCTTGATCTCACTCACCTGATGTTAAGTGATAATCATCACTTGCCACTGCACACTTCACTCGCACTAGTCACCACTAGTCGCGACTTTAATTAGCCATCATCATCATCATCATCATCATCTCGAAAACGAGAATTTGTTTGGCATTAAAGTATTATTATCTCTTCTGTGCTCCTGGTGAGAAATGAGAAGAGCAATAAATGGGCAAAATCTACTTCAATGCCATTGCAAAAATTTTCATTTTCTGTTTACGAACACTCAGATTCTAAGTGCCGATAATGCTATGCGATAAAAGCGCACTTTACCCGAAATCCTCAACTAATGTGGAACTGACAATTTTATCAATATCTGTCGGATCACAACAATGTGAGTGACAGACTTAGCTAAAGTACTGGTTGCTTAGCCAGGCGGAAGGCATTAAGCTGTTTGTCCTAGCTGCTATCTATCAGAATAGTGCAGCTATAACAACAAGTCATGACACCGCCAAAATGGCGGCTTGTCACCAGGTTGAGGCTGAAGTGCCGATAGCAAACCGCTCGGCTTGATATCCTGAGGTTCTGGATTCAATTTGCGAGATGGGCTAAGTGTGTTATGATTATTCGATGCATAGCCCACATTTGGCAAGCGTGGAGATTAAGCCAATACCCATCAATTGTGACGATGACTTGATTTTAATGGTGGAGGCCTTCGTTCCAGCATTAGGAGTATTAGGATATGCCCTTTACCTTAACCGATTAACCTTGAGAAGTAGAACTATGTTGTCCAGCTCTTCAGCTTAACGCACAAAGAAATTTGGTAACACGTTTCTTTGTCGCACCTCCAAAACATGGAACAGTATACTAGCACACGTATTCCCTCCTTCCTAGAATATGGGGTCCTTCAATCGAGGCGTGAAGAGGCGCCTTGCGGGCCAGCAGGTTGAGGGTGACTGATGATGAATTGTTTTCACTCTGCACCAGTTGTCTTGGCGTGTGGACATCATTTCCACTAAACATCATCAGACGATGGAGTGGAGTCATTTGCCGAGCCAATTATTAAAAAATAAGTTACGCAGAAGCATCGTGAAAAAAAAAAACATCAGGCTGTGTGAAGTCATTTGCCGAAATGAAACAACTTTTACGGATCTACTCGCGTTTATTTTACACATTAGTTTTAATTAATGTTTATCCTGACGTTTCGAACCCTTTGCAGGGTCCGTGGTCACAGGGAGACGAAACGTCAGGATAAACATTAATTAATACTAATGTGTAAAATAAACGCGAGTAGATCCGTAAAAGTTGTTTCATTTCAATGTGTAGTGTTCGCGTAAACTTCAGAAAACAATATGTCATTTGCCGAGTTAATAGTTTTTAACAAAATCGGGAGAATTCATAGTAAACACAAGAAGAAGGCTAAAAAGTTATCCTGAAGTACCTATGTAAATCCTTATTAGGTACCTTGTGTTGCTCAAGATTTTTCTTTTCACTATCGCACGGTCCTCCGTACTCTCAAGTCTCATTACAATATCTCCTTGTGAACGCAAGAGTGCCTGTCACGCTCCCGGACACGTGGCAACAATTTATCCCGTACCGAAGGGAGTTCGTTAAGCTCTTTAATATTACAAATTCTTTCGTTTCTTAACTTTCATACTTTAATAAATTCAAGGAAAAATACGAAATCCAGAAGTAAGGTAGGGTATAATGCTTAGTAGGTACTTACTTTTATTAAATGATACTTGAAAAAATACAAAATGTTGAAAAAATTCTAGTGGAATTTTTACAACATTTTGTCTTTGTTCAAATTGTAATTTGTTCGCAACAATATTTGCGTAAAATTATATGTAAATAATCATTAAATTGACATTGACAGATAAAGCTCACGTTAGAAGTTTTGTGTTTATTTATTAAAATGGTGCATGCATATCGACCTATCGGGATCTCTTATGTAAGCCGTGGTAAAATTTATTAAGTTTGGTTTTATTGACATTGGATTCGCATTGACTATATTTATGTTAAAGTACTTAATACATTATGTCCTTCTACTTCCTCTATTTATTTATTTTATTTTCATGATTTGTTTTGGAGGAGGAGGAGGTCGAGGAGCTCGATGGCGTAGTGGTTAACGCGCCCGGTCTGCGAGTGCTGAGGTTAAGCAACTTTCGCGAAGGCCGGTTATTTATTTATTTAACATTTGGACAGTCAACAAAAACAGAAACTAGCAAAAACAATGATACTGTTACAAACATACGCCTTATCTAAGCATAGTTTTCAATTCAAGACAGCCACGGCATGCGTTGTGGACTTATTAAAATCATTAATAAAACTAATGTAATTAATCTAAAATCTAATAAAATATTAATTACGTTGAAACTATAGATACTAAAGATACTAAAGGGGGTTCACGTAACGACCAATAACTTTGACATTGTCCTTGTATTCACATGCATTGAGGTGAAAAATGTCCAAATCTTCCAAATCATTAGGGCGAGAAAGGGCGTTGTATTGCTTTTGGATCCTGTTTAACGTGGAATGGTAGCCCAGATTACTCATTATTATTATTATTATTCTTATTCTTATTTTGGCACGAATATGTTAAATCTGCTAACTCGAGGTAGTTTTTCGAGGGTGCATTGATGTTGAATTAGAGCAATTAAGGCCACCACCCAAAAGCTTGTATAGAAACATGCTATCGTGATTGTAGTCTTCTATCTCTGTGACTTTCGATTTTAAAATATTCCAGACGGCTTTCATGAGATCCCAGAGTCTTAGCGAGGAAATTTCTGAAAGACAAGTGCCAAAGAAATCTTTTTTGCACGCTTTCCAGGCGTTTAATGTGAACGTCATATTAAGGAGACCAAACGACACTGCAGTATTCAAGTACTGACCTGACAAGGCTATAAATGGTAATCACAGTGATGGGGTTTTAAAATGTATTGTATTTTGTGACTATTTTGTCAATATGGAGGTTAAATTGTAGCTTAACATCCAAATAGACACCAAGATCATTAATTACTTTAACCTCTTCTAGTGTGGTGTTGTTTTTTTTTTTATAAAGTATTAGAGCCTGACTTGTGAAACTAATTTGACAGCACTTACTGATGTTGAGAGTCATACGACTTTTTTCACACCAATCTGAAAATCTATTCAAATCCATACTGAGGCAAAAAAGTGTCCCTAGCAGTTTTTATAGGTTTCATTATTTTTAAATCCTCCGCGTATAAAAATATTTTAGAGTTCTTAAAAGAATTCGCGATTATCGGTTGGGCGACCAACAATTTATCATCTAGAGCTCTTCCGCGCTTCGGAAGGCACGTAAAGCCGTTGGTCCCGGCTGCATTAGCAGTCGTTAACAACCACCAACCCGCACTGGGCCAGCGTGGTGGTTTTTGGCCCGTTCTCCCTATCCATCCATAGGGAAGGCTCGTGCCCACGCAGTGGGGATATAAAATGAGCTGATGATGATGATGATGATGATTTGTTTTGGACATAAATTATAATGAACTGATGACGATGATTTAGTTTATAATGTTTTTTCTTGTCGTCTGTCGCCGTCTCGTCTACCTCGCCGGGCCCTGTCATAATAACAGCGCTCCCACTGCACGAGGCCCATCTTCGTGTGTCGTGGAGGTATTAGGCTGAGACAGGGTCCTTGTTGGCCTCACACCACAACCACACACTGCTTCTTTTATTGTTTTTATTTTTGTTTATTATTTAACTTTTTACTGTTATTCTTTTCTTTGGTATTCACTTTGTTTTGGGCTGTATTTTATTTTATTATGAATAATTTTGTTGTGAATCGTATGCGTGTGTGAGTGTCAATCAATGTTTTTCTTTATTTCTTTCTTCTTTCTTTCAATTAATACAATTTTAAATAGCGTTATCTAAAATAACAGAATTAAATAGTCTCCTCCAGGCATTCCCGACATTCACCGTGACATTTGCCGAGACGCAAGCGGGCCTAAAATTAATACCCCAATTAAATGGTCCCTCACGTAACTCCTTTTGGGTGACTAGTGCGAGTTTCATTTACCATTCGATCACGTTAACGCAAACGAACACTTTGTGGCATTGAAGCAGAATGCTGGTCTGGGGACTTGAAAAGAATGTATAACTTCCCTTGCACGTCGTAAGAGCCGACCAAGGGTTCCACCTATCACTAATTGTTATATATTCCACCTTGGAGCTCTACTTTGAATAAGCTAAACGATTTCTTTTTTTTTTGGAGAGAGATTGCTGATTGCCGCTGCGGCATTTTCAGCTTCACCGGGCTTTAGGCTAAACGATGCTTTGTCTACCCCTCTTTGGATCGTCCCAAGTATGAGTAAGAGAGTATCGTAATAGTATGAGTATGTATTGAAGCAGCTCCTCTTGGCGGAAAACGAGGAGAGGTAATTTTGCCACTTTAAATGCTCGTTTTCTTTAATATGACTGGATGGCGAATGAAACTCGCACCGCACTACGCTAGGCACTAAAAGGGGCTTATTAATAAACAAAGTGTAAGCTTGGAGTAGTTACTCCGTGTTTTGTCTCTTTTACTCTAATATAAAATGAAGTTTACATTACGGGAACAAAACACGGAGTAACTACTCCAAACTTACACTTTGTTTATTAATACGGGGGTAAGTGTTAGTTTTATTCACTATTCGATCACAATAACAAAACGGGAATTTTGGAACTCATTTCGGACCTATGTATGACACCAAGAGTCGCGGCTGCCTCCGGTAATTGTTAATAACGGTCCCAGACTCAGACCTATAGCTCTGTGGTCCCGGATCAACCAAACAACACGTGCGGTAAGCGCAGGAGCTTTTTTTTTATCGTAGAGCTGGCAAATTACTCCACTCTACTTATATTAATCAGAAGCAGAGTCCAGATGCGAGGTCAGCTGGTGGAGCAGGATTAGTTTATAGTATATAGCTATCCTGCCATGAGGAGCTCGATGGCGCAGTGGTTAACGCGCCCGGTCTGCGAGTGCTTAGGTTAAGCAACTTTTGCAAAGGCCGGTCATCGGATGGATGACCAAAAGCTCCTCCGTGCTTCGGAAGCCACGTAAAGCCGTAAGTCCCGGCTGCATTAGCAGTCGTTAACAAACCACCAATCCGCACTGGGCCCGCGTGGTGGTTTATGGCCCGTTCTCCCAATCCATCCATAGGGAAGGCTCGTGCGCCAGCTGTACATAAAAAAATTAGCTGATGATAATGATAATGATAATGATGATGATGATATAGCCATCATCACCTTGCCAACCCGCAAGTTGCATCTTCACACCTCGTTTAAACGACTCTATGTTATAGGAAGGAGGAAAATACTGTGCTGTGAGAGCATTCCATTTCCATATGCGAATGTGTGCTAATTGGTGGTAGTGCGAATGGTTCACTAAATTTCATCAATCGTGACTAAATAATTGCCGAAATAAATCGGTGATACAGCAGACAGGCACTCGTGATCCTAAAAAAGAAAGGGAGAAGGAACCTAACCTAACATAAGGAGGTAACTTTCATAACATAGGCAAGAGTTGTGCCAGCAAAGACCAGCACGTGTGGTTCTATGACGGAAGAGAGAATTAGGGATAAAGGGAAGGAAGAGAGAAGGAGGGATAAAGGGAAAATGTTCTTCAGAGTGCTCGCCGATAAACTCACTCGGTGCTATCGTCACCTCCTTCTCCTAGCCTCCCACGGGTAACGCGTGACTTATTAGTCCTCGTCTGTCCTAATAGGCACTTAGTTGTTGGGAGTAGAACAATTAATCCAGTTGATTGCGAATTAGTGTGTGATCGTCAGCTGTTACTGGAATACAAATTATTTTAAGCTGTTTCTTTTTTGCATTTACAATCACAATAACGTGATGAGCTCGATGCGTATCAATGAGATTAGCTCACTGTTGCGATGGATAGAAAGTTGTGGAACGAACGGAGGCCTCGGCCCTGCAGTAGGATCTGTAGAAAAATGGGTGGTACTCGGATAATAATAATGAATAACCCGAAAGTAAATGAAGTTTATATTTTATAAAGGCTAGAAGAAAATCAGTTCAGTTGAAAGTGCAATCATAGACTCTAACGAACAGTGAGGTGAACTTTTATCTAACTTAGAGTAGAGAAAAAAATATTTTTAGACTGCCTATCAATCGTTTTATTAGGAAAATATATAGGTACAATTATTGTTATTTTTGGAGCCGGTGCCAGTCCGCGTTCGTAGTCAAAATTTCATGCATAAGATTGAATGTACTATTATGATTATATATAGTATGTCGTTAAATGTTTATGTTAAAGTTACCTTGGCTGGCAACTCCAAAAATAACAATAATAACTATATATTTTATTTTCCTAATAAAATGATTGTCTATAAAGGCAGTCTAAAATTTTTTTTTCTTCCTGAAAGCAAATTCTTGCCTTATTGCTGAAAATACCAAAATCGCAATAGGTATGCCTACAATATTTAAGGAGTTCCCTCAATTCCTTAAGGATTCCATCATCAGAACTGGATTAAATTAAAATGGGACCACTCGAGAAGCACCAGCTTTCAAATAAAGAACGAATGACTTATTCGTCAGCTGGCATGTGTGGAAGTGGCGCGAGTTGGCACCTTCCGATTAGAATCATCAAAATCGCTTCACCCAGTCGAAAGTTCTGAGTTAACAAACAAAAAAAACAGTGGAATTGAGAACCTCCTCCTTTTTTTTGAAGTCGGTTAAAAACGTCGTCGCGCGTTTTTAATTTCAAGTTCTTGTTCAGACACCCTTTTAAGCTAAGCAAGGGAATGTTCACACACTGCAGTAGCGAGCGGGCCTAGACCTAAACTGTCTAGGGTTCCTGTATCAAGGGTTTGACTTATTTCGTGGAGCCTGCTAAGTATGAGCTTACAGTGCTCCAGCTGTATCATGACGAAAATGCGACGTATGCTAGGTACGTCATGCCTCATGATTGATGAGGCAAGATTGCACAAATGTGACGCATACGTTTTAGGAAGACTGCAGAAACTCAGTGATATTTTGGTTTGTATAGAAAAGTAAAAACATATATTATGTTCTTACCATTTTTATGCACTACTGCGTAATACGTAGTGGTATCCAGTGGTATATAAAATTTCGTAGTTGTAGTTTAAAACATCGATTTGTATTTAAATACAGATGTTCAAGTGCAGACAGTAGCAAGTCTTACCTACTTTTCGATGGGCTACTTTGATCCTGCTTGTTCAATTTATTTTTACCTAGCCTACTGATAGATTAATAATATCGCTTTTAGTGATATGGCCGCCCTTTGTGCGACTCCTGTTTGTTTTATATTAACGTGTCTGTACTTTTGTTCATTGTGTGTACAATAAAGTATTCTATTCTATTCAATTCTATTCTGGAGCTATGTTTTATACACGAGGAGTACTAGTTACTTTTCTGTCGTTGGTAAGAAGTATAGGTGCACCTGCTTCCGATATTCTTAATTTTCGCGAAAGTCTCTCAGTTGGCTGACGGGGCTTTTAACTTAATTTGTTTGTAACGGTTAATGGAATAGGGCGTTGCCTAGTGCTTAATCGCCCGCTCCGAACTAGTGATGCAACAAACTCAGTCTTTTTAGGCTTATAAGAAGGCCTCGACTCATTATTGAAGCCTCACGATTAGACTGGTAGTCTTGGAGTCAAAAGACTCAAACTGAGGCTTATTTGAGTCGAAGTCTTTTAGCCTTAAGTCTTGTAACTAAGTCGTAACCTAAAAGGACTTATAAACCTTAAAGGAATTGTTCCTTAAAAGCCTTGAGAGCCGTGAGTCTCGTAAGGCTTAGGCGATGTATAGTATAGTTATATTATATAGGTAATGTTATTAAAACAATTAAAACTGTAATACAATCCCGATTAATGTACTTTCTTATTTTAGGTTACAGACTAATATAGGATTTAAAAGATATAATAATAATAATAATATTATAAATCTTTATTCCTTGCAATACAATACATACATTTAATACATAGTATATTCTTCTTATATTCTAGGTACAAACATCAGTTTTTTTTTGCAGCTAGTACTTAAACTGGGAAAACCCGTGCCAAAAGCACCAGCAACCTTCCATTAGCATTATTTACTCATAAATAAACAAAAAAAATAAAAATAATATCACATTTTCACATAAGAGCTTGAGCTGTATTGAATATTGAGCATCACTCCGGCGCTAGTATTTATAAAACAGCTCAAGTCCTTTAAGACTTTTAAGTCTTTTAAGTCTTAGTGTTATGACTGAGTCTTATTAGTAAATACTGGAAACTCTTGCCTTCTTTTCAGATTTAGGTGTGTAAAATGAAGTCGAGTCTTTTTTAAAGGCCTTTTAGGACTTAGTCTCTTGCATCACTACTACGAAGTGATCGAATCAATTGTCGGGGGCGTAACGCGATGGGAATTTATTGTTATTAATAGATCTATTATGTCTGATGGCCGACTGGAAGCTGTAACAAAGTTTGTTGATGTAGTTCTATGATTGATTGGTCTAAGTTCCGCCGCTTAAGAAAAAGTGCTATGAAGTTTTGTTCTCACAGAAAGGGTTTTCATTAGGGAATTTATCGTTTCTTTACGCATAATAGTTTCTTAATTTACTTTTAATTTTTTTTTTTTAATATTTAAGCCTCAATCGCTAACTTAGGTGTCGGTGAGATTACTAATTAATGTGATAAATGCAAGATTTGTTTGTGTGTACTTCTTACACGTTAAAATGGAGCAACGGAGTGAGTAGATGAGTGTTATTCTAAGTACGCCTGCACATTAACATATCCAAAACAGTATTACTGTAATTTCTTCAATACATTTCCATTTCAACCTTAGTAACAAAATTCAAAGTCTATTGAGGAAATTTGTCAGTTTTTAGAACATCCAAAAGAATTAAACATTTTGTCAAAATGTGTTAGTAGAGCAAATATTTTTTGTTTGATTCGGAACGTGCCCATGTTAAGTGAGTAAAAAAAAAAGTTACTGCTATCTGTCACTTCTGTTAAACCGAACATGGCGTCGCAACAACGAAAATCTAGTGCGCTGGTCCGGCAAGGTAAGTTGATCCATTGTAATCATTGTGTTTTTTTTATTTATGTGGTACAATAATTGATAATCGAAAAGTTATTATGCACAATAATTTAATTCCTTTACACCAATAACCTAACTTTATTTGCCAGATTTCTTTGATGTCCTTAGCACATGAGGTCCCTAGTTAGTAAGATCTGCTTTTTTGTGAAAATTTGTGAATTTGGCCTTTGTGAAAATTGCTTGACCTTAGCAATCGCAGACCGGGCTCGTTAACCACTGCGCCAGTGAGCTCCTCAAACCAAACACACACATACATGGTAATGGTAGACAATAGATATAAAGTAGAGAGTAGACAGTAGAACATTAGGCGCCTTACAAATAAACATAGAATAACCCAACAAACAAATTAGTCATATAAAATTTTCTTATGCGGCTTTCGGCTGTATAACTGTTGTATAGATGTTATTATATAACTGCTATTTAGTCCTATAACTAAAAGGTCCATTAAATAAGTTAAGTAAACGTTTTTACGACTATTTTATACAACGTCGTATATTGGTACAAAAATATAGGTTTAGTAAACGTTTTTACCACAGTATTATACAACGTCGAATAGTGGTGCCTGTGTATAGGTTACGTGAACGTTTTTATTTTTTATTTATCATGGCCGACCATCTAAAAACTGTATTATGCGACCTTTTCATTCTATAATTGATGTATAAAAGTCGCTTCTTAACTGAGACAAGAAGGCTGCTATTTTAGTATGAAAACAAAATGTAAATAATAGTCTACATTAATTGAATTTCAGGGAATTCGAAGGGGGCGTAAAAAAAATCACAACGACACACCTATATTTTCCCATAAAACTAAAGGTCCCATAAGAACTAGGTGCACTGCACACATTTATTTTCCTTACACTCTGTTCGCGTATAAACATTGTTAAAGTAGGTAAATGTAAAATTAGTTAAGAAAATTATAATTCAAATTTTATTTTTGATATCAAGCACTTTTCCAGCAAACATCACAGGAACGAATGAATGGAATGGACTGAATTCAGTCGGTGAAGTGTTTAAACACTTAACCGACATTTCTGTCATCTTCTAATGTCTATGCAACTGTTATATATATACTTCAGTGGTTCGGTAATAGTCAGGATATAACCATCATGTAACCAAATAGTAGGTCGAAAACTTTTATTTAACATTTTAGCAACGTTGAAAAGTTCTTAACTAACTTTTATTTAATTTGTAAATAACAATAATGTCGTTTAATTTGGGCCTATTTCGCGTTATATAAACGTCTACGACAACGTTTATATGACCTACTTTGTAGAACCAACAGGAAATGTAAAACGTTTACTCAACTATCATACAACGATAATTTGTTACTTGGGAAGGTCCGAATAGTTATTCCGTGTTTTGTTCCTGTCATGTAAAACGTCATTTCAAATTAGAGTGAAAGAGACAAAACACGGAAAAACTATTAGGACCTTATTCTTATTTATTTTTTTATTTATAATTTATGTACTACACACAAACAAACAGAAGGGAGAACATAGTAAGAATAGACAAGTACAAGGGCGCTGCTTATTTCACATTGAAATTTCTTCAAGCAGGCCCGTAGAAGGAGAAGACACAAAGATATTTGGAAAAGTGTACACAAAACAAAAAAGAGTGTTCAAGGCTAAACTTGCAGTTACGACACAAATTGAACATACAATATACAATAACGATGACATACTCAAGTGGAAAGATAGTAATCCTTTACGCGCTTTTTAAACGAGTAAATCGACGTGGACTGGGTGGTAGGTAGGTCATTCCACAGTCTGACTGCATGAAAAGGAATAGGAAAAGAAGTAGGTTTTATGGAAGGCATATTGAGATTGACGAGGAAGTGTGAGCGACAAGGAACATTAGAAGTATGGGAAAAGGTGAACCGCTCTTTCAGGTAGGAAGGTTAGGAAAAGGATATTAAAAAGAAGGCATAGTATTCTAGAATATATATTTCTGCGTAAACGGATTGGGAGCCACCTGAGTTGCTGGCGGAAGCTTGAAATGTGGTCATATTTTCTTAAACCGAAAATAAAGGTTTTGCAAACGCTTAAGTTTTTTAAGAAGAAGATTCTTTGTTTATTTGTTAGGGGGTAGGACAAAAGGAGTAAAGTAGAAAATGAAGAGTGTAAAGCTAATGCCCTCTATAGCTTCTGTGTCATTCGTTTAAGATTTCTATCTAAATACTGAAAATGAAGAAAATTTACGCGATATATGTATATTTTTCTAGAATCAGGCCTTGTGCGATTGGGCTTATAATCTAACAACTTCTTTCTATGTTTATAGCGCATTGTTAAAAATCTTTATAATTTTTTTTTTATTACAGTTTATGAGTCATTGGAAAAACTCTTATTAAATTAAAAAGTTGCATGAAATGTTTCAGACTGTTGCGCTTACATTTCATTAAAGCAAAAACTTCATTATAAGCAAAGTTTGTGAGACAGTTTTGTTTGAAGAAGATTAGTCTTGTTCTTTTTGCATAAATCAAATCATGTAATCTGAAGGAACTTTTTTCTCCATAGATATAAAAATTACAAACAGACGCGGTTTATTCAATAAAATTAGGTTTACGCAAATCTAAAGGACTAATCTAAATTTTAAAGGCCGGCAACGCATTTGCGATTCCTCTGGTTTTGCGGATGTTCATGGGCGGCGGTGATTGCTTCCCATCAGGTAACCCGCCTGCTCGTTTGCCTCCTTCTAATATAATAAAAAAAAAAACTGATGAAACCATGTAGCCTTATTGGTAGGACCTGTCCCGGATTGATAGAAGGTGCTGATATTTGTGTACACATTTCTGAATGAAGTATATACTACTTTTTAACTTAATAACACCTGGTGAAACGAAAGTGAAAAGTAAAGTAAGTAAGTAAAGTTGACGACCTCCGTAGCCGAGTGGCTTGCACGCCGGACTTTGGTAACTCTGAGGTCCCGGGTTCGATTCCCGGTCGGGTCAATGTCGAAAACGAACTTTTCGATATTGTGACGGGTCTGGGTGGTTGTGGTACCGTCGTTGTTTCTGATTTTCATGAAACGAGTGCTTAAGTTACTTACCTTGGGATCAGAACAACGTATGTGATGTTGTCTCATATCTTTCATATCTTTGTCTTTTAAAGTGGATTCGTAAAAGTTGTTTTATTTCAACTAGTAATAAATAAGCTAATATATAAAATAAACAGAAACTAGTAAATTACATTAAAAATTAAAAGTTATATGTACATATAATCTGGGAATAAGCCATCCCAGATATTCAGAACGAATGTACAACTTCATAATTGCTAACAAAACACAACATTGTTTTAATTGTACTGTACTTAATTAAGTCCTGTCACAGGTTCGCAGATCTTAAAATCCATAGGTACGGTAATCATAGGCTCACACCGTTTTAAAAAAATTCTACCGTGGAAAATTCACACCACCTTTGTACAAAACAATTAAAGAGACCTTTCAAATGAAACAGACTACTGGTACGAAGAAAGGGTTTAATTTACATACGTCCTGTCGTCGAGGTTATTGCGTGTGTACTTTATGACTTCGCGACAGTGAAATGTTCCCTAGATTACTCCACGGTTCACTGTCGCAAAAGACAAAGTGCTCTTAATTACTTTTTGTTACTACGCGACTTTCCTTTCCTCTTAAAAGAAGCAGCGTGACGTCACCGTTGAGATAAATGAGCACCGCTCGCGCGATTCGAATTTGATATTCAATGTATGCTCGATGATATTAAATTATACACTAGCTTTTAACTCGCGACTTTATCCGCGTGGATTTAAGATTTTAAAAAGATTTTTTTATTAAATTAAAATATAGCCTATGTTACCTGCAAGGAATGTAGCATTCTATCTGTGAAAGAATTTTTGGGATTGGACAAGTAGTTCCAGAGATTACCCTCCGCAAACAAACAAACAAACAAACAAACAAACAAACAAACAAACAAACAAACAAACAAACAAACAAACAAACAAACTTTGCCTCTTTATTAATAGTATAGATGAATTGGAAGTAATTGTTTAGCTTTAAGCAGGTAATAGTACTCTTGCATAGAAACAGCTTTATGTATAGGACCAACTCGAAAAAATCTGCCATTCCATACATAGATAGATAGATAGCTACATTCTTTATTGCTCACACACACAGATGGAAACAAAAAGAAAACAACAGTTACACAAAAGCTTAAAGCTAGTAAAGGTATCTAAGGTAAGGTATTTTGAGTGGGTATGTATAATTGTATTTAAGTAGGAAATGCTGTTTTTTATAGATTTCAGAGCTGGTTTCAAGGTTGCTGCTAGAGGCAAAATAACGACTTAAAATTGACGGCGTATGCTTATGCGTAAGTTGCCGGATCTAGCTCGTTCGAATTGCAATCGTGCGAGTTAAGCGACACTCGCAATGCATGGTAATAGAATGGATGGGTGAATAAAAAATATCTGTCGTGGTACCAAGTCCGTGCTTTGGAAGACATGAATTTTATACAATTTCAACTCAAAATCCATTAGTGTAGCACTGAGCCTCATGGCCCGTTCTCCCTATGATCCCCGATCCGATCCGAACCCTTCGGAGAATCTAGTAGGGCACGGGGACGCGCACTAGTGTGCGATGCCGTTCCCTCTAGAAAACCGTAGGTGGTTCGTTTCACACGGCTTGAGGGACCCTTTACGTTCCTCGCCGCCCCCAAACAAGCCAGGTGAAGCTGAAAATGCCGTATAAGGCAATCAGCAACCTCTCTCCAAAAAAAATTAAAATCTCTATGGTGTTTCCATCCTTAGGTAAGGCTCGTGCCCCACCAGTGGCAATAAAAAATGAGCCGTTGATGATACGTTATTCCTTTGTGGAATAACAAAACGAAATAAATTGGTTTTGTCCCACATTTGTTCCTACACACCTACTCGACAACGAAACAACGCAACAGCTCTCTCTGTATACTAATTAATTGCCTCGCCAACAATAAGTAATGCTCCAACCCAAATTATATGAAGCCTTCGATAAATTCTCGTCTCACGCACAATGCCAGAATGCCACAAGTACCGTTCCCATTTGAATTTCTCCGGTATCCCTTAATCCCCGCTAATTCATCATCCTAGACTTTCCCCTACTTTCTTTTGAGGGCTCAAGGTTTTCGCGGCAGATAGCTTTCTGTAATTAATGGTCGGCATTAAGAGCGAAGCGCCGTTTCGACCTTAGCGAGATTGTAATAAAATGTATAAATTTAGAATGGAATGTGGTGGTTTGGCCATGTGGAAAGGATGGGTAAGACTGCCACAAATGGCTGACAACGACAGAGCTCGACAGTGTATAAGGCTACAGAAAAGTCGTCTTAGTTTTCTTGGTCGTAGTATGAACTCTTTAGTTTGCTGACAAAGTTATATTATTAATAGGAAACCAAGTAAAGTAAAGCTTACTTTGTAGGTAAATGTGACCACCTCATCTACTGATAGTTTTTTTATTTTATAAATAATTATTAAAAAAAAATAACCTTCTAAAAAGGCGTAAATGAAATGGAAGTGGACTGTGTTAAATCATCGTTATCAGCTCATTTTATGTACTTACTGCTGGGGCAGGAGCCTTCCCTATGGATGGATAGGGAGAACGGGCCTTAAACCACCACGCGGGCCCAGTGCGGATTGGTGGTTGTTAACGACTGCTAATGCAGCCGGGACCAACGGCTTTACGTGCCTTCCGAAGCACGGAGGAGCTCGAGATGATAAATGTTTGGTCACTCATCCGATGACCGGCCTTTGCGAAAGTTGCTTAACCTCAGCACTCGCAGACCGGGCGCGTTAACCACTACGCCAAAGAACAGCAAATAAAACAGTAAGTATAGTTATCTAATATATAAAATTCTCGTGTCACGGTGTACGTTATTGAACTCCTCTGAAACGGCTCGACCGATTTTCGTGAATCTTAGCGTGCATATCGGCTAGGGTGGAGAATCGGACAACATCTATTTTTCATCCCCCTAAATGTTAAGGGTGGTCCCACCCCTAAATTTTTTTTAGATTTTTGAAATTTTTCCAATACAAAATGATTTGTTTGTAGTGTTGTCATGGAAACTGTCAAAGCGGTACGAAGTCCGCCGGTCAGCTAGTAAAATTATAAATAAACGCGAAACAAAAGACAGTTGACAGATTGAAGCAAAACAAAAGACAACATTTCTATAAAATATTTACTTCATAACACTCCCTTTAAGTTATTTTGGCAAATGCTCAGCGCTCAACATAATTATCAAACCAACAAAGTACTTATAGGCAATCAATAGTTAATTAGTTAATTAGTCTAGTAATCCTAATAACGCGATATGAATGATTACCATGTAATATGGGAAGCTCAACTAATTGTGAAGTAGCAGCTATTAAAGTCTGTTCATTAAGCTTGATACCCGTGAAAGATGTCAAATTGTCATACCTGTTGGGTTGAGATAATGCTGACGTAATTGCATCAAATAATAATTGAAGTTATTAATTGAAATGTTTTTGTTTTGTTTACATAATTTTTAACGCAAATTTTTGTTGCGGCGACAGTTAGCGTTAATTTGGCGTAGTTGTTGACATTGAATGGGCGCCTTTGGCTTTTAAAGTAAAAAGTAAATAGTGTTGAATAATTTCGGCGGGCTGGTTAGAACCACGATAGCTCAATTGGGAGAGCACCTGACCCGGTATGTCAGAAGGGTGCAGGTACAAATCCTGCTCGTGGAATTTTTTTCAATATTTGTGTTATTAATTGAAAATTATTATCGTAATAAAGTAGGTACTGTTCCTATCTAAAGTGCCAATTGATTTTTCTAATATTTAGAAGTTCTATATAAACGTCATATACTCAAGAAAAATAAATAAAGATTAACAAATTCATTAATAAAGTGCGAAGTTAAATTAATCGATTGTAAATTGAATATCAATCGAGCTTCTCTTGGTCTACTATCCCAACACTATTATTTGTAATGAAATGACCTTGTAAAGGAGTACCTACGTTTGTTTTATTGTATTTTGTGATAAATGTGTGTTATGCGAGATTTTATTGGGATAACCTAATCTAACGTATAAATTAGAATCACAAACGTAATTGTAGTATATTAGGTGATGGATTATAAAAAAATAATGTTATTTTAATGTAGTCAAAGAAAACAAGAAAAAAAATTATATCCCCACTTCACGTGTAGGAGAGGTAACCTAAAAAAAAATATTTTTCAAAATTTTACTTTACCACTTTGTCGGCGTGATTAGTATTTATATCCATGCCAAATTACAGCTTTCTAGTACTAAGAGTCTATGAGCTAGACGGGTCAGACAGACAGACAGACAGACGGACATGGCGAAACTATAAGGGTACCTTGTTGACTACGGAACCCTAAAAATAAGGATCTGTGGTTAATAATTTGTGTACTTACATGTTGTTTACGCATATTGAAGCATTTTCTACTGAAGTGTTTAGTGAATGATTAAATACATGTTTTGTGATCGTCCCACTCAATTTTATCAGTGTGGGTTCATGTTCTGTTATTTGTTAAAGTTCTCAGTCTCTATTATTAGAAGAAGTTGTATTATAAAACTCCTTTAATCTAGCTATTGGTAAAGTTTTCAAGTTGAATGTAATGAAATGGAAACATTTTACGAATCTAAACGATCGTTTATATATAACACTTTACAATATTATAATAAAACTTTAGATCTAATACGCGGCGGCAGGCTCCGCCAGAATACCAGCGTTGTTGCGACACGCTTCGTTCGCAACAGCACGATCTGAGGCGGGGTCCTGATTGACCTGTTGTTTGTTTTTATTTTTATGTATATTAGTGTGTGTGTTCAATAAATGTTATCTCTCTCTTTCTCTTTCTAATACTATACATTATAACCGGATGGGTGACCAAAAATGTATCATCTCGAGCTCCTCCGAGCTTCGGAAGGCACGTAAAGCCGTTGGTCCCGGCTGCATTAGCAGTCGTTAACAACCACCAATGCGCACTGGGCCCGCATGGTGGTTTTTGGCCCGTACTCCCTATCTATGCATAGGAAAGGCTCGTGCCCAGCAGTGGGGACAAAATGAGCTGGCACCCAGCATACATATTTACATACACTACAGGCGCATATGTATGACCGTACGCCACCACCACCACCCCGTTCTTTTAAGCAAAAGCAATAAGATCTACCAATCTCAGGGTATTGCATTAAACGCGTAGCAGAAATAACTTTTCCCAAATTGACGACTTTAATTCGCCGACTTTTCAAATTTCGTTACCCAATAGATGGGTATGACCCACATAACCTTTGCGACAGTTAAATCCACATGTCACGGCGTGCTTTCCGCAAACATTGTTCTGTTAAAACATTTTTCTAAAACTTTGAACTTTTTTAAAATATTGAAGTGTGTGTTAAGACATATCCTCTAAAAATTAGATTCTTAAATCGGCCTGGTTTGCCTGTAAAATACAAATCTATGTTATAAAAGAGGTTACTTTGATTTTTTTTTCTCTGCAACTAGCAAAATGAAGTCAACTAAATGAAAAATCATGTCATCAAATATCACTTCCATATGTTTTGTAATTGTTGGGAAAAATCAAGATCCCCGCCACGAAAATTTCCAATGCGTCGTCCCTGGAATACAGGGTCAATTAACAACGTGCCCTAGAATATTTCATGCCAGGAGTACTTACGCTGAGATTTTGGGCTGTCATATTAATTTCGTATTCATTTCAAGAATTCAACGATGTGAAAATGCAGCTGTTAACAGAACGGACGAATTAATACGGTTCAGTCCAAAGTATTTTAAAGGTACATTTGCTGTAAAGAAATCAGTGAGCGCAAAAGCAATTTTGAACTGCCTGTCACGGTTTCAGTATTAATTAGAGTGCATCTTAGTGTCGACTCGTGAGTCGTAGACATCTATACTAATATTATAATGTATGTATGTTTGCAACGAGTAAGCTCAAAAACTACTGGACCGATTTAAAAAAATCTTTTACCATTAGAATGCTACATTAGCGCTGAGTAACATAGGCTACCTATATTAAAAAAAAGTACACCCGCGAGAAGCCGGGGCGGGCAGCTAGTGTTTAAGTAAAGTAATTATTAACAGAATTCTCACCATGGTTATTATTTTTGAGTATCTGATATTCCGGCACAGTTGTTGCATTGCATGCATGCGCCACGATCACGGAATTACTGAAGTTAATGCGAATGGGTTTTTTATTAACACAAATAATAAATATGGTAATATAAACATGATAGTTTAAATAGTTATATGTTTAAATAAAACTCTTTATTTTTTTATTCCTTAACGGGTCAGTAACTTGAAAGCACTTGTTATTGGTCACACGTGATGCCAGGTGACGATTAGTCCCATGGTAAAAGCGCCCGGAATCCTTAACTTTCCAGGAGATAATTTTACTAAAATCCTTAACTTTTCAGCAGATAATTCAGCATATGAGGCTCTTATAAATTTATCTCTAACTGTCGGAACAAAAATCTAATAGCCAACCTTCAATCTTGAAGAGGCACGAGATGAAGAAGTCGGTACAAAACAATGCTACTAATAGTGATGGCAGACTTAATTTTTTTACAGGATATTAGATTCAAAAGAGGTGTAATATATAAGTTAAGGCTAGGACCTCGGCTCGGGTTGACCAGGTCGTAGGGGAGTATTAATTTTTAATTTTTTTATTTTTTTATTATTTAGTTATTAGTATGGTGTATTATGTATGACTATTCTTAATGCGGTCAAAAAATTTGGGGAGCACAGAATTATCTTGTTCTATTTCCCAATTATGTGTTCTAAGTAAAGCTTTTTTCGTAACAGTTAGTAATCGCATTTCATATCACTTTGATGAAAAATTTATTTCGACAAGTTCGTATTCTTTTTAAACCACTTAAACAAACCTCTTAAAAAATATCTATCTTCTTTATTTTCAACCCCAACGATACACATCATCAATCCAAACCAATTTTATGTTGTAGCTATGTGTACTCTTACCCTTGCATAATCTTCTATGGACTGTTGTTCGGGATCTTTTATTCAATAAAAACACATTTAACGAATAAGTACAGTACCATCAATTTAATTCATCTTCTTGACACCATATCTCTATCAAAAACTAATTATAAACTAATACTAATAAACTACATGATTATTATAAAACACTCTGAACCATACAATGACAAAATAGAAGTGACATATCTATCAAGATATTCAAACACATTCTAATAGCTATTGCTTTTAAACTCATAAGCTGATAGACATAAAATTCCATCAAATTTATATTCCAATATCCCCTCTGAATGTTATGTTTATTACAATTAAGATAACAACTCTTATAACTCATCAAATCCTTTAAAATCCAATTTAATTAATCCACCCAATACTAAACACTAACTTTATAATTCTCATAGCTACTAACCTCAAATCTCAACTAACTTTACACATTCAACACACAATTAACTACATCACCAATAACACTACTAAAAACCACAAACAACTCCATCATATAGAAGTTATTTTCTTCCAATTACTTTATCCAAAAACTTCGTCACCAATGACCAATTACTTCTTCAATTTCCAACCAGCTTCATTACTATAAAATCTTCATCACCAAACTTCAACAATACTAAAACTCCAACACCAAACATCAACATACCAAACTCCAATCTTCAACACCATCAGCTCCAATCTCCAACCCCATCAGCTCCAATCTCCAACACCATCACAACTTTTCCATCTTGGAAATTACTTATACCTACTCCTACTACCGTTACCGTACTACTAATAATGTTGTTCACACGCAATGCAAGGGTGTTGGGCCATTAACTCTTTAATAATATACCTAGCCCGGCCATAAGTTCTATAACAAATGAAAATGCATTGTTTTTTATGAAGTTATGTAATTTTACTAAAACTATTATGTACATTTTTATTAGAGTCTCAGCAAAAGATAAAAACATTATTCTATTAAAAATGGCCACCTTTGGATTTATACAGGCCTTTAATCTGTCTGGCCACGAATCTAAGGATTTACGCGCACTGTTTCCATGGGAAATTTCGCCACTGCTTGCTCCAAATATTTTTTGAGAGACTCAATGTCACCGTGTCGTTTAGAGCAAGCCTGTCTAAAACTGACCATAATTTGTGGTCTGGGCTAGATGAGGGATTCAGCTCTTATAAAGTCCGGAACGTTGGTTTCAAGCCAGGCTTGGGTAGTTCGTGCCTTGTGACCAGGTGCAAAGGACTGCTGTAAAGTCCACGGTACATTTTTAAAAAGTGTATTGCTTCTCAGCAATACACTTTTCACAACACAATCCAAGACTGTCTCTTGATACACTTTGGCTGAAGTTTTCACTCCTTTTTCACAAAAATGAAGCTTTGTGACGCCTTGATAAGACACGCCCCACCAAACCATCACTGACGCAGGATGATGACCACGTTGTACCTTTCCGAACACTTGAGCAGCTTCTTTAGAACTGTAAGCGTATACACTTTATCAATTTGCTTATTGTGGTGCTCTTCAATCGTGAAATATTTTTCATTAAAAAGGTAAAAAAAGTTTTGTTTTTTAAAAAGGTAAAAAACCTTTTTAAAAAACAAGATTTTATTTAAATGCGCTAAAAAGAAAAAAAATGAACTTTTACTTTAAAACTTTTACTATCAACTTATAACGTCATTACACAATTTATCTTTAAATATATAAATCATCTGCGCGTGTGTTTGTAATTGAACTCCTTCTAAAAGCTTGTTTTTTAATAAGGTTTTTTACTTTAAATATTTTTTTTTTACTTTTTAGTTATCGCTGGACACGTTTCAAAAACTTAGTTCGCCATATTAGATTTAGAGTGACGTCACTTTATTTTTCGAGTTATTCTCAGCAAGCCCTGTCATTTGATACCCATTGTAGGAATGCATTAAAAATAACTAGTCCGCCGTATTGGGTGTGCCGCCATCTTTGATTTAGAATGTCGTCACACAGTTAACCATGCATTGTTTTCCGAACTGAACATGTATACAAAATTTCAGCTCAATCGGTTGAAGATATCTGCTTCAAAATTGAGTTGCAAGATCCCACCCGAACAAACAAACATACATTGCAAGTTAAATAAAAGCTTGTAATGACAAGCTACTTAGGGCGAAGTAAATAATTATAATTTGAACTTCCTTATTTATCACATTGCCTAGACATTGTGAATATTGCCATGTAATATTATGTATTTACATTGCATGGGTTGCGGGGCGGAGAACAAGGGGTTCTACAGTGTTTTACATACAATTTCTTTTGATTTTTTTTTTCCGTTAGTTTATGGCTTCGTGCGATTAGCACATTTAGCCAGTGTCAAAGTAATTTTTCTTACAAGTAATAAATAAATATACAATATTTCCTTCCAGTATGATGATGATGAATGACAACAGAAATGAGAAGTGAGAAATGGTATAATGATTAGTGTCATGTTTATTTGTTGTATTTCATGGCCTTACAAAAAGTGGTATAACAAAACCTCCATTGAAAAAAATCGTCTAAAAGTAAACTGCTTATAAACACAAGAACGTACTTGAGATAGTATTCTTTTAAAAAAAATATGGTAACCAGCCCCCCGACCGCCTAACTATATCGCCATCGCTCTCGCTATCGCGTTCTATAGTTTATGGCGTTATTTTGTCATTTCGTAAGCGTTATGAAAGCAATATGTAAGCAATATCGAAAGCTAAAGCCTATAGCTTTCGATATTGCTTTTATATCGCTTTCGAAATGACAAGATTACGCCATAAACTATAGAGCACGATAGCGAGAGCGATAGACGGTAGGCCCCCAGGTTTATGGGCGGCGAGAAACCTATTGGTACTTCAAACCTTAGTAAAGTGACCGCAGAACTCGCGGAGGTTTTATGGGGGACGGCATCACGTAAGTACACTCTCGAGCAAGACCGCAGCACATCGATGCTTATAGTTATTTTTTATGAAATCTTGTCGGGTAATTAATAATAAAGCTGCGGTAACGAAAATATTTACATACAGGTACATACAAACTCTCACGTCCTCCCGAAAAAACAGACCAGAACATCAAAATCAAAAAAAAATTGTAAACTCGCCGTTAGTGATTCCTGATGAGCGAGCATCTTGGAACCCTTGTCCTTTAGTCGGCTCTTATAATATGCACCGGAAGTAAGGCAAGCTGATACATTCTTTTCCAGTCCTAGACCAGCATAGGTTAAAAAAATTAAACGATCTTTAATCCATTAATTTCACTCTCATGCGTTGACATGATTTCTACGAGCCTAAATGTAAAAAAAGTATGTTAGGGTTTAAAATAGTTTAATTAATGTTTGTGACTATACCTGCCAATTTGGGTACCGTATCCTTATTAGGGCATTCAAAACGGATTTAATAGTTTAAACCTAAAATTATAGCCAAAGTTTAATAGGTCTAGCGATACCTGGACTGGAGGACCTAACGGGTTAATTGGATTAAGATAACGGTTTGGACAGGAGCTAGGCGTCATGAAAGCCAACTAAACGTAAGCCAGAATTCAAAACGGAGCTGGGGTTTATAAGTTAATTTGCTTCGGTATCCCTAACTTAAGATAAAATATTTTTCAAATCAATTTCCCAATTTTGATGTTACTGAAAATAGTATTTGTTAAAACACGACAGGTCATCTGTTTCAGTTGCTCGTTTCTGTTTCAAATAGAAATGACTTAATTATTTATTTATCGTGTTATCAAATGGTCATAATCATATCAAGGGGATTACTTTTATAACAATATTACGAGTACAAAGTTGTAAACAAAAATTATTAAAACCATATTTTTCTGGTAACAATTTAGTATATTTACATGGAAACCCTATTTGAGCCATGGCTTTACAGGCTCTGTCTAAATATAAAGGAGATATAGGACTCCCCTATTTCTCCAATGCATTATTTTACATATCATCAGCATAAATAAGGCTGGCATGGCACATCGCAATAAATTAATAAGTAATTAGCTTATATGCTGTCTCAATGTTGGGCAAAAACTTTTTTTTTTAATATCTAGTTCGGCAAATTACTCCACTCCACCTGATGACTCCGTTTCCACTTAACATCAGGTGGAGTGGAGTGGAGTGGTGGAGAGGAACAAGGACAACTGGTGCAGCGCGAAAACAACGCAGCATCAGTCACCCTCACCCTGCCGGCCCACAAGGCCTCGTTTGAATGACCCCATGTCATAGGAACGAGGGAAACGTGTGCTGGTAGACTAGGTAGCTGGTATCTTTTCACCTCCTCCATCATTGGAATCAAGTTATCATAAATATTGATGAGTATTGGCATTATCATCATACTTGCCAAATGCGGGTCGGTGATCACAAGCCCGGGTCATGCATCGAGAAATACGAACACACACTTTGCCTGACCTGCGATGGGAATTAAACTCAAGATTTTTATTTTGATATAATATATGGTAATATATGGGATTCTTTTTTCAAATTTTATTACTAAAACTTCTTCATTCTTCGAAAAAGGGACACGCTTTATAGACGAGATACGCTACATAATTGGATTGGATTGGTGATGTGTATCGTTGAGGTTGAAAATAAAGAAGAAGATAGATACTTTTAAAGAGGTTGGGCCTAACACGCTTCCACTACGACGTAGTGCGAGTATAACTAGTCTGGCCATAAATACTGTTACATAAAAACTTTTATTTTTTTCAACTTTTTAATTATTTTTAATTTGGAACGCGTTTATCATTTTAAAAATCTTTCGATTTCGCGCCATTTCACATATTTTTGACGTGTTCATTATCAAATTACAATATGGAATGGGGTGTTAAAGAAAATAGGATTGCAGTGATCGCCTTGCGCAAAGTGGGTATGGAGCCGTCGGTCATATTCCAGACACTTCAAAAGCTTGGTATCAGCCGTATGTTCGTATATCGTACTATCAACAGATACAACAACACTTCCTCTGTCGAAGACCATAAAAGATCGGAGCGGCCGCGTGCTGTAAGAACTACAAAGGCTGTTAATTTGTCGAAATCCCACTAAGAAGCAAAAAATCTTATCGCGAGAAATGAAGATTCCCGCTAGGACTCTGTCGCGTATTATAAAACAAGACCTGAAGCTAGGTATTTATCATCGATATACAGGACATGCCCTAAATCAATCTTTACAATTGAAGAGAGTGGATCGATCAAAACGCCTTCTGTCGCTACGCAGGTGAAGGGCACAGAAATATCCTCTTTACCGATGAAAAATATTTCACGATTGAAGAGCACCACAATAAGCAAATTGATAAAGTGTATACGCTTACAGTTCTAAAGAAGCTGCTCAAGTGTTCGGAAAGGTACAACGTGGTCATCATCCTGCGTCAGTGATGGTTTGGTGGGGCGTGTCTTATCAAGGCGTCACAAAGCTTCATTTTTGTGAAAAAGGAGTGAAAACTTCAGCCAAAGTGTATCAAGAGACAGTCTTGGATTGTGTTGTGAAAAGTGTATTGCTGAGAAGCAAGCACTTTGGCTGAAGTTTTCACTCCTTTTTCACAAAAATGAAGCTTTGTGACGCCTTGATAAGACACGCCCCACCAAACCATCACTGACGCAGGATGATGACCACGTTGTACCTTTCCGAACACTTGAGCAGCTTCTTTAGAACTGTAAGCGTATACACTTTATCAATTTGCTTATTGTGGTGCTCTTCAATCGTGAAATATTTTTCATCGGTAAAGAGGATATTTCTGTGCCCTTCACCTGCGTAGCGACAGAAGGCGTTTTGATCGATCCACTCTCTTCAATTGTAAAGATTGATTTAGGGCATGTCCTGTATATCGATGATAAATACCTAGCTTCAGGTCTTGTTTTATAATACGCGACAGAGTCCTAGCGGGAATCTTCATTTCTCGCGATAAGATTTTTTGCTTCTTAGTGGGATTTCGACAAATTAACAGCCTTTGTAGTTCTTACAGCACGCGGCCGCTCCGATCTTTTATGGTCTTCGACAGAGGAAGTGTTGTTGTATCTGTTGATAGTACGATATACGAACATACGGCTGATACCAAGCTTTTGAAGTGTCTGGAATATGACCGACGGCTCCATACCCACTTTGCGCAAGGCGATCACTGCAATCCTATTTTCTTTAACACCCCATTCCATATTGTAATTTGATAATGAACACGTCAAAAATATGTGAAATGGCGCGAAATCGAAAGATTTTTAAAATGATAAACGCGTTCCAAATTAAAAATAATTAAAAAGTTGAAAAAAATAAAAGTTTTTATGTAACAGTATTTATGGCCAGACTAGTTATACTCGCACTACGTCGTAGTGGAAGCGTGTTAGGCCCAACCTCTTTAAAAGTATCTATCTTCTTCTTTATTTTCAACCTCAACGATACACATCACCAATCCAATCCAATTATGTAGCGTATCTCGTCTATAAAGCGTGTCCCTTTTTCGAAGAATGAAGAAGTTTTAGTAATAAAATTTGAAAAAAGAATCCCATATATTACCATATATTATATCAAAATAAAAATCTTGAGTTTAATTCCCATCGCAGGTCAGGCAAAGTGTGTGTTCGTATTTCTCGATGCATGACCCGGGCTTGTGATCACCGACCCGCATTTGGCAAGTATGATGATAATGCCAATACTCATCAATATTTATGATAACTTGATTCCAATGATGGAGGAGGTGAAAAGATACCAGCTACCTAGTCTACCAGCACACGTTTCCCTCGTTCCTATGACATGGGGTCATTCAAACGAGGCCTTGTGGGCCGGCAGGGTGAGGGTGACTGATGCTGCGTTGTTTTCGCGCTGCACCAGTTGTCCTTGTTCCTCTCCACCACTCCACTCCACTCCACCTGATGTTAAGTGGAAACGGAGTCATCAGGTGGAGTGGAGTAATTTGCCGAACTAGATATTAAAAAAAAAAGTTTTTGCCCAACATTGAGACAGCATATAAGCTAATTACTTATTAATTTATTGCGATGTGCCATGCCAGCCTTATTTATGCTGATGATATGTAAAATAATGCATTGGAGAAATAGGGGAGTCCTATATCTCCTTTATATTTAGACAGAGCCTGTAAAGCCATGGCTCAAATAGGGTTTCCATGTAAATATACTAAATTGTTACCAGAAAAATATGGTTTTAATAATTTTTGTTTACAACTTTGTACTCGTAATATTGTTATAAAAGTAATCCCCTTGATATGATTATGACCATTTGATAACACGATAAATAAATAATTAAGTCATTTCTATTTGAAACAGAAACGAGCAACTGAAACAGATGACCTGTCGTGTTTTAACAAATACTATTTTCAGTAACATCAAAATTGGGAAATTGATTTGAAAAATATTTTATCTTAAGTTAGGGATACCGAAGCAAATTAACTTATAAACCCCAGCTCCGTTTTGAATTCTGGCTTACGTTTAGTTGGCTTTCATGACGCCTAGCTCCTGTCCAAACCGTTATCTTAATCCAATTAACCCGTTAGGTCCTCCAGTCCAGGTATCGCTAGACCTATTAAACTTTGGCTATAATTTTAGGTTTAAACTATTAAATCCGTTTTGAATGCCCTAATAAGGATACGGTACCCAAATTGGCAGGTATAGTCACAAACATTAATTAAACTATTTTAAACCCTAACATACTTTTTTTACATTTAGGCTCGTAGAAATCATGTCAACGCATGAGAGTGAAATTAATGGATTAAAGATCGTTTAATTTTTTTAACCTATGCTGGTCTAGGACTGGAAAAGAATGTATCAGCTTGCCTTACTTCCGGTGCATATTATAAGAGCCGACTAAAGGACAAGGGTTCCAAGATGCTCGCTCATCAGGAATCACTAACGGCGAGTTTACAATTTTTTTTTGATTTTGATGTTCTGGTCTGTTTTTTCGGGAGGACGTGAGAGTTTGTATGTACCTGTATGTAAATATTTTCGTTACCGCAGCTTTATTATTAATTACCCGACAAGATTTCATAAAAAATAACTATAAGCATCGATGTGCTGCGGTCTTGCTCGAGAGTGTACTTACGTGATGCCGTCCCCCATAAAACCTCCGCGAGTTCTGCGGTCACTTTACTAAGGTTTGAAGTACCAATAGGTTTCTCGCCGCCCATAAACCTGGGGGCCTACCGTCTATCGCTCTCGCTATCGTGCTCTATAGTTTATGGCGTAATCTTGTCATTTCGAAAGCGATATAAAAGCAATATCGAAAGCTATAGGCTTTAGCTTTCGATATTGCTTACATATTGCTTTCATAACGCTTACGAAATGACAAAATAACGCCATAAACTATAGAACGCGATAGCGAGAGCGATGGCGATATAGTTAGGCGGTCGGGGGGCTGGTTACCATATTTTTTTTAAAAGAATACTATCTCAAGTACGTTCTTGTGTTTATAAGCAGTTTACTTTTAGACGATTTTTTTCAATGGAGGTTTTGTTATACCACTTTTTGTAAGGCCATGAAATACAACAAATAAACATGACACTAATCATTATACCATTTCTCACTTCTCATTTCTGTTGTCATTCATCATCATCATACTGGAAGGAAATATTGTATATTTATTTATTACTTGTAAGAAAAATTACTTTGACACTGGCTAAATGTGCTAATCGCACGAAGCCATAAACTAACGGAAAAAAAAAATCAAAAGAAATTGTATGTAAAACACTGTAGAACCCCTTGTTCTCCGCCCCGCAACCCATGCAATGTAAATACATAATATTACATGGCAATATTCACAATGTCTAGGCAATGTGATAAATAAGGAAGTTCAAATTATAATTATTTACTTCGCCCTAAGTAGCTTGTCATTACAAGCTTTTATTTAACTTGCAATGTATGTTTGTTTGTTCGGGTGGGATCTTGCAACTCAATTTTGAAGCAGATATCTTCAACCGATTGAGCTGAAATTTTGTATACATGTTCAGTTCGGAAAACAATGCATGGTTAACTGTGTGACGACATTCTAAATCAAAGATGGCGGCACACCCAATACGGCGGACTAGTTATTTTTAATGCATTCCTACAATGGGTATCAAATGACAGGGCTTGCTGAGAATAACTCGAAAAATAAAGTGACGTCACTCTAAATCTAATATGGCGAACTAAGTTTTTGAAACGTGTCCAGCGATAACTAAAAAGTAAAAAAAAAATATTTAAAGTAAAAAACCTTATTAAAAAACAAGCTTTTAGAAGGAGTTCAATTACAAACACACGCGCAGATGATTTATATATTTAAAGATAAATTGTGTAATGACGTTATAAGTTGATAGTAAAAGTTTTAAAGTAAAAGTTCATTTTTTTTCTTTTTAGCGCATTTAAATAAAATCTTGTTTTTTAAAAAGGTTTTTTACCTTTTAATCTTTTTTGCTCCATTTTTTTAAATGCCCCATTTTATTACTTGGTTCATAACATATACATACCAAATAAGAGTTACGTACTACAGACGAAGCGACTTTCTGCTATGATTTATTAATATGATTAATGGAAGCGCGTTACTGATGTTCGCTACTGAAATTTAGGCTTTGCATAAGGTCTAGGTCATCTTGATTTATCGAGGTTAGCTTATATTCATGCGAAATGGCTGTTAGTCGTGGTGTTATATTACAGTATACAGGGTTATAGAAAATACGTTAAAGGGTGATTGTAAAGATCATTAGCTGTCAATTTGCCCACGGATAAATGGGGCAAAAATGTACCGCTTTAAAAAAAAATGTTGTTTTTGGTGTTTTTTGTTTGCTAACACTCTAATACGTAATAATAATACAAAAAATAACAGAAAAAAGAAACTGTCATCGCACACATTTTACGAAACTAATAAAGACCTTACCGCTTTGCATTAAGAAGTTCTGCTTCAGAAGTCGATATCATCAGAGTTGCGGTATCGATCAGATGTTTGTTTGTATTGCCGCACAGGGGTCGGCAACCCAGGCATAGTATATGCCATCGGCACCATTCGTAAAGCGGTGAGCCAAAAATATATTAGTGAATGAATGAACGGCGCCGGCGGCCGCCACTCGACTCAAGTAATCCTGAGATGCCGTGGAAAATTTCACATCCGGCACACTATAGGAAAACTTGCACTTACATCATAGAGAATTCATCTCTGAAACTATGCAGAAAGGATTGAAAGTCGCGTACACGGTTATTGAAGTGATTTTTTTTGTGAACACATGCTAGATTGGATAACTGAGGAGGTGTGAAAATGGAACGAGATATCACTACAGTAGCAATAAATTCGTGCTCTGGCAAAAAAGTTTTTCCCACGTATGTATGTCGTATGTATGTCGGTACCTTGACACCTTTTTAGGGTATTATGGATGGATGACATGTGTTTTATTTGACTGTAATTAATTATTGGCTATGTAGTTATTATGTTTATTTAATTTTTAATGATTATGTACTGACATTAATTCATGACTGTATTTGTTTTAAATTTAAATTTAAATTTTTTCTTGACTTTTTTTTATTTTTTTGAAATTATAATTGATTTGCTATTTATTGTTCCATTTATATATATATATATATATAGTATGTACATATAGTAGTTACAGTGATAAATGTTGTGAAATAAATCTGTTGAAAAACTTACGACTTCGATGTCCCATTTATAGTACCGTGTGCATACAATTTATTATAGTTATAAGGCTATGTTAATCATCTTCTTTTGACGTGACAACGTCTTATAAATTGGTTTGCCGGGTGACACTTCAAGAAACTGCGTTACGCTCCGCTCACGTTATGCGCTCACAATGAGAGCGAGTGAGAGGCACGCGTCCCTTCCACTCGGGCATGGTTAGCCCGCCTAAGAGCGAGAGAGACAGACATAAAAAGTGAAAGGTAAATACGTATGTATGTGTAAAGGTAAAAATAAAATTTTGTTAATATGAAATTCAGTGCGAGATTCTTTGTATAAATTAATGTTTTAAATATAATTCTTTGTATAAATAAATGTTTTAATTTGTTACTATTATTTCATCCTTCTTCCTACTATACGAATGAATATTCACATTAAAATTATTTTACCACTCAAAGTCGTTGTCACGTAAAACTTTCGCCCGTATATCGACTTTACAGGCAACCAATTTTTTTTTTTGTAGGGAGTTTGCTGATTTTCAGGTTCGCTGGGCTTTTTTGGGGGACGGCTAGAAACTGAAAGGGTCCCTCAAGCCGTGTGAAACTCGCGAATCACCTTCGGAGGTCTTCTAGAGGGAACAGCATCACGCACTAGTGCGTGTCCCCGTGCCCTACTAGATTCTCCGAGTGGTTCGGATCGGTTAGGGAAATTAATCATCATTGGTAAAACATACATAATAACACCGACACCTAAGAATGGTAGGCATAGGTATATACGTACAGTCACAAGCATTAACATGTAAACAATAACAATGTGACTATTAATACAATGGAATAAAAGTCAAAACTAGTCAAAAGTGTATACATGGTAATGCTCGTGACTGTACAGAGCTTCGATCGCTCAAACTTATTTATTAGTGGATACGAGTTATTTTTCTATTCGACCGAATGTAACTCCTTAATCTAAAATGTTTATAACGTTTTTATATGTAATGACCACTGTTGTCTATTTTTTTCCTTTGTCGAATAGTGGCCCACTTCTAGACAAAGGTAAAAAAATATATCATAAAATAATAATTGCTGTATTACGCTTCAACTTATCTTGGTTTTAAAATTTATCAACATTTCTGAGTGGTAGAGCCACGCTACATTGCAGTTGCAACACGAAATGGGCCGTCTCGCCCGGCGTAATACCACCCTCTCGCAGAATATCGGCGTGAAACAATGGCACTCGTTGCCGTTTTGTTTCATCCGGTACGTGAAAGTACCGGAGGCCCATCTCACAGCCCTCCACTTCCCAATTCATATTCCTTCCTCAAGGCAATCTGCGCTTACTTTGGTTTGGGTGTTCATGGGCGGCGGTGATTACTTTCCATCAGATGACCCGCCTGCTCGTTTGCCTCCTTTTAAGATAATAAAAAAAAACATGGAACAAAACAAAACACGTTACAGGTACAGTAAGCTTCAAATTGATCGATTCTATGTAATTCCTCAAGATTTCATTAAAACATATACAAATGTTACTGTTATTTTTGCCATTCAATTTTTTTATTTTTATTTATTACTAGCGGCCCGCCCCGTCTTCGCACGGGTGTACTCAGCGGTGATGTAGCATTCTAATGGTGAAAGAATTTTTTAAATCGGTCATGTTAGTTTTTGAGTGTATTCGTTGCAAACAAAAATACAAAGCTTTCCTCTTTATAATATTAGTATAGACAAAGAAATAACGTCTATGAAACTGTTAAAAAAATATATAGTCGTTATCACTATTTCGAAAAGCCGTCTGTTTAATTTAGCGATAAACATAACCTTTTACGAGTTATCATTCATGAGCAATGGCTAAAGCTACAAAAATACATACATACAAAAATACAAAGCTTCATAATATTAGTATAGATTTCTTTCTGTTATAGTTTTTTATTTCTTGTATTTTCTATTGTTTCGTGTCTGTGTTGGTATTTTTTCTTTTCTTTCTTTATTATGATTTTTACTATAGCTAAGTAAATATTTATAAACTACAGTGAAAAAATTAGATGCCAACCCGACCCAGCCAGTAATCGAACCTGAGTCTTCCGCAATCCCACCAAATTCAGTGCTTACGTCAGCCTTCCCAGTAGCATAAGGATCAGTGCAGCAGTGGATTGCGGAAGACCCAGGTTCGATTCCTGGCTGGGTCGGGTAGGCATTAAATTTTTTTTACCGTATTTTATAAATATTTAATTAAAGTGTAGCAGTTAGCACTAAAAATTAGAAGTAAAATTTATAACTAAGTAGTCAACATCAATTGAATTAGATTCAGTGTGAATCACACTCATTCATGATTCCTGCAAAAAATATATTGTAAACTTACGCATTTAAATTTATTTTAATCTATTCGATTTTTCGATCAATTTGATACTTACCTATACCTACTTGGAAACAGAACTGCAAAATACTGACTTTGATCGCTTCGCCCTTGCAACAGTTCTTTTTATGCGGGCTGCACCTATATGTTATTCTTTAAATGAGTATACGTGAACAAATATGTTAAGCGATAATCTCATTATTGAATAAGTACCGCCTCTGTGGTTTAGTGGCTAAGACCACCGGTTTAGACCCAGAGGTCCCGGGTTCGATTCCCAGCGGGGAGTACATGTTTGTGTACTCGGTGTTTCGTTGGTGGTAGGGCTTGTTTGTCCGCCTGCCTAGCTACCACCATCTTATCTAAATATGTCGCTATAACATCAATGTTTGTAGCATTGTTGTGTTCCGGCAGCTAGAGATAAGATAGCCAGTACCTCACTAGTTGAGGATCCCGGGTGAAGTGCGCTTCCATCATTGGCCTTATCATCACTTAACATCAGGTGAGATCAGGTGCTTATCCGTTAATATAAAAAAAAAGTAACACACTGCGAAGGTTGTGTATAAAGAAAAAAGATATAGGTACTACCTAGAAGCCTCGGTAGTCGAATGGTTATATGCTAGGCTTGAATGCAAGAAATCGTGTTCAATCCCAATAGATTCGTTGTACAGACTATATCTACAGCTTCATGAAGCTGTAGATACAGAAACCACAGAAGATGTACAGAAGTCGTCTGCACATCAACCTATTTAAATCTGTCAAATTTCTTCAATAAATGCAACCATATGTCATTCATATAAAGGTCAAAGTCTATTGAGGAAATTTGACAGTTTGTGGTAGTCTGATGTGCAGGCCTGTGTTGTGTACTAGCACAGGTACTGTATCGTGTTTCTGACACTAGCGTACTATTTGTTAAATAGCGTATTATTATTATTTTTTTTAACTTAATTCACTGAAGTTAATAAATAGCAACCTTCGTCGTAGCTAATTCATCACTACATAACAAAGTCGCTTCCCGCTGTCTGTCTGTCCCTATGTATGTATGCTTAGATCATTAAAACTACGCAACGGATTTTGATGCGTTTTTTTTAATAGATAGAGTGATTCAAGAGGAAGGTTTATATGTATAATACATGCATAAAATTGGACCCGGTAGGTGGCGCTGCTTTAGGGTTCTATAGGATACGGGTATTCACTCAAGCGGACGAAGTCGCGAGCGGGCCGCTAGTAGTTTCATAAATTGTAATTAAAATTGTTGTATTTTTTTCTTGCGCAGGTAATTTAATTTGTTTGATAAATCACAATGCTAATAAAAAGGTGAATTTGAAGATGCATCTCTCACTAGTGCGTGTCCCCGTGCCCTACTAGATTCTCCGAGGGGTTCGGATTGGATGGGGGAAGTTTTGGATAGGTTTATGTGCACTATTTTATTCTATTACTGTTTTATTCCAGAAAATCTTTTGTTTCTTTTTAATCATTAAAATAGATTAATCAAGATCAAACTTTTCACCAATTACCAATATTTACACGAAGAACAACAAACTAACAGTAATTATAAAGTCTGCAAAGAAAACTTTTATACAACATCAAATCGTTTTCCACAGACGCGAACGAACACAAATACGAATGCAGCGTTATGTTTTCTCACGTTTTGAGACATCGTATTGCGATATGAGCGGTAACATGGCTGTATCTGGGCAATTTAGGCGTCACCATTGGCGCAAATGTCGGTAATTTGCGGTGCCGTTCCGCTATCTGGTAGTGTTTAGTCCGGACGGAGTCACATGTCTCGGACCAGATAACCGGTCCGGCTGGTAGGGTGTGTACGCGTCGGCGAATGTGCCGCGAATATGCTTGTTCGTGTAATTTTTCGGTTTTAAATAGATTGGTGATGACCGCAGATGCCTTTTGCAGCGTAACCGGCCTTTTAGGGAAAGCGAGAAACTAAAAATTCCTTAAGCCGTAGTGATCGACCATCTTTAGAGGGTTTCTAGAGGAGATAGCACTACTCAAGCGTGTACGCATCCCCTACTAGAATCTCTGAGGCGAGGAGATCGGAATCGAGTGCAGAACAACCCGAGGGCGTCGCTAAAGGCTCGGATCTAGGCTCGGTCAACCCGTGCTATGTTTTGAGACATCATATTGCGATACGAGCTGTAACATGGCTGTATCTGGGCAATTTAGGCGTCACCATTGGCGCAAATGTCGGTAATTTGCGGTGCCGTTCCGCTATGATGTTTAGTCCGGAGTCACATATCTCGGACGAGATAACGGGTCCGGTTGGTAGGGTGTGTACGCGTCGGCGAATGCGCCGCGAATATGCCTGTTCGTGTATAGTTCGCAAACTACACGCGTTCATTACGTAGTGCGATCTGTGGTCCTAGTACGAACTTCTATTGAAATGGCATCGTAAATCTTAAGTCATGATAACGTCGTAAATTCTATGAAATGACGACTGTCAATTGTTAGTTTCGTTTATGGACGTTGTAGCGGTCGCTGCTTGTGATGGCAATAAGTCTCATACTTCGGTTCAAACAACGAAAACAACTACAGCTTACTTACTTACGGCCTGAGGAACCTTTAGGGTCTCGCCCCTTTTAAAAGACCGGTTATGCTGTAAAGGCCATCAACAAAAACTTTAAAAAAAAGTGCTTAATTCGCGCTCATTCTGTGAACCCAAAGACATTTGAGACATTTAATTACTTAGTTACTTATAGACAGGACATAGAGATCGAAACTGTAATCCACAACTTATTACCAAGTGGTAACAAATCGCTCAGTTTGATGTGATACGCCCTCTAGTGCAGTCGTGTCTGTGCGCAAATAGATTTGACAAAATCTACAGCAAATATGCCACATTGCGTTTTGTTATATTGCAAATCCCGATATGGTAAAACGGCTGAACGTAATTGCTGCTTATTTTCGTAAGTATTTTGTATATTTCCAACAAATTATTCTAGAACATTTGCCTATGCCTTATTAAAAACATTACTTTTAGGGTAAATTTAGACTTTGTAGATGATATTAGTGATGTCAAGTGATGTCGTTTTATTTATTGATTAATGTTATAGATAGATAATATTTTTATATCGTAAGTTTAAGTTTAATATAAGTAGTAATATTCTGATACAATGATCATTGCGTTGGAGGACTGTTATGCACTGTAACGGTAAAACTATGATACCTCAGCGGTCCCCGACGCGATGACCATTGAACCAAAATATTACTACTACATCATCATCATCATCATCATCATCATCATCATCATCATCATCATCATCATCATCAGCCTATACTAGTCCACTGCTGTCCACTTATATTAAAAAAATTAAAAATTCAATTAAACAGCGCACACATCGAGATTGAGAAACTACTATTAGAAAATGGTGAATTTCAAAATAAATTAAAAACAAATGATCTTAAAATAAATAAGTTACTACATATATGTTCGAGTAACAAAAAAAGTATATCAAACTCTAAGCAAAAAAAGAAATCATTAACTAAAAGACAAATTGATTTCTCGGATACAGATTCACCTTCAAAAGTTCATATCACGCCTAACATTGCATTCATCGACAAGACAACGCAAACAATTGATGATTGCAAAATACTTCAAAACCAAAATGTAAATAATACTCGGATGAGAAAAGAATCTGACATACTTCCTAAGCATCAAAACCAAGTATCAGACAAAAAATCTAATACAATAAATATCTTTGGCACGCAACAATGTTCAGGACTGGCCGTTGAAATGACGAACTCAAGAAGAAACAGCAAGTACAAAAAATATAACATAACTGCATGTACTAAACCTTTTGCATCTGCTGAAGAGGTACTGAAAGGTTGCCGTCATCTTTGCTTGGACTCTCATGACAAAATAGTTCTCTGTGTTGGCGAAAACGACTGTAATCCTTCTAAACTTACTATTGACCTGTCTATCATACTCGATAAGCTAAAAAATCATACTGTCATCTTATTAAATGTAATGCAAAATAAATATATAAATGTTAAAATGTTAAACAAAAATTTACGAATGATCGCTAGTAATTTTAAAAATTGCACATATTTGAATGTAAACTTACACACTAGAGATTATATAGCTGCCGCTACAAAAAGGATCAACTTCTTCATTGACTGTCTTGATTATGATGAAAAATATTTGCCATTCCACAAATATGTAGATATAAAATCAAAGCTCAACTTAGCTCGAAGCCAGCAAAGACAAAATCCCTTATTTAAAAACAATAGCACCTTGGGTAACAATAAGCAAAATAAAAATAAAATACAAACAACTTTGCTCGATTTTTTCCGTAGGATTCCTTGTAAGAAATACTTGAGAAAACAGACCAGTTTACTGCCTCCTGAATCTGTCTCTTATGTAAATATAAATAGCAATGAATCAATCCCCCTAGCTCAAACAAATAGCAATTTGTTTTTTCGAAAATAATTGTAATGAATCATGTGGTGAGTCATTGCTGTTACTGCATCAGAATATAGCAGGATTTCTGAGCAAAAGAGACATGATTCAAATTGTACTGAATGAATTATCCGAAAATGGCAAACAAATAGAGATTATTTGTTTAAGTGAAACTTTTATAAAGTCAGGGGAGGAAAGAAATCTCTACATAGACGACTTTAACCTAGCTGATTTTTATAGTAGATCTGATCAGAGACGTGGTGGCGTATGTATCTTATGCAGGGATCACTATACATTTAAGAAACTTCCATTTCTTAAGGAACTAGCAATTCAATGTTCATTTGAGTGTTGTGGCATTGAAATTCCTCAAATTAAATGTGTCGTTGTCTGTATTTATCGAACACCTAGCTCTAACCCTCATATATTCCTAGCCCGCTTTGAGATCTTACTCTCAAAATTAAGATATAAAAGAAACACCAAAGTAATCATTACCGGTGACTTCAATATAAACATATTAAAAGAAAGTAATGTTCAAGAAGAGTACATTAGATTAAATCAAAACTATGGAACCATTATACACATTAAAGAACCAACTCGTGGGAAATCTTGCCTAGACCAGATAGTAAGTAATATTCCTACAGCTACTGGAAATACTTGCCCAGTGGGATTATCAGATCATGACACTTGTCAAATCCTCTGCATCCCAATACAGAATAAAGTAAAGCAAAATAGCGTACAGTACATTTACAGAAGGGATTTCAGTATTGAAAACATGAAAAAATTTGCAGAAATTTTATCTGGTTTGTCTTGGTCGGATGTATATGAGACTACTCATCTAAACACATCATTTAATATATTTCATGATACCTTAACACTGTTTTTTAAATTATGTTTTCCCCTATGTAAAATTAAGTTAAGAAATAAATCTAAGCCCTGCAATTGGATCACAAGGGGAATTAAAAAATCATGTGTGTCAAAAAGAAAATTGCGTTTTAAATATTATATAAAAAAAAATCAGTCCAATAAGTGCAAGTATCGAAAGTATTCCTCTATTTTAAAGATGTGTATTAATAAATCTAGAAAACTTATGAACGAGGCGCGACTCCATAAAAGTAAAAATGTTTGTAAAACCACATGGGATCTAATTAAATCGTATGATCAACCAGAATTTAATAATAGTTACATAAGCAAAATCAGACATAACAATATGAATATTACGGACCCTATTGACATCTGTAATCATTTTAATAATTTTTATTCCAACATTACAAATCAATCTTCTAATTCTAATAATAATTTTAATAATATATATTCTGACATTACATTCCAATCATCTAATTCTAATAATAATTTTAATTCTGGCATTACAATACAATCATCGAATTTTAAATATTCTAATGCGACATCTGCTAATAATATCCAACATTTAGAACCGAGCATCTTTTTATATCCAACAACACATGACGAGATATTTAAAATCATAAAATCGCTCAATAACACAGCATCGGTGGGCTATGATGCACTACCTACAAAGATTCTTAAGTACTGCGCACTAGTTCTTTCTGACATACTAAGTTATTTAACAAACCTTTCAATGACTGAAGGCACATTCCCGGAAGCCCTCAAACTATCAATCATAAAACCAATACATAAAAAGGGCGATATTGATATAATGGATAATTACAGACCTATTGCATTAATACCAGTACTATCAAAAGTCTTTGAAAAGGTTATGCACACTAGAATTTATGACTTTTTAGAAAAATTTAAGGTATTAGCCAAGGAACAAAATGGTTTTCGGAAAGGTAAATCAACCACATTAGCAGCTTTTAATTTGATAAAAAATGTTACCGAAAATATTGACAAGAATATCGATACAACAGCCGTATTTTTCGACATGAGCAAAGCTTTCGACTTTGTCTCACATGAGATACTTTTGTCTAAATGCGAGAAATACGGTTTAAGAGGAAATGCATTAAAGTGGTTACAAACTTACCTTAGAAATCGTACACAATATATTGAACTTAATTACGTTAGTGAACATAAGGAAGAAACTTCTGCAAAATCACTACTTGTCCGAAATAATGTGGGAGTCCCACAAGGGACTATCTTAGGACCCTTATTATTCATAATCTACATTAATGATCTACCTCGTGTTACTAATCATCAGTGCAATTTATTCGCTGACGATATATCTGTAGTAATACCTAAGACTCCAGGCCGAAATTTTAATGAAGATATAAACAATACTATTAATAATATTACGAAATGGCTGACAGAGAACAATTTAAAAGTTAACGTAAACAAAACTAAATATATACAATTTTATAATAGAAAACCCAAAAGCCGAAATCAATCTGTGCTTCTTAATAATGAACCGATATCGGAATCAGATGAAGTCGTTTTTTTGGGCATAATAATTGACAGTCAGTGCATATGGAAAAAACATATAAAGAAATTATGTTCTAAAATAAATAGATTTGCTTATGCGTTGTGGCGACTGACGACACAAATCAACCAAAAAACCGCATTGGTGGCTTATCACGGATACGTGGCATCAAACCTTAAATATGGCTTACTTTTGTGGGGAAATTCAGTCGACTTGAATAAGGCTTTCATATCACAAAAACAATGTGTACGGGCTATATGTGACGTGACACCAATGACATCATGCAAGCAATTGTTCCCAAAATTAAATTTATTAACTCTCCCTTCATTATATATACTGGAATGTTGTATTTTTGTAAAGAGTCATCAGTATTTATTTATTAATAAAGATGTAAACACTAGCAGAAGTATAAGATATCGTGGAAAGCTGTTGTTACCCAAAATGCAGACAGAACTATATAAGAGAAATTGTTATCCCAGTTGTATAAAAATATATAATAAGTTACCTCACTCCTTAACCGAAATGAATATAAGTACTTTTAGAAGAAAACTATCTAACTGGCTTAAAATAAAATGTTTCTACTCTATTAAAGATTTTCTAAATTGTAATATTGACATATTGTAGTATATAATGTAATTTAATACAATGAATTTAATACAACGAATATAATACAATATAAGTACTTAATTATTATTATCATTTAATCTTGTTTGGTATAATGTGACGTATATTAAATTGGCTATTTGGCCTTATGTATGTACTTAATTAATTATTTTATTTCTCTAACTTTTTAACTTTTTTTTTTTGTTTGTGTAATTATCTCTATTCACATGCCCTGCGTTGGCAAAATAGACGAACCCTAATATAAATTACCATCTTTTGTACTACTCTATTTTCAGTGATTAAATTATTTCATTTCATTTCATTTCATTTCATTTCATTTCATTTCATTTCATTTCATAAACTGAAAGGGCCAATACGGATTTTAAATTTTATTTTTAGATTTTTGGTCGGGGTTTTTTTCAGTCTAACAAATGTTTATTTGTTCAGTAATTATGTTTTTGGAAAGATTTCCGCCAGTTAATAATGCAGCACGCGAAAAATGGGTGCGATTTGTGCATTTTAAACGAACAGAAGAATATTGGATACCATCTGCTGCGATGCTCAATCACAGACTGTATTTGATACGATCTGTAATAGAAACATTATGCCAATATTAAACTTCGATTTGTTGCAAAGCTTGCAGTGTTCAGAATAAGTCTAAAAGACAAAAGTTCACAAAACTCATTTTATTTCAAGGCACTTAACTCTTAACACCACTCGTGCGGGACCTAGGTCCCCCACCGCACTTATTTTTGAAAATATTTTTATTGAGTACGATGAGTGAGTGCGATGGGGGACCTAGGTCCCTCACGAATGGTGGTAAGGTTTGAACATTGTTCTTTACTTGATTTTATTTGAGCTTAAATAGCATTTTTAATATTTTTCTTATTGGTAGGTAATACAATTTATAAGATTGATTTTCAAGGCCAAAATACACTCCTGGACACCCCTATCAAACCACTCCCTATTTGTGATACAAACGACTTCAAGCGAAGACTTCTTCGAAGTAATATGTAATACAGGGGTTCCCAACCTTTTTTTGTCTACTGCCCACTTTAAGAATAAATTATTTTTTAACGCCCCCCTTTTTAAACATACTTAAAAACCGCTAAGTACTTATAACTGATTATTGAAACGCAACTTTATAGTATTCGGACAGAGTATCTTTTATTGAAAATAAAACAAACATAATCAATTCTTATATAAAAACTAATGTGAAGGTTGAATCTGATGCTGTTCAATAAGTTTGTTGATATCAGGTTCCAATTTACTCAAAAACAGCCGCAAGTCGCCACGTTCGGTAACACGCAAACGATTTCTCTTTTTAGTAAGCAGCGTTGCCACAGCACTAAATCCACGTTCACACAAATATGACGATGGGAATGCTATCAAGAATCGTTGAACAATTAACCAGAATCCAGGGTACAATTGCGGGATCGGTTTTTGTAGCCAAAATTCTTGATATCCATTTTTGAACTTGATTTTTATTTCTTCGTTTGTTGTCAATTCTATAAGTTCTTCTTCCAGCTGAGGTGACATTGCTGTGTTGACATTTGAAAACGGATCCAACACCCAGTCTGGTATTTCCAAGTTTAAAATGTCCTGGTATCGTTCGGTGAAGTCAATGTGGAGGTTTTCCAAATGTTGGCAGTAGGCAAACAAGTCGTCGTTACTGCAGGATACTGATAAATTCGGAAAATTGTGAAACTCACGTCTGCCCATATTCTTTTTGTGCAGAAGCAGTTTGGCTGCGAAAGCAGCAACGACATTTTTTGTTTTAATTAAATTTAGTTCATCGCCTTGCAGTTGGAGGTTCATGTCGTTGAACAATTTATACAGGTCTGTCATGTAAGCTATATCATTCTTTGATGTTATGAGCTTGTTGCGCAGTTCTGTATCTTTAGTTTCCAAGAACTCTATCACAGAGTCAAACAGGTTGTAAAATCGAATCAGACAATTGCCTCTTGACAGCCAACGAACTTCAGTATGAAGCAACAAACGATTGAAATCTTCGTCATTAGTAACACAAAGCTGATGAAATAATCTACCATTCAAAGAGCTGCTACGGATTTTATTGACTGCTTTGATGACATATTGCAGTGATTGAAATAGTCGTTCACTTAAGTTTCTAGCAACCAAATGTTGTCTATGAATAACGCAATGTATAGCAAGGACATCTGGAATTTTATTCTTTAAGTACGCTATGAAGCCTTTATGGCGCCCTGTCATAGCCGGAGCGCCATCCGTAGCAACTGATATAATATTTTTCAAAGGAATCTCTTTCTCTTCACAAAACTTTTCCAATGTATTGAATATGGTTTCGCCTTTTGTATCTGTTTCCAAATTTCTGGCAAACAATAGTTCTTCACGTATTTTCTCATCTTTAATAAACCTCACGTAAGATAGCAACAACGCTTCATTAGTTGGTAAAGTGGACTCATCGAGCTGAATTGAGAATTGACTAGTCCTCAGATGATTGCACAATGATTCTTCAATGTTTTCAGCCATTTCATCAATTCGTCTTTGCACAGAATTATTACTCAAAGGAATTTTTGGATAATATTTGCGACCGGTTTATGAAGCACAGTAGTTATTACTTCCTTTATTGCTGGCAAAATTAACTCTTCTCCGATGTTGTGTGGTTTGCCTTTTTGAGCAATTAACAAAGAGATATTGTACGAAGCTCGAAGTCCGTCGTCATCTTGCTTAGCAGCCGCCGAAAATAGTTTTGATACACTTGGCTGAGTATTATGCTTTTTCTCTAGGTCTTGAAAATATGCTACATTCTTGTCTTTCTTATCTGGATGCATTTTATTCAAATGATCTTGCAGTCTTGAAGGCTTTATTGCTTCGTTTGAAAATGTTTTTAGACATAGAAGACACAAAGGCGACGACGGGTTTGTGGGATTTTCAATAAATCCGAATTTAATATATTCCGCAGAGTATTGCCGTCTCTTCTTTTTTACTTCCGACATTGTTTTGTTTTGAGAAATACGTAAGTGTTGAAATCAAGTACTGCTTATCTATTAAGCGCGAAACCGCAAATGAAAATAAAATAAATTTACGTCGTTTATATAGGATTGCATAAGCAGCACGCACCAACAGGAATAAGACAAACGTGCATAAACTCGTTTATCTCATTCGACGCCCAATCGTACTCGACAAGCAAGAACAAGTATTATAGAACCAGCCGATTGATACAGGAATGTACAAATCGGATTATTTAACAAAAACTTGTTAAAACATGATTGCCCGCGGTCTATTATATCGAACCGAGTTTGAGCTATATCTTAATTAATATTAGTTGATGTTCACAAGATGTAGTCGAGAGTCGAGAGCTCAGTCGGTGTCTAAGAGTCTTCCTAGCTAGGTAGATGAAATTATAAATCAACCCCAAAGCCCTACACAACGCCCCTTTTTTTTCTGGGTCTCTTACCGCCCCCCTTTAGGCCTGCAGCGCCCACAAGGGGGCGTTATCGCCCACGTTGGGAAAGACTGATGTAATAGGTTGTTAAATTGGAGTCACAAATCGATTCCAGGGGATGATAAGGTAAAATGAACGACTATAACACCCAATAAGTAATGTTTCGATAAACTTCTTCACATAAAAAAAGCATTTTTTTTTAAAATGTCGCTTTTGGCTTTTTGTTTATCGAAACATCGACTACCGGCTGTTAAAGTCAACCATTTTACCTTATCATTCCCACGAATTGATTCGTAAGTCCAATCACACAACCATGTTAGATATTGCTTTGAAGTAGAGTCGTTTGCATGAAAAGCAGGGGTGGCTCGATTCCGGTATTCTCCAAGCTTTACTTATGATGGAAGTGATGGAATGGTTTATTTCAAAAAAGGTGTTGTCAGTATATTGTCAGTAGGTAATACATAGGTACTTATGTTATTTCACATTGTTTTTATTGAATTAGTTAACAAGTAAAGTACAATTAAACAAAATCCGCAATCAATTCCGCTAACTAAAAAGGAGTCAATTTAAAAAAAATAACGAGCTTTACAGTAGTCGCATATGATGTGTGACATTTGAGATCTCACCTTTTGAAATCAATATTACAATAGTAAATAGATTATAGAATTAACAATCACGTATATATATATTATATTGTTTAAAAGAAATGGTTGAAATCAATATTACAATAGAAAAAAGAATAGAGATTTACAAATCATAAAGAGAATGCAGTAAATACTCATTAGAAGACATGTCACACTGTTATCCTGTTACACTGTTATCCTGTTACACTGTTATCCTGTTACACTGTTAGCCTGTTACTCTGTTACGATCACATTTCTACGAAATCACTCCCACAAATATTACGACCTACAACGAACATTGGGCTTATAGTGTCGATCACTGGTGGCTTTCCCGACTAACACGTAACAGTTACAGGATCACACTGTTACGACCCTACTTCCGTCTCTTTTCTACGAAATCACTCCAACAAATTGTATATATAGAAGGCGAGCGGAAAGATGTTACACATCAAAAAGACATCGTCATACCGCGATAGCATAGTTGGCAGTACACTTGACCCGGCATTCCGCACGTTTATTTTTTTCAATACTTTGTCTTTTTTCAATTTGCAAGAAAAGTATTACAAACGTGTTGTCACCAAAGAGTGTGTGCACGTTCCCTTCTTCAATAGACCTTCTTTAAAAGTGATATGCGTATCTAGGTAATTAGTAATATGATTTCAATATTATTTCTTGCTTTTTAGAGCTATTTTTACTTTTTATAGTTTCCTGTTTTTTGTAGTAGGTTTTTTTATATATTTTTTTTTTTTCAATTTGTAATTTGTTCGAAACAAAATTTGCGTAAAATTTTATATAACTATAATCATAGTTTTATTGCAGATAAGTTTCTTAGATGTTAGTAGATGATATTAACACGTTGACTGCCGCAAAGCCAGACACAATAGAAAATTTATTGTTTGTCGGTCACCGGTGACCACCACGGCGATTAAAGACTTAATTTATGAATGATCGATTAATAAAATTCGATTTTTGTTTGCTTTGTTCTATCTTATTATCACGGATGTAGCACGCTCATTTGAAATGAAACTAAAATAGATTTTCATACACAATACCTACTCAAAACACGGACAAACAAAAATAACTAATCGTTACAAAAAAAGATTCCAAATTTTTCAAAATACCGTTTTTAAATAGAGAACGTAATCATAATCATGTCAAAATAAAAAACTTTTACCAGTGCTACGTATTTAATTTTTCAGAACATCATCCATTTATTATATATTATATTGAAATATCTATGCAGCCCAATGGCTGTGAATCATTTTCATGGATCATTGGCTGTTCAAATACATTTATCTTCCAGACAATCAACTCGCACACCATGATGTATAGCTTCTTATAGGAATCAATATTCATGTCCATTTGTTTACCCGAGTTGAAATGAAATTGAAATTTTTGTAAAAAAATTACTGGTTTTGTTGATAAAATGTTGTCATTTATTTTTATTAAGAAACTTCTGACTTACAAATATGTCAATTGTGTCAAAGTTCCATGTTCCAAATAAATAGTAAGCCTTTAATTTTTAAACACAATACAAAAAACAACATTTCCTCTCTAATCACCAACCAAATAAATTTTTCCCTAAAGGTGAGTCGAGATCATACAATTTCATGGTCCACATTCGGTAACATGTTATATACTCGTAAGGATTTGTTCGCCAAGTTTCACAAAAGCATATCGTACTAGCTGTCACGGCGGACGAACGGTACGAAGCAGTAAGTTCTAGCCTGAACAGCACTAAAAAACTCTTCTGTATTGAACGACATGATAAAAACGTTTTATTTTTTTTGAGAGAGATTGCTGATTGCCTCTACGGCATTTTCAGCTTCACCGGGCTTTTTTGGGGGCGGCGAGGAACGTAAAGGGTCCCTCAAGCCGTGTGAAACGAATCACCTACAGAGGTTATCTAGAGGGAACGGCATCGCGCACTAGTGCGCGTCCCCGTGCCCTACTAGATTCTCCGAAGGGTTCGGATCGGATCGGGGGATAAAAACGTGCTATCGTTTCTAGCGACAAGTTCAAACTGGTAGAACTTACCTGACGTCGTGAGTGAATCGCGCGCTCCGTCGCTTGTTCGACGTGAACACACACAATACTGCCGCAAGCGTGCCGCGTGCGCCAGTCGCTAGTTTGCCCGCTATTTAGACCGCACGTGCGTTTCGTACGTGAACACTTTGATATCACGTCATATGTTTGATATTTCGTGACCGCGCCCGCGAGTCAACGTGAACAAGCACTCAGTTTCTATGACAACAAAATAAACAAATCGTTAAATCATTTACGCGTGTAAGCGTATCAAAAAACAAACAAAGAAACTAACTTTTTTTTAAATAATAAGTATCCTATGTCTTTGATTATTTTTGTTGTTACAACTTAAGTACTTACTTGTTTATTTAGGCGTTATTTGTTGTGCGTCTATACATTTGTTATTTTTCTACGTTTAGTTAGGCTCAATATGTTCATAACAGAACAATATGTTCAAACCTTTTTGTTCCTATGTATTTTTACACTTATTATACTGTCTATGATAAAATAAGACAATGTGATTAAAAAGAAAATCATAAGACGATGTAGTAGCGAGTTGGTGTGTTTTTCAATAAATTTATGAACTTTAGTGAGTTGTTTTAGTCCTGGGCACCCAGGAACCAGGGGCAGATTGTCCGGGACATAAAAATTTCTTGAGAGTAAAGCGTAACAAACAACAACAAAAAACTCACTTTCGCATTTATAATATTATGTTTGGATGCTATTATGACATATTACAAAACTAAAAGAATAAGGTGGTTTCATTGACACTTCGTCCACACTAATAAAACGTGCTACGTAACTATGCCAAAGCATTTTTGGATGCATCTTTACATGTCAAAAAAAAGTCACACATTTCCAAATTCTCTCTCCGCTCTATAAAATATCTGTGATAATATATTAAAGTGGCAGACGGGACGTGCCAGAAGCTCAGATAAATAAGCCTAATTTATTTAAACGATGTTATTACTAACGGGCATCTTTTTCAGGGCCTTTGTAAGACGACTAGACACCGACCGTTATTTATTTCGGACCCTTGTTCACTCAGCTCAGAATTTATTAAGGCATTGAATGTCAATTAACGTTACCCGATATGATGGCGTTGAATTTAATCTTCCTCGCTTGGGAATTCCGAATTTGATTGTCTAAGGACAAGGTAATTATTTTGATAGCCGAACTTTTGATCAACAAATTGTATTGTTTTCTAACATTGAAATGAACGCTTTATATGGGTCTGTTTGTGTCTATTTTAATTTTTTTGTTCCCTGAGTGCCCAGAGCGAGTTTTATTCATCATTCGATCACATTCTGTATCGAGGCTATGTATACCGTAAAAAAGTTGGTAACGATATTTCTGTCAAACGAAGATTACCGTTAAAAGCGACACAATGTTGTTTGTTATCGTTATCGGGCTGGCATTTCTACCGGTAAATTGACTAACCGCTCTACGCAGATTGGCTAAAGCGCGTTAAAGTAACGAAATAAAATAACGATACTTTTCTGCATTACCGTCACCAATTTATCTTCATAAATACTTATAGTGGGAATTTGGTAACGGTTCCAAAACCAGGGCTAGATTCTAGCCCTGGTTTATGACTAAATTGCGACTTATCACCGGGCTTTGCTTCAATGCCATACAAATTATCGCTTCATATGACCATGAAACGTCTGTACAAAATAATTATATGTAAAACAGTCGATGTAGTTCCTTAGAAAGTAAATATTTATAAAATACAGTGAAATTTAATGCCTACCCGACCCAGTCTGAAATCGAACCTGGGTCTTCCGCAATCCGGGCGGCGGCACTGACCATTACGCTACCAGGAAGGCTGACGTGAGCACTGAATTTTTACACTGCTTTTTAATTTTTGAGTGCTTTTAGCGGCGGGTCGGGTACGCATTTAATTTTTTCACTGTATTTTATAAATATTTAATTCAGCTTCAGTGCAGCAATTAGACTTAAAAAATAAAAAGTAAAAATTTCCTTAGAAAGTGTTTTATTCCAAGAAATTGTTTCAATGTTGTATTCTACAAAGATAATAACTTATGAAATTGCCGTATCCGAGAAAGATTAACTTAGGTTTAAGCTACTGACTGCTGCTAATCCTAGTTTTATCGGAGTGGCAGTGATCGTTATAAATGGTGATAACGTCGTCGCGACCATCCCTTCTTGTCAATCTGAGCGTAATGAGCTTTTTTATGCGATGAATACAATATATTTTCTGCTTTTTATATGAACCGATTCGTTCTTAGGTCTCTAAGCGCGCTGTATTTTGTATTATACTAATCCAGCTCAAACACTTCGAATAATCAAGCAAGGGATGAAGACGCACTTTCGGAATGCTCGCCTCACCGGCTCAGACCCAGTGGTCCCGGGTTCAGATTCTCACCAGGGGGTGAGTACATGTTTGTAAAATCAGTTTGGTTGGTGGTGGTTGTTGGTCCGCCTGGCTAGCTACCACCATAATATCTAAATATGTCGCCATAAAATCGATGTTCGTAGCATTGTTGTGTTCCTGCAACTAGAGATTAGATAGCCATAGCCAGTGAATCAGTAGTTGCGGATTCCGTGAGAAGTGCGCTTCCACCTTCGGGCCTTATAATCACTTAACATCAGATGAGATGAAGGCCTAGTGCTTACTAGCAATAATAATAAGAAAACATGTAACCTCCAGAGATTGCGATTTTTATGTCACTACAGCCATTAGATTCACGCTACCCATAATTTTGCCGTAAAGAACGTAGGCGCTAAACAGCAAAATAAAAATACAAGATTTTTTTTGTTATTTTTGAATTTTAATTCACAATGCTATATAAAGTTACAAGAAAAAATAATTCAGCGAGTCTTCTGGCTTAGCGGTCAGAGCATTGAGCTATCCAAAGGTCGTGGGTCGATTCCCTTTCGAGCTTCATAAGGCGGGTTGATTTTTTTTAATAAAAAAAATTGCTTGTAAAAGAAGATTTGTTAATTGTTTACCTTAGAAATTTAATGATAAGCCATTCCGTTGTTCCTTACTACCATAAAGTTCTGGTTCAATATTGTGTCTGCTTTCCTACAAGCACTTAAATTATCCGCGTGAGCGAAATACATAATGCTCCTTGCCGAAACAGATTTCGAATGTAAATAGAATTCACATCAGCGGTGTTTCGAATCTGCTAGGCATTGAATAAATTCCGTTCCATTCCAAAGCCTTTATATACATATAGGTCCGAGTCCATTCAATAATACACTTCAGTTCTGATAGAGATCAGTTGCAAGCTTGGCGCTGACTCTTGGGCGCATGACGGATGACGTAAACCATTGCCAACATTATAAAATTCGTTTGTTTCTGATCCAGCTTTCTTGGCAGGTCCATTGGCACTTCCACTGCAGTAAAATTTGGGGGGAGGGAGGATAAAACAAATATTAGGTACCCAAGGTTTACAGTGACCTACATTCTTAACACAATTGTGTTCCTAGATTTGTTTTCTTGGAGCGAGCCAAAACTGGTTCTCTGCAAAATCGTACTTCATAAGAATGCAGGTCTGGTCGGTCGAAACTTAATTATGAAGCTTTGTCTCGAAATGCTTTACGACTTCTTTTAGTCCCAATTAGCTTTAGTAGCAGTATCATAGCTCATCGATTAACTCTTTTATATTATTTAGACACTTAAATTAAATATTGTTTTCTAAAGTTTACACAACCACTACACATATAACTATAACAACTTTTACGGATCTACTTGCGTTTATTTCTCTTGACTTTTCGAACCTTTTGCCACCAGCAATAAAATAAAACCGATGTTTAAAATAAACGCGAGTAGATCCCTTAAAGTTGTTTTATTTAAATATAAATAAAATGTTAACGCAAAATGTTTAAAGAAAGAAAGAAAGAAAATACATTTGTTGGCACACACTACAACAAATTTAATAACATGTAATAATTAAAAAACAAAAGTTCGCATTTACAATAGCAATAAAAAACCCTGTTACCCCATAACAGGTTTTCCATTCCATTCCCATAACCCGTTTCACAACCCAATGAGGGGCTGACAAAACATGGTGGATATCTATTCTAAGCAATTTATCCTATAAAACATTTTAATGAAAGTTTAAAAGAGTGTGTGTTTCACAACTACTTTGAATTTCAATAGCGATCTAATGTCATTTATTACTATCAGAGCGGTTACCATATTTTATTCTGCTATTTATCAGTTCGGTGGCTACAAGGTGCTTGGCTGCCTTAATGAAAATATTCGCTGAAAAAAAAAGAAATTGCGCGGGCATAAAATAAAAACATTCAGCCATCGTTTTCTTTGAGTCCTTTGTCTTTGCAAGCTTTTGTTGCGATATGCTATCTTGTGGGAATTGTTTGTTGTAATTTATACAAATTGTTTGTAATTAAATGCCTAATTATATATTTTTTTATATACATTATACACATATTATATTAAAATTATGTACACGTATAAACCATGGACGTGATTGTGTGTGGGTATATGTATATTATGTATTTAGGTGTATGTGTGTGCCGACACACAAAAAATTGTGCTACAAAGAAATTATATTTGATATATTTAATTTGAGTCCCCATTCATTTTAGTTTTATACATAAAATGCAACCATTGCCGTTGAGTTTACAATAAGTAATAATTGTGGTTCCATAAATAAATAAAAAAAAAAAATAATAATAATAATATCATTTCTCGGTGTAATGAGATGATTTTAACATGTATTTTCTAGTCGCTTCTTCTTATTCTGCCTATAGTCACCCACTGCTGAGTGTAGGCCTTCTCATACGCACAGCATCTTGTCCGGTCTTAGGCTTTTTCTAATCAATTCTCTCCCGTGACCTTTGTGATGTCATCCGCCCATCTAGCCTTTTGGCGGCTGATGCTTCTGGTGCCGGTCCGTTGTCTCCACTCTAGAACCTTCGTGCTCCACCGGCCATCGTTTCTGCGGCTTGCGTGACCCGCCCATCGCCACTTTCTTTGTGCAATGATACGCCCCACGTCAATAAGTTTATTACGACTCCGGATGACCGAGTTTTTTTATTTTGTCGTTTAGAGTGATACCTAACATGGCGCGTTCCATTTTCCTTTGGGCTATTTGAAGCTTTTGAACGTAATATTGTGTAAAAGTCCAATTTTCTGGTCTAAATGAATTAAATTTTGAAGGTAAAGAAAGATGGAGATGATAATGCAAGAAGGATATTTTGGGATTTGAGGAGCACGACGGCGCAGTAGCTAACGCGCCCGGTCTGCGAAGGTTAAGTAAGTTTCACAAAGGGCGGACGGTCATCTGATGAGTGATCAATTAATGGATTATCTCGAGCTCTTTAAAGCCGGTTGCATTAGCAGTCGTTAACAACCACCGTAAAGAATCGCACGAAAAACGAAAGTGTAATGCGCTTCTATTTTCGGCCTTAAAGTCATTTAACTTCAGATGAGATGATGGCCAAGTGCGTATCTGTACTAAAACCAAAAATGTGTCAAAGGAACTAAATTTTCAAATATACATTTTAGACACAATGTTTGTGCTAACGTGTGTTAAAACTAAAATAGATTTGCGAAAGCTCCAATTGAATTGCTGCTAGCGACGCGTCGTCCTTAACGAAAATGTCTTAAAAAGTAACACTAGATCAGTGATTCCCTAAGTGTTCCTCCAACAAGGGTTGAATAAGCAAAAAGAAAGGTTCTCAGAGGAAAGAAGATCAGAGTATTATGTATGACATACTTGTAAATAATTCAGTAAACTCGATGAAGTTACATTAATAAAGTGATTGTTTAATGTGTTAAAATGTTCATATTCTATACCAAATAATATGTTAAATACGGTTACATTGTTAAGTTCATCTGTCGCAAAAATTTCTCAGAAGTTTCGAGAGATTCTCAGTGGCATTAGAAGAGGCTTATGTCCAATAGTGGATTGATACGGGCTGGTTATGATAATGACGATGACAATGGTAATTATTTACATATAATTTTACGCAAATATTGTTGCAAACAAATTACAATGGGCTCCTTTGGCTTATAAGGTAAAAGTAGATAGTGTTGATTAATTTCGGCGAGTTGGATTGAGCCACGATAGCATAGTTGGCAATGCTCCTGACCCGGCATGTCATGGGGTCCGGGTTCGAATCCCGCTCGTGGAATTTTTTCAACACTTTGTCTTTTTTCAAGATGACAATGGTGTCAAAATGAATCAAAATAATCTTGTTTGGAAGTGGCAAAAAAACTATACATCCATAACATAAATACTATCGATGAATTTGTTAAAAAAAACAACATAGTTTTTGAGAGCAAGCGATCTACCTTAGTAAAAAAAAGGATTTTTAAAATCCGTCCACAATCGACAGAGAAATCGATGAACATACATAAAGGAAACGAACAGTGGAACATAGACCCTCCTCCTTTTGTTGAAGTAGGTTAAAAATAACGGTCATCTAGACGGCGCTTAGAAAAGTTTGAAAACCTCTGTTCTAAATGTAATGTTTCTTAGAAATATAATATGTACATGATGCCTCACGTGTACTATTTTATTCTATTGATCAATGACAGACGTTATCAGATGCTTTTGAAGGTTCTTTTTTTATAACATTACAGTTTTGACGAATCAAAGAAAACAATACGTTGTCAATGGCGGAGTAACAAAGCGCTCGTAATACCGATATCCGAAGGTCCTGGGGTCAATTCCCAGGACAGGCGGAGGTAGTTTTGGATTTTTCGATGCATTAGCCTGAGTTTGGTGATCACCAGTCCGCATTGGCAAGCGTGATGATAATTATGGAGGCGTTTTTCCAGGCAAGACAGTTATAGGCTTTTACTTTTAAAAAATAACTAACATTTGGATGACAATGTGATAAGTGAATCTCTATCCACTTTTAAAATTTTGTTTTTGACGTGACAACGTCTTAAATTAGGTTGCGGCTGGGAGTCACTTATGAAAAAGTGTAACGCTCGGTAACGTAACGATGAGTCACCGAACGAGAGAGAGGCCCGCCGAATGCCTTGCGTCTCTCTCCCACTCAACTATGATCGGTCTGCCGCGCGAGTGAGAGGCACGCGTCCCTTCCACTCGGGCATGGTTAGCCCGCCTAAGAGCGAGAGAGACAGACATAAAAAGTGAAAGGTAAATACGTATGTATGTGTAAAGGTAAAAATAAAATTTTGTTAATATGAAATTCAGTGCGAGATTCTTTGTATAAATTAATGTTTTAAATATAATTCTTTGTATAAATAAATGTTTTAATTTGTTACTATTATTTCATCCTTCTTCCTACTATACGAATGAATATTCACATTAAAATTATTTTACCACTCAAAGTCGTTGTCACGTAAAACTTTCGCCCGTATATCGACTTTACAGGCAACCAATTTTTATAGTTTTCTTCTTCATCAGCTCATTTAATGTCCGCACTGCTGGGGCACGAGCTTACCCTATGGATGGTTAGGGAGAACGGGCTATTGACGACCACGCGGGCCCAGTGCGGATTGGTGGTTCTTAACAACTGCTATTGCAGCATGGACGAACGGCTTAACGAGCCTTCCGAAGTACGGAGGATCTCGAGATTATACATTTTTGGTCACCCATCCGCCTTTGCCTTGCCTTTGCGGAAGTTGCTTAACTTCAGCAATCGCAGACCAGAGCGCGTTAACCACTGCGCCATTGAGCTCCTCAGCCGCCTGTCCTTTAAAGTAACAATGTTATATATTCCAAGATACTTCATACCTAGGAGTTTGCGTTGCATTGTTTTAGCATTGCAACTTGTCTTATGTAACTATTAGCATTACTTGTGTTCTCTATAAAATTTAGAAAAAATATGCAAATTTTGTTTTGTTGATATTCTTTAGGTTAATTAATAAGTTCCCATTATAATTTATAACTATCTCCATGTTATCAATATCAGGTCGAATAAATAAATAACTTTATTTGCCTAACTATATAACAATAATAATAACAAAAAACACAGTATACACAAGGGGTAACCGTGAATTGGGGTCCTGGTGACCAGTAATACAGGTTCTTCATAAACCTAATTCAGACACCAGTCTCTCATACTCGTCTTTGTGAGATACTGGGTGCGGTTTGCATATTAGCTAATGGAAAGCTACACTATCTAGTGTAGAATATTATTTTATTGTTTTATTTTAAGGAAGTAATAATAATTAATGTTAATAATTAATTAGATCATTAAAGGTATAAACGACATCCGTTAACAGTTCTTTAAAACATTAGCCTATTTTTTATTTGACCTTAGCATGAATGTCTGTAACCTAAAAAGATTTTACGTGACGTCATAATTTGCCATTCCTATCATGAAGCTGTAGAAGCTTCATGAGATTCCTATACAATTTCTATTAAGAAAAAAATGTTTTGACAGTTTTTAAAAAGTTTATCTATTGACTACTAACCAGTCAACTACCCAATTGGTGATATGATTTAGTAGTTAGGTATGAAGAGTTTCAGTAAAGATTGGGGTGGGACGTGGTTGGGGAAAGAGTGGGACTTTGTGGGGGTCCCACGCGGAGTCATGAGAGAATTTAAAAGTGATATTGAATGGTGTTTCATTTCGCGATCGTATAATCGCATGATCGTGAACGTATGTTCACGTACCCATATTACACTATTATTTTACAACCTATTAAATTCGGCGAAACGTAAATTTTGGAAAATGAATCAAAACTGTTAACTCTCTCTGCCCTTTCTCGACAAGATGTAATTGAAGCAGTTAACCGAATGTTAAAAAAAATACATTAGATTTTATATTTACCATTATGTTCGGGATTCTACATAAAATATACCTAAATGAAAATATTTTTTTACCGAACAGATAGCGTTACAAAAAATTTGCTTTATCACTTATATACCTGTTAATGTTTGTTAAAAAAAAACTTCTTGCTTTTGTTAGCAAACATGTTAATGACACCATAAATGTGTTTTAACGTGTAGATACTACACGTTATAAACAAACACGTACTAAACTCAGGGGCCCCCAAGCGACACGGGACACGTGCCTTTTTGCCTTTAGGTTCTCGGTACTCTTGGTTAACGTCTGGTACCTAAAAAGGGGAATATGCAAATATTCCAAAATATTTAATATTGAATTTCGATATTCAAATTATCATAAATCCAAACTTTATAATTCCGAATACATGAGTAATTCATCAACTCGTCCAATATGCGTACGGCCCATTTAGGACGAGTTGCGGAAAATAAAACAAAAATTATATTTTTATTGTGCTACTCGTCCCTCGTTACAATTAATATGAGAAAAGGTACAATGAGTAGCAAAAGTGTTAGTGTGAAATAGTAATATAATTATTTAATAAATAAATAAATAAAACACATGACTGACTGAATAGTACAAAATTAAACTTATTAATGTATATATATTTTCTTATGACTTTTATCTATTATATAATTGTTTTAAATTAAAATGTTACATTTATTGATGATTAAACGAACTTACCTGTAAGTGAAGTTCTATCACAATTATGGTAGTACGCTTCATTCGAAGATATGTAAACACATGTAGTCCTTTTATCATACAGGCAACACCGCACGAGAGAAAAAAAATACTTTTTTAAGGTAGATTCGAAATACCGCGCCAACTCACCAACCGTCCCGCGCTTTTTCCTCATTCTTTTTAGAGCCTCGCAAAATTTTCCTATTTGGGTACTGGGATGGGAGGGAAGCTATATCTTCGAATGAAGCGTACTACCATAATTGTGATAGAACTTCACTTACAGGTAAGTTCGTTTAATCATCAATTATACCACGTACGCTTCATTCTTCAGATATGTAAACACATGTAGATGTTTAGAGACAGAAAATTTTGATAACTACGTTTAAAAAAAAATATCAATTTCGATTTATTACTTTATTTATTTATTCATTTATATATTTTCCATTTTGTTATTTATCTGGATTTTAAACGAAAGTAAATTAATTTTACAATTAGACATATCGTAATCATTTATTGGTTAAGTAAACAAACGGATCGAGCAAAACTGGAATCATCGTTAACCTGACGATTATAAAATCTAACGAAGGTATCAGAGGAGCGCGTCCAACCAGCCGTCTTCCTAATGACGTCAAGCGAGACGCCGTTGGCGCGCGCCGCGGACGTGGCGGCGTGCCGCGTGCTGTGCGCGCTGAATGCCGCCACGTCCACGCCGCTGCCTGCCAGCACTGCTCTGATCCAGCGGCTGATGGTTTGGCTGGTGGCGGCTTTGTGCGGCCGCTTAAACGTCACCAGGAGGTTCACTGTACTACTGGCTCTCAAATTACTTGTGATCTCCATATAATCTTTCAGTGCTGTAGCTGGACATATGTTAGTGTTCTCATGAAAAAATGGAAGAGAGAGTATTGGTTGGTCGCGCCCAGCAGCAGATGTTTTTATAATGTCAATTATTGCTATTTTAATGCCATTAGGGGAAAATGTTATATTGTTAATCTTAATGGCCGCCATAGTTTGCACTCTGTGAGCGGTACACAATGCGAGTAACATGACTAACTTTTTTGAAATCTTTTCTAAACCCATATCTTTATTTGAGCCCCAGGTTGTTATGTGTTGTAGCACCAACTGAGGGTCCCAAGTAAAGGTATACTTAGGAAGGGCAGGCCTTAATCTATAAATACCCTTAAGCAGTCTTTTAACTTGTTCTTCTGAACCAACGTTGTTACCAAACAATAAGCTCAATGCTGAGCGCAAACTGTTGATGGTACCATAAGCTGCACCACTGTGGAATTGTTCTGTTAAGAAGGTCAGTACTAGTGGTATTGAGCAAACATAAGGATCTCTGTTTTTTGTTGCACAAAATTGCCACCATATTTTGTAGCAAGCTCCATACTGTTTCAAGGTATTATTAGATAGAGATGCTATCATTAAATCAAGTGCAGCGGTGGGGCTGCCCCGTTTCCCAAACGCGACCCGGAGAGTCTCGCTGCACCCAAGGTAAGTCCCTTGAAGTGAGGATTCCTACGACAAGAGGATTCTAGGTTACATTCCGATTTCAAAACCATAATATCTGAGATAAGTAATTGTTGTAACAATGGGTACCAGGGCTGAGATGGCCAGCAAGGAAAAATTAAAATACCTTCAGCACTCTCATTAATTATCTTTTCCAAACATTTTAAAATTAACGGGAAAGGTGGAAAAGCATAAAATAAAGATTGATTCCATGAAATAGTAAAAGCATCAACCGTAACTGCGTCTGGATCTTGCTTCCACGATATATATGATGTACATTTGGCGTTGGTGCGAGAAGCGAAAAGGTCGATAACTGGCTGACCGAACCTATCGGTTATCTTTTTAAAGGTTTTATCCGTTAACGACATTTCGATATCAGAATTTACTCTACGTGATTCCTCATCAGCTTCTTTATTATCCTTACTATTAATATAGGCCGCTACTAACCATAGTCCTCGTATCTCACACCATTGCCAAATCTGACGTGATAAGTTATTTAAATGGGGCAACTGAATGCCTCCCTGACGATTTACATAACTTATCGCTGTCGTGTTGTCGATACGTAATAGAATAGAACAATTGCTACGGTTCCGTGCAAAACATTTTAGTCCAAAAAATACTGCTAATAATTCTAAAAAATTTATATGAAAAATTTGTTCATCTGCTTTCCACTGCCCGTTAACACGTTGATCATTACAAAAGGCGCCCCAGCCTGATCGAGACGCGTCTGTAAAAATTTCCAATTCGAATGCTTTAGGTTTAAAGGGAAATATAGTGTTTTGTATATTTATTAACCACCAATGTAAATCGGTTAATATAACCGCGTTAGGGCGAAATTTAGCATCGTATGAGGTATTTCGTTTCAAGGCTAAGTACTTCTGTCTCTCGAGAAGTTTAGTATACACCCAACCGTAGCGTACGGCTGGGCAGGCTGACGTCAATAGGCCAATCAGCTGTGCGAATTCTTTAATAGTACAAACCGGTAATGAGCAAAACTTCTTTACTAAAGTGGATATTTTATTACGTTTATCGTCAGGTAAAGCCAAAGACATATTAATAGTGTTGTATATGAACCCCAAATATTTGCAATTTTGTGATGGTAATAAGTTACTTTTGTCAAAATTAATAACAAAACCTAGACAATGTAAAAGTTTTACAGTTTCATTTACATTATGTAAACATTCATTATATGTTCGGCCGATACATAAGATATCGTCAAGGAATATCACTGAAGTAAAGCCGCGATATCTAAGGTGCCCCATGACCTCTTTCATGATTTTAGTAAAGGTTCTTGGCGCTGAGGCCAGGCCATACGGCATAGCGGTAAATTCGTAAGTCACCAACTTACCGTCCATATGCTCAAACTGGAATCTAAAGTACTTTCTATGTGAGTTTGAAACCGGAACAAGAAGATACGATTCTTTTAAATCTATAGTCGCTAAGAAACCTTTCTCAGGGACAATCTTACAAGCTGTCCTGTAATCTTCCATTTTGAAATGTTGATAAGATACAAATTTATTTAGCGACTTTAAATTTAAAATAAATCGTTTACCACCATTGCTTTTGGGGGCCAAAAATATTTTAGCAATAAATTGATCCGTCAACGGTTTACACTCATATATCGCACCTAGTTCTAGTAGATTATTGATTGCGATAGCCATTTCGTCCTTTTCTATATCAGAAAATGTATTTAAAGGCTTATCGACTTGAATAACAGCTTTTGAGAATGGTATTTTATAACCACATCGAATCCATTCGAGTACAAGTTTATTATTAGTTATCTTTAACCAGCAATTGTAAAAATAATGAAGTCTCCCAGCATGTACCTGTACACCTACTGGCGATGTGGAGCACGTTGCTGCCTCGTGTAGCTGCTCCCCGGGCGTGGCTGCGCGAACGCTTGTGTCGGGCGTCGATACGGTCTCGTTGCTCGTGCTGGCCCTCCCCGCCCCCCCCTGCTTGCCGAGGGATAACGAGGAGAGCCTGTCGCGTTTCCCTGGAAGCGTGCCCTGGATGGCGATGGACTCGGTAAATTAAAGGCGACGGGCAGCGAAGAGGTCCTTTGAAGGAAACCAGGCTTTTTGATTTGTTGGCCTTGTCTTTCAATCGCCTTGGAGGCTTTTATTTTTTCCGGAAGAGCACTGCCGAAAAGCGTTTCGTCTCGTTCTTGATCCTTGGTCATTGAAATGATCGACTTATCCAGGCAAGGCGTAATGAGTTTCCTTCTTACATCGGTTTCAGTAAAATGTATATTTGATAAAATTCTACAGCCATCTGTAAGGATTCTTATTGCTTGAAGCTTATCATCGCTAAGCAAGAGTAAAGTAATCGCTCTACTAACCGCTGTAATACCTAGACCCAATTGGTCCTGTTTTACTTGCATATTTTTATCACGATTTCGTGTCACTTCAGACAGAGCAGCAGATATCTCAGGGTTTAATGCCGGTGCTTTAAGATATTTGCAATTATCGGGTACTCTATACTCTGTTAACAGTTTGTCCCTTACATCAGTTGTCAAACCTTTTTTCAAAATTGGCAGTAATCGTTGCACAAGTGAAAGGTGTATATTCTCGCCATACAAGGGTTGTTCGTCTGTTGCGTCACCAAGTGCCAACAAAAACTCAGGGTTCAACTCTGGCGTTTCATCTAGTTTTGGCTCTGGTTCAATTAACGGGAGTGTCTCGTCAACATCTTCTTGTGGGGGTCCGTCTGTAATGAATGAGACGGAATTTGCGATTAGTATCGTGATAAATAGCCTTTAAACTCGCGTTCGACCCGAACGCCGGGGTCGATCACTCGGTTTATTTTTACGCATCATGCTCAACCTTAGTGATATCCTCAATGTGATACCCTCTAAGGCAGCTTAGAGATGCAGCTATGAATATAGAACATTTGAGTTTCTATTGTGTCTGGTTTTATTGATACCTCTCTAGGTAAACTCTTACACTATTGTAAAATTTAGTTTTGTTAGTTAATGAAAATTTAAATTGACATCCAATAAACGTAAGGGGTGACTAGGTACGTCACGTACCTACGTTTTTCATTTTGAGAACAACCGTTTAACACGTTTGTTAAATCACACCTTAAGCAATAACTAAAAATTATAGTTTTACGAGATGGTTACGCTTACCTTCATTGTTTTCGGAATCAGACGACGAGTACACAATGACCCGCTTGCGCTTGGCATTTGATTTTTCCTTCAGTATTTTTAGTTTGTTTTCATAATAACTTATTTTTTCGCTAGTTTTACGTTTCGGCATGTCGATAGTTAGATTTAGTTACACTTAGTCTTTGGTTACACTGAAATACACTGTTTTGGGACGTTTCACTGTAATTAGATATGTGCTTGTTGCCGCGCACGAGAAAAGAATGAGGAAAAAGCGCGGGACGGTTGGTGAGTTGGCGCGGTATTTCGAATCTACCTTAAAAAAGTATTTTTTTTCTCTCGTGCGGTGTTGCCTGTATGATAAAAGGACTACATGTGTTTACATATCTGAAGAATGAAGCGTACGTGGTATAATTAATTCTAATATTAATTATTTAATATTTGCAGTGCTCTTGCAGGGTTCTTGTGTGAACTGATGTTTAGTTTTAAAACCTATTGTACCTAGACCAAGAAAAGCAAATAGAAATTTGAATTTGAATTTGATTTTAAAGATAATAATTAATAATTACAAAGATTAATCCTTATTTTTTCATTTGATGTCATATTTATAATCAGCACGAAGAAGTAAAACAGCACCTACCAAACGTTAATATTATTCTATTGATATAACATTAAACTAGTGAGGGTAAGTAGGTAATCAATAGAGACAAGTTTCCGACGAACACAGTAATTTCAGTCTACATCGAAGTTTTTAAAGATCTAAGTTTCCAAGTTCATTCACAACCAGGGTCACAGATTTTACAGATTCATCGAAGTCCAAAATCAAACCAAAGATAATTATAAAAATTTGTTCCATGTCTTAAACTTTTATGTATTATGTTTATTGCTTTTACAGATTGATATTGAAACATAAGATTTTTTTGTATTGTCATTTTATTCTTAGGTCTGTTCTGTCATTATTTACTTTAAATAACTGCCATAATCATTGTTTACTTACTGATAATAACCAAAAGCCATACATGAACAAAAAAAAACTAAAAACTACAAATTTTAAATTATATCTTTTTTCTTCCTAATTGTACCTAACGTTTCTAAAGTTTATACACTCGGCGTCAAAAAAATCGCACCTCTTAGAAAATCACTTTCAAATGTCATTTACTCTTGATATGCACATGCAGTCGCATTAATTATGATTTTATTTACAAGGTTACTTAATTAACTTAATAAAAAACATTACTTTTCATTATCAAATAAAACCTAATGCAACAAATAAAGTGTCACAAAAATTCGATGCAAATTTTGCTACCCGTGAGAGTTGCTAGTTGCGCTTCCTTTGTGGGTATAAAACGGTCAACACGGGTTCAATGTGGGTCATTCGCTATTCAACCGTTGAAGAGGACACACGCACAGATTTTGATGGATACCACAGCTGATAAAGCCGCTCAAGTGGTTGCACTACTGCAATCAGGGGTGCGGCAGTGTGATGTCGCCCGGCAACTGAACCTGAGCCGTTATTCCGTTCGAAGAGTGTACCAGCGCTTCATAGAGACCGGTGGCTATATCCGCAGACACGGTTCGGGTAGACGTCGCTGCACTTCGGAAAGAGACGACCGGTTCGTTGTGTCGAACTCTTTGAGAAATCGTTTCTCCAACGCTGTTGAGTTGCAACAGCAGCTCCAGGCAGTTCGCAGACGCACCGTAAGCGTATCTACGGTTAGAAGAAGATTGAAGGAGAAGAAGATAGCGGCCCACAGAGCTGCTACGGGTCCAAAATTGACTGCAGCGCATCGGCGAGCCCGCTTGCAGTTTGCTCGTGACCACGTCGATTGGACCCTTGAGCAGTGGAGAGCTGTTCTCTTCTCAGACGAGACGCGAGTGTGTCTTTTCTGCAACGACCGACGGAGAAGAGTATACCGGAGGCAGGGTGAACGTTTCGCCCAAGCCTGCATCCAGGAGACGGTGGAATATGGTGGCGGATCCTGCATGTTCTGGGGCGGTATGTCTGCTGCCGGCAAAACCGACCTTGTCTGCGTCTCCCGGACTGGAGGTGCTCGCGGACAAGGGTCGCTGACTGCTCGCCGCTATGTCACTGAGGTCCTGGAAGTGCATGTGGTCCCCTTTGCCGAATCTTTTGGCGAGGGGTTCACATTAATGCACGACAACGCTCGCGCTCACACTGCAGACATCGTGAGCGACTTCTTGCAGAGGTCCCAAATCTCTGTGATGCAGTGGCCAGCGCGAAGTCCGGATCTGAATCCTATAGAGCACCTCTGGGACCATCTTAAACGTAAGGTTCGATCTCGGGATCCAGCTCCTTCGACTCTACAGGAGCTCCAAGACGCGGTGATTGAAGAATGGGGGCTTATCCCTCAAGAAGAGCTCCTGAAGTTGGTGAGGTCCATGAGGGACCGTATGGAAGCCGTGATCAGGGCAAGGGGGGGTAACACTAGATTTTAAGTTAATTTTAAGACACTTTTTGTACATTTTTCTTTGTAAATTATCTGTTGTTAATTAGGACTTAATTAAGGATTTTTATTATTTTATTAATTTTAATGTTGTTTGTATAATTATAATTAAACAGAAAGTTAAATTTAATTGTTTTTTGATACTCCTTTTTGTTACCTTTCTAATGATACCCAACACTATCCTCTACATAAGGTTTAAGAATTTTTAAAGATGATTTTTAAAAGGTGCGATTTTTTTGACGCCGAGTGTAGTTCTACACAAAAAGAAACGTGGGACGAGTTGAAGAAAAAGATATTATTTATTTTGATTTTCTGCAAGTCGCCCCAAATTGGCCGTATGCATATGGGACGAGTTGACGAATTACTCGAGATATGTAATAATTAAAATTTAATTTTAACTGCAGCCGTCGTTGGTTCGCTTAGGATTGTGAGTTGTGAACGCGGACCGAGAAATGCAATTTTAAGTGTTTCGAAATTTCGAGATTCAGTAATTTTAAATTCGTGATTATGATTTTCGGATATAAGTTTTAAACCCCTGTTAAGCATTTAATTTCATTGTAAATTGAATGAAACGGGGTTTTAGAGAGAAAGTTCTAAAGTGTGTATCAAGTGATTTATTTAAAAACAGCTTAACATCATTATTTTTAAATGTATTTTTCAATACAACTAATTTACAAATAAATCTCTCCTGTAGCCATTATCATCATTACAAGTTGTGCGAAATGCTTAAAGGTACAAACTTAAATCTCGCTGGAATAAGAAATTCTATATATGACTTTACGCGTTGCGCCAGAAGTCGTCAACCCCTCGGGGCTAACACTTTCAGCGTTTTATTAGAAAGCTTGTGGAAACTTTTACGAATTGTGAGTGAGATGGGCATGTGCTTTGTCAGCGATCAATTCACGTCAACTTGACATCAAGTGGTAGATAACATTTTTTTATTGTTTTTTTATCAATTTTGCATTTACAGCGCTGTTTTTATAGAAAATGATTTTAGTAGCGAAAAAAGCTTAGGCGAAGTACCCTATGATATATACCTTTTGCAATACTACCAAATACTCTACCAATTGAACTAAAGAGACACTATGTTTATTTGCTTGTTTCTTCGCTATTTAGCCATGGTTGTTACATTGCAGCTATGGTTTGGTTAGGATCTTGATCTTGGTATTGTATATCCGAAACAAACGTTTCACACTGTGTTGTTTTGTTTATTATCATATCTACTGTTATTGCTTTTATGTTATGTATGTGATTGATGAAGTACCAAATAATCTTTTTATCGATTTGTCTACCTTTAACGGTTGTTTAAGTATTATTTTAAAATTCGAAAGGATTGAAAAAAATCGGAAAATACTTTTCTGAATTGGATGTACACATAATAATATGGATACATACCATTATTAGTTCATATCTATTCATTTTTTTAAGATGTTAACTTTGTAATTATATTATTTACTATTTTTTTAAATCTAATATCGTCGACTCTACATGACTCGTATCTAACATTTTTAATACGACTGCCTTTGATGATACAAGCCCAAGTCACACATAAATTTTATAATTTTTTTTTTATGTGAGTAGTAAAAGCACTCCATTTGAAGGTGTATTAAAAAGGAGCGTGATTTAATTTATTTTGTTATTATTTTCAGGTATACTTTCTTCATATGACATGATGCACTAGCAAGGGTTTGAAGAAAGTAAGTGATTACTTTTGTTTGTTAAAACTATAATAGTAATAAGACTTACTACAGCTAGTTATGTTTTGGTGTGCTAAGTGTTCACGCTCTGTATAGACAATTTCGAGCCGATATAGTCAATACTCAAATCCACAATGTCCACAATGTTCCACAATGTCATACAGTACCACTACAGTACTACTACAGTACTCACATCTCATCTACATCTCTGATAATGATAATACAGTATCAGACAAAGATGCTCACTACGTAGGTATCTGTGATTGTTAATTTATGAGTCTCAGTACAAGATCTCCCGCCCAGAGTAAACTTACGAACCGATGGCATAACGATGTTCATAAGAGCTATTTGTAGCCTAAACTGAATAAATTATTTTGAATTTTGAATTGTTTGAGTGTTACTCAACAGTCATAGAGATTACGACTTCGATTTATTGTTGATGTTATAAATATTATTGAACGCGCAGAATGAGTCCGCAACATAAGTGTGATGTTGTTTTGTTTATTGCATTTTAAAATTCCAGTCATTACTGTGTCCGTCTCCTATCGCGTCTGCTGTTGATAAAATAATTGTGTTCCCGTGCCGCACCGCTACAGCCCACACTCCACACTGACACAACGTGGGTGCGTAGTGAGTGCGTTTCATAAGTCGCAATGACACCATACTCTTCATCGGTCGTGTCCAATTGCATAACAGCTGTAACTTAGACCTCAACTTCAGCGATTACCTCAAAATGGTTGCGAACGCACGTGTTAAAAAGATCTTCTGTGATATTAACGCAAATTGCAACCGTTTGCTCGTTATTTACATTCCTTATGTGTGTGTCAAGTCCTTCTGAATTGTGTGCAGACGTTGTTTCCGTAATCGGCGGCCTCTGTTGTATCTAATGCAGCAGGAAAACGATGTAGGCACCTATGCAGTTGGGTTGTTGTGTTTTTATGATGTTTATCAGTTTGGGATTGCATGTGTGGTGCGTGTGTTGCGGGCGGCCGTGATGTGTGCGTGCGCGGCGCGCGTGTGGGTGTTCCTGTGATCGCGTCGAGGCGCGGCGGACGGAGCGCCGCGGCCGCCGGCGCCCGCCAGTCGTGTACCGAACGCCGCGAGGCTGTCGCGTCCCTAACGTGCTGACACCACACTCGCGATCACAACTTTGTGCACTGGAAACTTTTCGAAGCAATTTCGGAGGGATTCGGTGATCGCGCTTCACTCACGCATCATTTATCTAGGCGCATCGTGAAGTGCGCCGTGTCGTCGCGCGGCGGTACTTGCACTGTCGCGCGTTGTACCACCGCTGGTTCGGTCTATTTTGGAATATTCTCTAAACGGCTCACCGCGAAGTTTTCGAAACGCAGTCCGCCGTGCCGGGTGAACGGCCTCGTGTATGCACGCCTGCATCACGTCTCCTGTGTTTTTGTTGACGGATAACATTTTGTGCAGTTAACTTCGACCGTTGAATCCGAGGAACGTTATCTGTAAGTATGACCCCGGTTGATTTACGATACTCGCTGTCTGTTTATCCGTTTGCACTTGTGTTCAATAATGATGTTCTTAGATGACAACTTTTATCATACCATCGATTGTCCAGTTAATACCTAACTTCATGTGTTTTTGATACGTGAAACTTGTATTTGTCGTAAAAATATAAACAATCTTTGTGTCGGTATTGTCGTGTGTATGTGTGATCTCGCGCGGTCTGGTGTGTGCGTGCTATGTACACACGCGTGTGTACATAACTACAGATGATCTGTATTCCACTGTGTACATACAATACATATTCAAACATTTACAACGCGAACCTTTATGCCTATAGCGAGTGCTCTTCTCCGTAGTAGGTTTCGCATAACGCAATGTTTATGCCTTCGGCTTATAAACCATTCGGTATTCACGAGTGTGTGGTTGGTGCGCATTGAAGTGTCGTAATTACCCACGAATGCCCATGATGTTATTGATATGTAGCGTGGTCGTTTATGTTACTAAAATATTATCAGCTATGGTCGTTAATTAGATATGTAGGTACATTAAAAATACTAAAATTAATGAAATGCATTGGCAGGCAACCGACTTCGGTAAAACTGTACAACCGCATACCCAAAATTGGGGGGGTTGGGGGAGGTGCACACACCCCCCCCCCCCCCCCCTGCCCCTCATTACTACTACGAGACGCATAGTTTCAGAGATATGCAATAAAGAAATTTTGAGGTTATGAATCTATAAAAGTTACATTATTATACGTTAAAGGAGCGAATTTGCTTCCCTCCGTTCCGTGACTGGCCCTCGCTAGGCTGCGCTTCGCTCGGGAAAAAAAACATAACTTAACCTAACCAACAGTAAGGATTTATGTTTTAAGTTCGATCTCAACTGCAAGGCGAATAAACAAAGAGTGACAGCTAACAGTTGGCAGCAAAATGGCTCTCACTGTAATCTACAAATTTATTCACAAAAGTGGTAATAAAAGGTAGCTAAGTCAAAGAAAATAAAAATTCAATTAAATATTCTTTATTTAAACAGGTAAATTACATTACAGACATATTTATTAGTACAAAGACTTAAAATTATTGTTAGTAGTTTATGCAAATTTAAATTATTATTTTTTTCAAATTAAAAATAAAAACGTAATATTCGTGGATCTATAAACTCATTACCTTTGCTTGAACACAACTAACAAGTACTATAAAAATCAAATCTGGCAAAATTGAGTCCATCAGGGCGAAAATATATCGATTTTCATAATTTTTTTTCAAAGAAACTACGAATCACCTAGATGTGAAACTTCGCACAAATTACTTCTTTAATATAGATCTTATAATAAAAAAATATTACGAACAATTAACCTTGGTTACGCGATTGTACAGATTAGCCCCGACTTCTACTGCCTACATTATATGACACGTAACAATGATTAACTTTTACTTAACACAAAATAGGTCTTAATACCTATTACATAGGTACTATTTCCTCCTTTAGCGGTGTATTTGCAACTATGTAGGTATATATCTTCTGCGTTTTCCATAATGGCACGTGATGCTCATTTGAACGCAAGGATCCATTAATATTTATAAAATAACATTAAAATATCTTTCCAATTTCGATACTATCAACATGTTAAATGAAGCATACCAAAGCCAGGCATTTGGTTTGTAGATCCTTTGACAAGTGGACGAGTAGCTACTGAAAGCAAAGAGAGTAGACTAGAATTAAAAGTTTTGTACAAGCTTAGGTATTTTCAAATTTTTCCTCCATCATCATCAGCTCATTTTATGTCCCCACTGCTGGGGCACGAGTCTCTCGAGTTAGGGAGAAGCGGGCTATAAACCACCACGCGCAGGCCCAGTGTGGGTTGATGGTTTTTAACGACTGCTAATGCTGCCAGGACCAACGGCTTTACGTGTTATCCGAAGCACGGAGGTCAATTTTCCTCATGGGCACTTAAATCAGTTAAGGTTAAAAATCATAAATGGCGCTGTACAAAACTGTACTATCCTATCACGCATTAAACCTTATCTTAGGATTATACATACTAAGTAAAAATTTCAATTCGTCTGTTTGATTGAATGTTTCACCCACAGATCAAATTGAATACTTGACCTTAATATTTTTTGATGGTAAATGACGTTGAGACAAGGTGGTACCGAAATTAAATAATTAAACCCGAAACTTTTTACTATTGGGGAACTGGATATCTTGTCTTCCTTCCACCAAAAGGTCTGGAAAATGAAAAGAAAAACTACAGTAGGTACGTATCTGCCTCTCTGGCATTTCAGGGCCTATTTTTTTATATTCTATACCCGTTGTTACCCCAACCCTGAAAGTTTTTGCAGAAACTTCAGTCGGACGGATTTCTCGGAAGAATTATAATAGTACCTACCTAACGTTCAGGTCTACTATTACCTCTTAAGTTAGCTCCACTACCCTTCAAGTAAGATAGCGTGCGGCGATTCTTTACGCCTGACCAGTTGTGTCTTTTGTACAAGACACAGGTACGGTCTTGCGTAGAGTATTGCTTGCACATCTGGGACGGTTCCGCAAAGTATCTTCTCGATGCCTTAGACAGATTGCAGCGTCGCGCTGTACGCATTATCGGCAATGCAGAGGTCACTAATACTCTCGAACCCCTGCAATTGCGTAGAGATATAGAGTCACTCAGCGTCTTCTATCGCTTATACCACGGCGAGTGCTGCTTATACTCTGAAGAACTCTTTGACGAAGGGAATACCTTGAACAGCAAGCGGCAGTAGGCACCACGTGTCCGGCAAGCGGGCGAGCAGTCTGAACCGGCACCAGGTTAGTGGCCGGTGGATGAACTTGGCTGGAACACGGGTCTGGACCACCAGCGCGTGGTATCTCACAGTTTTAACACTTTTATTTTTTTTTGGGGGTAAAGGGGAACCCTTCTAGCCGTGTGAAACGAATCGCCTTCGGAGGTTTTCTAGAGGGAACGGCATCGAAGGGTTCGGATCGGATCGGGGTTTTAACACGTAGCGCAGTAATAGCTATCAAACGACCAAAAATGGAGATCTGCTCAAAGCGCGATCGGCCATCTTCTCAAAACTCTGTCATTGCACTAATTCGCGCATTCTATTGCGGTCTCGCTCTTGTGCGCGAGAAAGGTATGTATTGGAGGATGGGTAAAGGAAGCTAGTAAAGCGCCAATCAAACTATCTTTATCAAATATAAAAATATTACGATAGCGAAGAATGCATGTAACAATTTTTGCGCGGCAAATTTAAAAGTCACCAACTGGCGCAACCAATAACCTTTTTATTGATTAGAACACTTAGGCACAGAGTACATTACTCTTGTGACTTAGGTATTCTTGATGTCAATTTCACGCTCTTAGTTTTGGATTTCAAATTTGTCCTTTCTGTGTCTCAATATCATTTACTATGTACGGAATAAATAAACTTTACGAAACAGGACACTGATTAACTACTGTAAATTTTTGCTTTGTCTCTAAGCTCAATAATATTATTATAATTTTCTTCTCATTTAACCTTTCCCCGAAGCCCTTGTGATCTTACAAGTTTTTCCAGTCTCAAAAGTAATATAATGGTAACTTTCAGCTCTTTTGTGTTATAATAGGTATTATATTACAAGATCAGACAAAGAGTGAGAGCGACACCAAAGTGTTGAAAACTTAACTAAAACGAAATATTAAATAAAATTATGCCAAAATCCTTCAATTTAATAACGGTGGTGGCGGGTGAGAAGACAAAATGTCTCGTCTTGTAAAAGGTCGAGAATAATTTTCAGGCAATACTTGTTTTACATTGTTGCTTACAAGCCGCAATTCTACATGCTTTGGTGTCTTGTATCTTTAAAATGTCTACCATATTCATGGCTTTAAAAAAGAAATGCAGAATTCTCCAAATGCCATATCTAGCCAGACATACATCATTACTTGCATCCAATTATTCTGTTAGCAATGGCCGTTGTCCGAGCACCAATGTCAGCATGAAGGCCTTAGCTTAATCTTATATCGACTTGGACGGCAGTTTTCGTTCAACTACTTCGTACTTAAATGGGAGCAATCGAAGATTCAATAGATAGACTATTTGAATCATTGGGAGAGGTCAGCTTAGTACCTATTATCTTAATACTTCAAAGCTGAAGGTATTCATTATATTGCTGTCTGTCGATGCATCGTACTAATAGGGAAATAAAACTATGTAGCAAGCGACAGACAAAATTTTAGCTCAAAAGGACACAATTATTTAATTTTAAATACAATATTCTCATCTATATCTAATCTAAGTGGGCCCTTTGAGTTGTCTCATTTGGATATTTGCATCCTTTCTTTTTTCTTTCACAAAAAACATGGCTGCTAGAACATTGACAATGTCGTCGTCGAGTGCAAAGTCTTTTGGTTTCGGATGGGCCGGTCTCAGGAGTCCCACTCTTCACCTCTAACAAACGATTTTTTTTAAACAAACTAAATTACATATCAAATATCGATCAATTAGAATCTTTAGTTCCGAAAAATATAACAATAAATTAAATACTAGTTACGGCTCACGATTCAGAGAATGATATTTTGCATGGAGCCTACGAAATGATATGCTATATTCGTGCGTGATGTGTCCAATGTGGCGCTCGCTAATGGCAGTTAGGATTTTAGTGGGTTACCAATTTAGCGTAGAACCAATTAGGTCTAAATGGAGCCCAAATAGACACTCATCACGATGTTCAAGGCAATGCAGTAATCATAATTGACAATTTTGATCTGGGCCTGCTCTAATTGAGCGACCGATTATGTTTCATTACTTAAATTTTCACTGTAAATATTAACATCACTTATAGTTAATCGTGTTTTCATATTCGTTACATTGATGGTATTACATAAAGCTCTTAGCGATATTTGATGACATTTTAATTTAAGTTTAAATGCTTTATAGATTTCTTTGAGTACAGAATTATTTATTTTGTTTTTATAACTACTATTTATAATTAATTAGCTTGCATATTCGTTCATTATTGTTTTGCTTCTGCATTATCATTATAGTTAATTATAGTTATAGTTTAACATTATTGAATTTAAATGAATATAAATGTATAGATGGACGTACCTACATTACCGCGTTACAGTTCTGTTATCATAGTGTCTCATATACCTGGTGTATCTTTATATATATAAATCTTCTGTGCGTGTGTATGTCACTGAACTCCTTCTAAACGGCTGGACCGATTTGGATGAAATTTTCTGTGTGTGTTCAATTGGATTCGAGAATTGTTTAGATTAACAAATGGACCAGGTAGGTGGCGCTGCTATAGGGGTCCATCATGGGATACGGGTATTCCATATACAATTTTATTTGTGGGGTATTCTTATGCGGATGAATGATTTGTTTGTTTTGTTGTCATCAAAACTGTCAAAGCGGTACGAAGTCCGCTGGTCAGCTAGTTATGTGTAGATTACTCGTATATGAAGAAAATAGAAGCTATGCCTTTTAGTACTTACTACAAAGTACTTAGTTTAAGTTGAACTCCACCTGACTTCCTGAATTGTAGAAAACACATTTACAAGACTCATATGGATACTCGTCACAAACAAAACCACATAAAGGTAAACAAATTAATTAAAGATAATGTGTTATCTATGCGATTTGTAAAGGCTCCTTCCTCGTAAATGGAAACTAGTATTGTGTAGTTTTATTTTAATGATAGCGGCGTATTTTTCCAATCTTATTGCACAATAGGCATCACGTGGCATCCTTAATTTGTTTGGTTGTATCCTGTGATGCTGTTGTTTCATAATTGTTGTGATAGATCTTAATAAAACAAACCAATAGATGGCAGAACAAAACAAATGAATCACCAGTCATGATAACTGTATTCATTAGTTCGCAGAAGAATCGTGCCTGAGCTAAAGTTATCAAAATAAGATCACGCGATAGATACGCAGTTCATCTTGTCTTTTTTACAATATCATTAGCAAATATCACCTGAAACAATATAAGAAATGCCCTTGCTGCGTTCCCGCTTCTTTGCAATACAAGGTCCCCGCCTGCCGGCGGCGGCGCTGTAGAATTAAAAAGCTGATGGGTGACATAGTTACCATAGTTACTATAAGAGCTCATTGTAGTCATTCAATTAATAAAGAACTTTGAACTTAAACAATCTAGGTATGTCTTCACAGATTTTTTTAAAACACATCAGAATCTGTTTCGTCATTCTTCTCTCAGACGTTTTATTTTTAATATTCTGTCTTGTCTATGGCGCGTCTTAATATCCAATTTCAAATTTCGAACGTTGTGTTTCAGGGATTCTTTTTCGATCCATCATTTGTTGCCGCTGCCAGACAACGTGTGTGTCAATCAAGTTGCAATATCGACAAGGGATGTGCGTATGGTGTCCCGATCCCTAATCCCTATAGCTTGATAATATTTCACTCGTGACCAGACCTCGGAGGCTTATAGCACGTGTCTGTCATTGTGTGCGTGTGCTGCGTTTGTAATTGTTGACACAGTACAGAGATAACAGTATCAGCATCGGATACAATAGTGCAGATAATGGGGTGGTAGGAATTCGAGACGAATTATTAATGAGACACGGAAAGTGACATATTACCTACATTATCAATCATGTTTGATTTCATAAAAATGCTCTGGTTACTATTTTTATTTATTTGTAGGATGGTCTTTTAGTAACAGTTGCTTATATTTATTTATTTATATCTATAGGTACACAAACAGATTACAATCAATGCATGAGTACAGTAACATATTTGGTTAACCTTACTAGCTAGACGGTAATCCAAAAGGAGTGTACACAGCATGACATTTTGGTTATAATTTGAAACGCAACAATGCTGGTCCTAAATGAAGTTATAGTTAAAACTAATAATAATAATAATAATAATAATAATAATAATAGTCTCGACCAACACCTTAAGAGACTCTCGCTTAATGGTTGGATCAAGGGTCAGATACAGAAGGCGGTACTCTTGGACACGGCGCGGATAGTCCGAAGGTTCCTGTCTCTGCAGCCCTAACCACCGGCAACTTGAGCCCTGCCCCGTTGCCGGCGGCACCCTAGGCTAGGTTTTTTATAATATTTTTATGTTTTGTATGTACTTTTGTATTTTACTTTTATATTAATATTATAACAAACCTAGGCTAAGAAAGAAAATAAATAAAGAGAATAATAATAATAGAAGAAAGATTAAACAATGTAAGGACATTAATACTTACAATAGTAAACGGAGTAAGGTGGGTGTCTATCTTATCCTTACAATCTTATCCTCTCTTCCGACATGCAAACTTTACCAAATACTGTATATTGTAATGTTTCGATCGATATAATAGTAAACGCTTTGAAATATCTATTTTTAACCGACTTCAAAAGAAGGAGGAGGTTCTCAATTCGGGTGTATGATTTTTGTTACCTCAGAACTCCGTCATTGATCCGATTTGGAAAATTATTTTTTCATTTGAAAGGATATATTCATGGTCATCAGGTCAGGGTCTGATGATGGAACCCTGAAGAAACCGAGGGGAACCTTCGGAAATCGTAGTGGCGACTAGTGCGTTTGTTAATTTTTGTATTTTAAAGCACTACTATTTATATGAAGGTGTGGAGGCGATCTGATGATGGAGCCGAAAAACAGTCGAGGGAACTCTTCAACGTTTTACAGTAGTTACCTTGTGTTTGGACTTAATTTGTTTCTATTTGTGAGAACTTTTGTGGGTTATACCTAAGTGCCATTACAGGTCTGATGATGGAGACCATAGACAGTCAAGGAAATTCCTGAACGATTTACAACAGTTACCTTTTGTTGGGCTTACTTCATACGATTCAATATGCCAAAATGTTAATTTCGTACAAAAATAATACCTAATTAAGATTTAAGTTTTATATAGAAATACCACTAGGTACCTACTAGGCCGTCGTTTCCTCATCCGAGAAGCATTCTTGTAGGTCTATCACTAAAAATCGTAAAATAAAATATCGAAAAGGAAAATAAAAAAAAGTAAAAAATAAATTTACTTAGCACAAAGTTATTCGTATTTTGATTTAGTTAATCAGAAATGATTAAATACAAAAAACAGCTTTAAAAAGCAATAAATAATGTTTAAATCATATTATTAACTACCTAGATACGCATTCAGTTTTAAAGAAGGCCTATTGAAGTCGGTTAGGGCTTTTACAATAAAAAAGTGTAGATAATTGAACAACTATAAAAGTTTAAATGAACCAAAATTGTCCCCCAGCCGACCACCATGCAACCACCCGACTTCAATGGACATTCTTTAAAACTGAATGCGTATCTAGGTAATTAATAATATGATTTCAATACTATTTATTGCTTTTTAGAGCTGTTTAGTATACTTATTTAATCATTTCTGATTAACTAAATCAAAATGCGAATTACTTTGTGCTAAGTAATTTGACGACCTCCTTGGTCGAGTGGTTTGTACAGCGGTTTTCATGGTGTCTCCATCTCTGAGGTCCCGGGTTCGATCCCCGGTCGGGTCAATTTAGACATTATTGTTTTTCTAAATTGTCTCGGGTCTGGGTGTTTTCTATGTATAATAAGTATGTATTTAAGTATTTTAAGTATATTTATCCGTTGTCTAGTAACCATTTAACGAGTTTCATACCGAACCTTCTCTTGGGCTAGATAATTGGTGTGAGTGTAGGAAAGTTTATTTATTTATTTAAGTAAATTTATTTTTTATTTTTTTTTATTTTTCTTTTTTTTTGTTATAAGTTCATACTTACCTACATACTAGCCAAATATATTTCCACTATGAAATGAAACAACTTTTACGGATCTACTCTCGTTTATTTTACACATTAGTTTTGTGTAGAGTTCGCGTAAACTTTAGAAAACAATGTATTTCCACTAATAAAAAAAGTAACGTTAGAAGTAGTGTTAAGCATAATAGTATTGCAAATAAATTATGAACCGACAAACATAGTCGACATAGTTTATCCACAATCCTCAAAGTTTTCCGAGCGATCAGCTGACGAGACTCATACAAGTAGAGTAACAAGTTCTACAGATAACCCACCGTCCTTATTCCACTATGCCGGTAATGCGTATCAGAGGAGGGGGCGGGACTACACGCGAACTGATAATAATTATTAGTCTGGAGCAATTAAGAGGCGCCAGATATACGCTATGGATAAAATACCGATAGAGTTAAGAAGGTATAGAGGCCGCCAGACGCAACACGGTTAATCGAGATCCCTGTGCCGTTACACTGCGCCTGTTCAAAGTAGAATGAAGCACGTGACTTAATCCGATTACTGCTTTTTTTTTAACCAGTTTGAAATTGAAAGTGGTGTTTTTTATTTGTTGCGCGGCGCCATGGCGTTCTGTGGCGCTTCTTTAGTTAGGTATTGCTTTGTTTCTAAATACTTTATTGAAAATTTAATCTACAAATTATTAAAGTGGCGGTCTTACACTTTGTGATTACTTACTGAAACTTGTAAATCGTGAAGTATGTCCTGTGTATAAAACATTGTTTTGGCTGTATGTTCTAGCTGTGATTGTTGTTAGCTAAATTAATAACTTTAAAAATAATAATAACTATAAAGTTGTTAAAAAAACCTGACAAAATGCCGTTGATTCAGTTCATAAACTTTATTAAACGTATAATTTTAATAATATAATATAAAGTAGGTTAAACTATGTTTTCGTTTTTGACTTTCAATGCAAATTTTCTAATTTGCGTCTAATTCATTTCTGTGAATAATTTATTTCACAAATAGTATATTTATTTAACTTTATTATCATATAAGATATGCTGCTTAACAGTTACATTAAAATAATCGTTCCAATAAATAATAAATTCAAACTTCAAGTCCAGACAAAAATACTTAATTTTAAGTATTTAATACATTTTATTACTTAGTTATCTTATTTCTCGAAAGGTATTTGAACAACAATTTAAAAAATACTTAACAGGCAAAGAATGTTGCTTCCAAAACTAAAATAAAAGGCTCGATCCGATCCGAACCCTTCGGAGAATCTGTAGGGCGCGGGGGGGACACGCCTTAGTGCGTGATGCCGTTCCCTCTCGAAAACCTCTGAAGGTGTTTCATTTCACGCGGCTTGAGGAACCCTTTAAGTTTCTCGCCGCCCCCAAAGAAGCCCGGTGAAACTGAAAATGCCGTCTGAGGCAATCAGCAATCTCTCTCCAAAAAAAAATGAACATCAAGAAAGCCGCTTCGCGTAGATTCATTAGTCAGAGTGCTCGCTCTCGCGAGCCAGCCACCGTTCATGGGTAAGCAAACAGTTTTCTAGTTGTGGAAAATTTACAAGTATTGTTTTATTTGTGGGGTGCTCGATAGCGCGCTTGGTCTGCGATTGATTGAGGTTAAGCAACTTTCACGAAGGTCGCTCGTGGGATAGATGACCAAAAATTTTCATCGCGAGCTCCTTTGTTTTTTTGAGAGAGTTTACTGTTTGCCTCAGACGGCATTTTCAGCTTCACCGGGCTTTTTTTGGGGGTGGCGAGAAACTTAAAAGGTTCATCAAGCCGTGTGAAACTAAGCACCGTTAAAGGTTTTCTATAGGGAACGGCATTACGCCCTAGTGCTCGCCCGCGCACTACTAGATTCTCCCAGGGGTTCGGATCGGATCGGTGCTCTTTTGTGCTTCGAAAGGCACGTGAAGCCGTTGGTCCCGGCTCGTTAGCAGTCGTTAACTGCACTGTGCCCGCGTGGTGGTGTATGGCCTGCTCCCCTTGCGGTGTTTCCATCCATAGGGAAAGCTCGTGCCACAGCAGTTGGGACATAAAAATGAGCTGATGTTATGTTTTATCTGCGGTAGCCGATCGCGTGCTACACCACAGTCCACAGTTCCACACGCATAACATTGCTCGCACACCGCCGCGCCGACGCCGCCTATATTATTCCAACGGTTTTTCTATGTTATTAAATAGAAAACCGATGTAAGTACGCGCACACGTTAATGTAAACACGGGAAAGTTTACAAACTAAACCGTAAACACGATAAGATAACGCGCGCTACTGCGTTACGAAACAATATTCATTACGTTACGAAATTTTTGTTCGGCTGTTTAAACGTTTTCACGCTTCGTTACAGTTTCACTGACGCACACGGGACGTCAGGAACGTGCTCAGTAGCGTGCACTTGGTGAGGCCTATGTTCAGTAGTGGACTTAAGTCTGATGATGGCGATGGTGATGATGATGATTATGATGAAGAAACAATACGACCTTTAATGCGCTATTAACTAATTAATAGTAGTCCTGTTAACCCACCCAGAAAGCTAAAACGCTATTGTTAGATATGGGTTCACGTCAGTAGTCTTACCAAGCTATGGGGAACCACGATTTCTCGCATTGAAACCCAGTGTCTACTCGTTCAGCTACCGACGCAACCATACATAGATACATACATTCAAGCCTGTCTCCCATTAGGGTAGGCAGAGACTGCCGCTTGCTACAATTATTACATACTTCTTTCGCTTCATCTACTCCCACTTCTTGATACATGCTCACCGGTTTAAGGTACTCTTGATCTAGCATTTCATTAAAATGTCCTCGATTTGGTCATGCTTCCATTAACCCACCATATAACCCACCAGCCACCAGCCTGGCCAAAAACTATCTACTGACTTTCAGACTGATCTCCAAACTACTGCTGACTGCAATTTTGATTAGTGTTTATGTTGAATTCAGGAAACCAAGATTAAGGTGCTGATTATTAGGTGCCATTAATTCTGCGGAGGGTGAATGACCTTACCCACGAACTTGTCTGGAATAACAATTGTTGTTTAGCACTTTGAAACTTTGCTACGTTTATGGAAACACTACGGACACAACGCTAGAGCTTGTGGAGAAAGCTTTTAACTTGAATGCTCAATTGTTTTGTAGTTATTTTTGGCTGCAACTTTATTTTGCTGATAATTTTTCGGTAGTTGCCTCGTGTTTGTGACGAGTTGAATGCAGCTGTGGCTAGCGTGTAGAAGAAGAAAACATTGTATCTTTATTTTTTAAATAAGAGTAAATAGCCTTTGTACTGTCCCACTGCTGGGCAAATGCCTCCATCATTGAAATTAAGTCATCGCTACAATTGATGGACATGGCTAAATCACCACTCATGCCAAATGCCGGTTAGTAATCACGAAGCCGGGCTATGCATCGAAAATTTCAAAAAACACTCCTTACTACTATACTAGGAAGGCCTAGGAATTGATATGACCAGGACCTTCAGATATCGGGTGAAGCGCTTTGCATTGCATTATAATCATATCATCATCATCAGCTCATTTTATCTCCCCACTGCTGGGGTACGATCCTTCCCTATGAATGGATAGAAAGAACGGGCCATAAATAAACCACCACGCAGTCCCAGTGTGGATTGGTGGTTGTTAACAACTGTTAATGCTGCCGGAACCAACGGCTTTACCTACCTTCCGAAACACGGTGGAGCTGGAGATGTAACATTTTTGGTCACCCATCCGTTGACCGGCCTTTGCGAAAGTTGCTTAACCTTAGCACTCGCAGACTGGGCGTGTAAACCAATACGCCATCGAGCTCCTCACTGTGGAGCCAGGAGCGAGGCGAGGCATAAATAAGAAGAGAAACAAAAAAAGTATGAATGTATCAAAAATGTTACGTTGTATGAAATATTGGGATATAGCATGTAGCTGAAACGATCGGCAATCAAACACGTCATTGTGTCGCGATAACAGCTCTTGTTAGTTCCACATCATGACGGCGGGGGCACAAAATAAGGATGACCAGAAGGCAAGCTTAATATATACCGCGCTCGCGCAACGCGCACATAGGCCCGCGGACATGGATCACAGAACAGCTAGGAACAACAGATTCCGTGTCCGCGAGAGTTTGTATATGTGTGCGATGCTCGAGCGCGTTTGTATGAACTTTAAGTTCTGCAGCCTTCTCATTATGTGGCTGGGGCTTGCCGCGATAACGCGAGGTCAAACGGCCAATGAAACCGTACCAACAATAATGCCACTGTACACGTTGATTTACCTACTTTAATACTAAGACATTATGTTTAATTACTGGGATGCCAATCGCCAACCTTGAGTGTGAATGCCGTCTATGTTGGTGATGATCGCGGTTTTGTGTACGCGAAATGTTAGTATAAATATTATGTAGGCCATTAATTGTACTCCTTTAGAGTAATTATTAACGGGATTCTTACCATGTTTATTATTTGTGTGTCCACGATAGTTAGGCACTGTAGCCATAATTACGGATCATGGTCATAATAAACATGGTAAGAATCCCGTTAATATTTACTCTAATGGAATACAGTTAATGTTATTATTCTCATGCAATGCAAGCGACTATGATAGTCTAATTAGTTAAACAATGTTTTTGTAGAGAAGGTACATACATAAACACAGGATACATAAAAAACAACATCGCACCCATCCCTTGGTTGTCTGGATTAGTATTACAGGAATAATAATGATTTCTCTGCGACCCTGTTCTAAGAAATATACTCTAGATCTAGAAGGAAATTTTTTTGACTTCATTGTTCTATGAAACTTTTTAAACTACCATGGTCACTTGCATACACCTACAAAGATGATCCAATTGTAATTGTATAAATAACTTTTGGTCTTCATATTTATCATCACCATCATCATTGTCATCTGATGATGATGGAAAGAGTTGATTATGATGATTCATAATCAACTCTTCCCACTGCTGGTTCTAGACTTTTTCTGATGCATGCTACTGAGCTCGATCTGTACATACACGTATGCATATCATTAGATTGATGATAATTTTTAAGCACATACCTCCCAACACATTACCAATTCCAAATTAATCAAATCTGTGCACAATCGCAAACCAACTCAATGATTTGTATACAAAATTAGATTGTGTTTGCCCATATAATTTTCGGTACACAGACCCGGCTCAGTTGATCCTGTTTACCTGGGCTACTAAATCTCCCGGAGGATTACAGGGTCCCCCCTGTACACCAGTCCTATCAACGTTGTGTCAGGGTAAAGTCACAAAATAAGGAGGACCCAGAAGGTAAGCCATACAAGCGCTTTTTTTTTGGTCCATACAAGCGCGCTCGAGCAACGCACACATAGACAACCTCCAATGGACACGGAATCTCGCAACAACTGCGCTCGAACTGTTCCGGTAGCCTAGTGTGAGTTTCATTCGACACGTTAACGGAAACGAAAATTAGTATGGCATTGCAGGGGCGCCCCTGGCAACATACGAGAAGAGTTAAAAGTTTGCCATAAGAATTTTCGTTTTCGTAAACAGAACCCACACTAGGCACTCTGAGCTGTTTCGAGATCCGAGTCCGTGAGAGGATCTATATCTGTGAGTGTTGCTCGAGTGCGGTATACGTTAAGCTTACCTTCTGGATCCTCCTTATCTTGTGGTAAAGCCGACATTCGTTTCTGGTCGGCGTGACAGGCGGAGGCGGGTAGGTACAGCTGTCCAATCTGTTTTTTGCGCCTCAATTTATTGTCGACTTTAAAATGCGCCATAAAACTCAAATTCGATTGGTTCGCTGTCCTTGCGCCGAATTAATTGTGCCAGCTTGTCGATGACTTTGCGTGGGGTATGGACGTTAAGAGACGTCCAGATATTTACGGGCTTTTGTTTTAAAGCTGTTGGTACTTGATGATACATATTGGTAGGAAGTGTAGGATTATTGGACAGTGTCTTTTTTTTTCTCTACTCATTATTAATTCAAGGCAAACGATGGTCTATAATATAAACTAAGTAAATATAAACAAATATATGTTTTCGAGATTATGCATAAGTACGTTAGTTTAGGTAGCAGTTATAAAAGATTTTTTTAACTGTCCTTTTAGGTTTAAGAAATTAAGTAAACAATGAAACAACAAACAGAAATATTGACTGCTGTGACGATATATTATAAACTTAATGTGAGTACTTATTTAAAAAAATCCGTATAATGTTTTTCATTCATTACTTTTTATTATGTTATTATTTTTAAATGGATCGCTACCCCAAACTACCAATTCCAGAGACAGTCCACACTCCTACATCAGCATAAATAGCCTGAAGACAGTTACATCACCATAAGCGATTCAACGAAATTATCGAGCAATCAAACCATCCGAAAATCACACCATAAACCTCTACAAAAGATCGGGGCTATTGTTCCTAAATCATAAAAGAGCTATAAGCCGTCCTTAACCGATAACCGTGCGATTTGCAGTCGTATCTGCCACACAGAACGACCCCACGTGAACGTGGTCCCACATCTCATTAATTCAGCCAACACGCTCTCCAAACGCGCGTTTATGCTACTAAGGATTGTAACAGCCGCCCGGTTTTATGGCAGGTGGGCCGATTTTACTGCCGATTGCGTCCGATTTTACACTAAACTCGATCGTTAGACTATTGGGTTGGACCCGAATTCGATGCTTTGGTAATCTCGGTATCTTGTTAATATACCGAGGAGTTGTTTTAAGTATTTATTGTGTTTAAACTGTTTTGTTATGTACAAATGAGGGTTAATTTTCATTGTGATATTCCGATTTCCGATTTCAATTGGGATTTAAATTTAGTCGAACTCTGGTTAAATAAAGTAAATAGCTACTGAGCAACGGCCTCTATCATTGATAATAAATCATCGCTATATTTTTTTTTTATTTAACATCACATAGATAGATAGATAGATAGATAAATACTTTATTGCTCACACAAATTAAAACCAAAAACAGGTACATACATTGTTCTGATCCCAAGGTAAGTAGCTAAAGCACTCGTTTCATGAAAATCAGAAACAACGACGGTACCACAACCACCCAGACCCGACACAATATCGAAAAGTTCGTTTTCGACATTGACCCGACCGGGAATCGAACCCGGGACCTCAGAGAACCGCCGCCCAAAGTCTGGCGTGCAACACTCGGCTACGGAGGTCGTCAACTGATAATTGATGGATTTGTCTTCATCACTACATCTGCGAAATGCGTATTGGTGATCAAAATCGCGGGTTATGCATCGAAAATCTAAAACACATTTCCCGACCTGGGCACCAGACCCAAACGCTCCGAATATCGGGCAGAACAATTAACCACTCGGCGACCGAGAAATTTTAGTAACTATAGTTACAGTCATATTTAACTTTGGATCGAAATGGCATGGCAATACCAACAGTTTTCTCTTAGTTGGTTGGAGGTAAAAAAGATTGTGACAATGAGTGGCGCAAGAAGTGACAGCTTAGTAAATTGGATCGCTGACGGGAAACAGGATCGTAGTAAAGCCTGTAAGTTTCTTGCGATGGTTTTTGTTTCTTGATCCTTTTTACAATAGAAAGCAAAACCAAATACAGCCTATACCTCAGACGAAATAAAAAGATCGGGAGTTATTAAGTCTTAAATGCTTGTACATTGATAATCCAGGTGCTACACCTGCAAAATCATGTTTCAGTATGGGATACAGTTATATTTTCTTCTTAAATTAGTGCCCAGTTAAAAGATTTTCAAATTGTTACTTGATCATTTTTGGTTGATCCTGTGATATCGGTATTAGATTTGTAAGCTATTGACAGCTGACGTGTTAAAAAGGTTCCTTTTCTATTATTGGGTTCCACACTCGTTGAAAATATTCGCTAGTATATCGGAGCTAATCGAACAGCGAAACGAAAACGCCGCGAGAATAATAAACTGTATTCCCAGCCTCGATTCGTGTACCCTCGCTGACAGTGTATATAAGTGATATTTAATTAGCGTTCGTCTGTTTGTCATAATCATGTCTAAACTTTCAGCATTAATAATATCCGAAATTATCATGTTCAATGTTGCTGTTGTGTTCACACAATTACAGTTCTGGTAATCCCTCTTCTCCAGAGAAGTGCATACTTTTAAATTTATGAAAATTCCTAACGTAAGTTTGTATTTTGATTTTTCTTATTTTATTACACTAGGGAGAAGCGGTTGGCTATCAAGAAATGCCTAAACCACTAAGGAACTGGGTTATCTTACCTCTAACTGGAGGAACACAACAATGGTGACTATCATTGTTGTTGTGGCGACGACGGTTGGTTGCTTGTTTTGGTGACGTGGGCTTATATCATTGGTTCAAGCATCTATCACAGAGACTTTCACAATAATGCTCATAAAAAACATAATCAGTGTTATTTAGTACCAATGAATCCCCAGAGTCATAAGCAAAAAAATGCAGAATTGATGTATTTATTATATCTCTCGTTTAAATAGTTGGTCTATGTACAATTTGTTTATTTATTTCTTGTAATATTTCCAAGCCAAATATGAACTTGGCAGTCTCCGATTTCAGTGAGCGTGTTATTTGTGATACTTTCTAGTCACATGTTCGAAACAACACAATGAAATAAGAAACCTCATAAACGAGTAGAAATTTAATAACCCATTTTCAACTGATCCATCGTTTGTCTTATTCGACTGTCTTGTGTTTCCTTTGAAATTAGATCGAGAGACAAAACATCACTGCTACGAACACAAATATATAACACGTCACTGCCTTAAAACTTAAGCATTAGATTGGAGCATTAAAAGGGTGTTCAGTGTATCGTCGCTATCCCTTGCGAGGTCACGACCTCGCGCGTGACGTCACGCCTCAAATGAATGAATTTCCCACCCCAGACCCCCTCCCCCCATTGGTCAGTCTCACCGATAAGCTCCAATATACCGCCACAACATCTGTTGTAGTCGAATCAACTTTTCCTAGCGTTAATGTTTCTCAGCAAATATTGCGAAGAAAAGTAATAAATACCTATCTTGTTTCATAAAAGACGTTGAAGTAATGTCTATTCATCATTTTTATATTGATAAGTTCTTTCATGATTGAACAGCTGTGATTAAATTAATGCGAGCTACACGCCAATGTATCCATTCTAATAAATCATGCTAATAAAATTGCTTTGTCATCTAACACTACTTGAGGAGAATTTTTATCGGTTTTGGTATCATTCTGGCGAAACGTTAGTTTTCTTTTTCGCTGAAACTAAGCCTTGTAAGAAATAAATAAGAATATCATTAACTTTTTCTATTGTTTTGCTTTAGACAACTTTCTCTTGAGTGAATTGTTACAAAATCTCTCTTTAAAGCCAACCACCAAAAGTACCCAGTAAATCGTTTTCAAATGCAATTTAGTATGTTGATATAAGGTTCTACAAAAACACTCATTGCTCGAACCGCGTCTTCCCTTTTCTGCTCGTACAAGCTATTATACACTAACCAAAGTTTTAGAATTAATTATTACGGTTAGCGGGGTCCGGTTCCTTTTCTCGCTGCAGTTCAGGTCTTGGTCAGCTGCCTTATTTGGCGACGCCGGCTTATGAGTCACCGGGCATTAACGCTATATCTACTATGTGTTTAGTGTGTGCAGCGCACCCCATAGTAAGTTCTTTGTACGGTGTTGGTTTAATGCAAGATTGCTAGCGAAAGAGACAGCGCATGTTACGTTGTGAAATACTTTGCATTGCATTTGTTTTTTGTTTAATTTTTCTTTTCCAACTTTTTTAAACAGCACAACAACGCTTATACTTTTTACTTTCATTTGTTATCACTTTCTTTTTCTAAAGTTCTCGTAGTTGTGAAACTCAATGGCGCAGTTGCTTGCGCGTTCGGGATGCGACCTTGTAAATTTAGCATCTTTTATATTCCTGGATCACTGGATGTCGGTTTCGATGACTTCTGTGCTTTTGAAGGTTCGCTTATCTTTTTGTCCCGGTAGATGGTCGTAACCAGCGACAGGAGTTAGGTTAGGCTTGGTGGGTTATGGCCCGATTTCTTCGATATGAGAAATTATATTGTGCTTAGTAGTGGAACGTTTATAGAAAGATGAAAAATTAAAGTTTTAATAAAGGTTGTTTTTAAGTATTTGCTATTTGACTCGGAACTTAATTTACAAGTGCGTGTGATGTTGTTCATGACATTCAAAAAGTAAAAGAAGTCGTTGGCATCGCACCTATAGGTGTTGATAAACTTACACCATTTTGACGAATGTTGATCGATCGATGCTAATAATGTCACACAGTAATGTGTAAAATAAACGCGAGTAGATCCATAAAAGTTGTTTCATTTCAATGTGTAGTGTTCGCGTAAACTTTAGAAAACGATAAATGTCACACATATTACAAAAGGCCTGTTGTCGTCATGTCTTACGATTTCGGATTAGTTACAAGATAAGTATACAAAATTATTTTTACTATGCACAAAACCTGATAACCGTTTATTAAGTTTCGGGAACTAAGGCGAACTTGCTGGTGCATTTAGGTAAATTCATAAATAAAATAAAATATTTTTATTAATATTCATAAATAAATAATAATTTCTAGGATTACATAATTTTTGAATTCATGTACGAATATAATAAAGAATTATGGTTTTTTATATAATTAGCACGGCAAATGACTGACCAAGACCATCTGATGTTAGGTGGAAATCTAGTCCAGACGCGAAGACAACTGGTGCCGCGTTAAAACATCACAGCATCAGTCACCCTCACCCCGCTGCGCTGGCCCACAAGGTCCCTCTTCACGCTTCGTTTGAAGGACCCCATGTCTAGGAATGAGAAAGGGTTTTGTGGTTACTATAAATAACGTACCTATGAAACCTATTTATTTGATTATTAATGCTGCAAGTGCTGCAATATTATCTACTGAAGTGAATTTCTGTTCTTGTACACAGCTAAGAATCATAGCTTCTTATGTTTTCGCGTTAGCATCACACAAAGCGGATTTGTTGCCATATCTTAGGGACAATCGATATTGCTGACAGGGGGAAAATGCCGTTTGATAGATCATTGCGTGTTAGCTCCTACGAGCCCTCGTTTATAATAGAAGTGGTCTCCCTCTCCGCAGATGTATTCTTTCGATACAAACTACAATTCTGTTGTGTATATTATACGGGAATGAGTAAATTTCGCTACATTAATTAACAGAATCGTATAATAGTCATCTTAGGTACAAAGATAATAAAAAGGTAGGTACTATGTATATTGATAAATGACCCATCTTGAATACGATGCCGCTTCTGTGGTCTTATGGTTGGACGACCGATTTCATAGCCGGATTCACATCGAAAATTTAAAAATAATTTTAAACGCCATAACAATTTTGCATTGGTGTGATCCGTCGGTCAAGAGATAAGACAGTGCAGTTCAGGATTCCGGGTGAAGTGCGCTTCCACCTTCGTCCTTATCTTCACTACCATCATGAAAAATGATGATCATAAAGGTTGTCAAATTAAATAAACGGTTTTCATTACTTTTTTTACGAAAAATAAAACGTACTCTAAGTGCAGATGCACTGAAAAAGAACTAAAACAATATTTTTTGTCAAGGCTGCTTCTAAGAGTCGTCGGCAAACCTATATCAGGTTTGTTTGAATGAATAGACAATAATATTCGCATTATTTCCTGAATGCAAACTATAGAAATATGTAAAGTATATGAGCAAAACAGTCTTGCCACTGACGTCAGTCGCGTGTCACGTTATTTGTTTATGAATGGCGTAGGTATTTCAAGTTCTCTTTTTTATACTGTTACTATACGTGGCTTAGGAGCTCGATGACTTAGGTTTCTATCAAATCTTTCGCATTGCTAAGTCATTGGATAAGTGTCCAAATAGAATGTCTCGAACTCCTCCGTTCTTCAGAAGGCATGTTAGGGACTGAGGTCCCGAAGACCAAGGTTATTATCGGCATATAGGTAGCAGTCATTAAAACCCAAACCCGTATTGGCTGGCGGTTTATAGCTTAATCTTTCCATGTGCATGTGGGAAGTCTTGAGTATGAAGATAAAGTGGTTTCTAAGGTGTAATTGGTAACAATATACGTCCCTTTCTCTATCGAAGTACCTTGAAGGTGTAGTTACTACAATACGTAGTTAAATACCTTATTATCCCTCGACCTTTCACATATAATTTACCTTTGTGCCAGAGTCCAGGACAGACCTCATCTAATCAATGGGACATGTACAGACTGTTGATGATGTTTACCAACATATAATAAACAATATACATTAATTCACAAATTTATATGATTATTATAACCATCCTAATCACAGAAAGAAAACTACTGTCATACATCCATACTTAGATAACACCTTAGCTTTAGTGACAGACCATGTCCTCGTTTCTAGCATGATTTAGACTTACTTTTTTTAAATTGAATTGACTATTAGAAATTGTCAGAGTAAGTCACTGAGTCACGACTGTGGACGATTTAAAATAGTAGAATCGAGCCCTGTTGTGCTCTAAATGCCAACAGACTTAGTTAGACTACAATTTATTTCAAAATAGATAAATAAAATCTCTTTTGAGTAAATTCTAATTTTGGATGTGTTACACTGGTTTGGTTATATCCAACCAATCAAGCCATCAAGAAATATGTAACCAAAAGCAGTGGAGTTTAAACGAAATGCAAGGCCATGAACAGGATTTATTTATTGCAACTGGTTACTAGTAATTGTGCATTGAAGGAAGAAGTCCGACTTTTCCACCGTTGTTATGCACACAAGTATGTTGACCTTCCGATGTAAAGCCGGTCTGTGACCGCATACTAAATGGTTCGTGACATACATAATATTAATGTAAGTGACACTAAGACTGTTCATTGATTTCGTATGAATTTTCATACGATATTTAATCATCATATTCAAAAACGATAATTTTACCAAAATAAAATATATTGTTAAAAAGGGAGTAGTTAAGTTCACTATCTTCCATAACACAAAAAAGTGGCTTAACTATTGAAGAACTACCAATCATTCACTGCTAGAGTGCTAATGCAATGATATTGCTCAAATTACCAATATGACTATGTGTTTTCAGTAGGAATCAATCGATTGGACTATTAGGACTAAGACTAACCACTGAACTAGAAAGTCGCTTTTGAAACTAAATAAAGCCGAAACACTGAAATCGATAGTTTTACAAAGGAGTTAAATAGTTTTGATACCGTTAAGAAGGCGGCGAACAATGATCTCTCATACAAACTTAATACCAAAATAATTTTCAATTCGATAATGTTTCAACATATATATGCTGTTATTCGGATTAAGACAATATTTACCTTGGGTCTTGTTCAAACATTTTTTTTCAAAATATTCACCTACTTAAAAATATATTCCATTACATTTCGTACATTTTAACGACGTAAACGACGTATTTTCCACCTATTTGTTTTGTATTAAAAACTAAATCATTCATAATGTAACTACAATAGAAACACAGTTTACATTGCCAAGTTACACAATGTCTTAAAGAAAATGAAAATATAATCAAGGTTCATTCATCATTTTTGGTATTACACTCACCTCGAATTGCACTCGAGCTGTATCGTCGTTCTGTTTGTTTATTCAATTGTTTTCCATGATCACAAACGTCAGTAAGCACTGCAATTGTTTTGTGTGCAGTCCACTATCCGATCGCAGTAGAGTACCTGCCTAGTACGTGATGAGCCAAGGTGACAACGCAGTAATTGTAACGAGGCTGTGTTATCGCCCTTGTCACCAGCTAACAGCTAACACACAATATCTCAGTATACCTACAGTTTATTATTAAATACGTTTTTCCCATCAGGGCAGGAAAAATAGAGAACAAAATTTTGTGATAATATAATATACCTACTATAATATAATATAAATAATATATTAACTACACATACAATACGCTCGATAATTCTAGTTGCAAGCGGACAAAACCAGATGGCATCACTTTTGAATTTTTATAATTTATGTTTTTGACTTTTTATTTACTTGTTTCACGAGCAATTAAATCGCGAACTCGTCGTAGCCTGTTATTCAAATGTTTCCAATCTCAATGGATTACTTGTGCTAACCTTACCTATCAAGTTCATATTCAGACTTTGTACTTTGGTTGCAGTATGCGCATAACCGCTCGACACGACCACTGGCGGTTTGCGGCGCGACGCGCGGTTTTACTGTTCATTGCATTATTTACGTGACCGTTGATAGAGGCTGGCGTATACGCGCAATGAATTGAAATTCGCTTGCCGCGTCGCAAGACGCTAGTGCTCGTGATCGAGGTGCAATAGACTCAGAATCAGACTTTCTAGCGACGACACTAAAACTCGGTCACTCACAGTCTTTTATTTTACAAGATTTTATTCTTTTACTGTCTTGATAGAGGGTAACAAGTTTGTGCGCTACTGAATCAAAAAAAAAAAAAAAAAGTCATCGACCCAATTTGGGAACAACCTTCTAAATTTTCCGTCCTCATCGTCAGTAAAGACAATTGACAGATGACAAGCCTTCTGAGCGGAGGTGTCATGCCTTTGATTTACCGGTCGGTGTGAGTTTCGGGGACACCGACCAACGGACGGACCCTATTAATTATCTAATAGAGACTGCCTCCTCATTGCAACTTATAGCAATTAGGCATATATCCAATTGTAAGCCTATTGTAATATTATTTGTTTTATTATTTGTTTAAACCTGATGGAATATTGTTTTCATAGTTCTACTTACCCTGATGTGATACGTTTATATATGATTTAATAAAAACAGCAACACTTAAATTGTAAAAGTCATTAATTTATTGGATTGTTAAAATAAGCCTAATTCTAATAGTAATTATTTGTGGTAAACAATGTAAATCATAAATTGGTAGTTTTAAAAGAAGTTATAATTTAAAAAGATCGTGTATTGATACTGACGGTACCGGGTTGCGTGGCGAGAGGTTCCGTCATTAGGGATTGCGGAATTGTTTGTGCGATCAAAGTGTGGATATTCTGGTGAAATTATACAAAGTGTGCAAGTACAACGACTTTTATTGAACAATCACACAAACCTGAAGCTATCCCTATAACTTCAGAAGTGGGATCGACGAAAATTTTCTTTGTTTTTGTTCTACGCCTACAAATATAAAAACGTAAGTATAGTAATCCTATCGTTTATTACATGCATTTACATAATTTATTTTCATCTCAAATAATAAAAAGGGATCTAAACTCATCAATACACCTACTGTGTATCTATTTTTTTTATCTACTCCAAATTTTTAAAGTATAACTGTTAATAACGTTAACGTCATTTTAAAATGCAAGAAACAGAATAAAAAGAAAACTTCTGTGAATAAACCGCTATAATTGTATTTCCATTTACTGTGTTTATAATAAAACGTAACGTTTCTGTTTCTTCTATAATGTGAATATAGAATTAATGTGTATTGGTAGTGGAATACCGAATAACTCATACAGTTTGCAAGTAGGCATACATGATAAAAGACTATCATAACATAATAGTAGGATGAAGTACATGTACTTTTTTTTTATTTTTAATTAAATAATAAAATGGAAAAGGTGTTACATGACTATAATACCTTCGGAAGCCAGTGAGTTTAAGCGTCATTAAGGGGCTAACCTTGTTTGGTTATTTCTGTTTTATTTGGTTGTTGTCAAAAATACCCTCTGGCCGAATAAATTTTCGTTATTGTTGTGCTAAAGTGAGGAAGCAGTTTAATCTGCTCGTTATGCTAATAATAATGTAATAAATATTGGAAAACCTTTAAAAGGCTAGTTTCGATTACGACAACGTTAACATCTTTGATTACGTGTTTAATTGAGTAATTAAGATGGTTGAGAGAAAACTATTATCATTTTTATAGTATAACCACTTCAAGAGTGATAAAGAATTTATAATTTTAAATAATGGTTTACTAAGCTGTGTTCTGTCAGTTTCAGCTTTCTGATAATGAATCGTGATGGCAATGAAAGCCGGGACTATGAGCGTTTTAGTGCAGATCCAGGTGTGCCCAGGTTTGAGGGCCAGGGTCAGGAAGCACTAAACTTAAAGAGACGTGAGACTAGTAATGCGACTTGGCCAGGAGTACCTAGGTGTGAAGGTCAGGCCAGGTTAGCATGGAGGCAGTATTCTGAACAACCAAGGGTATCACGAGAGCGTTTTACCGAGGTTGATAATAATTATCGTATCGACGGAGAGCGTCGAGGACGAAGTGTGCGCCGACCACAAATGGCAGGGGAGAGGTCACTCTGTACGCCGGCTAGAATGTTGAGAGATCGTACGCCTAGCGTAGAAGCTGATAGATATGATGGCGTGGATGTGAGGAACTCCAGTCGGCGTTCACGTAGACCCTCGGGCGAGAGGAGTCAGAAGCCTGAAACCAGTTTCGGAAGGAAGCGAAGTTTATCAAGAGACTCAGGTGAGCTGCAACCATCTTATCGTAAGCAATATAAAACTGCAAGTTCCACAGATGCCATATTAGATAAGTTTTTGTCAATTTTGCAATCAGTCAAGAGTTCAGATAAGTCTAAGCTGACATTCAATACTAATATTATTCCCGAGTTTGACCCTATGTCAAAGGAACAAACAGTTTTGACATGGCTAACAAAGGTAGAGGAGTGTTCTGAAATATACGGCTGGGAGGACAGGGAGATAATTCATTATGCATTACCAAAGTTGACTGGTGTGGCTAGGTCTTGGTACCAAAGTTTGCCGACGATGATGTTCACGTGGGTCGAATGGAAAAAGAAATTAATAGAATCTTTTCCTGTCCGCGAAGACTATGCTGAACTGTTGACTGAGATGCTTGCCAAAAGAGTTAAATACGGAGAATCATTAGAACATTATTACTATGCCAAAATAAATTTGTTAAATAGATGTAAAATTTATGGCCGCCAGGCTGTTGATTGTCTACTGTACGGCGTTGAAGACAGAGCTATAAAAGTAGGTGCACAGGCCGCCCAATTTTCTGAACCGGAACAAGTATTAAAGTATTTTAGAACTGTAAAAGTAGGGCACAGTCGTGAAAGTAACGATTTTAAGTTTCGTAACGACCGCAAAGGTGTAGTTTTTACCGCAAAACCTAGTAGTTCTAAAATGACATGCTACAATTGTGATGAACCTGGGCATCCGAGTTTTAAGTGTGACAAGCCTTCAGCAAAATGTACCACTTGTGACAGGTTGGGACATTTGTCTATTCATTGTTATAAAAACAAATCAGTTAACAAAGATCGTAACAAGGATATGAATCAAGGTAAAAACAAAAATGAGAAACAGGTATCTCAACTATGCTGGGCTGAAGACTTGACCGCCAAATACATGATTTATATTAAGGTCAACGACCAGGCTGTAGATTGTCACTTAGATCTAGGTAGTCAGTGTTCCCTCATTAAGTTGTCAAAGGCTAAGGAACTTAGTTTGAATATTTTGGTGCTGGAGGACTTGCCTGTTCTAAGGGGTATAGGTTCGAATTTGGTTACTCCAGTAGGTATGGCGACAGTTTCCGTTGAAGTCCAAGGCATAAAGGAAATAATTAATTTGTATGTGGTAGATGACTATGTCATCAACCAGTCGGTTCTTCTGGGACATTCATTTACAGAAAAGCCTGACATCATCATTACTAAGACTCCCACCGCAGTCTTATTCAAAAAAATATCTTGTGCTAAAATGCATCTCGTAACGAGTAAAGATGTAGAAATCCCTACTAATTCTTTACGTGCTGTCCAAGTCGTCACTAGTCCAAGTGTGGATGCCCTAGTTTTTGTTGAAGGATGTTTAAGAGGTCCCGAAGGGAAGGAATACTATCTTTTACCAGGCGAATACGAAATTAAAGCTGGTTCTAGTGCACTGTTGATTCATAACGCTTCTGCAAACTCAATTACGCTTAAAGGTGGGACTCTCTTAACACGAGTGCAATACAAAGATATAGGGAATCCACGACTTGTTCTAGACTCGTGCAACGTTACCATCTGTGAAACCCAGAAGAGTGAAATCTTAAATTGTAATCCTAACTTAAACAAAGAAGAAAGATTGAATTTAGAACATTTAATAGAAAAATACAGTATTTGTTTTTCGAATGGACTTAATGATTTGGGATTCACAGATTTGACGGAAATGGTAATTGAACTTCAAGACACTGAACCGGTTGTTTATAGGCCTTACCGTATGTCTTACGCTGATAGGGCTCTGGTTAGAAATATGGTGCAGGACATGGTTGATCATGGTATAGTTCGGGAGTCTACTTCACCGTACGCTAGTCCAATAGTTTTAGTTCAAAAAAAAACCGGTGATAAACGTTTATGTGTCGACTACAGGGCATTAAACCGTAAAACAAAAAAAGGAACATTACCCCCTTCCTCGAATCGAGGATCAATTAGATCAGTTATCAGGTAATAAAGTATTTACATCACTAGACCTGGCATCTGGCTATTACCAGATACCGATTGCAGAGGAGTCACGGCATAAGACTGCCTTCGTAACACCAGACGGTCAATTTGAGTACAACCGTATGCCATTTGGTTTGGTGAACGCGCCTTCGGTTTTTCAGCGCACTATTAACAAAATACTACTCGAGGCTAAAATAAAATACGCTGTAATCTATATGGATGACGTCCTTATTCCTGCCAAGGACGTTGCCGAGGGTCTACAGCGCTTGGAAGAAGTTTTTGAACTTCTTAAGAAGGGCGGTCTAACGTTAAAACTAGGCAAGTGTCACTTTTTTCTCGAGACTATTGACTTTCTTGGGTATGAGGTTAGTTTCAAGGGGATTAGACCTGGGAATCGGAAAACTGAAGCGGTTTCCAAATTTCCAAAACCCAAAAATCAGCATGAGTTAAGACAATTTCTTGGACTGTCAGGATACTTTAGGCGGTTTATAATGAATTATGCTTTACTAGCAGCACCTCTCACCAATTTATTGAGAAAGGACGTAAAGTGGTCGTGGGGCGACAGCCAAGATAGTGCATTTGAGAAAATAAAAGATATGCTGATTAATAGACCTATTCTTGCCCTTTATGATCATGATGCGGAAACACAGCTACATACGGATGCTAGTAAAGATGGAATAGCTGGTATCTTACTTCAAGCCAATACCAATGGCATTTTCCAACCTGTGTCATATTTTAGTCGCAAGACTAATCCAGACGAACGTAAATTCCATTCGTATGATCTTGAAACACTAGCTGTAGTGGCGTCTCTAAACCGATTTAGAGTTTACCTTATTGGCATAGCGTTTAAAATATTCACAGATTGCAATGCATTGCGCTCTACTTTAATCAAACGTGATTTAATCCCGCGAATAGCCAGATGGTGGATACAACTGCAGGAGTTTGATTGCACCATTGAGTATAGACCGGGAGTACGTATGACTCACGTTGACGCACTGAGTCGCAACCCAGTTAACGACAGCAATACAGAACCTGTCACGTGTCTAGATGTTCTAGCTATCGAACACTGTGAACAGGACTGGATTGCTACAGTACAATCAGCCGACGAAGAGGTAAAGAAAATAAAAGAGATCTTGTCAGATTCTGATTCGGAACACGTAATTGACGTCCACAATAAATATAAATTAAAAAATAATCGGGTTTACAGAATCGTAGGTGATGAAATAAAGTGGCTTGTACCAAAATCAGTACGTTGGCAGATTTTGAAAATGAACCACGATGACGTAGGTCATTGTGGCTTCGACAAAACTTTACAACGTATTCGTCAGAATTATTGGTTTGCCAAAATGCGTAAATTCGTAAAAAAATACGTTTCTTCTTGCCTTGAATGTTTACACCACAAAACGCCCGGTGGGAAACGTGAGGGTGAACTACACCCTATCGACAAACCTAGCATTCCCTTTCATACGGTTCATGCAGACCATTTAGGCCCATTTATTAAAAGTAAAAAGGGCAATAGCTACTTGCTTGTTTTGGTTGACGGATTCACTAAATACGTTAATATCAGACCTGTCAGAGATACGAAATCTGCGACTTCAATAAGAATTCTCAGAGATCACGTCAGTTACTTCGGAGTCCCAACACGACTTATCACGGACAAAGGCACCAGCTTTACTAGCGGTGTCTTTAAAACGTTCATTACATCATACGGCATCAAACACGTAATTAATGCCGTATCAACACCTCGTGCAAATGGTCAAGTAGAGAGGTTCAATAGAACAATTCTAGATGCACTCTCCACTTCGACTCATGGCAAAGACGAAAAGACTTGGGATGATCAAATTCCGGATATCCAGTTAGGTCTAAACACGACAACTCACAAAACAACTCAAAAATCACCATCAGAGTTGCTTTTTGGATTTAACATTAAGTGTAGGAGCGAAGGAATTTTAAGTGAGGTTTTAGATGATACCGTTACCTTAACATCCGCTGAGCATCTAGTAGAAATTAGAGACGAAGCTAGGGTTAAAATAAAAGAAAAACAAATTAAAGACAGCGAAAGGTTTAATAGTAGTAGAAAAACGCCAAAACAGTATTCTGAAGGAGATTTAGTGCGTGTAGAGCGACAAGTTCCTCACGACGGACAGTCACAGAAACTCGTTGTTAAGTACCAGGGACCTTATCGTGTCATGAAGATACTTCCCAACGATAGATATATTATCGAAGACACTCCTTTGTCTCGTAAAAATAACCGTCGCTACGAAGCTGTTGTAGCAGTAGACAAAATGCAGCCATGGCTAAATTTTAATAGAGATTTAGATAGTAGTAGTGAAGAAGATAATTTAGATGAGGAGTAAAAAAAAAAAAAAAAAAAAAAGGCATGTCATTAAAGTGAGTTTATTCTGTAGTAATGAAATTGACAATTATAGGTATTTGGAATGATTTGTTAAGTTAAATTTGATTCTAAATTATAAAAAAAAATTATATATATATAACAAAATATATTTGCATTGTTAGTTAGTTCGTAATATGCTGTACATAATTTAATAAAAATGTTTATTAATACATTAAAAACATAAAATCATATTGAAAAGATGAGTGAAATGATTATCATAATAATGTTATAATAAAAATGTATACGGTTATAAATTTATTAGAATAAAAAGCTTTATTGTTATTAAAAAAAACAAACAAAAAACGAAATATAAAGAAAATATTGTTAATTAATTGTATGATTACTTATGTTAATTGTATGAAAAAAAAAATGTTAAAGTTATTTTAAAAACATGTATAAATTGGTAGGTATATATTATGTTAAAATAAAAATATTAATTCTAATAAAATCATCAAAAAGACATTATTAGCATAAGGCACATCATTGTAGACACAAACTAGGTAGAGATACTAATGGTAGACAACATTTATTTTATTTAAATAATCATCATTAGACATTAAGCAAAGGGACTCGCTTTTTACAGGAAGGCCGAGCTGTAAGCCTATTGTAATATTATTTGTTTTATTATTTGTTTAAACCTGATGGAATATTGTTTTCATAGTTCTACTTACCCTGATGTGATACGTTTATATATGATTTAATAAAAACAGCAACACTTAAATTGTAAAAGTCATTAATTTATTGGATTGTTAAAATAAGCCTAATTCTAATAGTAATTATTTGTGGTAAACAATGTAAATCATAAATTGGTAGTTTTAAAAGAAGTTATAATTTAAAAAGATCGTGTATTGATACTGACGGTACCGGGTTGCGTGGCGAGAGGTTCCGTCATTAGGGATTGCGGAATTGTTTGTGCGATCAAAGTGTGGATATTCTGGTGAAATTATACAAAGTGTGCAAGTACAACGACTTTTATTGAACAATCACACAAACCTGAAGCTATCCCTATACAATTAATTTATGTTTTGTTTTTTAACGGGGCGGGTGTAACAACTACATTTTTCTTTTTTTTTCTTTTCAGTTACGTTTGTGCGGGCCCATGTAGTGTCGGATGGTGATGGCAACGGGTGATTTTCGTTTAGTGGTCTGTTCGTATGATTTGTGTCAGTGAGTTAGCGTGCTCGTTGTGCTAGTGCGAACGGTGCAGTGATGTGACGGTCCATGGAAGTGCCGGTGTGTTCTCGGAATGTTCACGAAGCACGGCAAGGCCGCTGAGCGGTGCCACCCCCCTAGAGGGCGTAAGAAGAAAAAGCCCGCTCCGCACACACCCTGGAAGTACTTGATGAATTGCCCACTCGTTAGGAAATGCTTTGGTACAGTATTCTTTTATTATTTTTCTTTTTATTTTTTCCGTGTTTTTTTTTTGTGTTAGTGATTTTCTCATTTTATACGTGCTAGTGAGAATTTGTGTACGTAATTTTCAAGAGTGCATACATACTTATAGTTTACTTTGGATGATACGATACGATGTCCACTAGCAAAGAAGAAACCATAGCTAAGCCAATACGTCGTCTGTGCGTTTGACGTCTCTTCTTTAATCTAATTATAAATGTTGGAAAATAACTTATATTTAGGTCGTCGATTATCGACACCGAACGGAATATTCCAGATCTATTAAATAATCCGAAGCTAACTTTTTGCCTATAGAAAAAGTATAGTATTATACTATCACAAACGAAACGCCTAGCGAACTTTAAGTTTGAAATTGCATTAAGTTTCTTATCCAGATTGGTAAAGCCGTTTAGGGGAGAACTTTCTGTTTGATCTCTATCTCCGAACTGATTACGTTCATTTTAGTTGAAAGCTTTTGTTACGATATTTTAAGTTAATTTGTGATATTACGTTTTTTTTAAATTATTTTAGCTATTTAATTTAACATTCATAATATTCAAAACTCCTTTTCTTTTGTTTTATTTTTGTATAATATAATTTGACAATTACTTCTATTGAATAGGGATGTTGACAACGAAATTAATTCCAGAGCATTAAACGTTTAAATTAAATCACCTAACGGTTCTTTAAAACATTGACCTATTTTCTATTTGACCTAAGCATAAATATCTGTAACCTAAAAAGTTATGATTACACTGAATTGACGGAACAAAATAGTGACGTAATGAGTTCACGCTCACACACAAATGTGGACACGCTTCTGACGATTTATTTAAAGAATTAAACTTGGATATTGTCAAAAGTGTTTACATGTTTTTGGTGTTGTACTTGTGGTAATAGTTTGCAATCGTGCTTTTACCTTGGACATTCTATTGACTATTGTTTGGTTATAAATAATCTTTTTAATTAATTGTACAAAATATTTTTCAAAGGGATATAAATGAATATTGATATTGGACAGTTCATATTGATGACAGATATAAATACCTATTTGTCACTTAATAAATATAATAAATAGTCTCTTTATTAATTCCGTTTCGTACTACATGAATGCAACACGAAGAAGATAATATTTTGATCACTGCCTAGAAGTGCCAATTCGTTATTATAAATATGTACCCAGCAGTCACGATAGTGTTAGGTAAAGTGACTGTTCAATAATTCTTATTTCTATGGCAGATTCTATATTCCGTATGCCACGCAGAACAACCCTCCCAACTTTAGAAGGAGAGAATAGCTTAGAGCAGGATTCCTTGAATACGTTCGCGTTCGCAATCCCAGGCGTGTTCCATGAATCTAGCTGTTTTCTTTTTGCTAAATCTCGATCTTCGGCCGATGAACGTTCCCGACCTTGCAACATTCCTCGGCGTGCGATCGCTCGGCCGACTAGTCTGCCGACTAGTTGAGCGATTTATTGTTAGTGTCCAACGTGGTCTGATTTCGATTAGTGCGGCCTTGGCTCGTGGGTATCTAATGTAAAAAAATTGTTAAAAAATGCTCCATGGGAATGGGACCGTATTAAGTTTTGTGCAAGTACTTTTTTGGAGAGAGTTTTGGAGGTTACCTTAAATGGAGTTTTCAGCGTCAAACTTAAAGGGTTCCTCAAGCTGTGTGAAACGAACCACCGCCAGAGGTTTTCTAAAGGGAGTGGCATCACGAACTAGTTCGTGTCCCTCCCTACTGGATTCTCCGAGGAGCTTGGAGCGGATCGGAGGGTTCGGATCGGATTGGATCTTGTGTACTGTTCTCAAAACTTCATTATGAAAACGGCACGATGATGCTCACAAACCGTAAGACAGAAATGATAGATTTGAATGGAATGGTAAAACTAGTTCGGAATCGTTATTAATTCTATTTGTCAATAACAATTTGTTTTCCTTAAATATTAATACGTCAGGCGAAAATGATATTATTATGTAAAAAAAAAAACAGTCGAGATCCTTACAATGTGTTATGTTTCTTATTGACTGCAATATATAATCATAATATAGCTTTTGAAACAGGTCAGGCAAACTGCTTTATGGGACGGATATAATTTGCATAAGTAATTTATTATCTCCAACTGGCTGTTATGATATTGATATTAATTGTATACGATTTTAAATTAAATAAAAAGAAACTGTAAACAAGTATAAAATAAAATAACATAAAAAAGAAGTTCCTCAAAAGTAATTAATTCCGCATTGAAATTACGAAAGAACACATTTTATTCGTTTTACTCGTGTTACGAATGAGTCATATAATTTTATATTGTAGGTATACTGTTCTTAATTGAAATAAAAATAACAATAAAACAAAAGTAAAAAATATTTTTTTTTAAGTATACTTACGCGAGTATGTACCTACTTACAACAACTAAAAGTACCTACAAGTAACTATAAGTAACTAACCTACAAGTTTAAACACAACTTTATTTGATCTACACGCATTTGTTTTACAATTAATTGTAATCTTACATTTCGTACTCTTCACTGTACCTAACTCTGCACAGACTCTTCTCATTATGGATGTGGATTACTTTTGCTGTTGTTTAACTATTCAAGTTATTAATTAAGTCGATCGCCATCCAGTTTATGTACGGCCACGCTGAGTAAAAACGCAAAAGCAAATCATTTAAATAAAAAAAATATTTAACTACACTAATAAAGAACTTTTGATTTTGATTGATTTTTATTTTTTTGATACTTTTTGCATACTAACCTAAAATACTATATAATATATAAACGCAAAACGATACGCATCTTTACTCTAGGCGAGGAAATGTAGGGTTCCGCAAAATACTAACAATTTACGATTTTACTTAATGTTACCTAATGCAATCACTTAATTCCTCTGTCGAACTCTATTTCTATTATCTCTATTCTGCTCTATCCTGCTCTATTCTGCTCTATCCTGCCAATCAATGATAACAAACGTCGTATGTATGTGCCATGCAATACGTAATAACGAGTACACGTGACACGAGTGACACCCAAAGAAGATAAAGAATCTGATATTGGTGTAGCAAGCATAGCTTGCAAGCAATGGTTCTCCTTGTAAAGGAGATAAAAGCAATGACAATGACTCTGTTTGCTCAAAGTATACATACATTATTTTGTTTTGTTCGTAAAGTGTACGGGACCAAACAGATGAATCACTAGTCACACTAGCCCGTTAGATAAAAGGGATAGATCTGTCGACTTGTCGAGCGACTAGTTCAGTGTACCCACTTGTTGCGTTTGGTATAGTGACAGCCTTCGTATCGCTGGCTGTTTCATGACGTTTTATTAACCACAACCTCAACTTATAATCTCATTATCAACAAAAAAGTAAATAGCGCTGGAGCAAGGTACGAATTAAAACGTAGGGCTGCTCCTTAAGCGTAGTCTTAAGTTTCTTATAGATAGATCGCAAACTAGTTACTAAGAATACACTTAGAAAAGTCTGGAACAGGCGGCGAACAAGTGCCCTGGATGGAACATCGTTTAAGCTAACATTGTAGAAATGAATACCTCGGTATAAAGAAAAGCTTGCATTCTCCAAGATACAGTAAAGAGGCGGGGGGGTACTGACCGCTTTTCTCAATATTTCCTGTTACCTATCGGTTAGATCCTATTTCATCTGTATCAAATCTTTTAGTTGATTTGTTTTTTAATTGAATTCTACCTTATTCGATCCTGGCCGCAAGTGTTGACACCACCTGAAACCCTCATCAAATTAGGAACTGTACATAAATTGATGGTTCTTTTCTTATACTGCCTAGGTACAGACGCCTGCACAACAGACTATCCAAAACTGTTAAATTTCTTTAATGAAAGTTCAACCATAAGTTATAGATATAAAGTTCAAAGTGCAGGCGTGTGTACTTGGTCAATTTCTTAAATGGCAACCCTGATTGTCCGTCATTGCAGTTTCCAATACTGAAATAGGTTTTAACGAGATTTTTTATGTTTTCGCTTGCAAAATTTATTATCGTTGGCGCCAAGGAGTTATACTTGGATTTACTGCTGTACCTACTCTACATAATTTTCCTGTTAGTTTCTTAGTGGTTAACACATTCTTCCTGATGTGGTTCTCTTTCCATTATTTTAATAATAATAGTTTTCGTCTTTTATGAGGCAGTCTTATTGAAATAAATCTTAGTTCATAGTAAATTTCGCGACGCCCTTTTCAGGTTTCTATACATTTCTATACACTTCATATATGATGTACGAGTTTGTAACAAAAATATGTATTTCGTGTTTCAGATTAACTGTGAGTATTATATTTTTTCTGTGCTATCTCGATAAATATACCGATTATAATCTTACGATGTCTATATAGGTACATAAAGAACGCTGTTCCAAAAATATAACTGTTGGATATCAATCAAAGGATCGCATTGATTTGGCGTCTTGGAAATTCTATATACTACCTATTTACACAAAATGTGCTGAATAAGGTAGTGCCAAGCTTAATTCTGTTCCACTTTTTATCTTCAAAGGTATATCAGTGTATTGGATTGATTGATTTAAAAGGGCTGAACAGTTATTATACTTAGGGCCTGTTTTACAATATTTGATTAGGAGATTCTTGGCAGTTAAAGTGACAGTTTTGTATGGACTATCTGTCAAGTAAACGCTAATGGGAACTTACTTGTAGATGGTGAAAGAGGTCCTTATAAGCTCATTTCTATTGTTTAGAGGTCCACTTGCTTGTAATTTAAAACATTTTCTATGTCCTCAAGGCTTTCACACTACGCCATTCATTCATTCTTTATCAGCCATTACTTTCCCACTGCAAGGCATTACTGTATGTTATTTTTACACAATGTTATTTACCTTCCCTTTTATTAACTCCTGTAGGAAGCCTGTGGTAGGATGGTGCGCCACAATGAGGAAAGACAAAGGGAAGATCTTCCTTCGAGCTGGGTGGTATAGCTCGGGGACCGAGGTCCGATGGATGTTAGTTGGAGGTGCTATATATAGCGAAGGAGATGGTGAAACTTCACTACCGCGATGCAGGCTTTCCATACAATTTATCGTCGTAGTATGGCGACGTCGTTTGTATGCGTTTGTGGCGCCATCTGTTGACATGGTTGAGAAGGTGTTTGCTTCGTGTCGATTATGTGCGGCGTATGCGGTAGGTGACGCCGCCACACTCCCATAGTCTAGTCTTCAACATATGCATCAGAAGACCGTATTGGACGTCGCGTCGTGTAGTTTACTATTGTTACTTTCATTCACCTATTGGTTGCAACGTCAAGTCCATATGATCTTTCGAATGCGATTTAAAGTAGTCTAAAACTGTATAAGGATACTTCAGGACAGGACCTACGTTACAAAGATGTATTGGAAAACACGACAATACAAAAAGCTTAAACTCAGGGTTTGCCAAGAGCCAATGGAGCTGAACTGTTAGTTTAAAACCGTTGATAAATCACAAGCCCGGGCTATGCTTCAATATTTGTCACATCCTTTTTGAGATCTGGGAATCAACCCAGGACCTCATACCAGGCCGAGCGCTTTGCGATAATCAATTTATCCGAAAAATATTTTGGAATTGAATGCATCACGATCATTAGCGACATTCTACTTGTACTATCGTATGTGCCGTAATATTGAAATCCCTTTGGCTTTTAAACTTCCCACTCATGTTAGCTGATTGCGTTGGTACTTTTATAATCATAGGCAAAGCTTGAAAGCCTTTGAGCCGTCTATTTACTATACTTATACTATATTTTTAAAACTGCATAGAGCTTCGGAAACTCAATTTGAAAGCTCCTGTAAAATAATTGGGATATGGATAGACGACAAGGATAACATTACTAAGTTAAGTAAAGGCTTTGATGATGTTTTTAAAATTCTTTATAATCGTTTGTATATAAAAAATAACGCCATTTATTTGATATTCGTAATGAAACAACTTTTTGAAAAGAACCGTATTGCTAAAGACGGTTGGTTCGAGTTCCATGTTTACTTAGAATCTGTGACTATTATTTTCCCATTTCAGGTCAAAAAACTGTTACTTTGTAAGCCTTCTTAGAAAAAGAGCCGATTCAGCATTTACCAATGAGCTCTCTCGTATGAAAAGTTAATCATCAATCTCGTTCCAATCTTCACACGCTTCGGTTCTAATATGTTTTCTAATCATTATCTTTTGTTTTGTGAATTTAATTCAGTTAATATTCTGTGACACTAAAACAAGTTTAAAAATTAAATTTGAAAAAAGAAATAACTTTCTAACAGCACGTTTCTTCCTTCTTTTCGGCATAGTGCTGTCCACTGCTGAATGGATGCCTCTCTAAATTTCTTCCACATTGTGTGATTTGTAGCCTTCCTTTTTTAACAGTAAGTGACGTATGTTGTAATCGGAAGTCTTACGAGAGATTTTTCGAGGCTAGTAGAAGAAAAACCGCGCGATAAGGGGCACTAAGCGTTGTGTTATCATATTTTTGTTCATATTACATTCGGGCCGCGTGTACCTGGCCCGGGGCTGCCTCGATTTTTCCCGGATGAATACATTAGCCAGTTTAGTATTCACCACGAGTTTCGCCAGATTGCGTTGCCTTGTCGCCCGATGGATCCATTGCATTTTGCAAATGATGAATGGCTTGAATTATGTTTTTTTATAAATATGTTTTTATTTTTTGTCTCTGGTTTTGTATCTTAAACTTCTGTTATTAAGATACATTTCAATCTATGATTGGTCATTTACGTGTATGTGCGAACTGTAAAATACCATTTCAACTTTTAGATAGCGTTCAAATCAAAAGCATGCCTTCCCTAAGTACTTGCACTAAAATGATTGCTTGTTTTACAAAATCTTTGAGGTGTATCAATTTGCTCTAGAAATTTATTGTGATTAGTGATCGAGTATGCGTGCAGTATTCGTAGCCCTAAATTATAATAACTCGTTTAAAGCTAATTTATAACCCTTTCCATTAATTGTTAAATGATTATATAAGCTTAATTAATTCCGCTCTAATGACATTACTGCCGACAAGTTTATTACTTGTGGTGATACAAGTAAGTCCACTAGAAGATATAGGTGAAACCAATTTTATATTTAAAACTGACTGTCATTAACCTGGAATAATTGTCACAACGGAAAAAAATACACATTGACCCTTGAAGCATTGGACTCCGTAACATTATAAGGAAAAAAATATAACCACTTCTAAGTGTAAGAAAATCAAACATGACTGTTAACCAAAGTAACATTATGAGCAAATCGGCACAGAGTCTCGAACTTCCCCAGTTATGTTACCCAAATCTCGTGGGCATCTCTTTATTACCTCAAGAAAAGAGCATATTTCAAACGTATTTCCCTATGCAAAGAACAAGTTTCAACAGTGCAATCAGCTCATGCATTGAAAACTCTGGCCTCCGATCCGATGTCTGAATAATGCATGATATCAAATGAACGGTGTTACTTCTTACTTTCAAGTCCAAACTTCGGTGAGCGGGCAAGTTTTTGCAAACCCATTTAGAGCCAAATTAGATTCTGGAAAAGTTGGTTTAGGACTTTCAAAGTCATGTAATGGCTTGCTTTACAAATATTTCTGTAATCACCTTACCAAGTTCTTGGAGAAGATCTCGTTTTCTAAAACTTCATGCGTGTGATTGTTGTGGGTATAGAAAAGACAAAAACGTTTTTGTTTTTTGTCTTAGGTGAGATTTTAAAACTTAGAACTTTAACTTAGTTCAAATTAGAAGTTTTTATATCAGTTTAAACTGCATATACACATAATTTTAAATGACAACATTTATTAAAAGATTACCATTACACTAAATTATATTTGTATATTGCTTTATCGATTATTAAAAATCAAATGATGGGAGGAGATGGATGATCTTTAATGATGTGGGATAAAAAATCCTTGATGGATGTAGTTATTTTGATTAAGATGCCAGGTTTTTCTCATTTGATCAGCTTGATCATTAGCTGAATCAATATAATCGATAAAATGTTTATTTGGTTAGGTTATTCCGAACCAACCACTTCCGAATATGACGTGTTATATCACTCGTACGTTATTTTTTGAAATAGAAACAATATTGGCATCGATGCGACAGGCAAAATAGGTGCTAGCTTGATAGGTGGTGAATTACTCGCTGCTTCGGAGCACAAAGAGACGTATGTGGGCAGGTTTGACTGCCTCAGACTGCAATGCAGATTGTAATTAATGACATTTTAAGAGGCTACGACCATAGTTATTACGACCAACGCTGTCTGTACTTTTGTTACGTGACACAAGAATTAATTGTGCATCTTAACTGTCAGACGGTCGCATGCCATGTGACTATTCTATTTCTTCTTATTTTTGTGTTTGAAAATCTACTCGATCTTAAATCACTAACCGCCTTTGTCCTATAGTAGATAGACCGCCAGTCGCACACGCAAAGATCTCGGTTTCGATTCCCAGCGGGGCACTCATATTACCTGTATGGTTAATGGTAGGACTTTGCTATTGGCTAGCTGTAACTACTACGTATAATCTAACCTTCAGTGTTTACATTCTTACATCCACCAAAATTTGCGTATAATGATTATTTTTTTAAACACACCTTACGATTTTTTTATCCCTACTACCAACTCGTAGGGGAACAACTGGAACAACGGGGAACGACTCGTTTAAAAATTTAAAAATTCGTATGTATCTTTTTTAGAAATGCATTTTTGTGCCGGTTGTTTTTTATTAGAACAGAAAGTTCTTTCTGCAAAGTGACTTGTCCAGATCCGTCGAGCACCCACGAAATTGAGCTACTTCTTATTAAAGTGACTTACCTAAGTCGAGACTTTTGATGGGACTATTAGTGACGCTTAAACGGTACAATCACCCAATTAAGTAAAATCCAAAAGTGAAGAACGTTTCATCCAAAAACATCAATAAAGGCATGCACTGCTGTTTGTACAGAATATAGAGCTAGTGTCACTGCTAGTATCAGGTATGTCAGATCAATAGGTTGGATACAAAAAGTGTATAAAATGGTTATTGTATGTATGTATCCCGTTTGGATAGCAGATTGCTTTGTTTAATTTGGATACGAATATAAAAGTTCAAACTTTGCGAGAAATTCTGCGAGAATTTGTAACTGTTTGGTGGGTTTGTGTCATATGATTTTGTACAATTTCTGGAAATCAGTGATATATTATGTAGTGAGTTGGCTGTTCTGGCAGCCCTGGTCAGTATTTACATGGAGCCATCTGGTTGAAACGCATTCGGCCAATAGGTGTTTCGGTGTAGCAATTACGTTGATGTCTCTCTTTGCATTGAGGGCCCTATTCTCTATCGGTTTAATTGCACTATTAACTCAACAGCTCTAAATTGTCGGGAATAGTAGCATTTAGTATTTTAGCATTTACTTCAAACTTAAACTAAAACAAAGTTTTTCCTTGTACAAAAGATTCCAACGCATATTATTTTTAAATATATATGAAAATATATTCATTTTTTAATTTTATACGCTTCTACGGTAGTTGACGGGTTAGATCAGAGATACCCTTTTTAGCACCTATACGATACGATATGACATTTTCTTTGTAGTAATCTCATAGGTGAGTTTCACCAAAGTTCTTTGTATAATAATAGGTGTTGTGAGACTCCATTTTTAACTCAACTACCGTACAATTCTTATTTTATAATCATACTGGTGGCCCGCTCGCGACTTCGTCCGCTTTTGCTATTGCAGCGCCACCTACCGGGTCCAATTGTTAATCTAAACCATTTTCGAGTCCACTTGAACACACAAAAAAATCATCCAAATCGATCTAGCCGTTATAAAGAATTCAATTACAAACACACGCACAGAAGATTTATATATACGAGTACAAAGATAATACCACGTGAAATTAACTTAATCCTTAACGCGAAGCCATTAATTAAGATATAATAATAATCACATAGGTACTGGGAATATATAGTCAACTATGACAACGAATTGAGTGTTTATTAACCACTATTTTCAAATAAAACATTGTATAATAAATAAAAATTAAAAATAAATAATGTTTTGATGATGTCATTTGTGCTGATGGTTTGGAATTCATTGTTGATGTTGGCGAGTTGGCGCCATTACTGATCAGCATTTTCTTTTCGATTTCCTGCCCATAGATTTAAACCCTTTTCATTACTTTATATCATACTTTATATCTTACTAAAGTTTTTTTAGTATTTTCCCGAGGATCCCTACGAAGAATCTTTGACCCGATATTCATATCGCTGGCATTTTATTTCAAGACGTCTCATTTACATTTTACGCAGACGACGGAAAGTTTCTTGAAATTAGTGGCGTTATTATTCGGAAAATCAATTGAATATCGTCTCTAGGAATCTCAATATTATGGTAATTCAAGAATACATACTGAAAAATTTAGAGAGAGATTTTAGAGAGTCTAGAGATTTAAAAATAGAAATAAGTACTCGCTTTAACCGTTTTTCATTTCTATCAAACTTTTTGTTTAAAATAGCAATGTTTTCTGTATGTTCTAGTTTGGTTAAACAATTATCGTAAGCTCGAAAGTTGTTCACCAAAAATAGAATTATAATATTATGTCCAAAATTTTGAGCTTTAGTTTTTGTTTAATATTTTCTATACAATAGATTTCGGAGTCGAAATTCAGACACAATAACTGAGGAATTCTTTAGCTAGATCATCATAACTATCGTTATGATTAATTTCTAGATTGTACTGAGAAGCGTTTGTTTGTTTGTACGCGTAAAGTCTATATTCTTATGGACACCACAGTTTATTTATTTGTGATTGGATAGATTACCAACATAAGTAACAGTAATTACAAACAATAATATAAAAAATACAATAGAAAATTAGTTAACTGTAATTACAATTATTGGTAATTACCATATACTTATGTAGCACAATACTCTTGTTATAAACAGCAATACATTTGTAGACCTGTACTATACTCGGAAATATAAAAATAATTATACTAAATTTTTTGATGTAAGTACAGACGGTAGCTTAATCAAATTTTTCAAGAAACAAGTCACGTTTCTAACGAAGGCTTTTTACTTTATTTCTGTTTCTTAAAGAAAACTTCGTATAGCAGAGTGGCCATTCCTTCCACTGACTGCACCAAACGCATGTCAAGGGGTGGAGTGAGCCGGTATGTAATTTAATTTGCCCAGCAGCTGTTATGGTCAATCGATAGTGTCTCTATCATGTTGAGAATTCATACTAGGTTTATCTGTCTGTATTTTGTTTCGTTTAAGGCTTCCATTAATATTGATCAATGGTTGAAGGGGATACCTTTATATATTACTTTAACGCGAAGTTGCACATTGAAATGAAAATAAATAAATGAAAAATAGTGTCATAAATTATTATCCCACATAAACACTACCACAGGGAAAGATGGAATAACTTACTACACTGTGGGCCATTGCAGGGATAACGTGCCTAACGGAGATATTTGAATTTGGTCACCAATCCATCGACCCGGCATTGCGAAAGTAGATTAACTTGCACGATTGCAACCGCAAAAAAAAAAACAAATTTCACAAAAAAGACAATAACAAAGTGTCATCCCCCTTTCCTTCTATCTTATTCTTCTATCATCAGAAAATGAATGACGTTTCAAAGTTCCCGGTTGAATAAGATTTGCGTGTCATGATTTTAATAGGAAACCTTCTTAAGGTATTAAGAAGTTCCTTCCCTGCTATTCTTACTTTGTCGCCGTCCAATTTAAATGACCCCTAAATGCCTCTTACATTCGACTCTGTAGAGCTTTCAATGCGCTTAACCCTAGCTGAAACGATTGATAACATGGACTACATCTCTTATCGTATTTGAGTGTCCAGTTCGGTTCAGTGACTGATGCGTTCGGCACTCGAAAGGGGGTGGGGTGGAGCGGGAAGGCGGTCGCGTGAAGTGGGAAGGGGGTAGCGCTGTCCTCAATGATTTACTACTACCTTCATTCCATTCACAAGCGGCGTTCAATTCGGCACTTGGACCCTGAGCGATCAATCAGCGGCTTAGGGTTTAAGTTAATATCGTCTCGACATTGGATTATCGTCTCAGAACTACGATTTCTCGTAGCATTACACTGCACAGAACAATTATGGTGTCGTTCCATTTTGTTTTTTAAATTTATTTCTTATTTATAAAATTGTGTTTTTTTTTTTTTTTTGTAAATTGTTGAGCGCTCTGTTCGGTACTAATAATAAATCGTTATTTACTATTTTGGCAACGAACAGTCATTTATACGAGGAAGTGCTTATTGATTATCTCACTTATTATGTCGACCTCAAGTGCCTATAGAGATAACGCTAAATTATATCGTAATACAGTAGGTATATTGTTATAATAAAGTATAATTGTGATCTTTTTTAGGCTAAGGTACCTATGTTAACTGTTTGTTAAATGATTTATTAAATAGTTCTACATTTGAATTAACATCGGTTGACTTACAAACCATTTATACACATTAAATTTCTACGTATAAAATCAACTACTTATTTCTTTACTTGTTTAAACTATTATGGTCCCTAAAATCGGATTATTATCATATTTCTTGTTTCTATGATGATCTGTATATCTACATACATGATGAATGCGTGCGGCCAAATGGTATCTTCTAACGTCGAAGGCAGCTCTCGATGATCGAAAATTCGATTCTAGGACAAGAGTAAAGCAACCTCTTTATCATTTGTTTGTATCGCCCCCGGTCGTCATTTGTTTGGGTTGCTGTCGATCGCCATTTGTTTTCGTCTGTCACGCTCGCGCTTAGCGTTTGTGCGCAACGGAGCGGTACTTTTGTTTCCTTTTAGATGGGACCTTAGATTTGTTGATGAAATTCTCCCTCGAGTATAGAGAATAACGACGTAGTATTGCTCTATCCCTGTTACAAACACATTGGTGTTAATGACACTCAAAAAGTAATTTTGAATCGTTTGATGAGAGACGAAACACTAAATAAATATTCCATGTTTATACTCAGTTTATTTGTAAGAGGGTATTACAATAAAACATCCTTCTTAAAGTTTTTAACTTGAAATAACAACAACCAATATGGTAACGTTTTCAACACTAATCACTCTGTTTCATGTTAGCAGTTTTTGCTACACGTTTCGATACGTTGCTGTACTATAGCTTAATTGACAAACACTTTACAAACAAATTACCGGAGCCATCAATTTAGTGCGGTCAAACGTCGATCGACGTATTGTTTCGCTAACCGGGCGCGACCCACGCGCACGTAAAACAATACGTGACGATACGGTGCTGGCCGAATTTGATTTGCCAAAAATAACTTTCACGTTAACATTGTTGGGAAAGTAGGTTTTAGTTTCGGGGAACTTTGCGTTCGACTCACGGTAACTGGCAGGAAAATATTGTTTTTTTTTATTGAACTGATTGTTGCTTCAGTGTAATGCAAGAAATTGTAGGGAAGGTTCAGTTCTCATAGCTCCGTTAGACTACTGTTATAATTAACATAAGCGTATAGCTAGCTTTATGGATAGGCTATAACAAGTTAATTACTAATAGTGATAAAACCGCAATAATAATAATATTTTGTTGTAACTGATATTCAAAATAATAAAAGTTAGTGTCTGATAGTCTATCAATAAACTATAGAATTAGAGACTCATAGAACAGCTACACCTACCGTTTTACACTATTTTGTTAAGGAACTTTAGGGACAGTTGCTTTACTTGTGACAAGGTTCTGTATAAATCAATAAATTACGTCTAATTCTAAAGAAGATTTTGTAGATACTTACATAATTTCATTTGAGATTGCACTCGCTTCGCCTCGCCTGTTCGCCACTTGTGAATCGTCTGCTACTACAATATGCACAATTGCGAGTTTAATCTTTAAAAACAACCTAAATCCGCTGTAGATACAATTTTAAATGCAGTAAAATATTTGGAACAAAAGAAGAGCGCAGTTAGAGTTTCGCATGCCACCTGCTCCAGTTACACCAGATCGACGTTCCAGTGCAAATGTGTCGAAATGAGCAAGCAGCGCTTTAATTCCGCTTAGACACAAAATATGGAGACTGCAGAGGGTAAACTTCATACAAACCTTGATTTCATGATCCGTGTCCGTGAGAGGGTTGTGTGCGTTGCTCGAGTGCGGTATGTATGAAGCTTACCCTCTGCGTCTCCTTATTTTGTTACTTAGTCGCGAACCAGCGCCTAAATACTCGTAAGGGAGACAACACGTTCCCCGCTCTCGCTTTTAGGAATATTAAAAGTCTGCATAAACGATGCACTCGACGAGACTCGCGAGACAAAAGTGGTGTGATCTCCACAATCGTGATTTATTTAAATGGATGCGTTGTGTGTTCGTAATACGACAATCTTGACGAAATATGGAATAGTTTACCGGCAAACATTTTCCCGTCCTTCAAACGAGGCGTGAAGAGGCACCTTGTGTTTCGGATGAGGGTGATTGATGTCGACGTACCGTTGTATTCGCTTCTGGAGTCCATTTCCACTTAAAATTGGGTGGAACATTTGCGGAACTAAATAAAAAAAACCTTACCTTTAGCGTTCGGTTAAAAGGCCAGTATAAAACACCTAAAATCAATTTTAATTTAAGTTTATTTTTCTTTAGTATTGTTATATTATTTATTATTTATTTATGATTTTCATATTAGAGTAAAGGTATAACTCAATTTATAAAGTCTTATTGTATAATAATTAAATGTAATAAATAAGTCATTTGCAGTTAAACTTAAGTTTATATTGACTGAAATGGACGTGTGTATGCATAACAAACATATCAATCGTAATTATACCTACGCCACGATTGTAGGCGGAAGTTCATTATATTTATTGTTTTTTAATCTAAACTAAACGTCAGGATAATCGTTAATTAAACTAATGTGTAAAATAAACGCGAGTAGATCCGTAAAAGTTGTTTCATTTCATTATATTTGAAAAAAGACAGTATTGAAAAAATAGTTGGCAGTGCGCCTGACCCGGCATGTCATGGAGTGCGGGTTCGAATCCCGCTCGTGGAATTTTTTTCAATACTTTGTCTTTTTAGGGTTCCGTAGTCGACAAGGAACCCTTATAGTTTCGCCATGTCTGTCTGTCTGTCTGTCTGTCTGTCCTCAGCCTAGCTCATAGACTCTCAGTACTAGAAAGCTGTAATTTGGCATGGATATACATATTACACGTGAAGTGGGGATGTAAGTTTTTTTATCTTTTCTACCCCATAGTGTAGGGTATCGTTGGATAGCAATTTCAAAAATAGTTTGTGGCAACAGTTTTTTGATTGAGGCATCCGTTTGTGAACTATTAAACTTTAAAGTGCAAAATTTTGTTAGAGTAAAGTGTTCCCCCTCCCCTTCCTGCCAGCCAAATGGTTGTTTTTGGATACGTGAAAAAAATCACGGTAGTTGTATATATAATGAAGTTAAAAGGAAAACTATCACAGCTAGTAGGTTTTACAAGTTTACGAGTAACAAATGTTTTTGTTTTGTTTATATAATTTTAACGCAAATTTTGTTGCGAAACAAATTACAAAAACACAAATGTTGAAAAAATTTCCACGAGCAGGATTTGAACCTGCACCCTTCTGACATACCGGGTCAGGTGCTCTTCCAATTGAGCTATCGTGGTTCTAACCAGTCCGCCGAAATTATTCAACACTATTTACTTTTTTACTTTGAAAGCCAAAGGCGCCAATTCATTGTCAACAACTACCGTCATTAACATCTGATCATAATCCTGCTCGTGGAATTTTTTTCAACATTTGCATTTTTTTACGAGTAACAGTTCCAACTTATAAAATGTACTTGGCGCAGTACAAATTCCTTATTGGGAACTACTTAAATAACGTTGTCAGGTGTGTGAAACCGGAAGTATCTACATTTAAGTATATAAGCCATAGTTAAATAAATGTTAATAAAAGCCCTCTTCTCAGCACTGAGTCCGCATTATTAAGATGGGCTACGGAACCCTACACTGCGCGTGGCCCGACACGCACTTGGCCGGTTTTTTCAAATTTGCAATTTGTCCGCAACAATATTTGCGTAAAATTGTATGTAAATAGTTCATTATATATTTGCGTACGAGTTTATAATATACTTCAATATAACAGTGAACGGAAAGTTACTTAATATTAATTTGTGTGTTGCCAGTTGATGAGTCGTAATCCCGCATTACGATAGTGTTATCTCATCAATAGCAATGTTGTTCACAGAATGACCGTCTAACATCTTATGTTATATACCTATCATCATTAAGTTCGCCTTTAGAGAATTTAGTAATTACGCATCCAGCTTATGTTTTGTAGGTATAATTAAATGGACAATCAATGGAACGCAATTAGGTATTATAGCTTGATAATAGTACTATTAATCGAGTATTGAAGTTCACAAGCCGCTATTGTTTGACGATTTTATGTTTTGTGTTTTCTCATCTACACGAGTATAAAATGCTTTGTCCTGAATGACTGACGGATCAACGCACAATCTAAACCGCTGATCGTTGAGACCTGAAACTTGGAGTGTGTTCTTTGTATAACGTAGGCATCCTATAAGAAAGGATTTTCCGTAATTCTACCCCTATGGGGGTGAAAAATGGGGGCAAAGTTTGTATGGGACAACGTGATTCCATGATCCAATTCACTTAAAATTTTGCATAAACCTTTTTTAACAGAATTGATGGAAGATGTGTTTCATATTTTATTGAAATTCATCTCCTAACGGGGTTAAAAAGGGGTAGAAAGTTATTTTGGCGGTGATTTGCTTCGAAGTTAATATCAATACTCCTTAGTACTTTTGATTTAAATTACATATTATTTTGACACATGTTCGAAAAATCAATCCGATTTTATTAAAAAAGGTTGAACTCACTCAAAAAAAAAGTTTGAAGGTTTCTAAGCTTAAAGAGGCTATGTACTTTTAGGACACGGCCTCATAGGGACGTAGAGTAAATTTGAAATGGTAAGGATAGAATTTCGGAAAAACCTTTAAATGAGAATGAATTTCAATAAAACTGTTCGTTTGTCTCGCTAAAACTCGAGAATGGCTAGACCGATTTGGCTAATTTTGGTTTTGAAATATTTGTGGAAGTTCAGGGAAGGTTTAAACGGTGAGAACCATAAATAATAAGTAACGGAAAATACTAAAAACGATTTAATTTTCCAATACAAAATGATTTGTTTGTTTTGTTGTCATGGAAACTGTCAAAGCGGTAAGAAGTCCGCCGGGTCAGCTAGTAATAAATAAAGTGTCTTGTGACTCCTGAGTTAGATGCACGTAAACGAAATGTCGAGCAGTACCTATTTAGTTAATATATATTGTTAGTTAGGGTGAATAGGCATTTTCTAGGCAAGTATGTTATATTAGTTAGGCCGCATCATCACTTACAATCAGATGAGATTGCGGTCAAATACTTTACCATAAGTAATAAAACCTATGTACTCATATACGTTACAGTCAAAACCCAATTTGAGTCAGAAATAGTTTTAACGCAAATCTGCAAAAGTTCGACTCTGAATATATTCTTCTTCGAATAAACTGAATATTATTTATTCTGTCGGAAACACGGTACGTTCCAGAGGTTCCAGGTGTCCTTAATTAAAAGCTCAACATGTTTCGCTGAATATTCAGCACGCAAAAAAAAATGCTAATAAAATTTGTTCACGATTTGGTATGGTCAGAAATCAACTACCCAACTCAATGAAATCATTGAAGCCGAGCTGTGTACCCAAACACCTATCTCTCCACAATAAAACCTTTTTCTAACTATTGATAATTGAGGCCTTTAAGGCAAGGTGAAGACGGCTGGTGCGTCACAATCCTGATCTGTTTTTGCATTTGGACTTCGCTTCTGCTTAACATCAGGTAGATAGAGAGGAGACATTTGTCAGCTCCACTTTAAAACATTAGGTCATGCATGACTATGGCCTTTTTTGCCATGTTAATGTCCTTTTCGTAAATCCTCTCTGCAGCCTCCTTGAGTGATACCACGTTTCATAAAAGCAGGCTATGACCTTCCACGAATTGACGCTGTTCATCATTGCATTGGCCAACTTGGCAGCAATCCCCTTCTACCACTATACCGTGACCTGCATCACTATTAAACCAATCTTTTTCTTTCTAACCTTATTATAAGGTATGTACGTAGTATGTACTTTGTATGTAGTATGTATGTAATTAATACTTTTAACGGGTACAGGCTTCCAAAAGGGAGCCACGGCTATCTGGAGACTCTCCTTTCCCCATTTCAATAGTCAGCTGGGCGAGAGGGAGGGGCTGCTACCCACCCACTATAAACAAATCGGAAATAACAAATCTAACATAACTTTTCCATGTCGATGCTTTTGATCAGCCATGAATTCAGCAAGCCAAGTCCGTCAATCCTATATAACACGATTTGCGTTAAAAGATCAGCCGAGTAAAAACTTAAGACTAAAATAGGTTCGACGGTTTCACACACAAGTATTTAATAAAAACGGATGATTCGAACAGCGAGTATCGACAACCGAAGCGGTTTTTTAAGATGTACAGTGCAGCACATTATGACAATAGTGATGGACCAATGACGTATCGATATCGATAATGTGTGAATGTGTCAAGTGGCGTCTGAAGCGCTGATGGAGCCCAGGGTGAGGTAGCGCCCGTATGGGGCAAACGGCGAGTATGTGTCGCCTCCACGGATCATGTCTCCACCACAAGAAAAGTAAGTGTACTTTTATGTTGTTTTAAAGTGTGATAGCTTGGGATAGTGAGTAAATTTGACCAGGCCGGATTCTGGCGCTTATTTTTTATGTCATTGAGCTGGTGAACAAAATGGAGAGAAAGAGAGAGGTAAACGAGCCTGATGTAAAACGGCGACCTAGCGACGCTTCATTATCATCATACTCGACTCATTTTATGTCCCCACTGCTGGGGCAGGAGCCTTCCCTGTAGATGGATAGGGAGAACGGCCTAAAAACCACCACGAGGGCCCAGTGCGGATTATTGGTTGTTAACGACTGCTAATGCACCCGTGACCAACGGCTTCACGTGCTTTTCGAAGCACGGATGAGCTCGAGATAATATAATTATGGTCACCCACCCGATGACTGGCCTTTGCGAAAGTTGCTTAACCTCAGCACTCGCAGACCGGGCGCGTAAACCACTGCGCCATCGAGTTCCTCAGTCGACATTTCGACATCGAAATTTAATTTTAGCTAGAACCATAACTTTTATTAACGCCATCGCTCTGACCCATATTAGTATTATGTCATACTTTTAACGCTCTGTAGTAGCTGTGTGCCTGTTTGGTGTAACGTAAATTATAAATCATGATCACAAAAAATATAGTCGGAGAGATGAAAAAATATAGCCAGTTGTTCCTTTTTTAATTTCACCGAGGCCCATATTTTTTCATTTCCGCAGGACCATTTTCCCTTTTCTTTCCTGGTTCCTGGTAAGCGAGATTAAGCTTATCCTCGGCTCTTAAGTCCGGTTCATATTTTGTTCTTTTTAAACATGTTACATGAAAAAGGGATGGACCACACTCTGATGTTTTTGTTTTACTGGAGATATAGGAAACATAGACAGCAATATTTTTTTTTTAAATCTTTTCTTCAAATGTCTAAAACGCTTTTCTCCATATTCCGACGTGACGTCACTTCGATAATAAACAAACTAGATTTTTGTTGCGCTGCGTGTTATTTATATTTTTTTAAGTTATTATGACGTTTGTAGAATTTTATTGAAGTCTTATCATGGAAGAAGGTTTTGTAAAAACAGAAAGTACTTATCTGCCTAGGATAAATACTTTCATGGTGGCGAAATTTTTGCATGCAATCCCGATTTCTGTTCTGCCGAGTTGTGGAATGTTAAAACTTCAATGTAAGTACAGACACCTGCACATCAACCTATCCAAAACTGTCAAATTTCTTCAACACATTTTCAACCATATGTCTCTGTCATAAAGTTTAAAGCCTATTGAGGAAATTTGACAGTTTGGTTGATCTGCAGGCGTGTGTACCTATTGTACCGACTTTTGTTTAACAATAAGCACAACAACAAACCTGGATGGTGTGCAGATTGGTTTTATTCGAATCCGTTTAACAGAGCCCATTATCTTATAGTATAGTTCTCCATGTCATTTTCCAGCTAAAACACCTAATAAATAACAAATGTTGACTTTTGTACTATCAGTTTTTTTTGTTGGTCAAACGATAGTTATTTATAATAACACTTACTTACATCAAAGTGATCTTTACAGAAATACAGTCTAGTATTTATGGATAATGACTTGGGTCTCTTCTTGCCAATTTTAACCAATTACCTATTTCTCATATTTATATTAGTTGGCACTTGAAACCACAACTTTCCCGGCGTTTTTATGCTCGTATTACACCAATGCTATGAGTTATAACTCATTATTGACGACCTCCGTAGCCGAGTGGCTTGCACGCCGGACTTTGGGCGGCGCTAACTCCTGAGGTCCCGGGTTCGATTCCCGGTCGGATCAATGTCGAAAATGAACTTTTCTATATTGTGTCGGGTCTGGGTGGTTGTGGTACCGTCGTTGTTTCTGATTTCCATGAAACGAGTGCTTTAGCTACTTACCTTGGGATCAGAACAATGTAGGTGAAGTTGTCCCATATTTATTTAATATTATTTATTTTATTTAATATTAATTTCGAAAAATAGTGTATTGTATTTTATTTGTAAATCAATGTTCGTAAGCGATATTTATTTATTTACTGACGCAGTGATTTCACGAGCCGATACAGTATGGCGGCTAGTGTTTCCGCGCGTAAATCTAAAATGATAAATTAAAAGTAGTTTTTATGGAAAGAAAGAAAGAAAGAAAACACATTTATTGACTCTCACATACTACGATAAGACATAAAGATATGAAATACAAGACTAAAAATAACTAACAAATAGGTAACAAATAAAAAGAATACAACAGTGTGAGGAGCCAATCAGGACCCCACCTCAGCATATGTCGCTACGGTGTGTGAGAAAGTAACATCGCAACGGCGCTGGTATTCTGGCAGGGCCTGTGCGAGGTGACGTTTCCATCCTATTTATTATTTATATATTTATTAGTCTAATTGAGATTAATAAATAAATAAATTAGAAAGGAAACAAAATAAATAAAATATATGTATCTGTATATAATTGTACTTATATTATAAATAAACCTATATACTCCTAAATATATATATTAAAAATGCACATACATAAAAAACAAAATAAGTATACAAAATAAAAGACATCGTACACAATTAAAAAACCATAAACAAATAAAAAACTGGCGAGGCGGACTACACACTGAACGCAGCCACATTGTCACTGTCATATTAGTATGCGACATTGACATTGACTTTTTGACCACGTACGGTCGGTCGCGTACCCTACGCACCCGCATCTCGACCGCCATATCAATTATGAAAATCCCATGCGCTTGCCACGCATACAATCTCAAATTCCACACTTTGACAACCTAAATGTTTATTTCAAAGCGCTGAATGACATAAGGAGTGGCAAAACAATTAATTAATCGGCATCATAATCATTTATTAATAGGCATTAATAGGTTTTTAAAAAATCATATAAAAAAATTATAGTGGTTTATTATCACTCTAGGAGTCATTTAAAACACTTTTCGAAAAAGGGTGTAATACCCTATTTTCCTGTTCTAAGTACGGTACCCTATCAGCCATATTTGTGATTATACAGGTAACAAACAGCCTGTATAATAGAAAATCCGAAAGGTACCCATTTATATGATTAACAATTACATAAAGAAACGAACATATATCTTTCTTTTATTTAACAAACTTTCTTACTAGCTAAGTAAATATTTGTCTAACTGAATATTTTAGTTATTTATTTAATTAAAATACATTTCTAATTGTTTGCAAAATTGCTACCGCCTACTGAATTCTATACCTATAACACTATATAATACATTTTATGATATCGCCTGAGCCCCAAAGACCCGCAAGTGGCCTTGGCATAAACTATGCATAATTTATCCCGAAATTATGTGATCTAGATAGAAGCTAACGTTATTTGATATATTGCTTTAATAACTATTGTTATCTTTAGGCATACCTACAATACGCTCTGATTAGTTTGAAACTTATGATAAGGCGTTTATGATAACTTGTTTACATATACATATAGGGATAATATAGTGTTAGGAAAACCTGCGATAATAAATTATTCGGTGACTACGAATTTCGGAACTAGTATTTTTCCCCTTATTCAATGGCTCCGTACGGTTAGTACATTTAGCGAAGTGTCAAACAAATATTTTAAAAAATATTCGTAGTAACAAAACCGCAGACATTATTCTTCACTTTCCCGCCAAAAGATCTTTTGCCGCCCTTAAAGCCAGGGTTTTTTTTCAAGATTAGGCAAATGAGTAACGGCAGTAGCCGGCCTACAGCAAATTCTTTTTTTTAATCTCTGACCGCCTTACAAATAAACAAAGAATAAGGTCCGAATAGTTATTCCGTGTTTTGTTGCTGTCATCTAAACGTCATTTCAAATTAGAGTAAAAGAGACAAAACACGGAATAACTATTCAGACCTTATTCTTTGTTTATTTGTAAGGGGGTTAGAACACAAATAAATTAAATAAATAGGTTACAATAGACGTCCTGAATGAAGTAGGTAAAAAATGTTCAGACGATTCAAAAGATTTTTTAAAAGTATATTTCAATAAAAAAATTGACTTTATCTAACCATACGCTATAAGTGGCCTGCTACGAATCGCTAAAGTACGGTGCTGGTAATCTGTGTTATGGGTCTGAGTGGGTTATGTTATCACAATCTATATACATATAATGACTTGTCCAGACTGACTCATTCATCATCGCCGAGCCTAAACAGCTGAAGCTAATTAGATGAAATTCAGACTGTAGGTTAAATATCGACGTAACCATCAGGCACTAAGAAAGGATTTTACGAAAATCATACCCTAAGGCCTAAGGGGTTCAAAGAGGAGGTGAAAGTTTGAATGAAAGTCCGTCAGTTTTGAAGTAAAATACATGAAAATTGGTATTTGGCTTTTTGAAAAGAAATAAAATATTACCTGTCTCAAGAATTTTGTTTATTTTCCTTTAAAAAAGTTAAAAGGGAAAAAGTTTTTTTTGGGGAAATCGTTATTTTTGAAGTTTATTACTTATTATATTACTATAAAAACCGGTCAAGTGCGAGTCGGACTCGCGCACGAAGGGTTCCGTACCATTGTCTATAAAAACGGCAAAAAAATCACGTTTGTTATATGGGAGCCCCCTTAAATATTTATTTTATTCTGTTTTTTAGTTTTTGTTATAACGGCAACAGAAATACATCATCTGTGAAAATTTCAACTGTCTAACTATAACGGTTCATGAGATATAGCTTGTTGACAGACGGACAGACAGCGTAATTCTTGCGTGAGTCTTAGTAATAGGGTCCTGTTTTACCCTTTGGGTACGGAACCCTAAAAATGAATTATTTAATGGATCTATAGAGTTTTCAATAAAAATAAAGAATGACGTATTTTAGCATTTTTCGAAAAACTTTCACTAGAGAGGTGAAATATGGGTGGAAAGTTATTATGGAAATCTGTCATTTTAAAAAGTTAAATCCTTCGGTATTTGGCCTGGTTAGAAATTATGAAGTGTTTCAGCATTTTTGTAAAATGACCCCTTTGGGATGCGAATTTGTACAGGAGGTTTCAAAACGAACCAAAATTACTTAGACAGTAATTCTAAAATAGAAAAAAATTACTCAATCAGAACAAACACAAATCGTGTAGCCCACGTGAGCAGAGCCGCGAGTAAAAGCTAGTCAATTATAAAGTCATAAGCTAGCAAAGAAACACATGCATTGATGTATTGAAAACAAAGACCAAATCAAAATCTGTTCTACAAAACTAAAGAAAACTGTCTAAGTGCCTACTTATCAGTAGGTACGTTCAATAGTAAGTCACCTACAACAAAAACACATATAAACATAACATACACACAAAACATATAGTAACAGACAGACTAACATATATATAAGCTATAACCGCACCAATTTCCATAGGAACTAGCTCCGTAATGATAACTAAATTTTACGATATGTATTCGATAGTATCTCGTGATAGGACCATACTTAAGTGCGTTGTAAAACGTGATCGATAATCGATCGTGGAGTGGGCGGAGAGATTTATTGCCGATCGTATTGTGGACATCGCTCAGAACCTCTTTATTGACCTGTAGCTGTAATAGATTCCTTTCAATATCCTTATTGGTGTTGAATGGGTAAGATAAGATGAGATAAGATAGTTTTGCCATAAAGTTGTGTAACTATATACAGGGTGTAATGGTTAAGTGTGCACAAAAAACTTAAAACTGATAACGAAAGTACGTTATCTAATGAGTAAAATGGCATCAATAACTTTTTAAAAATCAAACTAGAAGTATCCAATGTTTTGACATTAAACACTCCCATACATTTAGTATGAGATTAGTAGAAAGGTTCTAGTTTCCTTGCTTGGGCACGGGGACACGCACTAGTGCGTGATGCCGTTCCCTCTAGAAAACCTCCGAAGGTGATTCGTTTCACACGGCTTGAGGAACCAGTCTAGGGCAATCAGCAAACTCTCCAAAAAAAAAATCGAAGACGGTACCTCTGGGACTAAGACCGATGGTCTTAAACACAGAAGAGGGTTTTCGCGTTTACTTTTATCCCAATGTTTCAAACCCGTGTTTTTCGACCCAGAAAATGTTTCTTTATTATACCGACCCTACAATATTATATACTCGAAATAGCATAGAGGTTCATATCCAATTTCGGTAAAAGCCATTAAAATTACTAACGATGTAGGGCCAAGGTCTTACGACTTAAAAGAAATATAATTAGATATTGTAGCTTTGATGAATACGAATAGGAAAGAAACTGCGTTCGTATTTTAATTAAAAACAGAAAAGAAAACAGACACCGTCTTTCTATAAAAAGAATTTGTATACATTTTTGCACACCCTGTTTTTAATTAAAACAGCCATATCGTTATGTTACTAAGTGATTTTGGATTACATTCTTTTGTCTTGGCGAAGAAAAGTTTCATCACTTCTGTTTAAAAAAAAAACACAAAATTTAAGTGACTACACCCTTTTTTTTCTGTCGATGCTGGATGTTTTGTAGGTGGCGAGAAATTCAGAGGTTCTTCAAGCTTTCTCATAGGGGTTAATGCAAGCGTAAAAATATCGAAAAAAACAGCGATTTTTGTAGGTGTGCCCATGGTAATTGAATGAATGTCAATGGACAATTCCATGTTCTCTTATCATTGACGTTACCTTTCATAGTATACGAGTAATACCTTTAAAAAAAAGTTTCTTCCTAACATGTATCCTACATTGATCGAAGGGCAACATTAAAGCGGTGTGATTTAATGTTTTATGTATCTTATCTTATATTATCTTAGTGGTACCTGCCGTGGATTCCCTCTCCCTGCTAGCACTTAGACCCATCGGGATCTTTAGTCCATCCCCATTATTTCACTTATCCTCAGTGAAGTCGTGTTCGCTTATGTTAATCATTAACTATTGTAGAACATTTAAGTGGATTATTATCGTATACTCCTATAGTAAAGGCAATGTCACAACTAATAACCCCCAACCTGGTCAGCAGCAGTTCTGCCACAAAGCAATTTAAACTTAAGAACAAATTGCTGCCGCTACGCCTTTGTGGCCCTAACAATGTTGCTGCTATTAATTAAGTCTATCAAGTTAGTTAATGTGTTAGTGTTGTATATACATTAGATTTACCGGAATTTGATTATTCTGTAGTTAACTTTGTTAAACGCGTCGAAGGCCGAGTGGGAAGGCGTTCGGCCCGATACCCGAAGGTTTTAAGTTCAATTCCCAGATCGGGGTGTTTTGGCTTTTTCGATGCATACCCCTAGTTTGTGATAGTGATAACCAACCCGCTTTTGTGGTGATTAGGCCCATCAATTGTAGCGGTGACTTGATTTCAATGATGAAGGCCTATATACTGGCCCAGCTGTGGGACAGTATATAGGCTGTTTAATACTTTACTTGCTACGATGTTCGATTACGACGTCGGTAGCCGAGTGGATAGATGCTCGGGTGGAATGCGAAAAATGTGGTTCAATCCCTATAGCTCTGTTAGACTACTGACATGAACCCATATCTGAAAAACCGTCCAAATGCGAGTTGGACTCGCGCACGAAAGGTTCCGTACCATTATCTACATATAAAAACAGCAAAAGAATCACGTTTGTTGTATGGGAGCCCCCTTAAATATTTATTTTATTCTGTTTTTGAATATTTGTTGTTAATTATTATTGTTATTTAGCGTCAACAGAAATACATCATCTGTGAAAATTTCAACTGTCTAACTATAACGGTTCATGAGATACAGCCTGGTGACCGACGGGCAGTCAGACAGACGGACGGACAGCGTAATTCTTGCGTGAGTCTTAGTAATCCCGTTTTACTCTTTGAGTACGGAACCCTAATAAATAGTATGTTAGCTTTTCTGGATGGGTGTTAACAGGGCTATTGAAAAGGCGGACTTAATGCCTTGACGCATTCTCTACAAGTCGACCAGTGTATCAAAAGAAAAAAAAGCGAAATATATAGACATGTAATATAAATATACTACTACTATACTTAGAGTTATGTGCCTTTAGAAGACGGTCGGTTATTCCGTGTGTTGTGTTTCAAATAGCTGCCATTCCTCGCTGAATTCGGGCTCAGCCACGAAAGAGGTTTACGATCTTCAGATGTTATCGTTACGTCACATCTACATCTTGACGAGTTTGATAAATTCCTATCGCATTCTTATCTATTACAATCGAGAATTAACGCTTTGAGATGTTTTTTTAATTTCAAAACCGTAAAATGATGTCCTAATCTTAAACTCAAAAAACGAGTTGAATAATGAAAATATTATTTATTTTGATTTTCCGCAACTCGTCCCAAATGGGCCGTAGGCATGTGGGACGAGTTGACGAATTACTCATCATTTTGCATCAGGAAGCGGGAACTTGAGGGTAGGGAGTTTTTAATTCATAGTTTATGGAAAGTCACTCAGCGTGTTTTACCGCTTATATCATGGCGAGTGCTCTGAAGAGCTCTTTGACCTCATCCCACCTTCTCCCTTCCTTCATAGGAGTACACGTGCTGCTCTTCGGAGTCATCGCTTCACTGTCTCAAATATCCCATCGTGCACAAAGAAATTTGGTGACTCGTTTCTTTGTCGCACCTCGAAAAGATTGAATAGTCTACCAGCACACGTTTTCCTTCCTTCCTATGATATGGGGTCCTTCAAAAGAGGCGTGAAGCACCTTGTGGGCCGGCAGAGTGAGGTTAACTGATGATACGTTTGTTTTCACGCTGCACCAGTTATCTTCGCGTCTGGACATCAGGTAGGATGGAGTTATTTGCCGAGCTATAGCTATCTATAAAAAAAGAAAAAAAAAAGTGCACAAATATTTACCACCGCTGGGAATTGAACGTCAGCAGTGTAAAGTTGCTATGGAAATTGAAGCATTTCTATCCGTTCGACTACCGACGCTTGTGCTCTGAAACCGGTGGTCTAACCGATACACCACAGGGGCAAAATAAAATAGTACAGCCTTTGGGATTGGATTTGTGTACGAGGAGCCCTATAACTAATCGGTATCACCAATATTTAATAGGAAGAAATTCGATCGACAGTAATGGGCCGCATGTATTCCTTAACTAATCGGCATCGCAATATTGAATAGGAAGAAATTCGATCGACAGTAATGTGCCGCGTGTATTCTTCTTACCTGCCTTTAGCCATTTCTGCGAAGTCATCGGTCAACCGAGACAGGCTATGGAATGCTTTAACAAAACAAGATTTGCTTAATGAAGGCTTCTAAGAATCATCCAAACGGACACAGCATCAAATGAAACTGTATTGTAATACCGCAGTGTTTAAATTGACTGTGGTAACACAGTGTGACGTTAGTTTCTGGAACTGCGAATCGATGTGCTTGCTTAAACTTAAACTTGAGCTGTGTTGTTTAGTAGGAATTCATATTACGTTACATTTAATTGTTTTGATAAGAAAGCATTTTTTGTATGTCACATTATTAATTCATGGTATATTATAGTGAAGTTCGGGTAGTCGGATGTGAGCAGCACAAAACTGGTTGCTGTGATGATTCTTGGGAAAGGCCTTTCTCCTGCAGTAGACGTCTTTTGAATGAGATGATGATGATGATGATGATATTATACAGTGTGTGGCCTCTCTCTATACAGACTCATACAGTCATACAGACTCTCTAGAGTATTAGTATATTTCCGAAAGGATTCCAGTTAACCAAAAACCATGCATTACATACAATAAGAATTTAAAGTTACGATTCATAATCAGTGTATTATTACAAAACGATATTATCGCTAACGTTGTCAATGTCGTGGTACAGAAGATTGACAAGTTGTGTCACACAACCCATAAATTGTCAAAGAGACGTTGTCAGAATGAACTCAGTCGATCGAGTTGAGCGGATCTATTGCATTGTTTGCATTACATTGAATTTACGATTAAGTTTGTTAGAAAAAATCAAAATGTAAAGTTTTGATTTTAATTAGTTGAGACCATAATGATTCAATTAATACTCCTCCGACCGTGCAATTTTCATAAAAAGGGGTACAAAATGTTTTTGTTTTGTTTATATAATTTTAACGCAAAATTTTGTTGCGAAATAAATTACAAAAAACAAATGTTGAAAAAATTTCCACGATTTTTTGAACCTGCACCCTTCTGACATACCGTGTCAGGTGCTCTTCCAATTGAGCTATCGTGGTTCTAACCAGCCCGCCGAAATTATTCAACACTAATTACTTTTTTACTTTGAAAGCCAAAGGCGCCCATTCAATGTCAACAACTACCGTCATTAACAAGGGTGCAGGTTCAAATCCTGCTCTTGGAAAATTTTTCATCATTTGTGTTTTTTGTAAGGGGTACAAAGTTTTTGCTTCACGAAATAGATATTTTTATTTAAAAATACGGAAACTTTTCCATTAAGCAGTGACAGAAGTCTCGTTCGGCATGTGGTAGACATGACCAGCCCAGTCCCACTTCAGCCCGGCGACAGCCCTTCGAGTAACGTCAGCAATTTTTGTATCTATTAGTCATAGATACGAAAAATGCATTCGCCGGCTAACCTATGATCTAAAGAAGCTATAGAAGCTTCGCTATAAACTGCACACTAATGTTTAGTTAGTTTATTTCCTGCTTGTATAGTATATGTTGAAAGTTCGCTGTTCATTTTAGTTGTAACTTTTTTCGCAAACCTCTTTGATGTAGTTTTTTTTTGTGAGAGTTTGCTGATTGGCTTATCCCTTTTGACCTTTTCAATGTCACCGGACTTTTTTGAAGGCGGCAAGAATCTTAAAGGTTCCTCATGCCGTGTGATCAAAACACCGTCAGAGAGTTTCTATAGGGAATGTCATCCATCACACTAGCGTGTCCTCTTTTCCTATTAAATTCTCGGAGGGGTGCGGATCGGAGCGGGTCTTATTATTACTAATTAATTTTTAAAAATTAATTTTTTAAACTAATTTTTTTGTAAAGTATTTACCTTTTGCATTAACGAAGTAACCGGGTTTATGGACGGCTGGAAGCTTATGGTTTCCCAAGCCGTATAGGGACCGAACAGTCCCCAGAGACTTCCTAGGGACTAGAAAACAAAGAATAAATGAATATTCCTTTCCAGATTGGTTGCTGGTTGCTGCAAAGAGAATCTTTGCAACTAGGGTTTCTATAAAGGCCTAAATGGATGCAAGTGTGTTAAGTCAAGATAAAAGTCAAGTCAAGTCAAGTCATTTGTAACGAATAAACTCAAAAACTACTGGACCGATTTAAAAAATTCTTTCACCATTAGAATGCTACGTTAGCGCTAAGTAACATAGGCTATATAAAAATATAAAAAAAGTACACCCGTGCGAAGCCAGGGCGGGCCGCTAGTTATTCTATATAAAAGCATTTATTGACGTCAAAATTATAAAATCCCAAAGAATAATAAAAAGCAAAAAAATAGTTTAAGACTACTACTGAATCTACCCTGTTTGGATTTTGGGAAAGCCTTCGACCGACCGTGGATTTGAAGACTAAAAAAAAGGATTTAACTCATAAGGTTAACTTTGCTCTAACCTGTTGATTAAGGAATAAGGATCTTCTTCATTTTCCTGCGCAAAATGTCCGTATCTCCCACGTTCATTTTTGCTGTCTCTTTTTATTTTTAAATAATTAAGAATAATATATAGATAAATAAATACGTCGTCGCCACGGAGCGGCGCGGCGTCCTAGTGAGATACGGCCCTTAGGCAAACTTCATTTTCTGGCGCACTCGTACGAAATCAAATTACTTACTTCACTGGAATCCCACAGACACAACTCCACTCCGCCGATAAAGAGATTGTCTGGACAAAACGCGTTAAATGTATACAAAGTATACTGTCTTAGAATAGAATAAAACCTACAGAGTTTTTTAATTCGCTATTCGATAACCTTCACGAAAACAAGAATCACAAGAGCATCAAAATCTCATTCGGCATTTTTAATCCGCAAAAAAGTAGCGTGTTAGCGCATCCTAAGAAACTACAGAATCAATTTCGATAGGATCTCGATTCGGTCTCCTTTACATTAAAAAGGCAAAAAGACAAAGTCGAAGACTTTTTATAGGCATAGGTTTTTTTTTTAAGTTTTCTATTTACTATTGGCATCTCTGTATTTCGCTTAGGTTTAGAAAGTTTTATCAGAATTGGCTTATTTGTTTGAATGGAATAATCATAACTTTAAAGTTCTAATGAATACCGAAATGTTAAATTACTCTTATGAATTTATTCGTTACTTGTTGTACCATAGCCTTAGTTTCTATATACTGTGCTAATAGTATTATGTATAATTATGTATTCCGAACTAGCTGCTCCATGAAACACCAACCAGTGTAATCACTCTGTCGAGCATTTTACGAGGAATAAAAACGGGCTTATTTTATGACGCCATAGATTTTAACATAAAATAAATCTTATATGACTGACTGAATATTCTCTTAAGACGATGCGATTAGATTTTGAACTTTATATACTTATGGCATTAAGTTCATTTGGAATGTACCGAATAAAAACACGAGATTTTATTTGGCTTCACTAAAGGTTGTTATTTATGCGCTATTTATTAAAATATTAATATTAGTTTTGTAAACCCATACAGAAAGGTTATATGCTTGTGTTAGCTATGGATCCATGTCAGTAACTGGACTATAGGAGATTCAATCACGATATCTATCCCATCGGCTACCGACGAAGCCGATTCGATTATTCATCCACTATGTTGAGCTTAGAGCGTTTAATGCTCTAAGATGTTGAGTGAATAACTTATTATCTCATATTTTTATAATGTTATGAAATAATTTCATTGCTTTAGTAGCTAAAAAATAATGCGTTATTTTACTTAACAGATCATTATTACCATGGTAAAAGGAAGTCAATACTTCAGAAGCAATAACAAATATGACAATAAATACTCGTAGACATATCTACGTGCCGTATATTATATCTATACCTACTAGAGACCCGCCCCGACTTCGCACGGGTGCAATGCTGATACACGCAACCGCTACTATGTCCCTGCATTTTAAATCTGTAATATCTTCGAAAATATTTATTTAAATTACATGCTGTAAAGGGCCGTATTGATATATATCAAATGCACAATGTATTTAAGGTAATTAATTGGATAAGGAATAATGCTGTATTGCTTAAAATTGCTTCGTAAATAAGCCATTATTTCTCGTAAAAAGTAAAAGATAAAAAAATATTATTGTGGGTTATCTCTAAGAGATAGACATATACAATCGCGGACTTTTTTGTAGACCTTTTTAAGGTGTACAATACTGTAGTACATTATTTTGATCTACCTCGTAGGATTCAGCCAGCGTTTGCAATGTAAGCGCAAAAAAATGTGAAACCTCTAAAATTATTAGTTTGTTTCTCTACTATATATTGTGCATGTATTTATACATATAAACTTTCCTCTTGAATCTATGTATTAAAAAAAACAGCATCAAAATCCGTTGCGTAGTTTTAAAGATCTAAGCTTACATACATACATACATAGGGACGGCGGGAAGCGACTTTGTTTTATACTATGTAGTGATAATAGCAGAGCAGATTTTGTAATGCATGGTCGTGCCGAGAGCTGCGTACGCTGCAGCCGGCGCAGCAGGCACGTGCGACGCAGACATGTCTGCTCTGCCCTGCGCCTCGTTGTAGTGCCGGCACAGATTTCTGCGCGACGCGTGCGTGTCGACACATGTTTTTTTTTATCATTTTATTATAATTTTGTAATAATGACAGAACATTTAACAGAACTATGCTTTTTCTATGCTTAGAAAACTGTGAAGTAGCAACAACTCACATCATCAAGACTGACATTGACAACTCATGTGTCCGTACTGTGTCACTTACCTGCGTCGCAGCATGCGTTCGCGGCCTATGTCTGCCCCAACTGCCCTGCCCCACAAAATCTGCACTGTCCTGTGCTGCGTCACCTGCGTCTCAGCATACGCTTAGCCTAACGCGCAAGCCGAGCGAGCGAAGCTCGCGTGATCCAGAATGCATATATTCGCGCGCCTAAACGACGACGAACAAACTAAGGGCATCGGTCAAAAGTACTTTTGACCGGTTATGAGTTTTGACTGTAACATACAACATATATAAGTGATAGCTCGTCTATATTTGACAGAGCTAATAAAATTACTTAGATACATATCAAATATTTATATATGTAGCAAAATAATTTTATTAACAAATATGCTGACTCTAAAAATAGATGTGTAACGTGCGTGGGCGCAATCGTGACTTTCGATACGCTATTCGATTGTATTTTAGTCTAATTTTTATGTTTGTGATGGAAATAAATGCACATGTTATGCCGGTTTGTTAACAAGAACACGTGAATAGTGTATACGGAGTGTTTGGTAATAGGTGTATAATCTCGTATACATAGCCATGCATTTAAGTATAAAAGAACTCCGTGATAATGTGTAAAATCATATTGACGAAGATTTACAAAAACTAACATTAAATTTAATACATTATTCTTGATTAGCCTTGACATTTTTCGACTTCCGTTTCGTTTGGACCATAGGATCGACCACTAAGAACAATGTATTAGCTGGACCTAGGGTTGTCACTTTGAAATTTTACTTTGGAACAAAAAACCGCCTCTGTGGTCTAGCGGCTTAGACCACCGGTTTAGTCCCAGAGGTCCCGGGTTCGATCCCCAGCGGGGGTACATGTTTGTGTCATCATCATCATCATCAGCTCATTTATGTCCCCACTGGGGCTGGGGCACGAGCCTTCCCTATGGATGGATAGGGAGAACGGGCCATAAACCACCAAGCGGGCCAGTGCGGATTGGTGGTTGTTAACGAATGCTAATGCAGCCAGGACCAACGGCTTAACGTGCCTTCCGAAGCACGGAGGAGCTCGAGATGATAAATTTTTGGTCACCCATCCGATGACCGGCCTTTGCGAAAGTTGCTTAACCTTGCCAATCGCAGACCGTGCGCGTTAAACACTGCGCCATCGAGCCAGTGCCTCACTAGTTAAGGATCCCGGGTGAAGATGATCCCGGATGATGGAAGCGTACTTCCATCATTGGCCTTATCATCACTTAACATCAGGTGAGATCAAGGCACTGTGCTTACCCTTAAAATATTTAAAAAAAAACCTCAATATCTCGTCCATATGGTGTTTTTCAGGCATGTTTATAATTTTTCAGGGTTCTTTGCACTGTACCCAATCTTCTATATTCGGGATTACACAGGTGTTACCAAACACCTTTATATACTTGTATACCATATACCTATACTGAATGTAGGTACGTTTCTTTCTTATCTTCAAATTAGCCACCGATGGCTTTGACATAAACGGAATTAATTATTCCTTGCAAAAATCTCAAACCCGTGAGACGCCAAAAAAACGCGCGCTCGCGACCCGTATTCGACAGACGGCCTTGACATTTCATTTTGACGTTACAGTTGCGTTTCGTTTTGCATACTGGTTTTCAACAATGGTAAAAAGCCAAGTGCATCTTTTTCAATCAAATTTTATTTTTTTGTGAGAATTACAACGAATTAGAAGAATGGGCAATAACCTATCACACTGGCCCAATACCGATGTCTTATTTAAAAAATTAAAGTTTAATTTGTAAGTATGTAAAATGTTATTGTACCATAACAATGTATATAGCTGAACAGATTTTCCACAAACTTTCTCTTGCTTAAATGCGCCCCTTATGCGCTAATGGAAAACAAATTTCTTTTTCTATACCTACCTTTTGTACGCCGAACCTGTTATAAGATTTCAAAGGTTGTTACGGGTGAAAGAAGCTGAACCCTCTACCCTTTTATTTAAATAACTAAAAGGCTTTGGCGTATTTCAACTTACAACCTACGCGTTTTGAACAAAATATCGAATTAAATGGAAAGTCACATTGTCGCTACTTGCTATACAATAAAATGGGATAGTGAAAGCTTTCGACCTTTTATTGTCATGTAAAATTTATTGACACTATTCATATATTTTTTTCTCTCTTTATTTTGGCACATACAGTCATAAAAAAAAAGTATTTTTACAGTAATTCCATAAGTATCCAAACAAAATAATACTTTGTTAGCAGTTAGGTTAGATGCTTAAATAATATTATTACTACTTTATAGTAAAATATATAAACAGTACTTAGGTAAAATTTACATTTTTGTTGCTAAAAATCTATTCTCATGCGGGTAGGTATCATAGGTTTCACTTTAATGTTAAATAGGTATATTCGTAGGAAGGTGTTCAATTAGTTTATTGACAATATTTCTTTTAAATCTAATTATGAAGTTATCATATAGTTCTATATCATAGAACTCACGGTTATACATTTGAAGACTACGTGGGAAGTAACTTACGTGTGTAATTCTTAAGAGTCCGAGGTGGTACTAAGGCATGAACAGTACGTGAGGGGCGTGCTGGAAGACGGGCTTTAATAATAAAATTAATTTTGGACAAAAGTACAGGTAAATCAATAAGATTATTTAACAACTTAAATAAAAAAGTTATATCAATTTGCTAGCGGCGATTTTGCAAAGTAAGGAGTTTGTGTCTCTTTAATGTTTGTTCATATGATGTATCTAAATTAGAATTATCACGATAATTGAGTATATTTACAAACTTTTTTTGCACGTTTCCAATTTTTTAATGTGGATCCCAAACTACAGACCTAAAATTTAAGACTGACCCTACAAAACTATAATACAAAATCTTTAAGGTGTTGGATCTTTTGAATGGTTTTGATATTCGCTTAATGAAATTACGCAAAGACTTTTAAATGATTGTGTTATAGTGCAGGTTAAATGAAAGTTCACTATCGACTATAATACCCAAATCTCTAACTTGGCTTACTCTTTTCAGAGGAACTTCATTTAATTAATAATAAAACAAAAACGGTGAACATTTTCGGGTATATGTTAATAATGGTTTGGTTAAATAAAACGATTTGGAAGAAATTTGACATGCAGATATCCCTCACGAACACTTAACGGTTAACACGTAACATCCACCATTATTTCACATTAATAATCGACATAACACAAATTTTAGAAAATAAAACAAAACCGCAGACATGACGCTTCACTTTCCCGCCAAGAATTCTCAGGATCTTACTTTGTAGCAAACACTTCTATTTATTGCTTTGCTTACATTTACCATACCTACGTGCGTCCGATCAAATCACGCTTAGACTTATTTTATCCATCGATCAAATAAGGCTTCGACTTATTTATCCATCGATTAAATAAGGCATCGACTAATTGTCATTCGATAAAGTGTTCCTCGATGAATTATACCATTCGGTAGAAAGTATTTAGATAGAGTGTAGCATCGATCAAATGTTCTTCGAAATGTTGAGTAGTCGATTAATTTAACGTACGACTTATTATACTTTCGTTGAAGTGTCATCGATGTATTGTAATTCGACGAGTTTTTCGAAATGGATTAGTAAATCCATTTTGCAGCAATCATTTATATTACTTACGGAATCATATATCTTTGTATCATCAGCATATTGAAGATAGCTACTATTCCTTAAAGCGTTTTTGATATCATTAATATGTCTGCGAGTGTACCAAGGCGGGTACTTTTGAGTATTAATCTGAGAACGAGTAAGCGCATATTCATCAATATTTTAAATATTGTAAAAAATGGATACCATATTATCTACATCATTGCAGTCTGAAAAAGTATTCAACCAGTGAATAGAATCAAGTTTCTGTTTAATAGCGTCAAAATCCGATTTAAAAAACAATTTTCTTTTGATATTAGTAGTTTTAAGAGAAGCGGGTATGTGCACAGTGACATTTATTTCCAATGCCTTGTGATGCACATCCTCTGGTAAAAGTGGTAGCTCACAAGTCTTGACTTTGCAAAGTTCATTGCAAAAAATTAAATCTAAAATTCGGTTATTTACATTAAATTCATTATTATATATTTTTTTTATATATATTAACGGGTAAGCACAGTGCCTTGATCTCACCTGATTGTAAGTGATGATAAGGCCAATGATGGAAGCGCACTTCACCCGGGATCCTCAACTAGTGAGGTACTGGCTATCTTATCTCTAGCTGCCGGAACACAACAATGCTACAAACATTGATGTTATGGCGACATATTTAGATAAGATGGTGGTAGCTAGCCAGGCGGACAAACAAGCCCTACCACCAACCAAACCGAGTACACAAACGTACTCCCTTACATTACATTACAGAGGCGATTACAGAGGCGGTTATATATATATATATTGATTATATATATATATTGATTTAATAAGGATAAATTTATAAAATCAGACGTCAAATAACATAATGAGTAATTTGTTGGTATCATTGTCACACTATTTAATTCATTATTGAAGTGCCAAACGGCATTGGATACATTAAAATCTCCCATAATCAGCAGTATGTCATTGGGATTGTAATGAGATATTTCCGTAGCTCTGTCATAAAATGTAGATACTAGGGTTTCGTGACGGCTTCCATGAGGTTATATTAGTACATGCTAAATGTAAAAACATGACTCCTTCCTGTGGACGGCAGCGCTAAGAGAAGAGACGCGGAATGATCAACCACAGCTCATCAGCGGGCTGCGGCGCGCACCAGCCAGGCTTTGCAACGGGGCACAGCTCCCGCCGTACGGCCACGACCACACCCCCGCCACGATTACATCCAGTTAATTCCACATCACGGTTGTATGTTGTATTTTGCATTTTGTATTTTTGTATTTTGTATTTGTATTTAATTATTTCTACCTAAAATTATTTTTATATAACTTAACTGTTGTCACATTTTCTTAGAAACGTATAAAAACTCACGCTAGGTTGTGGCAGAATATCAGCTACAGCTGTCGATTCAGCTGTTCGATGCTGAGCCACATTACCTTTTTGTACAATATTGTTAGTTTTAAGTTAGTTGTGGAACTTGTAATTTTGAACAAATAAATACTAATTTTTATTTATTTATTATTTATTTAAAAATACCGAATTGTAAAAAGAATCATTGAGCCAAGTCTCCGTTATGCAAATTATGTCTTAATCTGTCAAAACTCATTATTATTTTCTAAAGTTTACGCGAACACTACACATTGAAATGAAACAAAAGTGTAAGTGTAAGTGTAAAATAAACGCGAGAAAACTCATGCTATGATGGTAGAGTCTAGAAAAAGAAAAAGACGAGAGTTCCGCGTAATAAAGAGATATGCCCTATATTCACCATAGCGGAGATAGGCGGACAGGAGAGATGTGCCATATTATATCCAATAAGCAGGTAGGAGAGAATTGCTTAAAACGAACATGATTAGCTATTTTCGACTTAATCCTCTCTTTTTCTCGCCCGTCCGCCCGGTCCGACGTTCTTCTCTGCTTCAATTGATGAAAAATTAACAGAATTTAAAATTTCAACAATCTTTCTTAACTTTGTTCTCTTGTTTTTGAATCTTGTAGATGAATCGAATTACACTTAAAGGTATTGTTAAAGCTTTCAAGTTATCGAGATACGAGATACCGGAGATACTCTCTTTTCCAAGAGGCGATGCTAACATAGTGCTCAAGATTAAAGAGACAAAGTAGGTACTCAACTAAATAGTTCTTTAAATTTCTTAGGAACGCAACGCTTTCGTACCAATTTTAGTGCTTAAGAGTCACAATATTTACATGAGTCGGAAGGCGAGGTGTTCGCCAAAAATAACCCGCCACTTTTTGAGTCTTGAAATAACTTGCGAGGAAATATCTAAAGTGTTTTAAAAGAAAATTGAAAATATATAGAACCTTAACACCCGTTAGTGTTAAGCTTTCTCTCTAGTATGTACTAATAAAAATTGTGAGAGAGCTTCACATAGTAGATAGGTAGGTAGTACAGACGCAATGAAAATACTTAATATTTTCTTTGTTATCTTAATAGTTTTACTATCCCATCATATTGCAATTATATTATTGAATTCCACATGTCCTAAATATGAGGAGATTCAGACCTTCAGCTGCATATTCAGAGATTCAGCGGCTTGCGCTTCCGTGTTGCAATATTGCAAGCTAAGTAACCGTTGCAATGCCGGATCGCCGGATGGGCGTTGGATTGTATTATAGACGTTTTTAAATAGCAGAATCGAGGCCTCGATATGCTTAAAAGCTTGGACCCAGTTATACATTTATCTAACATAGATAATACCGGGTAACCTTTTTTTTTTTGACAAAAATCCATGCGTGATTCGTGTTTTGATAAATTTAATGATGCAGTTATATTTTTAATCAAAAACGGGCACGAGAGTCTTGAGACTTAATCAGAGTATTTTTCTCTATTGCTTAATTCTCATATTTTCCATCCGTAGAATATAATTTGTCCATCCACGCACACCACGCATATATTTAACCTGTGTACATACTAGTGGTTGCCCAGCCGCCAAAATTTTAACGTAATTTACATAATATACAATGTCATGAGACACATATTGTTCATTTTTATCATTTTGCACTCCTGAACTTTAACTACGCCAAATCTCACAGTCCTCTGTGCGCGCAATGTGCTTTACAAAGGGTTACAAAGTTTGTTATCCACGTATTAATTTAGAGATTGTACTTGCAAAGTAGTCTGCACCCTGTAAAGGTTGAAAGTGCATCTTTGTCGCAAGTTCGTTCCACTTTGCGCTTTAGCTAACCGAATTAGAATGCAACATGCAGAGGAGTGCCAGAGGGCACTCCCTCTCAGTATCGCAGTCTGGAATTAAAAACGTCAAGTTTATTACTTATCAGTCTTGTGAGATTCCTGCATTGAAAAGAATTTATTCTTTGTTGTACACCATACAAAGAGGACATTGTAGAAAACCAATGGTACGGAGTATGCCACTTTGAGAAAGGATAAAGGGAAGATCTTCCTCCGAGCTGGGTGGTATAGCTCGGGGACCGAGGTCCGACGGATTTTTTTTTTTTTTGGAGAGAGATTGCTGATTGCCGCTGCGGCATTTTCAGCTTCACCGGGCTTTTTGGGGGCGGCGAGGAACGTAAAGGGTCCCTCAAGCCGTGTGAAACGAATCACCTTCAGAGGTTATCTAGAGGGAACGGCATCGCGCACAAGTGCGCGTCCCCGTGCCCTACTAGATTCTCCGAAGGGTTCGGATCGGATCGGGGAGCGGAGCAACCCGAGGGCGCCTCTAAAGGCACGGACCTCGGCTCGGGTTGACCGGGCCGTGGAGGAGGAGAGAACCGACCAGGTACATGTATGTACTAAGCTTCTTGTCTCACTCATCTAAAACCAATTTGATATGCATCGCGATTACTCGATTTACATCTATATTTTTGTTTCACCGAAATTTCTACGTCCCAGTTCGTCGTATCTCACATCTTTGGCTAAACCCACATAATAACTTATAGTACTACCGTACTAAAACTTCCTTGAACTTTTATGAATTATCGTAAGTCATTAGTTATATACCTCCCGCAGATCCGTAAGATATGACGGTATTGAAAAAAATTGCCATATTCTTGTTAAGGGTAAGATAATATATTTTATCTTGTAGGTGAGCGCCATTCTCCATTTATTTTAAGTTGTTTATCTTGTATATTCGTTAGTTTTCTTCAGTACAGATATAGGTAATATCGTTTTATATTTATTTATTAGGGGAGGCAAATTACCCCACTCCAGTGGAGTGGAGTCTTCAGGTTCATTTTTGATCATAAGATTGAAGAATTTGATAACATTTTAACTACTGACGTCTTATTATAGCAACCAAGACCAAAGGCTTAGCGTGCCTTCCAAAGAACGTATTAATTTAAAAACATTATATGATATGAGTTAAAAAAAGTTATTTAAAACTTTTGGCAAATTATCGTTTAATTCAATACACGTCAAAGTCGGAGAAATTGGTTTAAACTTTAACATCATGTACGAGTATACAAAAGATCCTTGAAATATTTTTGCTTTTGGTCTTGCAGAGTGGTGTTTGTTGGATGGTGAGATCCCAGGGGGTTAACGCTTAGTATAATAGGTACAGGTATAATATATAGGTATAGGTATAATAGGTATATTTAAATTATTTTATAGTTTGATTCTTTGTAAATTCTACGGAGATCCGTTTCTCTCCACATTAAAATTCTTCTGTGATGGATCGCGAGTCGCGAGCTAATTGTCGCTAATTAGACAAGCAACTTGTTTTTATTTATCTTGCTCAGTAAATTATGCAACTTTTCTTAGTGGAAAACGAAGCTGCAAAGAGATTTCAGAGAAAGTTAAGATGAAAAATTGCAAACTTAGTTAATAAAGCACCACTGACATTAAATGTTTATAAAATTTATAAAATACAGTGACAAAAAGGAAACGCCCACCGGACCCAGCCGGGAATCGAACCTGGGTCTTCCGCAATCCGCAATCAAATTTTAAAAACATTTAATTTAGCTTCAGTGCAGCAATTAGCACTTGAAAATAAAAAGTAAAATTTACCACTGACATTGATATTATTTTTTCAAATAGGACCTTGCACTAGTTTCTCTTACTCTTTACATTTAAATTAAATACTTCATACAGATTTACCCGTGTTTCCTGGGATCCCATCATGCAGGTTAACAAATCCCAAGTTCTGAAACCACACAAGTTGAATCTAGATTCTAAATTAATGTTGCAGTAAAAAAAATCTTATCTCACAATCTTATAGCCACACGTCAGTCTTCCGTTGACTAGGGACTCTTGCAAAGGGTTCTAAATGTCAGGCTAAAATAATACTTATGTAAAAACAGGACTTAACTATAATAAGTCTCTCTGGTATAACTACCAGTCCTCGACCCAGGGGCCCCGGTTCGATTCCAATCGAGTACATATTGTGCTCAGTTTAGTTGGTGCTAAGCTAACGCTTTTAAGTCTAACTACCTGCTTAATAACAACAATGTATTATATAAGCAATGGTTACGACATTTTTTTTTCGCTTAGAAACCGACTTGAATGCAGCAGCTGTGAACAGGCTATAATTTTGTCCAACCTTCGCTGAGAAGAGGAATGCTAAGAAGAAGACGGTATTGTTGTGTTATACAAGTGTCAATAGGAAATGAGGCCACTGCCATCGAGACCTTATCGATCATCCCCGTTACTTATTAAGAAAAATTATGTTTATAATACTTTTTTTTAATCTAGGCCTTAAGTGTAATATACGTAAAAGCTTTTCTCGTAAAGTAAATATACAAGGAGTGCTGCACAGAAACTCAATGTAAGGAGAATTTTGACTCGTTCGCATGATGTCCCTAGAGATATTGTTTGATTTACATAACTCGAGTCTCTGCTCTCCCGACTTACGTGACGACTTCTGTAGGAATTTAACTGTTTAGATATTTACGACGGGTGTTGTAAGATTCTGTGACGTCTGTCTGAATGTTTAAGCTAAAGGAGGAGTTGAGGGAGTGTTTGTTATCCTTACAGTGATTATAATTTGATAGGCACAGCTGACATGACGCTAAGTGGTTGTTGATTAAGCCCTGGCTGCGAAAAAGTGGTTCCATTTTTAAAAATTTATTAGTAGCTTTAATTCTGTTCCAAATTTAAATTCAAAATTAAATTTATTCAGTTTACGCTACAAATAGCTTTTGTGTACGTCATTATCCTATCAGTTAGTAAGTCCTGTAAGTCTACACTGGGCGGGAGACCTTTTGTACTGAGAAGAACCAGCAAGAAACTCAGCAAGGGCATTTCTTTTCTCCGTCTTTTCCATTCGGCGAAGGCCTCCATTATTGATATCAAGTCGTCGCTGCAACTGATGAGTATGGCTTTATCATCACTTTTGCCAAATGCGGGTTGGTGATCACCAAACCGAGCTATGCATAGAAAATTAGGAAACACTTCGCCCAACCTATTAATTGAACCTAAGACAATGGGTCTAGCGCTTCGAACATCGGCCGACGAGGCGCCCTTACGATTTTATTTTTATACTACTGGTGGCAATTAGGGATTCGGCCAATGACGGTGATTGTAGCCTACGGACGTTAGCAACACCAGAGATGGTATCAATCACGCGTTGTCGACCCTGTAAAAATCTTGCTACCTCCATTTTAAAGAACCCCAGACTTGGTTTATCATGGTATTTCGAATATCAACGGCTTGATTTTGACTGGTATAAAGGTCAAAATCATTGAGATACGATTGTGACGTTTTGAAATAGTAGGATCGAGGATTCTGTAATATTTATACTATTATATCGCTGCTTGCGTGCGATATCATGCAGTATTTTTAGTTTTTTATTATTATTTACAATGCTAAATTTTGTATTGAAAGTGATATTCCATTGAAACAAAGGGCAGCCACAGGTGGATTGAAACCATTACTCTTCGCAATCCCAATGACTGATCCTAAAATTGAGTTGCCTATATCCACCTGAGGCTTCGCTTTTATCACGTAAAATAACATTTATATTTAAAATATTTTGAACAGTTGTGGTAAGAGAATTTGCCCTTGTTATGTCCCAAAAGAACTCAATCATTATTATCAGCTCGTGTCTGAATAACGATCAGTTGGATCGTTATTTAGTCAGTCAGTCTGTCAGAACTTTATATCATCATAACTCGACTGCAAATCTATTTTTGGGTCGGCTCAACATGTTTTCTTGCTTGATTATTAAGGCTTCTCTCAAATTCTACTTCATAATTAAGAACTATATACCTCCAATAACGCCTCGGTGGTCGAGTGGCAAAGTGCTCGGCCCGATACCCGAAGGTCCCGGATTCAACTCCCAAATCGGGCAAAGTGTGTTTCGGATTTTTCGATGCATAGCATTTAACATGGTTGGCATCAATTGTAGTGATGACTTGATTTCAATGATGGTGGCCTTTGCTTGGCGTTGGGGAAGTTAAAGGCTATTTACTCCGTTATTTAAATTAAAAACTTTACTTTATAGTTTACTTCGTGCGCGGCTAGTGACACACTAATCGCTATGACATACTTGAATGAAACAATAAAGGTAGTTAAACAGCAATTCGTATTGTCATGTCTTTATTACTTATTATTACATTTAGTGTGAAACTTATTAAACCTTCAGATTCTAGGATAAAAACACTTGATGCATCAACATCCCCTTTTATGAATTGGAATCGTTGCACTTGTCATGAATAAATCAAAGCCGTTTTAAATATTTAGCATTCAACTGGTATCGCGCGTTGAGGTGACAGAGCTGCAATAGCGAGTTGTTCTACACATAATTCAATTAGTTTAAACGTTATGTGTTATAAATAAAATGCATTTATTAATGTCCATTGTCCACACATAGTACTTGCACAAAATGGTACATGAATTTTAAATCAAGTCACACTGGAAGTAATCCCGCATTTAGCACTATTTCGAGGTACCACACTGGGTTTTGCTCAACAGCAGCATTTGTCCTTGACGCCTGATGATGAAGTGGCGATAAGGCCGAAGATGGCAGCGCACTTCACCCGGGAACAGAGTATCATTATCTCTAACTGTCGAAAGGAACGGAGCAATCCTACTAGCCAGGCGTACATACAACAAACCCTCATCATCAACATCTGCGGCTACTATCATCCAGCTATTGTGAGCCACATTGCGAATGTAGGCTGTTAAATCGTCAAACTCGTTCACCATAATAATAGTTCCCTAGCTCGATCCACAATCGAATCGTAGAATGTGTAGTTAAGAAAAACAGCCGCGTCTCCACAAGGAAACTAGATCAATAAAAAACACTTGCTACATCTTCAGAAAACCATACCGTAGGAGTTTCTTTAACAAGAATACGTTTACTAATAATATCAGTAGTCAGTCAGACTAATAATGTCAACATTCATAGTGGTCTTGAGTTTTAAGGTAGGAATATGAGTCCTGCATGCCCTGTATACCTTACATCTTCAGTAATCTTTGTTTTTTGTGAAACGGTTGAATTTCGTCTGCTGGGCGACCATTCGTATTGGATGGTCGTTGATGTAGTGTATAAGTAGTGTGTAAGTGTAAGTTTTTGTGTATGCGTGTATGTAATATGTATAAGTGTGTATTGATGTTGCTTTGTGGTTGTGCTCCCTCCCACACTAAGGTGTTCGCGGAAGACCAGCGTCAGGTTTTCCTATAAACTAGGAGGCCTGACATCACGCTGACCCGTTAGTGCCATTTATTTTTTGAATTTTTGATGTAATGATGTGTGTTTTGTCACTAATAAATGTTTTCTATTTCTATTTATATTTCTATTTCAATCTGTTTTGGAGCCTGTAACGATATTGATTAGCAGAATTAATTGGAAAATAAAATACATCGATGGCACGAAGAAACCTATCCGTTTGTGTGATGTTGACAGTAATTGAGTTGCTCCGTGTTTACAGGAAGACTCGTACGGCTGTACCCGCGGGCAGTTCGGTAGCTTCATGAATAAACCCCAGATCTCACGTTGCATACGTAATTAGACCTTACACGTTGAGAGCACACGGGGGATTTTTTGATATGCTGTAGCTTTTTTTTATGGACACCTAACTTGCCAAAAAGACTTAATTGAGCGTCTCTTAGCTTAGGGCAGAATGCATCTTTCAATTTGAGAGCTCATGGGGGAATTTTGGTAGGAACTGTTCTATCAAAATTGATAGCCGCTAAGGCGGAACAGTTCTCGGGTGACGACCGCGTACCGGAAAGCGCAGTGTGGGCAGGTCTCCAACAAGGTGGACCGACGATCTGGTAAAGGTCGCGAGAAGCCGCTGGATGCGAGCAGCACAAAACCGGTCGTTGTGGAGATACTTGGGGGAGGCCTTTGTCAAGTAGTTAAGGTCTTTTAGCTGAGAAGATGATGATGAGGAGATGCTATATCTTTCTTTTTCTATAAACACAACTCGCAAGGAAGACGAAGGATGGTGCGTCCTGTAGTCAAGGGCAGAGGGCAGGCGATTCCGTGGTCGCCGAAGGTATGCCTTCAAATGTGAAAATCGAGCTATATTTATCAAGTAACAATCTTAATACCACCATTCAGCAACCTTTATGTACAGCGCCATTTAGCGACATTGAATTTGACTACCAGTACGTGTACTGTAAGAAATTGGTTTTCAATCTTATCACAAGGACTTATAGTTCAAAATTTTGTGAGAAAATACATCCCACTGACTGTGAAAGGGTTTAAAGAAAAATTCCTCGTGTGTTTTTAACTAAATGACGTCACGGCCGGTGTTTTGGCCGGTTAAGTTTGCTTCTTGCGGGCACTTTACACAAGTCTTTATTTGCTATTTGCTTGTACGTGTTCGTCTTCATTTTAAGAACGTGAGTTTGGCGAAAGTTTGTACTGATTCCGTTGTAGTTATCCTGCGGGATAGCCTGTCTGTGTTCATTAGCTGAATGGTAAGTGCTAAGCCGAATATAGAAGCAAAGCGAGTCTTTGAAACTTGTCTCTTAACTATAGAAACAACAATGCTTCTAACATTGCGGTAGTAAGCCAAACCGAGTATATTACGTAGTCCCTCTGGGTATTCAGCCCAGGACTCCTGAGTCCCATACTTAATTAGACGTGTTGCTTAGCTTCTGGCATGGACATGACCTGAACATGTTAGCGAACTCTCGGTTGAGCTCCAAGTACCAATACAATTACAGTTTGCTAAATAACCTTAGTCATTACTAGCTTATTTTATGTCCCCCCTGCTGGGGCGCGAACCTTCCCTATGGATGTATAGGGAGAACGGGCCGTAAACCACCACGCGGGGCCAGTGCGGATTGGTGGTGGTTAACGACTGCTAAACGCAGCCGGGACCAACGGCTTTACGTGCCTTCCGAAGCACGGAGGAGCTCGAGATGATATATTTTTGGTCACCCATCCGATGACCAGCCTTTGTGAAAGTTGCAAACCCTTAGCCATCGCAGACCGGGCGCGTTAAACACTGCGCCATCGAGCTCCTCATAATAACCTTAGTATTTAGCCTTAAAGCCTCAATGGTTGTCAAAGCAAACAAAACCTGCCTGTACCAAGTTTAAAATGTACTTTATGGTTACAGTTCCACTATCATTATAACAATATGTTGTATGACTCATGTCCGTGTATTGTGTGTGAGTGAAAACAATACGCTTCGTTCGCGTAAAATTCAGTCTATCGTAGACTCCCGGAGGAATTACGTGTTTTATCGAGATAAAAAAGAGCCTATATCAATCTCTAGGTTGTCCAACTTTAGCTTTGCAAATAACGTATATTCGTTGCTCCGCTTAGACGAGAAGGAAACACAAACATACAAACGTTACAATATTATTATTTTCCTATTTATTATCTTATTAGTTAGGATTTAAATAAAAATGTGTGCGAGGTTTTATGCTATGGAAAACATTAAATTTTCATTATTTCTCTTCCCACAAGATCGTCCCAATCAATGCCCAGTTGTGGGTCGCTATTATCATATACAGATTTGAATAAATAATAAAAAAAATGTTTATTTTGTGGTTTTTTATGTTTTTTTTTGTGGTGGTGGTGGTTTATGACCCGTTCTCTCCATTCATCCATAGGGAAGGCTCGAGACCAGCAGTGGGGACATAAATTGAGCTGGTGTTGATGAGATATTGGTTATGATATACCCACCACTCTTACCCAATGCAGGTTGGTACCACTTTTAATGCGACATATCGATACATTCCTTCAAATTTGCGTGTACGAAACAAATTAAATTACGTCTGTACTCAAGGGTACAAGAGAGCTAACAACATCGTGTACTGCTTTGTAAATTAATTCCACTTACGAAGCACTACATTTAATTGGACGTATTCGTGTTCATATAAAATGAATGGTTACGATGATCGTTGGCGCAAGTAATTGGTTTCATGCCACTTTTATTAACTCGACAACTAACGATAAACATGTTAATATCATGCAGATCACAAACATCGAATATAGCAACCGAACTGCGGTGGCATAGTGCGAAGTTTAATGGCTGTTACGTAAAATTGGAGCGTTAAATTAACATTAAATGTCCTATTTTAATGATCAATTAATGTTGACCGCAGTTACTTTTCAAATACATTGCCCGGATCCTCGTGTGGTCTAGCAGTTAAGACCTTCGGTTTCAGATCTGAAGTCCCTGTTTCTATTAACAGTGGTACATATTTGTACTTGATTTGGTGGGAGTCGCTTATCTTATCTAAATATGTCGCTATAACATCAAGTTCGCCTTGCTAGCTACCACCATCTTATCTGCTATAACATCAACGTTAGTAGCATAAAATTGTGTACCGCCAGTTACTTATTAAGATAGCCAGTGCCCGCCTCATCATCACGCCACAAAGTGAGATGTATATGATTCCGTAAATAATCACTTCACTTAGGCTAGCTACATTAGGTGTTGTAACTCTCAGAGGGATATTGAATAAAAACTTCTTGTCCAAACTATTTATTTTCACACTATTCACACTTACATTTATTAGCTTATTGCACGAGAACGACCGATAGGGTAAAGCGCAGGTACAATAGTGATGTGCCGAACAACCGACCGCCATGACAGGTTATTTTAAAAAGTCAGTGATGCCAGGTATAAAAATACAATGATACGGTGTGAGCGAAATATCGTGTCAGTGTTGCTAGGTACTGAGGGGATTATTGTAGTTCATTACAGTATAATATTTAGTACATTAATTTAATAAACCGGGGCAACTGGGGCTAGTTATCTTAACCAAGGCATAATATAGTAGATTATTAACCAAGGGGATAAAGCAGTGTCTTCTGCCGCGGGTGACGATTTAAATCGCGAGCGTAACGAAGAACTCGAGGTTTACTCCCGAGCGTAGCGAGGGTGTTAAAAACTTAAATCACGAGCGAAGCGAGGGATTTAAGACGAGTCCTGAGTGTAGCGAGGGATTTAAGTTCACCCAAGACTAAGACACCTTTATCACCGAGGAAAATACTCTACTTTTCGTACCATTTGCGAAAAAATTAACACAATAATAATATGAGATAAGCCTTTATTAAATATAATGACAATTAAAAGTAAAAGTTAACATTCGAAACATTGGTCCAATTATTGATAGAGAGACATTTTTGTTTGGTACATTTATTGTTGATGAGTTGATTTGAGTATTTATATACAAACTCAATGGTGTAAACACAGATGTAGGTCAGTATAAATTTCGGTAAGTATTCCAAATTTAAATCACATTCTCCCCCTAGAGGTGAATGAAATTCAGTACAATTTTCTTTCCCTGTTTTTAACAGATTAAAAATGTATTTTTGTTTAATTGTCATTATATTTAATAAAGGCTTATCTCATATTATTATTGTGTTAATTTTTTCGCAAATGGTACGAACACGAAAGAAAGCTCATTGATTAAAAAAAAACATTAAATTCTACATTTTTTCCCCCTAGAGGATGAATGAAATTCAGTAAAATTTTCTTTCCCTGTTTTTAACAGATTAAAAATGACTATTGTTATGTTCGCTTTTTGTGGCATAGAATGTCACTTTTTTGAGCAAGTGGTACGAAAACACCATTTACATCACCATTAAACATAATTATATACCAGAGCGCGTTACATGCAATAAACCTAAATAAAAAGCTTTTTTATCAAACTAACGCTAAGGATTAAGTGATAATGTCATACGTTTTAAGCACCTAATGGATTAAACCTAAATGCATAGATAAATATGTCGTTCATATCTAAAAAGTTTCTTCTCTAATGAGTAACGCTAAAAGCATTGTGTTAATAGAATAAACAATATTTAACCCCAATTACATTTTTTTATGAGAAGCTACAACCAAATTCCAAATTGATTTTATTATTTGACATAATCGGCAAACACTTAAGACATATGACAACTCACCTACTTATATATGTGTATTTACGTAAACTAATAATGCTCAAACAATAAATAAATAAAGACATACAATACCTTCCGTGCTTCGGAAGGCACGTAAAGCCGTTGTTCCCGGCTGCATTAGCAGTCGTTTACAACCACCAATCCGCACTGGCCCGCGTGGTGGTTTATGGCCCGTTCTCCCTATCCATCCATAGGGAAGGCTCGTGCCCCAGCAGTGGGGACATACAAATGAGCTGATGATGATGATGATACATCCTTGTTTATATGTAGTAAAATGTATAAATAAGTATCATCATTATCCTATCGCAGTCCGCTGCAGGGCATTAAAGGCCTTTCCCTTTTTCTTTTGTGGATTTGAATTGAATTTGGATTTGAATTTGCTGATTTCCTCAGGCGGCATTTTCCGCGACACCGGACTTTTTTGGGGGGTGGCGAGAAACTTAAAGGGTTCTTTGAGCCGTGTGAAACGAAACTCCGTCAGTGGTTTTCTAGAGGGAACGGCATCACGCACGGCGCACTAGTGCGTGTCCCCGTTCCATACTAGATACTTCGATACTACTAGGGTTCGGATCGGATCGGGTCAACTTCTCCCAAGACACGCATGTATACCGATCTTTTTGTATAAATAAAATAAAATATTCATTGGTTAAATTAAATACTTAATGTAACGATTGCATCAAATGGTTCTTAACTTCTCTAATTCCTGTACAATGCGATATCGAAGCCCTATAAACACATGTGTCAATTCCAATTAAGCGCAAGTAAACGTCTCCGGCAATGTTTAATTAGTAGCACGTAATAAAATAGTGGGATAATCTGCGATAACCGAGCCTGCCTCTGGCACATTACGTTTTATCTATGACCGTTGACTGCCGTAGTGTATCTAATGCGCAATGAACTAGGAATTCGCTTGTCTTGGTTGTGGAACAGGTCGGCGATGTTGCGTAGTTATTGTTTCATTATATTGTCTGGCAAGTCTCGCACTGACGTTACTCCATGTGTATAGCTTAACGTGACTCCTCCGTGTCTAGCGACGTCTGAAATGTTTGGTCTTGTACAAAACCAGCGGTATAGATCAATATGGCGTCTACCCACACTTTCACAGGGTGTGCTAGCAGAGATCTTTCTTTTTACAACAAGAAAGGGCGACCCTGGGTTATATGGGACTTTCCTTCCCTCCCCAGTCTAGCTACAAAAAGCTCGAAGGGGGAAAACCCTATCCACTAAAAAACTTATAGTACCATCCCTTCTCTGCTACGAAGGTGGCTCGGAAGGACTTACACGGCAGGCACCGAATATGTGTAGTATAGCCCTAACAAGTTATTTCGTTCTGTCTTTGAATGGTGCCGTTTGTTTGCTTGCCATCATTGGATTGTCAATTAGGCTTTGAGATAATACAGAATAATTACAGATGAAATAGCTTCATTGAGAGCTGATTGAGTTCCATTTTTTACTACGGCTATAAAAGCTTTATAGTTGGTATATTTTGATAATACTGGGACGGATAGACAACTACAAAACAAGAACGGTGCGGTTATGAAAAAAAAAATCAGTTCCTTCGTAATTGATGTGGTTCATAAGTGGTATAATTGAATTCCTACGAAGCACCTACAGGGTGCCTATTGCGAGCTTTGTTTACCACACGATCACGTTAACGAAAACGAGAACGATTACCAGGCACTGGCACATAATCCATCCGAACGACTCAGTTTTAAGTGTGGAGGAACTCGTAAAATTAATTTATAACTATTAAAAAGTTTCATTAGAATTCTGCTAGAGCTCATCCCAAATGGAGCGGTAGATGGCTGCATTGTAAACGATCAACAGGTGATCCACGAATACAGTGCAGCGGTAGTAGTAACTTGTTAATGAATACTTTATCATCTTGTAATCTTAAACCCACAATCTAAAAAAAATGGCAACTTCAGAAACTGGATTAGGTGTTTACCCAGACTGGATACAAATATTTTGCTTACTTTATGAGAATAAAACATAATTACTTACTAAGTTGGCTCAGCGACCCAAAGATCTATCTTCACTACATAGTATAAAACAAAGTCGCTTCCCGCTGTCTGTCTGTCCCTATGTATGCTTAGATCTTTAAAACTACGCAACGGGTTTTGATAATATTTTTTTAATAGATAGAGTGATTTAAGAGGAAGGTTTATATGTATAATACATGCATATAATTGGACCCGGTAGTAGGCGCTGCTTTAGGGTTCTATAGGATACGGGTTTTCACTCAAGCGGACGAATTCGCGAGCGGGCCGCTAGTCTTTATATAAAAAATCTTCTGTGCGTGTGTATGTTATTGAACTCCTTCTAAACGGCTGGACCGATTTGGATGAAATTTTCTGTGTGTGTTCAAGGGGATTCGAGAATGGTTTAGATTTACAATTGGATCCGGTAGGTGGCGCTATAGTGGTCCGTCAGGGGATACGGGTGTTCTTAAGCTGACGAATGATTTGTTTGTTTTGTTTTGTTTTGTTTTGTTTGTTTCATGGAAACTGTCAAAGCGGTACGTAGTCCGCCGGTCAGCTAGTGGTATGATATATTTCTTTTATGAGAATGTTATTACAATAAAATTAGGAACAACTTCATCTACCCATTAACACCGCTACACTAACATAATCACCTCAATAATGATATTAATAACTTTTTATACCTACATTTTGTCTTTACAAAATGGGCTGTATGCCTAGTTCTATAATTTTGTTTGAAGCAAACTAATTTCTGTAGCTAAAAACTACTTGAGACGGTTGTTTTCTGAGTAAATCATAGTAAAAAGCCAGTTTCTTTGTTTTATTGTCATCTCTGCGGCAACTTAATTTCTTAACTGTCATGAAAGATGCAGTTCTACTTATTTGATTTTATATTAAAACTAGGTATTAAATTTTCCTTTTGTTAAGAACTTTGCACAACTTTGCACTTATTTTTTGTTAAAGTATCTAATCAAATCTTGAATTAAAGCCGCATTAGGCACGTAAAATCTACTTAGTTGTCCGTGTTACTTCTTAACTGTCTACTGTGGCCACACTTTACTGAAGTTCGGCTACCTAGGCACGTACAAAATAATATGTGACTCACGTTTGGTCGTTCAACGCGACCAAATGAAAAGGTCGTCAGCTACTTTGGCAAGAAATCTTCCCTGCAACACTCCTTATGTACGTAACACCAATTATATATGTGGACTGCTTCCTTTTTCGTAAGGTTAATATCTAAGGCTAATTATGCTTAGCCTAAATTGTTGATGACTCACGCCTTGGTTCTGTATGAAGGTTGAATTTCTTATACTGCAACGGTTTTGGAACTGTGAAAAGCAACAGTGAATTTCAATTTATAAGTCTAAGAAAATCTTTCTAGATAAGAAACAATCATGGACTTGTTTCTTCTTAGAACTTAATGTTTTGCTTAAAATTTAAACCATTATAATTATAATTTTTTTTAAATATTCCATGAATCATGATTTCAATTTTACAATTTTTGTTTTACTTATTACTTAATAACCTCTGGTCCTAAAGCTCATTTGTCCTAATGTTGTTTAACGAAATAGTTATTTTTAAGATGTAAGAGATGTGTTGATACAGGAATCTTCATCGTACGTGGTCAAAATAAAAAATACAAATTCATCAAGATTTAATAATTTTAGTTGACATTGATACATATACTTTTTAGCCAAATTGCAGATAAAAAAGGTTATAATCCGTTTTGTATTATACTATGGAATGTATTTGACGTTTTGGCTTTACTCATATCGATGAGATACAGAAGCTATTTCACAAGAACATTGGCGAAATTATTGGTGTTGGAAAAACCCTACAGAAGCCATTTCACAAGAAAATAATAAGAAAATAATATTCCAAATTATAACGTGTCTCGTTAATCACTCGACATTGGCAAAATTATTGGTTTTCGAAAAACCTTACAGAAGCCATTTCACAAGAAAATAATAATAATAATAGTTTTAGTTTTTAATTTGTATTTCTAACAGGAATTGGTATATTAAAAAACTCATTAATGGCATCCAAATTATGTAATTGCTGTAGTTGGTGGATGAACCGATTACCGAGTAAGTTTAACTATCATTCATCATTGTCTGTTTCAGATAATAGGAATTAGGCATATTGAATATGAATGAAATGACCTATATATTATTTATTTAGGGTGTTATATTGGAAAGGTCTTCAACCCTGGCAACTCCTTGTATAGAAATAGCAAAAACCCTTGAAAGCTAATATGCATATCATTTCCATACTAAAGGTGTTCTCCATTGTTACAGGCCTACAGTTGCGGAGCATCGAGGAGCCGGCGGGCGGCGCGGGCGCCGGCATGCCCGCGCCGGCCTGCTACGACGCCGAGTGCGCGCGCACCGAAGCCTGGCTCGACGAGAACCAGGAGTTCGTGCACGATTACTTTCTAAGGTAAAACATATGACCTCCGTAGCCAAGATAAGATCGCCACTGACTGGGTTCCATGTGATGGACACCGGAGACGAGGCAGGCCAAAGCAGACCTTCAGGACAAATAAGTTGAACTCCCATTATGTTGACTTTTATAAAAGTTGGATTCCCATTAAGTTGAATCTCAATATGTTGAATTGGCCACTAAGTTGAACTCCCGTTACATTGATTTTTAAGAAAGTTGGGTTCGCTCCAGAATGCGGTCTAATCATTATGAATCAGAGATGGGAGAACGACTCGACCACTTTTTTGCCGGAATGGTATGAGGTGGTCGATGATGGAGAAGAGTGGAGCCGCAGAGGGGAGGCCTTTGCCCAGCAGTGGGACACAAAATAGGCTAATAATAAACAAAAAGAGAAGCCGAGTGGCTTGCACGCCGGACATTGCAGCCAGCGTTTGCAATGTAAGCGCAAAAATATGTGCAACCTCTAAAATTATCAGTGTTTCTCTACTATATTATGCATGTATTTATACATTTATACCTTCCTCTTGAATCACTCTATCAATTAAAAAAAACCGCATCAAAATCCGTTGCGTAGTTTTAAGATCTAAGCATATATAGGGACAGCGGGACGCGACTTTGTTTTATACTATATACTAGCTGACCCGGCGGACTTCGTACCGCTTTGACAGTTTCCATGACAACACTACAAACAAATCATTTTGTATTGGAAAAATTTCACAAATCTAAAAAAGTTTAGGGGTGGACCGGACCACCCTTAACATTTAGGGGGATGAAAAATAGATGTTGTCCGATTCTCCACCCTAGCCGATATGCACGCTAAGATTCACGAAAATCGGTCGAGCCGTTTCAGAGGAGTTCAATAACGTACACCGTGACACGAGAATTTTATATATTAGATGTAGTGATACAGATGTATTGTCCATAATCAGTTGTTGCGAGATTCCGTGTCTGTGAGAGGTGGTCTATTACTCTAGCCAAACTCGATAAAGAATAAATTTAAACAAACCAAATTAGGGTTCATCACAAATCTGGGCAAAAATGTTTTTGTGTTTTTCATATTATTACTTAATTGATTACTACATTTTACATGAAAGTTATTGTAAGACTTATTATTCTCACTACACATCTCATTTAAATCAGTCGCTCAACCTCATATTTTGTGGTTTTGCAAAGCGTAGCAGAGTCCAGATGCGAAGACAGTTGGCGGAGTAGAACTGTGGTGTCCACTAGCCGTTTTTACGCCTTGAATAGAGTTAGCTGATTGCCTCAGACTGTGTTTTAGCGTCACCGAACATTTTGGGGGCGGCAAGAAACTATAGGGTTCCTCAAGCAGTGTGATCAAAACACCGTCAGAGGGTTTTAGAGGGTATGTCATCACGCACTAGTGCGCGTCCCCGTTCCCTACTAGATTCTCCGAGGGGTTCGGATCGGATCGGTCTCGCCAACTCGCGAGTTGCTTTTTTACGCCTCGTTAAAAGGACCCCCATGTTGTAGGATCGATCCCAGTATGTTTGCTGGGAGAGAATTTTATTTTTGTAGTGCGGAGAGAAGAAAATGATCCTTTTTTTTTACTTCCATTCCTTCGTTTGTAGGAATCGTCGTTTAATAAAGAAAGGGTGACGTTTTACGCGTATCTCTCTACCTATTTACTGTGGCTAGCAGAGGTTACGACATAATATCATAATAAAGTTATGCAAGAATCGAGAATAACTGTATTGCATATAAAAGTCTTCCTTCAATTACGAAACTGTTGGCAGCAAGCACTTATCTACATCTACTAATACAGTTAAATAATTCAATTAATATTCCAAATAAAATCGGTTAATGTACCACAAACCACAGTACAATGCGATTTCGGACAAATGCATACTAATGAGTGCCTTAATTCTCTGTATTATGATTCAAATTGCGTTATTGTTGACAGAGAATATAAAGCAAATCTCCATTTGAAAGGAAGGCGCAGAATGTTAAAATTACAACACAATGGGGGTGAAAGGTTGCATATTTATTGTATGAAAATTATTTATTTGGGGAACTTGCATTGGAACGCTAGGTATGGTTTGAAGATGTTTGTTATGTATTTTAAATCTTGTATTCACAAAGAAATTTATTTTTTTGAGAGAGTTTACTGTTTGTGGTCCCGAGCCAATTCCGCTAGTATTGGGATGGTATTGCGGCTTTTTAGTGTGTACATACATGTGCTCCGCCCCTTCGAATTCCTCGGAACTCGAATAGGCCAGAGGAGAGCCCCTGACAGCTTGCGGATTGCCCAACACCCGCGACTACGCAGTCTAAAGCGTTTTTCGCAGTAAGTAAAGAAGAAGAGGAGAGGAAGAAGAAGAAAAATATTTATTGACATTCGCACACGCACACGGTACACAATAAAAATAAAACGCAGCACAAAACATGGTGAATATAATAAAAAGAATAACAGAAAAAGTAAAAATAAAAACATCAGTTTTGCTGCCAGTTTGTTGACGTGGTTCGTTATTCTCGTCTGATAGTTATTGCTATATCCAGCAATCTCCTGCTTGACAGTGTTGATTTTTAGATCCTGGTGTATGTGTTGCTGACGTAGTTAGGGTATGTGTAGCATGGCTCTCAGTGTCTTGCTCTGAAATTCTTCTAGAATCTCTATGTTGCTATTGCTAGAAGTCCCACAGCTGGACCCCGTAGGTCCTATAAAAAAGCTATTAAACATCTTTTGTTTACATAGTATAAAACAAAGTCACTCCCGCTGCCTGTATGCTTAGATCTTTTAAACTGCGCAACGGATTTTAATGCAGTTTTTAGCAATAGAAAGAGTGGTTCAAGAGGAACGTTTATGTGTATAATACATGCATATAATTGGACCCGGTAGGTGGCGCTGCTATATAGGGTTCTATAGGATATGGGTGTTCACTCAAGCGGACGAAGTCGCGAGCAGATCGCTACTCTATACATATTATATATAATAAAGCTAAAGAGGGTCGAAAGTCTGTACATGGAAGATATTCGAAAAAAAGTTCGCTGGGGATACTTAGAGTCGATAACAGAACACGTTCCAACAGTTTTAGAATTTTTGTCTGTTTATTTGACCGTGAAAATGTCTAAACGGATTTGGATGAAAATTTGCACATAGACAGACCGTGACCCCGGCTTTTATCCCGGTAACAGGTTCCTGTGGGATAGTGTACGTCTTCGCGAACAAAGTCGCGGGCGGCAACTAGTTACAAAATAAAATAATAATAGTAAAGGGTATTCCTGTCTCAATCCTAAATAAAACAGTCTCGTCATAATCGAACATAGCATTTCGCTGTGATCGCTATGAACTATGTTACGCAAAATACGTAAGCGTTACAGCGCTTCTCCGGACTAGTGCGCGAAAACATCCGGTCCGTGTGTTCCGGCAATCGACGTCGGCGACCCAGCCTAGTAGGTACGTCATATTGACGTCATTTAAATTCACATTATTTTTTTTATGGAAATGGCTGTTTTTGTCTACCATTAATAGATCTGTGGCTATTTTATAGTTTATCCTAGGTCCGTCTGGCTAACAACTACCATCTTATATTAGTTATAGTAGCATTGTGGTATGTCGAAAGCATTGAGGAGCTCGATGACGCAGTGGTTAACGAGCACGGTCTGCGAGTGCTGAGGTTAAGCAACTTGTAAAGGCCGGTCATCGGATGGGTGACCAAAAATGTATCATTTCAAGCTCCTCCGTGCTTCGGAAGGCACGCAAAGCCGTTGGTCCCGGCTGCATTAGCTGGCGTTAACACCCACCAATCCGCACTGGACCCGCGTGGTGGTTGATGGCCCGTTCTCCCTATCCATCTATAGGGAAGGCTCGTGCCCCAGCAGTGGGGACATAAAATGAGCTGATGATGATAATGATGATGATGATGATGTCGTTAGTTAGAAGTTTAGGATACGGGTTACAGGTGAAGTGCGCTTCCTTTATCGGCCAAGAGTCATTTACCATCAGAGCTTTGATTTTGCTATTTGAAAATGTTTATAATTTTGTCTCAGTTGCTTGATACTGAATTTTTTCTAATTTTCCAAATGTCAGGCCTTTAATACAGATGGCGATATAAGAGCCAAGCACTACACCGCCCTTTGTTAATTTAGAAAATAAGGTAGTTATCACGTTAACTAATAAACTAGTGAGCGCTGGATGAAAATCAACATGAAATACTGCTAACAACTTAAAGCTGTTACTGTTTGTTCGAGATTCTAAATGGGGGCGGGTGTTTGCACATCCCTTCTGGCTTCACCTTGCTGAGAGCACAAAATAAGGAGACAGAAGGTATGCTTAGTATATACCGCGTTCGAGCAACGCACACAGACCTTTTAGGAACACGGAACATCGGACTATCTCAAACACTAGTCGGACTACCGAGCGCAGCTGTAGCGAGATTCCGTGTCCGTGAGAGGTTGTCTATGTGTGCGTTGCTCGAGCGCGTTTGTATGAAGCTTTCCTTCTGCAGTCTCCTTATTTAGTGCTGAGAGCGTCTCTCGAGTAGCCGCTATTGACTGTGGTGTCAGCTTCGCGACCCTCGTATCTGAACTAATCTGGGTAAGCAGTAATATTACACCTTACGCACGCGGCAAAATCACAGTTGTGTACTCTTAGGCTGCTTTTCCACCAGAGCTCAAGAGAGCCAACAGAATTACTCCATTTTACACCGCAAGGAAAAAGATGTGATACTATTGGTGGTTTTTTTAGCTGACTAGACGCGTGAGGCGCTACGTCATTACAACGCCTTATTTAATTTTATGACGTTAATTAGGGCATAATAAGAAGTTTGTATGGTTTTTTTAATAATGACGACAATTTATACTTAGTTTCGTAACATTTATATAAGTTGACTGTGAAAAATCTGAAAATTCTCCGCAGTCCTTCCATGACAGTTTCCACATCTTTATTTTAGTACTTTAGTGTCAATAAAATCGAAGGTGGAAGCTGCGTGGATAGAATTTGAAATGTCAGTGTCGCATGTGTTGAGACTTAAGGTAGGTATTAAAGGTTTTAGTGGCGAGTTTGAGATGTGGATCAACGTTTTATATTCTGTAAGTACTCCATACTTTACAAGTATAATTTTTAGCGTTTTGGTCCACCGTTAAGAAGGCTCGTTTTTTAGTAGGAAATAAATATTTATTTAATAAACGTATTGCTCTCAACTCTCAGTACATTAATGTTATCATGGCCACGGAAGAGATATTCATGGCGTATGAATCTAGGCTGAAATATAGGATATTTAAAGAACAGATGGAATAAGTCCGCAATTATTTACTTTAAATATAAGTTACCATACTGGTGAAACTTTAAAAACTTATGAAACGCTTTTTAGTTTTTCCTACAAATTGTGCTTACCTGAGTGAGTTGTGAGTTTTGCTTAATATCCGTATTCATTCGATTACGTTTACGAAAACGAACATTAGTATGGCTTTGAAGCAGCGCCTCCTGGCGGCATACGAGAAGAGTTAACATTTTGCCATACCAATTCTCGTTTTCGTTAACGTGATCGAATGGCGAATGAAACTTGCACTTGGCACCCTGTATTATTATTAAAGTCATAGTCAAATTTTTTTATTCAAATTAACTTAAGAAAACTGTTTTTGAATTGTCCAAAAACTTTTTTACTTACTACCCATTAAGGACGTCTAGTTTTTAGCTGTGGAAAAGAATGGGCGCAAGTAACTCCACAGCTTTAGTAGATATAACGACATTTTTACAAAAAAAAGTATGTCGAAATTATTTTGAATTATTAGCAAATATTTAACGTGTTTTTTAATTGGTTGGCAGAAAGGCGACGCGGCAAGTGGTGGACGCGTGGCTGGTCTCCCACGCGACGCCGCCAAGCGGCGAGCTCGCGTCGCCGTCGCGCGCCGGCTCCGGCTCCGGGGCGACCACGCCTGTCAGGTGAGTCGAGCGACGTCACACACACTGAAGAGGTTACACATATATCGCCGAGCTCCTGTCGACGTCGCGCGCCGGCTCCGGCTCCGGGGCGACCACGCCTGTCAGGTGAGTCGAGCGACGTCATACACACTAAAGAGGTTACACATATATCGCCGAGCTCGTGTCGACGTCGCGCGCCGGCTCCGGCTCCGGGGCGACCACGCCTGTCAGGTGAGTCGAGCGACGTCACACACACTAATGAGGTTACACATATATCGCCGAGCTCCTGTCGACGTCGCGCGCCGGCTCCGGCTCCGGGGCGACCACGCCTGTCAGGTGAGTCGAGTGACGTCACACACACTAAAGAGGTTACACATATATCGCCGAGCTCGTGTCGACGTCGCGCGCCGGATCCGGCTCCGGGGCGACCACGCCTGTCAGGTTAGTCGAGCGACGTCACACACACTAAAGAGGTTACACATATATCGCCGAGCTCCTGACGACGTCGCGCGCCGGCTCCGGCTCCGGGGCGACCACGCCTGTCAGGTGAGTCGCGTGTAGTCACACACACTAAAGAGGTTACACATATATCGCCGAGCTCCTGTCGACGTCGCGCGCCGGCTCCGGCTCCGGGGCGACCACGCCTGTCAAGTGAGACGAGAGTGACGTCACACACACTAAAGAGGTTACACATATATCGCCGAGCTCGTGTCGACGTCGCGCGCTAGCCTCAATTAACGAATTGCTTTGGATGATACAGCCTTGTTAACTTATTTTTTGCTATTTTCACAATTAGTATTTACAGGAGAGTTAAATCAACAATATTTTATCTAGCCTATCCATTATTTACCAGTTTTATTCATTTCGTTTCACTATATTTTTTTAATCTTGAGATTGAGAGATTTTCCGTTTCGTAAGCCATGTTTGGCGATGTTGGAGTGTGTACGGAGTAAATAAATTTCGGTATACAATATTCAAACATTCGGCTTAGCCCGCGGAAACCAGCCGGCACATCCTTCCGCCATCAATCTTGTGACATCGACACTACTCCAGGTAGGCAACTACGTAACCTGATGATAAATTACCTGCTACGTTCTCTTTGAGAGGTTTTTTGTCTCATAGTTGTATAGGTCGAATGCATTAGATTTTTTATATATTTTTTAATACTTTTTTTATATTCTACAACGTGGTAACGCCTTTATCTCACTCACCTGAATGTCTAGTTTGAGTTCTTTTTGCTATTATTAATTATTTATTCACTGAATAAATAATTAACTACTTACTTACCTACTGACTTATTATTCAAACACGTTAACGAAAATTTTCATAGGAAAAATTAACCCCACCAGGGTTTGCTGTTTCTGTCTTCTTCAATGTCTCACTGAAACGCTGGTGTGTTAGGCACCACCAGGTTTAGAAAAGAGTTAGAAAAAAAGATGTAAACTGGTACAATCAATTTATTTCCCAGGGGTGGGGTACGTCGGACGCTATACAACTCAGTACTGTCGCGCGGTTTAAAAAATTAAACCAGTAGTTTGTTCTCGAAACAACCCGGGGCCCAACCGCCTAACCGATTGCCTTGGCTACGTGTATAGTTTATGACGTCCTCTAACTATACACGTAGCCAAAGCAATCGGTTAGGCGGTCGGGGGGCAGCACTGACCATAGCTGGAAAAACCCCTAGCCACGGACAAAAAAAAGTGAACCCAATAATCTATGGCTTCACTCAACCACAAATACATTTACTTAAATTAATACAAAAAGGAATAGTGTATTTATAAGTACTTTTCCCACTGTCTTATTAATTTTATTATATATTTCGTGAACCCATATATTCGGAATTTATCACCGTACTCTGGCAAGATATATTGCTGAACGACACGTGGAACGTTCCGTTCCCGAACGAATTGACTGTCAACGCGTCTGTCACCTAGTTCTGTTTGTTTACATTTTATGGTTAAGGTTTTTGTTCATATAATTTATTGCATTTAGGTAATTATTGTTAAAAGTATGATTCAATTTGCATGGCAACCGGTAAGTACATCGAGTCTTGCAAAAAACACGCCGTTTCAAAGGTTGAGTCGGCGAAAGTGTTACATCACAAATTCGTTTTTTTTAAGATGATCGTAAAACAAATATAAGTTACATTACACATCCTGATGACAGCATGAAGATAATGTAAGATAAAGTCATTAGGAATATATGTTTTATTAGGGAAAATAAAACAAGGAACATTCCGAGTTTTGAAGTTTAAACATTCTAAAAGGGTTGTGTGTGGCCCCATCTCTCTGTGTGCTATTTTTTATTTAGCAAGTATGAACCGTGGAACGGTTATAGGCTGATGATGATTATGGATATAGCTTATACTTCGTTTCTTTCTCTTCTATGCCCTTCTTCCGTTCTTTTCGGTGGTAGCTTTTTGTACATAGTAAGGGTATCACCTCGTTAACTATTTAGCAGTGTCTAGGAAACGTTACGAGAACGACTTTAAATTAAAAGTACGCCCCTCAAGAAAAGGCGGTCAAGTGCTTTCCTTAATGCGTGTTCAACACGTACTTGACCGACTTATTAAACTTAGCAACAGTAAAAAGTATTGAGTCTATAAGCACAGGGGTACATACATGGAGCTGAAGGGATTTCGGCCGTGCAAAAAAATCGATGAGGAAGGTAAAACTTTCCTCCCTTCGTTATCTCGCAAAGTTGGCCGTCCGCTCACGAGAAGCTATCTCACGGGAAGCTGTGTTCGATAAGAATGAAATTTGTGTTTCTGTACGATTGGCTAGCATAGCCTTGTATCTAGGTTAACTTGACGCTCTTTATTTTGAGCGTTCCAGTGGATGGTGGCTTTATTTTCAAAATTAAGGTTTCTTTATATTTTTGCAACAGATGTACAGACGCCTGCACATCAACCTATCCAAAACTGTCAAATTCCTTCAATACATTTTCAACCATATTATTATGGCATAAAGTTCAAAGTCTATTGAGGAAATATAACAGTTTGAGGTTGGTTGATGTGCAGGCGTGTGTACTTACTTACTTACTCCGATGGCTCAGCGACCCAAAGTTAGTCTTGGCCTCCGACACAATTTGACTCCACTGCTCTCTGTTTTGCGCGATCTCTTGCTCGTCGCTGGTTTCTAGGAGCTCATGTAAGTCTTTGGCGACTTCATCCATCCAGCGGTACTTGGGGCGTCCAACTAGTCGTCACTCCCTAGGGACCCCCAAATAAGCACGCTTTGTCGCCCGATCCTGCTCCATTCGCTCAACGTGTCCGAGCCACCGCAGTCTATGTGTCTTAATCTCATCCGATATATTGGGGATAGCCAACAGCTCTTCCAACTCCTTGTTCCTTCTTACTCTCCGTCTGCCATCATCTGCTCTTGACGATCTCAAAATCTTTTTAGCACTTTCCTCTCGGCCACTAGAAGTAATTCTTCTAAATGTTACTTACTACGTTCATTATATCGGTCCATAGCTCTATAGCGGAGACATCGTTTGAGAACTGGCATGAAACTCTGAAAAGGCTTCTTCTTCTCTTCTTTTCTCTCTCTTTATTTTACATTGGTCACTAATTTATATTTATCCTTATTGAAAATTATTATTGACTAAGCAACATTAAGCTAACCTTACGAGAAAGTAGTTTAAAGTTTGGATTTTAAGAAAGTGTGCGTAGCAGTGGTCTATTTCTATTTTTTAGAAAATGTGCGTAGCAGTGGACTATTTCTATTTTTTAGAAAGTGTGCGTAGCAGTAGTCTATTTCTATTTTTAGAAAGTGTGCGTAGCAGTGGTCTATTTCTATGTTTTAGAAAGTGTGCGTAGCCGTGTTCTATTTCAATTTTTTAGAAAGTGTGCGTAGCAGTGCCCTATTTCTATTTTTTAGAAAGTGTGCGTAGCAGTGGTCTATTTCTATTTTTTAGAAAGTGTGCGTAGCAGTGGTCTATTTCTATTTTTTAGAAAGTGTGCGTAGCAGTGGTCTATTTCTATTTTTTACCAGCGCCGTGGCATTACTAAAGTGCTATTACACATGCTGAGAAAATGCTGTTTCAATACCATAATACTGTTTATTATTAATTGGCATAGTCAAATTTTTTTTAAACGTAGATATATCATGCACATAAGTGTATGTATATGCCATAAGTTAGCTAAATGCTACAAACTATATAAAGAAAAGGCTGTGAATAGGATAGGATGATTTTGATACTTGGCACAGTGCTCATTAGCTGAAGATCACCATCATGCTCTGTACTGTTATAAAAACAAGTTGGATCTTCTCCGTAATGAAATTGCAAGCCTTTAAGTATAGTTTTTATTAGAATCGTAAAAGAAAATTTAGTACCAACAAGCTTATTTTAAACTGATAAAACTTAATGCGCTATGCCAATTTTATATCTCATTTCCGCAGGATAAACGAGTAGCTTTTTTAAATTTAACTTTATTGCGATAAAATTCTGAAATTGTTTTTAGATAACGAGCAATTAAGTCTAATTGTTATTTGTAATGATTGTAGTGATTGGGCGCAAGGAACTCCACACATATTCAACTGTTAATAGTGTTGCCTCCTGTTGTTGACAGGAAGATCTCAGCCCACGAGTTCGAGCGGGGTGGGCTGCTGAAGCCGCTGGTGACGACCGTCGACGGCACCCCAACCTTCCTCGGAGACCAGCCCCCCCACGCGACGCCGTCGCGGCCGCAGCGGCGGTCGCGCCACGAACTGCGGCAGCTAGACGAAAAGGAGCTTATATTTGAATTAGTGAGTACTCTTTATATTTCACCTGATGGCACAAAATAAGGAGACCCAGAGGGCATGCTTAATACATACCTTGCTCGAGCAATGCACACATAGACGCAGAGAAACCCTCAAACTAGGTGGACCGACGATCTGGTGAAGGCCGCGCGATGCCGCTATCCGCGAGCAGCGCAAAACCGGTCGTTGTGGAGACACTTGGGGGAGGCCTTTGTCTATCAGTTGACGTCTTTTGGCTGAAATGATGATGATGATGATGATGATGATGAATAAAAAAATACTCGTTTGAACACACAAAGAAACATTCGACACAATCAATTAAAAAACTGGTCATCAACTTATTTTTGTGTTTGGCCACAATTGAATACCGACCACCTGCTTACTTGCTGTCATCCCATGAAATCTATGTATTTTTGGCGACGAAAACTGTGTCGTACACTGGATTTAAAGTGTTGAACACTGGAGCCACTACGATACCGCTTTCTTGTCGTGTTACTCCCGTTGTCGGTCGTCGAGAACGGTCCCTTGTCATTGTACGCGTAGAGTGTCACCGCTTTCCGCCCCGCGACCGCATCCGCCCCGCTCACCGCAAACATCGAGGACGCGGCCTCACGAGAAGAAGTACCGAGTGCCTGCCTAGATTTTATAGTGGTTAAAGTAATAAAAAGTGTTGCGGTTCCAGAAGGACATAAAGTTACGCCGAGAGTCGGGGATGGTATCGTGAAGCGTGTATAATGTAGCACTTAGTATTTCATTTGTTGCGTGCTGTTAAACGAACATAAAGATGAGAAATAACAAGTTGCACGCGTAGGGAAGGAAAGAATAATAAAATTTACTATAAACAAATGAAAGCGCGGCGAGAGTCAACAATAGTTTGTTTCAAAAAGTTTGTAAATTTTGTATGGTATTCGTAAATTGTAAGGCATTTGGAGTTGTCATCTTTGCTGTATTCATGTTTATTAGAAAATGGTATGCTATTAGTGGAGTAGGATACGACATTTTGCAAATTCACAATCTGGGCGATTGCTTTTCCATTTGAGCTATCGGTACTATAGTTACTCTGCCAATTTATAGAGTGCTTGTTTGTTACTTTGTAGAAATCTCCGTTTCAATGTTTCACTATGGACAACCGAAGGAAAACAATTTTACAAGTGTAGAACCTCATGCTGTAGAAATTTTATTAATTTTCCTACAACTAAGTTCCTGTGATTTGGACCATCATCATATTTACCTTATCTACCTGGTCGTTTATTCATCTATGACCAGTTCTTCAAATTGGAATAAATACAGTACTTAATGCAAGACACTGCAGCGGAAGAAACCAGCAGTTTCAAATTACATTTCGCTGAGTATCTACATGGAATAATTTAGAGCTAAATTATGTTAGTCGGAAATGTAAATTTACCCTCACCGCAGAAAACAAAAGGCATAAAGTATTTTATGCTTCTCCAGAAGCCTCTACTGGAAACGTTTCTGAATCTTTGCAGAAGTCAGTAGCGGAACTCGTAAAATATAAGTTGTAATACAGATGCTTAAATAATGCAAATACTGGGAACCTACATAGATTGTCAATTAAAGGAGACAGTTATAGCATATAAAGCTATAGTTATGTGTTATTTTATCCTCTACTTTTTTATAATTAAGTCTCATTTTTTATGAGATACGAAGGGAAAAATCGATATTAGAAATAATTGAAAGTCCTAATTAGTAGTGGCGTGGCTTAGAAATAGTTCAGGAGACAGGAGCTACCTCATAGGAGACAGTTCATGTAAATAAACAGGCTTAAAGGTGGATCGTCCCCCAAATAACTTCGGTGTGCCCCATGGCACCATCCTCAGCCCGGGATTCGTGATAGATCACAATATTAACAGTACTTAAAATATGCAGATGATAATTCAGTTTAATCAGATATGTACGTTGGTTACAAATTGTTTTATTTCTATAATGTTTTGAATATTAAATTTACGTTATACCTATTTTTATTAATTTGAATTGAAAGGCACGGCAAGGCATATAACGCACAACCTCGGCGCATGTACTAAACAGGCACAAGCGTTGTATAGATACTGCTGGGCTTTTTTTGAAAGTAAAATTGAATAGGTTATCTGTCGAAAATTTATGCCAGGAGACAATCAATGGTTTTAGAAAACACAAAATAGCCAGTTTCTCAGTAAATGAACTTTCCGGGTGAAATGCGCTTCCACTCTCGGCGATTTAACTTTAAATCACTTACCATCAGAATGGGCGCTTAATAGTTAATGAAAACGAGAATTTGTATGGCACTGAAGCAGACCCTTCCTGGGGGCCGACCGCCTAACTGAGATGACGTCTCCTCCTCGCCTCGCCTTCAAAGCGATCGAAAGCGATCGTAAAAGGGCTTAAAGAAAATTTCGCCAAAATTTCCTTTAAGCTCTTTAACATTGTCAAGTGTCTATTTGTTACCGAAAACTAAAATTTGTATGGCATTGAAGCTGATTCCTTTGGGGGCAAAAGAGGTGCATTTGTTTGGCTGAATTCATCATCATCATCATCATCATCATCATCATCATCATCATCATCATCATCATCAGCCAAAAGACGTCCACTGCTGGACAAAGGCCTCCCCCAAGGATCTCCACAACGACCGGTTTCATGTCATTAAAAATTTGGTTTCTGTTAGGTTGATCAAATGATGAATGAAACTAGCTCGGAACCCTGGTTGGATAAAGACACAGCACCTACCATTAAAAAAATGATGAATGAAACTAGCTCGGAACCTTGGTTAGATGAAGACACAGCACCTACCATTAAAAAAATGATGAATGAAACTAGCTCGGAACCTTGGTTAGATGAAGACACAGCACCTACCATTAAAAAACCTGTTGACACATCACAAATGTCATGTGCGCCCAATAAAACACGTTTTAATAAACCCCCACAGAATTTTCAAACAGCATCTAATCTAAGAGGTCCCACATCACTGTCGCGGGGGTATTTGTTTAATTTGCCACAGCAATTTATCCACGTCCCCATCCGATACCCACACAAAATGATTAATTATCGGCGATTTGGGGCGAACGTGACGCTCCAATAATCAGCAGGGATGCCTTAAGCCAACAGTTAGGTTATGTTAGAATCTCATTTCGCAAGTCGATACAATTCAATTGAATGTGAATGGAGTAGCCTAGGTAGTCGAGCGGTAAAGGATTGAGGGCTATATCTAGATCCAGATGACCTATTTTCAATTCCTAAGTAGGGCGACGAGTATTTCGATTTTTTTATGCATATGGCTTAAGAAATAAGCCTCCTGAGTTTCTTGCCAGCTCTTCTCGTTTGAAGGCTCTCCCAAAATCCGAACTGGTGGTAGATTCTGTAGTTTAGTCTATTACTATTTTTTTAGTTTTTTAATATTATTTGGTTTATATAGTTTTGACGTCAGTAAGTGCTTGAGAAGGCTTATGTTGAATGTATGATTTGACTTTGTCTTTGTTATCGTTATCACGCTGCACCATGGTTCGCGTCTGGACTCCACTCCTAAAAACTTAACTAAAATTTTGTGTTGTAAAATTAGTATGTAATTGAAAATAATTGTCTAAAGCAATACCTAATTAGTCTTAGCATACTTACAATAGCGAATCATATAAATAACCTAAATTAAATAATGTTCTTTGAAAAAACTAACTAGAAATAAAACTTAGAAGATAAAGTATTTGCAAATTAATTTATAAAGCAAAGTGTCTGGAATTAATAGACATCCCCAGTTTAGCTTATGTTGGATAACGTTTATGGCTTTTCTAGGTCGAGATGGGATGAAGTCAATGGATAGTCATGTAGTCTCCAAGAGAAATGTAAATGCAACATTCGCATAAGATAGAATTCTCAAGTTTCAACATGTCCAAGCCTGATCTTAGTTTAATGCGTCATCAACATAATGGGATACGATGATAGACAGCCCTTACACCGGACTTATGGAGGCTTAGCTCAAGTCCTCAGAGTCTTGCATGCGTCGCTAATGAATTCACTCTGCAACTATGCTGGGATGGGAGTATGCTAAATGTAATCTCGCTATGTTGGAATGGTTTCAACTTTTAACAATGTAACGTTGAAAGTGGAAAGCTTGCTGCGTATTCTCTTATTCTCAATGCACCTGTATCGTCAGCTTTTCAATCGCTCGTTTCGTTTCATCTGTTTTTTCACGGCGTACCAGCAGTTTGCAAACATTCCGGTTCGGATGGCGGCGACCGTACCTTTTTTTGCGAAACCCCTACCAAAAGTGGAAGTGAACTTGCCGCTGAAAAACATGAAAACGAACAAACTCTACTAATAAATCTGATGGACATTCACGTTTTACAGTACAGTTTATAACACAATACACAATTTTTGATGACGTTGCGGCTAGTTGCTGTTATATCGTGTATGTCAAGCAACTTTCGCTTTGTTAAGTTGTCAGATAATTGACCAAATTTTTAAGTTCTCAGATAATTTAGCAAATTTTTAAATCTCGAAAATACGGAGTACCATACGAAGTATACGGAAGGGATTGCATTCGGAAGAATAATCGAGAAAAAGGATTCATACAAAATAATTACACTATTAAATATCATCGGCGTACTAAAAATTAAAATTAAAATTTTAATATATATTTTTTTAGGTTATCCAACATCCAACAACAAAGTTTATTTTATATTTATATATGTAGGCCTCTGTGATGTACATACACGCCTGCACATCAGACTACCACAGCATGTCAAATTTCCTCAATATACTTTGAACTTTACGGATATGGAATATGGTTGAACATGTATTGAAGAAATTTGAGTGCAGTACAAGGTTTTAGTGAGTATGCCCCTCCACCCGGATTCCTGTTGAGGCCTTCGGAACTGGATAGGAAGGCTCTGGGGGGAGAGTCGCCATATAACCAGCGGGCTTCCTCAGGGTCGCTGGGATTCCTAAGACGATTTTCTCCTTATATAAAAATAGACCTTTGGTTTATAGAAGGTCAATGGCCGCTTCGTAATGCATCACTGTTTTGTGAAGCGGCTGGCATATATAAAGCAAATACCGACACTACACTATGAATGCTTTATATGCTTAATACACTATATGCTGCAAAATTATACTGTACAATCAAATCTTTGCCATTGACATGTCACATGAATAGGCCAAATATAAAACAAGAGTGCACTAAAATTTCATGTTGTTGACAAGGTTACCTATTGAAACGCATAACGTTTTTAGGCATAAACTGAGAATGCATAATGTTCATGGCCACAATCGTCCCTTGCCATAAGGCTTTATAGCATAACTTCATAACGCATATCATCATATGACCGAAATCTGTAAGGCATAATCATGGAAAGGCATAATTGCAATGATCATAATTAACAAAAGGCATAATTTAAATTTGCCATAACATTTAAAAGGCATAATATTCAAAAGGCATACATTTGATGAGCATAAACTGACAAATTCATACATGCGGCATGCAAGCAGCATGCAAGCAAGCAAGCAGCATGCAAGCAAGCAAGCTAGCAGCATGCAAGCAATCATGAAGCATGCAAGCAAGCAAGCTAGCAGCATGCAAGCAATCATGAAGCATGCAAGCAAGCAGCAGGCAAGCAAGCATAAACCATGCAAGCAAGCATGCAACATGCAGCAGGCATGGTTTCTGTCACGGCTCCGGCGCTACAAAGCTCCGGCGCTGCTTGGCTCCGGCGGTCCCACGCGAGTTTATCGTCGCAGATGGTTTTCGATCGCCACCGCAGCTTCGGCGAGCGTTAAAACCACCTGCTCCTCAGCTCGCGGGCCGCCTCGCCCCTCAACGCCTACGCGCTTCTAAATTACACTCTAGGGGTAGGACAGACAAGACTACGTGGAGGCGGATTTGCAGCGATTCGTTTCTGTCGCTGACTTTTGTAGCACAACATTACTAGAAACACAACGTATTAACTTTTTAAGACTATATTTTAAATTAAATTTAGGTTAAAATGCTATTTATATAAAAAAATACATAATTTAACTTAGTAAAATTATAGCAAGTGAATAATATACCTACGTAATACACCTCTTAAAACAACTTAAAATTATGTCAAAACAAAGTTATGAATGTTAACGGTTATGCATAGTAAAATTATGCGTTTTAATGCATGCTTAATAAAATTATGTCAAACAAAAATATAGACTATAACGATTATGATTTTTTTCATTATGCCTTTCAACAACTCTGCGTTATTATGTTTATGCATAATATTTTATTATGCTTTTTGATTTTTATACCATATGATGTATGTCAATCGAAATTATGACAATAAACAGTATGCGTTTTAAAGTGTCACCTGTTGACAACGTTATTTGTGTGTCTGTGGCATGCCGCGCCGCGCCGAAACTGAATAATCTAGGCTACATCGGCTACACCTATAGCCAAACGTTCTAGCCCAAATAAAACATTAAACACGCGTAAAATGAAAGTAATATATTCTATCCCACTGCTGGGTAAAGGCGTCCAACATTGATATCAAGTCATCGCTACAATTGATACCTACAAATATTAGTCATTTATCAAATTAAATATTTTCGCGGCTAGAATTTTCCTTAATGAAACTCTGAAAATGTTTATTGCTTTATTTTCTTTAATAGTAAGTTGTTTTTAAAGTCCTACTTTATCCTATTACTAATTTTACGTGCTTACCTACAATTAGTAATAGCAATAAAGGAAGCTTAGTCCAGTCACATGCAGTTTAAATAATTCGGAGGAGTGATTACTATTGTTATTTTTCAACTTTAAAGTTTTTATAAGAACTCGATTGATACAAAACAAAAGCAAAACGTCCCAAATCAACAAGTTTCGAGTCTCAAAACAAACAACACTCCACAAAAGCAAAACAGAAGCGCACGGCCAATGGGTGGCCGCGTATCAGTGGCAAGGTTACTCCAGCCACAAAATAAGTAATAGTATACTGTCCCGCGTACACGGGCCGCTCAATGAGTCGCCATGAATCATGCCGCCCCGCGCGCGTGGCCCGCGCCGAGCGACGACCTCAAGTTGCTATGGCTGAGTTGGCGAGAGCTACCGATGTCGACCGATAAACCAATTTGGCTGTACGGGCTGCACCAAATCGAATACGAGTAAACTACAGCGAAACGGAAAGGCAAACTGATAGACATTACTGACACAAAACCTACAGGTAAAACTAAAGAGGAGTTGAGTTTGTAAGGAGTTTGTTTGTTTACAACAAACGTGCAAATATAATTTTCGAGTGACTAGGGAAGTAAACGGACAGCCAGGTAATGAAGAAGTCAAAAAGATTTTCCACAAAAATCCGTCAAGCGTTTCGAGTTTCATCTTGATATAACAAGATAAAAGCAGTTCAAAAGAGGTAATTTCAATTTTGACGTTCTGCTGTCCTGTCTTGAATTACGACATCTATTAATAATGTACAACATTGAGTTGTACGTTTTCATTAGCTTTATTTATTATTGACTAAAACATTTCGAAGTTTATGTTGGACCTCTCTCACTTTAACTGACAGAAGGTGCCGATGTTAATTATTTCATTATAAAAGTTTATTGTCTATAATTTGGAGATAGGATATTAGGCGCGTCTCTTTCGCTATTCATAACAAAAATAACCTTGAGTTAGCTTTTTGTTTGTAAAAATGAGCTAAAGGCTCCACAACAACTTCCAAGAATATCCATGTTTTTTGTTTCGATCAATTCTAAAAATAAGTTTTTGAGCATTACTTCAATCTAAATCTGCACAGTTCTCGTAGACAACAGACTTTAAACCCATTTAGCGAGTTGTCACAAAGGTACTTACCGTCGTGGGTAGGTAGGTAGGTAGGTACGTAGGTATCTCGCGGTAGCAAATGGACCATAATTGAGTAATGGAACAGCCGGTGCGGACAGACACACGTGGAACGACAAATGCGATGGAATTCTTTGCGAGCCAGTTGATGTCACTTCGTTCGTTATGTAACCAGTATTATTTTATACTACTAAAGCTATCAAGCATAAGACTCATGATATTAAAGCGGTTAACTAACGATACCTATGAGCTGAAGTTGGCAACACCAGAGGTATCACTCACATGTTGTCGACCCTTAATCCGTCGTCTGCTGTGACAAATACACAATAGAATTTTAACTGTGTAGGGCAGTGGTCAGTCAGCTATCGTATAAAGCCAAAACGCTGTTATTTGAGGTACAGTGTTTTTGATTTATAACTTTAATTGTGCTGTGTAAAAAAGTTATAAAGAGTCAAAACACTATGTCAGCAATTATAGTGTTTTCATTTGACACGATGCTCGCCGCATATGAGCGGTTCAACCAGAAAATAGAATAAATTTTATGCCAGAAGATAGCTGATAATATGAATAATAAGATGGTTTGACTTTATTGCAAATAATATGTTAGCATAACATAAAAAAAGTGTTATTAACATCTAATGGGCTTCAAAAATGTATTAGCTCCAAAACCGATGAATTCTCACGTATTCAATTTTACTTAGGTATCTTGTTTTACGGTTGCGATTCGTAATCGTATTGCATACAAGGAAGTGCCGTAAAATCCTACATCAGAAGCAAGGTCAAAGAACGGTGTTAAACATGTTCATAACTTTATAATAATATTTTTATATTATTTTAAACGTAAGCGTTGGTGAAGTCCCTTGGTATTTTTTATATTAAAGATAAGACTGTCGTCATGTTTTTGTACCATACATGTATATCGTTAAAAAGATTTTTAAATATATATTTGGCTCGGCATATAATACTCCATTCCACCTGGTGTTGTGTAAATGGAGTCAAGACGCGAAGACAACTGGTGCAGCGTGAAAACGACGCAGCATCACTCATCCTACCGGCCCAAAATGTGCTTCTTTACTCCTTGTTTGAAGAACCCTCATGTCATGGGAAAGGGGGAAAACGTTAGAATTTTGTTATGCACACCTCAAAGCTCGTACAAGGACTACAAGATCCAGTACAAGTAACTATTGACACGTTACGTTGTTTAATAGGTTTAATAACGTTATCGGATACGTTAGTTAACATTATCGTTGAGGGTTACTTTCAATTTTCGACAACGCTTTCGATAATGTACATATTTTTTATCATCATCTCACCAAAAAGACGTCCACTGTTGGACAAATGCCTCCCCCAAAGATCTATATTTTAGCTACCGCGATAAATATTTCCAATCTGAGTTCTTAAACATGTATAGGTCTTACATCGCACATCACTAAAACTGTTTTTTTGTAACGGTTCAGGTTCAAAATAGTATTTAGTATTTTTCCCAATCAGACGGGTCGACAGCCTGCTACTTTTTCTGACTCGACGGTTTGTTCTGCACCGATTTAACGAACGAAAGCAATCTTTATTTTATTGTAAACGGAACTCTTGAAATCATTATATTTCTCTCGTATTTGAAAATTTCTTTATATTTGAAATTAATTTCAAACTTTTTTTATGATTTTAGAAACTCGTGTACAGTTTTCCGATTGTCGTATACGTGTGATACTTCGAAATCGATATCCAGGAGCCGTAAAAATGCCGTAAAAGATAAAATAGTCAAATTCCAATCGATTTCGAATCTTTCGTATGAAGTCTAGGTGGCGTTTATATATTTCGTACAAAAGCACGCATTTACATAACCATGTAGATTGTAGACGATATACGCAGTAACATTTCACGTTTGCTCCGATTTCTCACTTCCCGGAAAGAGCTTTGCTCTGTTTGGCCCTCGCTCAAGCATGTTACGCTGAGCGACAGTAACACAATAAGGCGATCATAGTCCTGCTTTTTTTTCTAGGCTGCCGCAAATTTTCCTTCCAATGCTTTTAAGAGACACCACACTGATATTGGTGTGGAGCGGGTTGCTTGCTTTATTTATATTCCAATCAGTCTGTATGTATTTGTTTTTTCTTGGAATGAGAAGTGATTTTCGAAGTGGCTCATTCCTGTTACTACTTTCTACTTCGCACCATCATCATTGTCATAGTCATAAGCCTATAAACGTTCCACTGCTGGCATCAGTCTTTTCCAAAAGAATATGGATATGGGTATTATTCTATTAAGCTAGCGCAAAGCGGGATGGTGGGTTAAACGGGAGAAATCTTATGACAACAACCGTGCCTTCCGAACCACAGTCCTCTGTGCTTCGAACTATTGATTGACTCGTAATATTGTTAACTGGACACCAATCCGGTGAGCTGACAATTTGAAAGATTGGGCACCAATCTTTACCAGGCTTATTACAAAAAAAAACAACCAGTTGCTAATTGTACAATAGCAACGCGACTGGACTAGTTGCGGTTGCAACGATCGGTCGGTTTATTTTAGTCGGCGATTGCGACTGTCACCTAAAGATCGGTAATGATAAGTCTGCCGAACGCGTTGGCCGCTGCGCCGGCGGCGCCGGCGCCGTCTTCCTGTAATAGAGAAGCGGCCTAATTAGCAATTAGCAACGTCGCGAGGTGAGTGCGCTCGCACTGACTTGGCACTAGTTCCTCGACGCACCTGGTGACACAAACACACACACGTAAACGTGAGATTATACATACGGTGGTGTCAAATTAGTAAACGCGTAAATTTTTCAGACAGAGACAGATAAGCGACATTGTCTGTCTACCCATTATATTTGAGCTGATACTTTATGTATTCATGATTCTATAAATTGAGAATAAATATTAATTAAGAAAAAGTTGGTTTTTGGGTACCTGATAAACGGAAAACGGACGATTTATAAAAGGAATAGGTGGAAAACCGCTACTACTGAGACGCATGCAAAAATTGTTGGGTGTTTTCTGTGTATAATAAGTATGTATTTAAGTATTTTAAGTATGTTTATCCGTTGTCTAGTAACCATTTAAATAGTTTCATAACGAAGCTTCTCTTGGGCTAGATAATTGGTGTGAGTGTTGGAAAGTTATTTTTTTTTAATTTGGTTGTTACCATTTGCCCAGCACTGGGATGTTATTTGTGGTAAATAATACAGAATAATTGTTCTTTGTTTCACTTTAAATACCCATTTTTTTCTTGCTACTATTATATACTTGAGATTTGAACTTATAGATTATGTAACATCTCTCTACTCAGCTTGTAAAACTATTGAATAGTATGAGATGAGACATTTTCAAGAAAAAAGTGACCTTATTAACTTGATGATTCACCATGGTTTCGCTTACAACTGTAGAATCATTGTTTTAAATACTGACAAAGAATATCCGGCCTTGGTACATAGAATTGGCATTACAAAAAAGTATGAACAATACTAAACTTTACAGTCGAACGATGCCAGTAAACCTGTAGTTATGAAACAAAACAAATTCCATTTCCTCTACTAAAGTGTGTTTTGAATTTTTCGATGCATAGCCAGCGTTTATACCTTACCAACCCGCATTTGGCAAGCATGTTTGGCTTCGCTTAAGTAAAAAAAAAAAATTACTTAACCTAACCAACAGTAAGGATTTCTTATGCTGACCGATTGTATAATTCTGCTGACTAAAAATAATTTTGCTGACCAAATATTTTGAAAACCATACAACACTTTAAAAAATTTACTGCTTTTCCACTCTAATAGTCTTGTTATATAATTTTCTATGCTCAGTATTGATTTTAAACTTAAGTCCAAAAAAAATATCAAAACATTAAAGTCAATTGTAACGCAACGCTTCTAACAAAGAAACAACAACAAAGTTTCGGACTGTAGCGAGCGTTCAAACTGTTTTCTGTTGTTTGTACTTCAATAAACCTCTGCCCCGATGGTGTTGTGCGTCCGCCCTAACAATTAACTGTGAAATCCGGCATCGGAACTTTGTAGACTGTTAGAAGTTAAACAGACAATATGTGATATCAATTTTCGTTTACATTGTTCACTCGGCCGCCCCGGTTTTGCAAATAAATCTGTAATTACTAAAGGGATTGGCGTAACATGGAGGAGGCTTCTGCCCAGCAGTGGGTAGATACGGGCTGAAAATGATGATGATGAAAGGGATTGAGTGCGTAGTTGGTCTTATTTGTAATTTAAAAAGAGACCTATTAAATTCCAGCTGTTTATTAAAAAGAATCGCTCGTGTGGTGCTTGCTCGTGGTAAACCCCTGGGTCAAACCCCAGGGGTTTAGAAGTGAAGGGTTCTAGAAGTGTGTCAGGTTTTTACGTTATGTAGGCCATAGGCAACCAATAATAAACTATTTTCTAAACACAAGATACCTACCTACCTAATCGATGCAAAAAATAAATGACCTGAGTCACATACTGACTGACTCATTAACACCTAGCCCAATCCCTTGGAACAACATAGCTAACATCTTGGACTGAAGTTCCCTCTTATGATGTATACAAGGTATTTAAGGCATTTTCCAATATTGTGACGCTACAAAGGAGAAAAGAAATGCCCTTGCTGAGTTTCTTACCTTACCTTACCTTAACTGAATACCTAAATGATTTTGAATTTTATATGATCGGATTTTTCGAAATTTGTAAAGAATCATGGGACGAAGTCGCAGACTGTCGCTAGATAACTATAAAGAGAGCTATCGACGGTTTTAAAGCGTAAACTGTAATTATAAACAAAATGAATCACTAACAGGATGTCGGCACAGCTATTGGGGTTATCAGAAAGTTTGTTAAACATAATCTGCAAATTGTTTATATTTTTAGCGAAACTTAATATTTATTTTGTCATGGTAAAGTGGGATTGCCAGCGAACACATTTTCGGCAAGAAAATAGCTTCGAGGCATACATACACTCGGTACTTCAATCGGATGAATTGGATCAAATAAAGCTACGCCGTCAAATAGTGAAACGCGTGTTTTATGTCTTTGGATCCAGGAATGAATGATTTAATACAAAGGACCGCGTGACTGACAAGCTATCGCAATGCGCGTTAGCGCTTGTCATTTGAACTCTATAAATTTGATCGCGCGGTTGACCTGCATTGACGCGCGTTACATTTGTGAACTTAGCCTTAAGCGTCACTGGACGTTTTGTGGGCGGCGAGAAACTTATAGGGTTCCTCAAACCGTAATCGAAATACTCTCAGGGGATTTTTAGAGGGAATGACATGACACAAGCTTGTCCCCCTACTAGATTCTCCGAGGCGTTCGGATCGGAATTGTTGTCGATTTGTCCATATTAATAGGGTGGTGACACCAGTGTTGAACAGGAACCAATAATTGTATATTTTCCCTTTCATCGTCAAAAGTGGGGGTCAGCAACTGATTTTAGTCTTTAGCAACAATTGAATACGGATTGTATTGCCTGCCTGTAATATGCCGAAAATTTCAATGAAAATCTATGCAAATTTTTGGTGACGAAAATTGTGTCTTGACACTGAGGAGCTCGATGGCGCAGTGGTTAACGCGCCCGGTCCGCAAGTGCTGAGGTCAAGCAACTTTCGCAAAGGCCGGTCATTAGATGGATGACCAAAATGTATCATCTAGAGCTCCTCCGTGTTTCGGAAAGCACGTAAAGCCGTTGGTCCCGGCTGCATTAACAGTCGTTAACAACCACCAATCCGCAGTGGGCCCGCGTGGTGGTTTATAGCCCGTTCTCCCTATCCATTCATAGGGAAGGCTCGTGCCCCAGCAGGACATAAAATGAGCTGATGATGATGATGATGATGATGATGATGATGATGATGATGATGATGATGATGATGATGATGATGATGATGATGATGACTGAGCTTAGTGTCGAACACTGGTACTGCTGTGTATGTTGCATAGGAATAGTTTTTTAGTTTTTCTCGCTTTGTTTTTTTTTAAAAAAAGGTTATTAGAATAAAACTGTTTCTCATTCTGAAATGAACCATATGTATTTGGTAGGTAAGCCTTCAATAAGTAAATAAATAAATAAACATTAATTAACTCAGGTACATGCGTGATGAACATGTGTTTTCCAATTAAATTTGCTTCCGGACGTGTGTCGCGCCAACCCTGGGCTAGCGACAAGATTCCCGCATAATTTTTAACGCAATCACCCTCATAATTAGAATTTGGGTCGCCTAATCGTCTTACTTTTTTGTGTCGTCTGAAGGGAATAATTCGTTTATTACTTAATTTACAACCTTTGAACTCTACGAAATAGACTACTTTTATTTATACAGTATTAACTAAATTTTGATTAAGCTTGTGATTGCGAGGTAAGAAATTCAGTGTCTTGTGTAACCTATATTTTATTTAAATATAAGTACAAAACTTTGAATAGTTTGACCTCTGCTTTGTCGTGATAGTTTGCTAAAGTCTAAGTCCAGGTCTAGTTTTAAAAGTCCTAAGAATTTATATTTTGAACACCTAAATTGAGGCCGAAATGTATTTTCACTAAATGTAATTTTTATTTTAAGAATATTTTTTCAAGAAGCAATCCCGATTATCTGACCAAGTGGTCAACTGTCATCGGCCATCCAGTTCAGCTTGACTTGAACTCTTTACGTCGATGTGTAATAATAACCATGTTTATGCTTATTTGATGATATCTTTATCTTTACATAGTATGTGTATATAACAAAGTCGCTCCCACTGTCTGTACTTTTAGATCTTTTAAACTACACAACGGATATGACTGCAGTTTTCAGCAATAGATAGTGTGATTCAAGACGAAGGTTTATGTGTATAATGTATGCGTATAATTATACGTTCCGGGTACTTACGCACCACCTACCGGGTTCTTTTGAACCCGGTAGGTGGTGCTGCTATGGGGTTCTATAGGATACGCGTTCAGTTAGGCGGACGACGTCCGTCGCGAGCGGTCCGCTAGCTTCTATATTATTTTTTAAAGTTTATAAACTGCAATCCAAAACTCTTTTTGAAGATTTACCTTATTTAAAAATGAGGTAGGTGTAGGTACTAAAAAGTTTTTAACATGCGACATCATCATCATTCGTCATCATCATCATCATTCGTCATCATCACCATCATCATTGCCAGCTCATTTTATTGCCTACTGCTCACGGTCACGAGCACGTGGAGGACGAGACATAAACCACCACGCGGGCCCAGGACGAATTGGTGGTTGTTTTGAAAATACTCTGATCCGATTCGCAACCCTCGGGAGAATCTAGTAGGGTACGGGGACACGCACTAGTGCGTGATGCTGTTCCCTCTAGAAAACCTTTGACGACTTCGTTTCACACAGCTTGAGAAACCCTTTATATTTCTCGTCGCCTCCAAAAATGTCAGGTGAAGCTGAAAAGGCAAAGATCACTATGAAAACTCTCTCAAAAAAAATGGAGGATACGACAACAGCAACTTAACTACACCATTTTCTTTTGTTCCAGGTTAAAGACATTTGCAACGAGTTAGAGGTCAGAGTCCTATGCCACAAGATCCTTCAGAACGTGTCGATACTCTTGGACGCGGACCGGGGGTCCCTGTTCCTGGTCCAAGGGGAGCGCGCCGCATCCCCGCACCCACAAAATGGCAGGTAAGTTTGTGTAATTTTAGTTTTTAATATCTTAGGTGTACAGTCGTTTTTCATTTGATTGAACATACCCTAACCGCTTCGCTACGATCACTGGCGTTTGACGATGCGGCCAGCGGATTTCTATTTCATTACGTACTTTTTATCACTGTTGACTGTGGCTGTCGTAGTATAACGCGCAATGAACCAGAAAACTTCTCGCAGCGTCGCAAGACGCTCGTGCTCTTGGCTGAGGCCTAAGGCTGACTGCACATTGGCTACTATGGTTGTCTATTGTTTGCCCGAAAAATATAAGCAATAATACTCATACGCCCGAATTTTACTTGCCCGAATTTCATTTGCCCGAATTGTTTGTTTACCATAAAAGTTATGTGACATACTCTTGATTGCCCGTACATTAGATTCCATAATGATACGAGTGTCTTACGTATTGTTATCCATTTTATTAATTGCAATAACATTATTTAACAGAATATTTCAACGCCATACTAAATTAATTTCGAATACATCCAAGCTATGCTCATGAAATTCCTACTGGCGCTTAACAATTATTTACAAACTTGTTTTAAATACATTGGTGGGTAGGCAAAACATTTGTAGGCGATATTTATTGACAATAGTATAACTGCGTGTACAATAGTTCGCTGTTGAGTTTGCGTGCTTTAGCATCAAATTTGTATTTGCACTAAGTAAAAGGAAAGGAAGGAAAGGAGTGAATTGTAATAAATATATGACAGTATGATTATATATTAAAATTGTTTTTATTTCTAATACCCACTTATCTATATAATCGATCCAAGTCGCTTCCGTACAAAATTAACCTAACGCCTTTGTCCTATAAAGCGATTGACTTTCTGGCACTTTGCTCGCTTCGCTCGATCGGCTCGTGCATTGTTTTTCATGTTCTAACCTAACTTAACCTAACCTTTTTTTTATTTACCCAGAGGAATGCATTAGGCATACCGGGGCCTTGAAGAGGCAATATTATGTCTGTTGACCAGTATAGCAGCAAATAAGATTCTGGCAAGTGGGTGTAGCCCTGGCTACTATCGTTTAAGCAACTGTTTGCACAATTATCAGAAGCACATAGTAGCGGCGCTGTTACTATTCCTTGAGCGACGTATTAGCGACTGCTCTGTCTATTAGGCGTACGAGCGGCTCTTCCACGTAGCAGATGAAATTAGTTCGTAAATCCAAGATATTGTGGTTCAATCCTATTAGCTTCGGTTAACATTAACCCATACTTAATACAACAGCTTTTTTTACAGGATAGGACTATTATCGATGTGTTAACAAGCGCAAAAATTTTTTTAGCGCACTAATAATATAAATGAAAATTTTAATTGCAATAGAATGTTAACAAAATTGTCTAAAAAGAATGCACGCACGTTCTGAAACATTAAATTTGCTCTTTTAAGACCCCATCGGGCCCCACGCGTAGGTATATTCCCATTTGGGAACAGATGGGAACTTTCGTCGTCTATCCCCAGATATATAGTATATGGGGATCAATACTATCGGGTGCAGTATACAAAATACAAATTTGAAGCGATAGTAGCCAATGTGTGGCCGGCCTAAAGGTAGCGTGCACCAAAACTCATCAATCAAGATTCCCTTACCTGTTTCTATCTGCTCTAAACGATTTACAAAAATATTGTGATGTGTTAATTTATGTTTTGAGCGATTATTAATGAATTAGCAAGTTGCTAGCCTCCCCAAATCGTTTTTTTTTAATGAGAGCGTTGCTTTGTCTTTTATAACAGTCTGGTTTAGATGGAGTGTTTTAGTTTTGATTGATCACTCTGCAAATTATAAGCATCTGCTCGAGGTATTCTGAGTAGTTGCTTTAGATTTCAGATAAATTAACTAGCTATAGCTAGACAATAGGCAGGGTAAGTTTTGTAATGATTTTCAGTGTCTTTGTGTAGCTATTGCTGTCCCTTCTTCTCTTTCTCTCTTTGTAAAAGTATACGATGCAGTTTATTACAATTTTAAGACCTGTAGTTCCAAAGATACGTCTTGTGTATGATGATGTTACAATAAACTTTATAGAAATTTCTTAATAATTCGATGCGACTGGCGTTTTCATTTCCAAAATTCATTAACAGTATAATACGTTACGACAACCTTTGTATTCTCTAATGATCTCCAACTTAATTCTCGTTTTGTTATTCAAAACAATAAGCGAGTTATCGTCTGGCAGTCAATTAATTGAGGCATAGGAAATATTTCAAGGAACAAATTCAGCGAGAGTCTAATAGGTATTACGCTATATAATTTTTGAAATTACTTGGTCCTAATTGCTCGAGACCCCAGCGCCACAAAATAAAGAGACTGCAGAAAGCAAGCTTCATACAAACGCGCTGGAGCAACGCACATATAGATCCACTGTAGGGTACGGAATGTCACAGTGCGCTGTGAGATTACCGCGCTTTCAGGTTTACCCACTGTAGGGTACGGACCCTACAGTGGACCCTACAGTGTACAGTTTGAGCCGCTGCAGCGGCTCAAAACAGTCGAGCGCAGCTGTTGCGAGATACCGTGTCTATGAGAGGGTATATGCGTGCGTTGCTTAAGCTCGGTATGTCTCAAGCTCACCTTTTGGGATTTTATTTTGTGCGAGAGCCCTTGCGAAATGTTCGAACGGTTCGAAATAAAATAAAAAATGCGCCAGGCCAGGCATTGATACGTCGAAATGAGAATCTGCATTCAAATGCAATTCCAGCTATGGTAAGGATTTTTTGCGGTGGTTGTACACACGCCTGCACATTTTTTTAAATATTCTTTTTAAATATATTTTACGGGTAAGCACAGTGCCTTAATCGATCTCACCTGATGATAAGTGATGATAAGGCCAATGATGGAAGCGCACTTCACCCGGGAACCTCAACTAGTGAGGCACTGGCTATCTTATCTCTAGCTGCCGAAACACAGCAATACTACAAACATTGATGTTATGGCGGCATATTTAGATAAGATGGTGGTAGCTAGCCAGGTGGACAAACAAGCCCTACCACCAAACAAACCGAGTACACAAACATGTACCCCCCGCTGGGAATCGAACATCAGACTACCACAAGCTGTCAAATTACCTCAATAGACTTTGAGCTTTATGTATATGGCATATGGTTGAATATTTATTGGGAAAATTGAGAGTTTTGGATAATCTGATATGCAGGCGTCTGTACAACCTGTTTGTGTTTTACCTTCGTCAGGGCGCAGTCCCACTGACAGTTAAATAGTAGCTAAGATCCATTTTCTAGTTACTGAACTACAATTTGATTTACAAGGTGAATCAGAAATGGCAATCTATCTCTATATATATATATAAATCTTTTGTGCGTGTGTATGTTATTGAACTCCTTTTAACGACTGGCCCGATTCATATGAAATTTTCTGTGTGTGTTCAAGTGGATTCGAGAATGGTTTAGATTTACAATTGGACCCGTTAGGTGGCGCTGCTATAGGGGTCCAACATGGGATACGGTTGTTCCTAAGCGGACGAATTATTTGTTTGTTTTGTTGTCATGGAAACTGTCAAAGCGGTACGAAGTCCGCCGGTCAGCTAGTGTTGTTATATAATTTCAACCTCCTCTGTGGTGTAGTGGTTAACACCACCGGTCTCAGACCCAAAGGGCATGTAGGTTTCCCCGTGGTGGGAATACCGGGTGAAGTGCACTTTCATCTTCTGCTTTATCGTCACTTTACATCAGGTGAATTGAAGGCCAAATACTTACCTGTAGCATCCCATAGGCAATAAAAAAAATAGTTTACTAGTTTTCATGTAATCACATTATTTGCTACAAAATTTCAGATCGGCTTTGTATTGATATTTCTATATAATCTTGTAGATCAATAGCTATCCATAACTATAGCCTGTAGCTTTCGATATTGCTTTCATAGGCGGTTCGAAATAACAAGATGACGTCATAAACTATACACGTAGCCAAAGCAATCGGTTAGGCGGTTGGGCCCCTGGTTAAACATCGAGGAAGAGTTATAGTTATAGTACTCTATTATCATGATATTTTTGTGGCTATTGGAATGGCAATCCCTTTTAGTAGCTGGCACATAAAAACTTGTAATGCCGCGTCCGCACGCTTGGCACTTGCCGCAAACTCCAGACCTCTACAAACGTTCGGATTGATTTGGGGAATTAAACGTCGCCATCCACACGCTTGCGAGTGCGCTAGTTTGTTGATTGTTCTGAAGAGGCAAGCATGACGGACATGGAGGGTGTTGAGTCGGTCATATAAATTTTTTAATGCATTGCAGAGAATTTGTGGAAGAAAAAATTAATGAACTTCTTTATGAACCATCTGGACAATTTGCTAACTTCTGCCGGATGAGCTTTACTGATTTTTAATTTTTGCTAAGTGCAATTTCACCTATGATTTCAAAGAAAAATACAAACTCCAGAGAAACTATACCAGCTAAATATCGTCTGGCAATAAAATTAAGATATTTGGCAACTGGTGACAGTTTAAAAAGTCTACACTATTTGTTAAAAGTATCTACCCAGGTTATATAGGAACACAATGTGTTGTGAACAAATGTTAGCACAATGTACATCTGTTCGCCACCAGTGCACAAACGAGACTGAGTGCGCACAAACGTGTGGACGCTTCGCAAGCGCTTGCGGCAAATTCCCTTTGATTTTTGACAAAAAACCGTCACTCGACGGATCGGCTACAAGTGCTTGCAAATCTACGCAAACCAAGCCAAACGCTCTATCCACCACGTTTGAATTTGTGACGGCTTGTTGAGGTTTGCCAAGCGTGTGGACGCGGCATAAAACAAGAAAGCACACTATCAGTTTCATAAATAAATATTACTATTACTATTTGACATGGTTTGGCTAGTAAATAAAGATTATAAAAACGACTTAATAAAAAAGATAAAATAAGAGTGTCAGATTCCACTTAGAATTATAGTAGCTCTTTAAGTACCACCAATCGAACATAGTCTGTTGAGAATCGGACTTATTTCGAGTGTGACACGAATGGTATGTATACCCCACTACTCCTTGGCTGTCGTAAATACCAGACACGATAGCATTTTAATTGTTTGACGCTTCATGCAAGCGCTCTGCCAACGATGGATTAATCACGAAGGGCATCTATTGCTATCCATATGGGCAAACTGCATCCAACGTTACCTATAACTAGACTTACCATAATTTTAGAGCTCCAAACCGGGACAGGAGCGAAAGACAAAAAATATATTTAAAAAATGCAGAAAATGACATTGCTTTAGTTATTAATTATTACTGAGTTACTTGAGTTACTTCTTTCTTGATTATTGACATTGTGCCATTCGTACTTCTCGCTGGAGTGAACTTTTTTCAACAGTTGATGATTATTTTTATTTTTTTCATATACATATTTCATATTCGCTCCGACACGGTTAACCGGGACAAAATACCAAACCGGCCGGGACGCCGGGACCAATGCTTGAAACTGGGGCAATCCCGGACAAACCGGGACATATGGTAAACCTACCTATAACCGTCAATCGTAACGTTGGTTGGTAGGTATTAATGTAGATAAGCCCTTACCGTTTTCCAGTCACGTGCGTCTGTCTAGTACCTGATCCCTCGGTGATGTCACCTCCATGATGACGCTATGGTGTGTGTAATTCTCACGGTACTAGCGTTTAACTACACCTACATGTTTTATGTGAAGTGGGTTTCATTTTTATTATTCTGTTTTATTCAATTGAGCCGATAAACTAGCCGGTTTGGTTTAGCTAGCAAACTAGCGCACATTCGTCTAAGCTTACCATATTTTCTTTGAAAAGGAACACTTTTTTTGCGTTTAATTTCATATATCCTTGGGAAGACGGAGCTGGCGGGAGGAGTTGGACTCATTTTTAAAGGATTGGTCCCAGAAAGCTACAGACCGTGAATATTGGAAAAAGGGAAGGGAGGCCTTTGCCCTGCAGTGGGACGATATAGGCTGAAAAAAAAATATCACATAATTCAAAATCCGTGGTCACAAGAATACTGAGGCGTTAGTTATCTCATAATAAATTTTAAACTTGCGTACCGATCAGGTTCGTACCGATTCACGCAAATTTTCACTGATTTTAAATATGATTCTTTTAACTTAAAAAGTTAACAGTGCAATGTCCAAATCAGTCGGGCAAACATGAACTCAAAGTTTAACGCAACATGACTTATTTGTGTGTAATGCTACATATTTTGGCTATTTGGTAAGTTTCGACTGTGCCACGTTAGAACTAAACACGTTCCAACTAACTCGATGTATAGCGTAAGTTGATAATGCGGTGCAAATTGGTTTGCTAAATTGCCTCCTACAAATTGCAGGAACAGCAATCAAACTTACTAATTGAATGCCGTAATAAACATATATAAAGCCCACGGCGCTTTCTATTGACTGCACCACAGCAAGGATTCCGAAGAACTTAAATGTGAATAGGATATTAGTACCTAACCCATTAAATTTAGTCCCGATTTTTCAATCCTTAGATAAGATTTATCCAACGAATAATATTGTCATACAGTGAATATATTTTAACTGACGATTTTTCTATTCAAACAAACTTATTTCAGCTTCGCCGGACTTTTTTTTGGGGGCGGCGAGAAACTGAAAGGGTTCCGTGTGAAATGAAGCACTGGAAACCGTTCCCTAATAGATTCTCCGAGGGGTTAGGATTGGATCGGTTAAAGTCAAAGTCAAAATTTTTTATTCAGATAAACTTACGAAAAGTGCTTTTGTATCGTCCATTCATGTTTTACCTACTACCCATTTAGGACGTCTATTTTTCAGCTGTGGTTCTCTGAATCGGGTTCCCTATGGATGGATAGTTCTATAAACCACCACGTGGGCCAGTGCAGATTAGTAGTTGGTAACGACTGCTAATGCAATGCAGATGCCGGCTGCTTTACGTGCCTTCCGAAGGACGGAGAATAAAAATACTAAAAGCCACCCTAATAAAATAATAATTACACATACCGCTCCCATCAATAACGTATACCGATATATGAACACCATCTGAGAGCCGTCGTAAATTAAATTTCGTAATTAAGTTTCCCCTTTCAGGCTAATTGCGTCTGGGCGCCGGACGCGGCCTACAGCCGTACCATGAGCTCTTCGCAGACAGAGCAACTTTAGTTGCAGAAAGTAACAACTTAGTTAAAGTAACTGGCAACTTTTTAAAAGTTTTCGTTAAAGGTTGCCAGTTGCAGGAACTGTTTACGGTAGCCGCAAATCTAAATAAACTTTTCAAATTCATAGTCAATAGTCAGTGTTTGTCAGTTGGGGAAACCAGTTACTTAACAGGATTAGTACAAATTTAACAGTTGCTTGCTATTTGCGGTAATTTAAAACTGATTTATTCGTCATGTGTAGCCACTGAAATCTGCAGTTGATCATCATAAATCGCAATTAGAGTTTCTATGTCTGCGTAGTTTTTTTAGTTAGGGTAACACTCCACTGAGCTGAGGGGAGCCGAGCTATGTGGTAATGATCCAATACTGGAGCAGAGCTGAGAAGAGCCGTTAAAATAAAGGGACTCTATTGGTTGATTCCCACTCAGCTCGCCTTAGCTCTGCTCAGCCATTTTCAATGGAGTGTCACACTTAGGTTATAAACAGCTAATTGCGAGTCGCCCGTTGCCGCGACACGGAGATCAAAGTTGCTCTGCCTGTGGAGCGCCAAGCAGTATTATAGGAGTGTTATTGCAGTTGTGAAAACGAGACAGACGTGTGTATAGACGCCGTTACACACGTCTCGCTTACACAAGCGCATCAACACTCCTACAATACTGTTTTGAAAGCTCATAGTGATGACGCCGTACATTCCTGAACCCTCAAATCTCAAACCGGTACACATATATGTACTGTGAGCATGATTTACTGAGATTGATCGGGAACGGACGGAGCTAAGAACCGAGTCTAGAGCCGTCTATCCGGTCTAGTTGTTAGGACTACCGGTTTAAGGCCCATAACCCCATCGATTAGGTATTATTCGATTTTAGGGTATTCAAATTTCGTAACGCTAAAGAATTCTCACCCCCTTACAAATAAACAAAGAATAAATGCCGAACAGTTATTCCGCGTTTTGTTCCTGTCATGTAAACGTCATTTCAAATTAGAGTAAAAGATACAAAACCACAGAATAGCTATTCGGACCTTATTCTTTGTTTATTTGTAAGGCGAACTTTGTCCAGCACGTGGACGTGTTTTGGCTGAAATAATGATAATGATGATGGCCATGATGATGGCCATATAATCTCACTCTAAAGAGCAGCGCAATATCTAGAATCTAGATTTTTCACTTCAACTTGCATTTTGGGAACTCACCAACTTTTTGAGAAACGTATTAACATGTAATTAAATTGAAGCAAACGTTTCGCAAACGGCAAAGTGGGTTCAAGTACTCGCGGGTACACACTCAAATGTTCACAGATGTAATTGTGCAGTTTGTATTCAGAGCTGCGACGACACACTTCACAATTGACATAAACAATATTTCAATACAATATTGCTGTTATTGTTGTATGAAGATGGGTGTGCTGAGCATTACGTTAAGTGGTGCGTAAAGTTTTAGTGCGTATTGTTGTGTGGAACCGCGGGTTATTGGATGGACCACACACGTTTTCATTACCTGTGGTTTCTTGTTGTAGAAGAATGGGGGGCCGTTGTGGTGGGGGGGGGGGGGATTCGGGGCATGCTTCCCCTCTTCTCTCTCGTCTCTACTTTTAGTAGATGTACGAGTGAAGCAAGAAAGAGTCCCACATTACTGGAGGTCGCCCTAGCTGCATTTATATACTTTAAAATATCGTGTTACTTTAGTGTAATACTTTTTTTATATAAATTATAAAAATACACTACCACCATTTTATATAATCATGCTATACATTTAAAATCCATTAATAATAATAGAATGATAATATCATAAATTTTATATGGCTTTCTGGTTTTATGGCTCTAATATAGCTACTTCTGTTGGACAGATTATAATATTATTTTCCTGTTATGCTTCAAATTATTGTCGTGTGGGCAACATCGATACTAAATCCGATTCATAATATGAATTGAATAAGATTCATAATAATGAAATACTATAATACTAAATTCATAATAATAAAAATGTATTAAATAACATTAAAAAAATCAGTTTATTCACTATATTTTTATGATTATTGTTGCGGACATAGTGGTGGGCTTTATGATAGATTATAAAAAAAAATATTGTGTTTGACATTGACAAATTCAAATCATCCGCATTTTTTAATATCCTCTGAACTTTTTTTTTGTAACACATATTGGTACATACATTTTATTTTTTTTCACTCCGTCTCCTTATGAACGTATAATTATGCTAAGTCTTACAGTCCTCTGTGCGCGCAAAGTGTTAAAAAAGAGGGCAAAGCTTTTTCATTACGTATTAATACACAGATTACCTACTTAGATAAATAAATTTAAACATAAATTCCTTTAAGACAATCTCTTCTCTAGAATGCTTGACCACAGGCCAATATGGAGTCTCTTCACGCCAAAAGAACATGGCAGTCAAAATTATTGCATCTCAGTCTTGCACATCGACTTTCTTTTTAACTAGAGGTGGTGTTTTTTTTTTGCCCGCTTGGCTTGTAGGTATATGTAGTAAATTCATGCGGCCGGGATCATAACATAAGTTTAATGCGCTGGACACACAGAAAAGAGGTAAGACGCGGACGGGGCGCGGACATATGTCTCTTCCGCGTCCCTTTCATACAAAATGTATAGAAGCGTCGCATCACAAAACATATAGAAAAGACAGATTCATAATAAAGTTCTATTTTTCAAGTCGATGGCTAACATAGTTTTTTTGCCTAGAGAAGAATCATAGGCGCTACATGTAAAAATGTGTCTTTGTTAACCAAAGCTAAGACTAATAACAAATACACATGGAAAAATAAATAATTACTTACTAAAACTAAATGTGTACTATTTTTTTTCTTGAATTTCCCAGAAGTACTATATTTTTTGCAATGTTTTGAAAAAAATACTATTTTACCTTAAAAAAAAGGTGGCAACCCTACGCGGCGCCCAGCGAGCGTCACGTCTCAGTGCCTCGTCTTTTCTATAATATGTTTGAAAAAGTCGCCGGCGCGCCCCCTCTGCGCCCCGCCCGCGTCTTACGTCTTTTCTTTGTGTCCCGCGCCTTAGATAAAACTAGCAGTGTAACATCGACTCCGAATCCGAAGTCTTGCGAAATGCCAATACCACCCACGAAAACCATAAAAACGATACCCATATTTACGTTTTTTTTTAAATCATGGCCGCCATCTTGTGTCTCAAAATAGATGTCATATTCATAATTGTTAAATGGTATACCTTGAACTGTATGTAAAGACTAATAGGGTTGAAAGTAAAACCGCTAAGAGCACTTTCGTTTTGAACAATAATTGACACCCACGAAAATCTTTAAAACGATACCTATATATACTTTTCTATATATACTTTATATTCTATATATACTTTAAAACTTCAAAAACAAATACTAAAAAAATCACGTTCGCAATCTTGGATCTCAAAATAAATGTCATACCTACTCATAATCGGCACCTAAAAAAAGCGATACCCATATTGTTTTATTTTTATTTTTAAAGACGAATAGAGCCTCAGAATAATAACTAAAGCTAAATAGTTCTGAGGATAGAGCTAATAAAAAAAAATAAAGTCCCCGCTTTCTTGGAGTTTCAGATTCAATATGAAAATTAAAAAAAAAACATAATTGTGTTTGTCGTTAACCCCTATTACTTCGTTTCCTCCGATTGCATTTTTTAAACAATATTTTATTTAGGCCGCAGGGATTGATCCTAAGCAAAAAAAAAAAGATAGAATATGAGTTCGGATTGGCATTGACAAATTTTGGCCGTTCCCCTTCCGTTTTTGAAAAAATTATGAAATATTGGTTATTTCATTTAATGTATTTGTAAGCTTCACGTATTAATATATAGTATATGTGCAGGCGTCTGTATGCATAAAATAAAGTGTAAACTAGTGTGTAACAAAAATTGTAAACTGTACCGTAATACCTACAGTAAGAAATGTTATAGAATATAAGTAGTATAAGATACTCTAGCTTTTAAAAAACAGATATCAAAATAAAAACCTGTGTACCCCTAAAGATATTAAAAATAAAGAAATTAAAGCTAGGCTTAGCATAGATGGGAATCCCACCCAATACAGTATAGAGGACGAAGTATGAAAGAGTTAGTATGAAGTATGGAAGTACGAGAGGCATGAAAGATAGAACTGGAATGAAAGAGTAATAAAATTAAAAAGAGCTCCAATTATGTTGGAGGTGTAGACTTTAAAATATATATATATATATATATATATATATATATATATATATATATATATATGCTCTGATTAATGGGAAAAAGATAATTGTATAATAATAAGCTGAAACACAGGAAAATACAATACCGATAAAAACTGAATAGATAACAATGTAACTAAAACAGTGTCAAAATTCAATAAAAAAAACAGAAAAAAAAGTTTTAATTGCCTCTGTGGTCTAGTGGTTAAGTCCACCGGTTTAGACCCAGAGGCCGTCGGTTCGATTCCCAGCGGTAGGGCTTGTTTGCCCGCCTGGGTAGCTACTTAGTAGTGGAGGATTCCGGGTGAAGTGCGCTTCCACCTTCGGCCTTATCATTACATAACATCAGGTGTGATGAAGTCAAAATGCTTACGCGTATGATATACATTTTGTCTCAAATAAAGTCTCGAAAAAATTCGTTACGGTTACATTTTGAAAAATGGCCTTTTTAGACTAGCTGAGCTCACGTTACGCGTTCTTACCTTTAGAAACCTTGTGAATAATTAATACGAAATGTGCTTAGCTGGTGAACGCGTCAGTCATATTTCATTAATAATATGCTGAGTGACGATTCAACTCGATTCGCTGAAAAACCCTGGACTCTACCGGCGCCGACGTTCCTTTGAAGTTTCGCCCGTGTAACGTTTCGTGTTGGAATATTTTTGTTTAACATTTGCAACGTTGCTCTTGGGTTTTGGTTTGGACCTTTTTGTTTCCTTTTGTGGCACCGCGCGATTCAAATAAGTGGAGTGCGTTGTTTCATTTGAGATAATAGCACGAATTTTTCGAATTCCGTCAATATTGTTTTGAACCTTTTAAACAACATATGCTGTATGACCGCATTTTTTATAAAGGGACTTTTCATAGATTTAAGACGGACGTGTCAAGAAACTGTATATAAAGTACTTTCCCTATGCCGACCCCCCTTTTTATTTTACACTGAACTATTTTAATTTTGCGGAATGCCAGAGCTCATGATACATTTTCGTTCGTGTTGTTTTTACAATGTCAATAATATTTTTTTCTGTTTTACTTTTTTTATTAAGGGCACTCCACTTGTGTTCTAGTAGATCCGAAAAAAGGTTAGGCGGTCCACATCGCACAGTAATACCGGATAAAAAATAAATATTAAATGCGGTGGCTCCCCGAGGAGTTATTGCCTGCACTAAATCGTGTATTGAGGACACATTAACGTCCTGTAACTATCGTATTTCACATAGTTCCAGTGCTTGGGGAATATTATTAAAGTTAACTGGCGCGGCTTGGCCAATATCGGCAACTGAATTTCCACACTGCAGAATGCTCGTTTATAGTGAGTACAGACGCCTGCACATCAGATTATCTAAAACTGTCCAATTTCTTTAAAACATATTCAACCGTATGCCATAGATATAAAATTCAAAGTCTATTGAGGTTTTTTTACAGTTTGTGGTAGTCTGATTTGCAGGCGTGTGTGCAAATGAAGTTATAAGGGTAGTAACGTTACATGCATACAAAACAACCGCAAAAAGTGCTTCGAAATTTTTCTTTTGAATTTTGAACGCAGCGGCAGCGCAAATACACATTTTTTTATTCAACTTTATTTCAATATTTTATAAATGATAATATATGCCATAAAATTATAATTATAAAACTCGGTTCTCATTGTTATAATAACAAAAGATGTGTACTGTCTACTGTCTATTCTCCTGCAACCCGACTTGGTCGTGTCAAGATATTACTGAGTTTAAACACTGTATTACTTAATTATACAACGACAAAACGAAACTGCTATTTTATAATTAAAACTCGGGGCAATTCGAGTGTGTTCGAAGTTTGTCCTTCGAAATAGTTAGCAAATTAAATTTTTACTTGCCGTGTACAGTTTTTCTTGTGTCCATGGACACGTAATTCTGTTCTACTGGTCTTTGTATTAGAAACTCAAAGCACATGAGAATAAGTGAAATATAATTTTCAGTTTAAAATTACAATTTCCTCGTAAGTAACAATCTAATAACGGAGAATGCTAAAAATAAACTAAGAAAAATGGCAAACTAAGGAAAAAAGATAATATAAGGAAAGAAAATAAGGTTGATTAAATAAAATGACTAATACATTTATTGCAACGTAATTTGAGTCCGGTCGGGTGTGGTGGACTTGTGGGCTTCCACCTCTATTGACTAGTTAGTGGTTCGAGCACCAGACTCAGATACAAAGGTCCCGGGTTCAGTCCCTAGCAGCGCGCAGCGAGGGGAAAAAGAGCCCGATGACTCACTATGACTCTGTCGCCATAACAACAATGTTAGTAGCACTATTCCAGCTATAGTGCACTTCCATCTCCGGCCTTTTCACCACCTACCCTTAACCTAACCTAACCTAACCATTGTGAAATAGAAAAATCGAAAAGCTTTTACTATGGGCGTGTGTTCTCTAACTAACGACAATTTTATAAGTTTGCGGAATTTTCTTGTTAAACGAAATTCTATAAGTTCATCATCATCATCAATCATCTAGCAGTTTTTTGCTGGATATGCCTTTACTCGTCAATCGAGGCGGCTACAGCTTTCCTCGTAATTATTGCGTTTAGCTAGTCTTCTAAGATAGTCTCTCCACCTGCCTGAACTGAGGACACCCTACACATTGTTTACCAAAGCGCGGTTTTAGTTAGTAGTAATTTTTTTGGTAGTTAGTTCTAATTTACTTTTGCATGCTACCATAGTTAGCTGAATAGGATGAGCCTAACAATGTTTTTAACATCTCCCCATGTACCCTGTTAATACGCAAAATAAAAATATTCTATTCTATTTTATTCTATATTCTATTCTATTCTTAGCTCAAGAAAACGTCTGCCCCAACGATCGTCCGCTCTGCGGCTAATATGACCTACCCATTGCCATTTCAGCTATTCTAAGAGCTGTGTCGATAACCTATAATGGTTCTTGCGAAGTAATTAGCCTTTTGCTCACGACATCGACAGTATCTACGGAGAAATAGTCGGAGACTAGTTTCGACAGCAAGATAGATTCAAACTTAAGATCCTTGGTTCGTACTTATACTTCCAAAAGTTACCATCTATAGGAAAATCTCAAATAAATTTTACTAGTTAAGTCTAATTTTATTTTACATATTATTTTATCCTGACGGTTCGAACCAGTGAAGATACTGTGAAGAGTTCTAAATGTCAGGATATAATAAAATGTAAATGTATCTGCCGATGCTGTTTGTTTTAAATACTGGCTTGTCACAAAAAGTCATTATCGCGTGCCCCCGGGATCATTGTGTTTGGCCGGGATAAAAAGTTGCTTATGGCACTCTGGGGCTCTCCAAGTGTGTCTGTTTTATCTCCGGATAAAACTCACTTTCGTATTTAAAGTACTAATTAAAGTGGTTTGCTTTTAAGCATACATTAAATTACTTATAATTTAAGTTAAAATTCGTTATAATATGATTAAATTTTAATCATCTCTTTTATTTTTGTTCTATGGGTGGTCTATATCTATACTATTAAAGAGGTAACGTTTGTGACTATGTTTGTTCGTTTGTCGGGGCTAATCACTGGAACTACAGAGCCAAATCCAAATTTATTTTTACTAGCAGCCCTAGGCAATATTTTAATTTGATAAAAAAATAAGTATATTTTTTGTGCTGGAAAATACGAAATCAACGCGAACAAAGTCGTAGGTGAATATATATTTAAGAAATCAGCTTTTTAATTTACGTTTTATTAACGGGCGGCCGTGTGCTTCAACATCCTGTAAGTGAGTTTTTATTATTAAAATAAAATAGGCCTTTGTTACTCACGATTAGTCCATGCCATAGATTGTTCTGTGGTCTATGCTCATGGTTAGTGTAGCTTTCGATAAGAGATTTTTTTGAATCTTTTCATTAGTTCCAGAGATTAGTTTTATTACCCTTTACGCATGTAAACGCATGAACAAACAAATTTTATTTCTTTGCAATGTTAGCATTACTGGCATTACTTACGAAAAACATACTAATATCGAGAGGAGGTTTCCTTACCTAATATAATTATGGAGCCGTTCTGGAAGAAAATAAGATGCCAATTAAGTTATAAATATGTTACGTCATGTGAGTATTTTGAGTAAAATAATTTCTCAGCTTTCAAAGATAAGGTTTATACCAAACCGTTTGGTGAAGTTTATCCCGATTGTAAAAAACAGTTGACTGCGTACAAACAACCATAGCCCATACGTGCTTCGGATATGTAACCTCTTTCTCTCGCATGTCAAGTCATTTGTTATTGTTGTTAGGGCCCTTTTGCCCTGATTTATACTCGGCAATGTGTACGTTTCTTTACAGCAGCCCTAAGGGACTGGTGAAATGTGAGTTGCCGTCTCACGATATCTCGAGAACGTCACGCAACGAGAAGTAACGCACAATTCGCTTTGTTCTGTTAGGTTTGTTGTATTTAAGACAATACTCTTGTATTTATTTTGTTTGCATACGCTTCTTAAGATGTACTATCTACTGAATTGTGTGTTTCGAGCAATTTGGGTTACGTAATTTACCACATAATGGGAATGTTATTCTCTGTTTAAAGGGTTTGTAGCAGGTAGGTACCTACTTAATGAGTTAGTTTTCGTGTTTTACATACATAAAACTTTTCGTTTTCGTGTTTTACATACATAAAAGATATTTTATAAATCATCAAATAATTTTTGATGTGTAACATATTTCCGCTCGCTTTCTATATATACAATTTGTGCGAGTGATTTCGTGAAATGTGACGGAAGTAGGTGTAACAGTGTGACAGGAAGTCGGGGAAGCGCGCAAGCGCGCGCCTTTTTGTAAATTTTAAATCGATATTACGAGCATGACATATTATTATTAATATTTGTGACATATTGTGTCATTTGGCTATCAAAGGTCATTTTGGTATGTCAAATTTCTTCTAATGAGTATTTACTGAATTTATTCTATAGTTATAATATTATGTAATACCTGACCCATTCTTTACAGAAAATGATGTTAAAATTGCATATTACTAAGGTGAGACACATCATATGCGACTACTGTAAGGCTCGCTCGTTTTTTATTTATTTGAGAAATGAAACCTAAACTTTTTTTTCTGTTATTAGATGAGTACCAAGCCAGACCTGCAAATATCGGTATTTGATTCAATTTGGTGTGCCTACACCCAATATAAAATTCCCGCGATTCATGCCACGTTATTAATCAGTATTCTATGGCACATTTTGTGGTCCCCAACCACCATCACCGTTATGGTCGCCACTGATAACAATTCCAATTTACGGTAGCGCCGACCTTCCTACAGTTAATAACTTATTTTATTGGACACAACTAGTGAAATTTGTTTTTATTACTTTGGCGTTAATCCAAGGCACATAACATATTCTGGGTCTGTACATAGCGTGTAATATATCTTCCCTCTCGGTTGCGCCAGACAGCGAGTCGGCGATTGGTATTACATATATACACACTTGATTTAGTCCATTGACGTCAAAAATGTGGTCGTAAATATTCACGACAGAGGTTCTTAAGAGTTGTTGTCGCTTATTGTATTGAATAATTGCTGGTGTGGTCTAGGGGTTTGGTCACTGGTCTAAGATCTAGAGGTGTCGGGTTGTATTCCCAGGTGGAGTAAATTATGTGCTCCGGCAGATTGATGGTGTAGTAGGGCTTGTTTTTATCTGTCTGGCTAGTTCTACCACCATTTTATCTAAGCCCAAAGCAAGCATAATTATGTAAGCAGCGTTGTTGTGTTCCAATCATCATCATCATCAGCTTATTTTATGTCCCCACTGCTGGGGCACAAGCCTTCCCCCTATGGATGGATAGGGAGAACGGGCCATAAACCACCACGCGGGCCCGATACGGATTGGTGGTTGTTAACAACTGCTAATGCAGCCGGGACCAACGGCTTTTCCATTACCATTACAATTACCATTAAGTAAGCGCTATCCCGTTATGTACCTACCTAAAATAATAGTATCAAAATGATCTTTCTAATGTTACATGAGTTAGCATGATAAGCTTAGTCTTTATTACCTGTTTTATAAAATATACATAATACCATGCAAAAGATGTGAAAATATTTACGTCCCTATCATCAAAATGTACTTACACGTACAACCCGTCCACTAGTACGCAAATTGCACGACAGAAGTACCGATATTAAATTCATCGATTCCCCGTTGCGGTAAATACGGTGTCATAAAAAATAACGACTCCCATTTGTACAGGAAAATGTACATTGAAAATTTTACGTAGACACTAATCCGACTTATTTGTATCGGAAAGACTGAGCTTTATAGTGAGGTTTAATAGCAGATATCAGAGACTTTTTATTGGCAACCCTTTAGCTTCAGCTTCAGCTTTATGGTTGTCAATAGAATGGGGTAGTTCACTACTAAGAGACTTTTTAGCACCTGTCAAAACCATGTTCAGTCCTGATTTTACATAAGTAAAATCCATAAGGAGATGCTGTTATCGCTCTGCATTCAATCAAAATTTTATTTGTAATTTATTGCGTTAATGAAAGTTTTCATGAAGCAAAACTTGTATAGCGTTAAGAAAAACTACAACACGGTTTGGAATACCTAGTGTACAATTTTGTTTGTACTCTGTTTTACATGTACGGTAGGAAATGTGTGTGTTACCTATTTCAAATCGATGGCTATTACTATACAAATAAACGCGAACGATTTATTTAACGAGACTCCTTCGAAATACAATGAAAAGTAAAAAGAGAGAAATAAGAACGAAAGAGAGAAAAGTTTGACTGAACACCGAAGTTAAAGGCATTTCACCTTCTCGCTCATGAAATGTAACCTCTTGAGAAACTATATCAATTCTGTAATACTGTTCCCCATCTAGGACTACTGTCCTCCATCTAGGACTGTAAACTTAATCTATCTAAAACTCAGTTCGATAATGAAATTCTGGCGCTCTCCAGGTAATTATGCCTACGAGTCGCTTAACTTTATTTATTGGCGTATACCGTTTAATTGAAACTTTGCTTTAGCTTAGCTTGTGCAAGAAAAAAACGTTTCTTATAGAAAATTTCGAATTAAATTTGAATATAATCACAGTATTTCTTTTTGTACACCCATTGGAAAAACTACTAGGTACATGTCTCGTATCTTTGCTTTTACGACCAGAAAAAACGAATACATTACTATTCACTCGACAATGATCCGATATATTCGTATCGCAAGCATACCAGACTGTCTCATGAATTTTAGGATGTATAGAATGCTATCGTACAACATTTGCTTACACATAATCCTATTGCTATTATTTATGGGTGTTTCGACCTTACATATATACAATCTGAGCACCGTCTCACAAGGAACGATATTGGACAATGCCAAGGCCAAGGACACGACATTGGGAATTCAACTTGCGATGCGTTACTTTATATAATAGTGATCATTCTGAAAACGGGCTCGAGGTGCTTACAGAAGATGATGGTTTTGTTACAGTAGAGTACATAGTCGATCTTGCAGTTAATTGATAGTTCGATGCTATATTGGATTTGCTCGCTATTTAAAACTTTGCTGTCATTTCAGCGTGGAGCTCTCAAAATGAGATAACTTGGAATGTTTGAGTTGTAATTAAGTATAACTTGGGCATAAGTTTAAAGAGCCTATTTACTGAAATAAATACCTGTTATCATTAGAAATTAATTGAACAGCAAATCCTTACTCCTATATGGGCACCTCAGTTTACATTGCTCATAGTTTTGCTTTATCATTTTTCATCTTGATTAAGCTCATTCATAGCAATTTTCTAGGTACGTGATCCTAATTCCACCACAAGCTTCGTAGCCGGCAAAGCTGGTATACACAAGTCTGTAAATAATTCACAGATACACCCACGTCCAATGGCTAGTTAGTTCCGTGTAACCTGTATACGGTGCCCTGCGAACTCAGGTGATTCCACTTTATTATCTTTGTTAAGCCTCGTAATTTCGTCTAGCATGCAATTTGTTTGCTGAAGCTGAAATGTAAAGAGACCCCACATTGTTCGCTTGCCTGCTTGCAATCTGGCCGGCTATGTGAACATATGTATTATTTACACGATTCAACTCGTTTAGTTGTTAGTGGGTAGGCCTCTGGTCAGAGGTCCCGAGTTACCTAATATTTCACTATACAATGAGGTTCAGAGAGTCTCCGTGTAAGAAGAGTTAGTAGCACGTCACTGAATCTATATTGAGTAGTGGGCTACTCAATATAGATTCAGTCCTTATCTTATCATTAAGAAGGCCGTGCTTCTTAAGCGTTATCTTTTTTCCACCTTATTTGTTTGTCCTAAGTATTTCTGCGAATATACCTAATTTGCAATATGTACGAGAGGAAAGTGATTATAGGTTTCTGGATCTGGATATGTCAGTCCCAAAAGCCTTATTATTATTTATCTAACAAATAAGCACAAACATAATAGGGTACTGTGTGCACAAGGCGATTGTTGATAGAACCACAGCATGTGAAGCATTTGTGTAGATAATGTAACAGGAACAGATAGAAATGAATAAAATGTAAAAAAATCGTTCGAATATAAGAAAAGAAAATGGTAAGGAAGTTTTGTGTAATGACCTCTAAACTTCAGTATAAATAGGGCTAAATGATAATGATATAGTTGATGTTGTTGTTCATAACTTGGCTCATAAAATTTAGTTGCGCTGTATATTGTAATCATATGAAATGCGAATTATCCACGTGATTTGTCTTTGTCTGTAAAAAAACCTGGAAAAGGAATACATGTGAGCTATCAGTTCGAATGTATGCCAAACTGATACTTTCATAATAGGAAGACTACAATGTCACCGCAAGAATAATAAATTACTTTACGACTAGCTGTTGTAACAACCGAATGCTTTACGCTTAATAGGAGTTCGTCATTCTGTAACAATGGTTCTTCTGCGTCGCGTAAATCGTGGCTATCCATCTGGATATGTCGGAGGGTAGTGGCCTCTTCCCGCGGTTGAGGTCACGGGCGACGGGAAGGGCGAAAACGGGAATCATAACGAAATGAAAGGCTCCCGAGGGCGCGGGGAGTTTGGACCGAGTTAGAGAGCCCGATAGCCCGAGTAAAGTGATCACGATGATTAACCAAATGAATTACTCGGAGATTACTTGGAACGCTTTCGGCGATTGCTTTAGAAAATATATTCGATTCGCCGGATAAATGGATTAAAGTATAACTGGGGAGTTTTGGCCGCGTGTTTTGAGTGCTGCTAATTTTTTAATACGAAACTTAACTTAACTAATCGTGAAGCTCGAAATGTAAATAATATTATGTAACGATGTAAACTTGTTTGTGGAAATGTACATAGAAAAAGTAGATATTTATTTTATAGAAGACTTAAGATATAATAGATACAAATAGAAAAATATATATCATTGATCATAATAAACATTTAAACTACATTGAAGTTTTCTCTTTATTATTTGTGCCAGCAATCCTTTTTCTTCATTCGTAAAAACATAACAAAACATAAATGCTGTAGCAAAGGCAAGCATTCATCATCATCATCAGAATTTTCAGCCCGTATCTACCCATAGCTGGGCATAGGCCTCTTCCATATTACGCCATTCCCTTTTGTTTTATGTTTTTCCAGCGACCATCTCTATATCTCTGGCCCATTATGAAGCAAGGCAAGCATTACGCATCCAATATTGGCTATTAAACGAGAGAGCCAAACAAAAATAAAAATATGAGCACTGAGCACACCTAGCATCCATATATCCATGTACGCTCTGAAATGAAGTTACAACATATGTAGTCGTCACTTAAGCCTCTCGCCTTGGGGATTTTATTGAGTTTCGGAGAGCTCTTAAAGGCGTGGAGTCCGAAGAGTTTATGCTTTCTTCGGTTGAAAGTATGTTTATACGTCTTCTGAGTGTTGAAAGCCAATGCTCGCTATTAGTCAATTCTCATCCTGCCTGTAAATTTTCGACTTTTAATGCAACAGACCACTAGCCGACATATGTAATACCTATTTTGATTTAAGTGAACACTCGACTAACTTTGATCTTATAATAATGTTCGGGGCTAACATCTGTACGTTTTTTACCAAAGTATACATTTAAATAAATAATAATATAAATATAAATATGAGACAACATCACATACATTGTTCTGATTCCAAGGTAAGTAGATAAAACACTCGTTTTATGGAAATCAGAAACAACGACGGTACCACAACCACCAAGACCCGACACAATATTGAAAAGTTCGTTTTCGACATTGACCCGACTGGGAATCGAACCCGGGACCTCAGAGCTAGCGCCGCCACTCGTCCGGCGTGCAAGCCACTAGGCTACGGAGGTCGTCAAAAGTATGAAGGTATAAGTAAAATAAAAAAGGTATAAAAATACTTCTATGCTAGGGAATGCATTTTCTCATACACCACATACAGCTGTAAAAGAGGAAAGAAGTAAGAAGCATTTGCTGAGTTTCTTGTCGGTTCTCCCATTATCAGGCAGTTTTCACTCGGCGTAGACGTAGCAATAGTTGGCGTAGTGACTTATATAGCTCAAATGAAAGCTCAAAATCGATGCAAAGGTGCAACCTTTTGACCACGAGCCGACATAATCTTGACTAATATCCAATAAGAAAACTGTGGACTATACTGTGTTCCCAAAAGTTTTTCAAGAACTAGCACTCAAATTGGCTATTTTAATTTCTTGAACATATTAATGTAAATACGTTTTGGGTCCTGTAAATAATTCTGTGGTAATGTCTCTGATATTGCTAACACCCGGCGGCAGGTAGTGTGGGGTTAAGTGCGTTTGTCTGTTTAAAATTTGGAAATAGATGGTACTCACTTTAAAGCTTGCGCAATCCCGGCATCAGTAGGCAATGTAAAATGACTCCAACAGCAATAATCAGGAAGATATCTTACTGGTTGTGGGCAAGTATTTTGTAGAAACTATTACTGTTATTAACATTAGAACAGTAGTGAACATAGTCGCACTGTTACTTTACTAGGTTTTTCTTGTTGACTTGTTAATATAATTTTCTTATTATAAATGAAACGTAGACCTCGGTCTACGACGTCGGTATTAAAATAGGGCTTTACCTTCGTTTTAGCAGTTATTTTATTTAGCTGTCATGTCTAGGGGTTTGTACATTGAATAACATAGTGGCTGACCCGAATATGTCTACTTACAAGGGTGTGTGTGTCCTGCGAATTTGAATAATAATAAATCTGCGGGCGCCGGACGTGATAGAAATAGGATCCCTTTTTGCCGCGGAATTTCGTATTCCCGTGAGCTTACGCATGTAAGTCTGATAAATTACGGGCTATTTAAATTTATTCTGATAACAGCGTAAACAGATGGAGATGATTCTATAAAACTACAGGCGATTCTTAACCAAGAACGAATTCAACGGAGGTATCCAAAAACGCTCTGGAATACAAATGGACGGAAGTATTGAAAGAAAAACTTCGAGTTGAAAAATCGTTATTTCGTTACGGAGACCGCGTTTTAAGAGATTGATCTATCAAATATCTTTAGTCAGTAAGGTTTTACAAAGCTGTATGTATATAGTCTCAAAACCCAAATACTGTCATAATTTTGCCAAGCGGTTTACCGATTTCGATAGCTCAATGATTTGAGCGATTGTTTGATGAAGCGGGATAATTTGCAGTGAAATAAAATCTTTGTAGAAATGGTTGCTTTTATTAACCTTGGAATTACATTACCTTTGGCATTAAAAAAGATTTTGTTGTTATCATAACAATGTTAAACTTTTGTTTAAACAAAAAATTTAGTTAGTACAGCAATAGGTCTGAAAATTCTTTACTTCTTGTACTCGTAGTACATAGACATTAAATATATGCAGTGTATGTTTTGAAACTATATGCTTCAACTATAAGCAAAAACTTCTGCTTGATCAGCTACTATAATAAATAATTTACATTCTTGCTTCAGTCATTAGCATACTCAAGAGAATAAGTATCCAAAACAATGTACGCTTGTGTATTTGATACTAAGTTGTTCGCAGAATTCCTGAAGACTTGGTTAAACTTCAGAGATAATAATCGTCGTCTTTGTGACGTTTTTAGCAATCGTACCTTAACTTGTATTTTATCCAGTGGATAGTTTCTTTAAACTATTATAAGTCCTAGTGTAAATGTCCGTGTTTGAGGCAGTCTTCTGTCACAGTTGTCATATTATTTATCTAATCAGTCACCACAATCATTATCATACACACAACTTAACGTCAAGTTATGTTGGTCAATGTACGTTGTAATTTTTTTATTGTATGTTTGAGACAAATAAATAATTTTTTATTTATTTATTTAACTCTAACGGTAATCCCTATTACTTGTACAAGGTTAACTCTGGTGATTAACCGACTGCGAACTTATGATGAAATGCGATCCAAAGATTAGTGCATCTTTCAAATATATTTTTTGCATTCGCTGTTACGAGTATATTAGATATCAAAGATGATATAACTGACAACTTACTGGTCTGTTGGTTAACCATCAGAAAAAACGTTGTGGTACGTATGATGCCTTTCTAATTCAGAGAGATCAGTATTGGTAACACCAAAATCGTCAGCTTATGTCAAGTAAAACGCTCCTTCATAGACCAAATAGCTTGTGTTTTGTTGCAAACTAGATTTTTTGGGCTTTCAATATGATCTTATTAACTGAAAAGATTTCAGTTGAACCCAACCCAACCCTCGCAGCCTATAAGCAGTCTATTGTATCACATTGCACCTATTTATTTACTAACCAGATGCTTTCATAGAAGAGGAGTGGCTCGTTTTATTAAACGAATTCTTTCTACTTGCGTGTCGATTGGAAAATTCCCTGGGCGGCCAGCGAATTCGATTATGCCTGTCCTGTGCCCGTCTCGTTCTGCTGTTGGCTTGTAATGAAATGTGGCCGTTGTTGTAATTTGATTTTCCCTGAGATCTTAAGATTACGCCACTTTGTTTCCTGGCGTGGCGAATTGGGTTTTCAATGAAAATTATTCATTGGGTCATTGTTTGAATGTGTGACCGACCTTGCATTCTGAGAGATGCTTTTTTTATATACATAGCTCGGCAAATGACTTCACTCCACCTGATGTTAAGTGGAAACGTAGTCCAGATGCAAGGACAACTGGTGCAGCGTAAAAACAATGCAGCATCAGTCACCCACACCCTGCCGGCCTACAAGGTGCCTCCTCACGCATCATTTGAAGGACCCCATGTCATAGGAAGGAGGTAAACCGTATGCTGGCAGACTATTCTATCTTTTGGAAGTGCGACAAAGAAACGAGTCACCAAATTTCTTTGTGCGCGATGGAATGTTCGAGACAGTACAGCGGTGACTCCGGAGAGCAGCACGCGTACTCCTATGGAGGAAAGTTTATTTGGCGATTATAAAATAGTGCCGTTAAATTAGTATTTCAACCATCAACCCGTACAGACGAAATCGTGGCTCAAGTCCCGATCTACCTTGCTTATGTTGATGTGGTAAGGCCTGAATCCAGATGTTTGTAGGCTGACGATGATTGTCCTCCTGATTTGCCTTTTTCTGTTGTCCTCAGATGTTTGGTGTCAAAATTGTTTGACGTCTGCTCAAAATCCACGCCCGAACAAATGGAACACCTTGAAGAAATCAGAATTCCTTGGGGAAGTGGAATTGTTGGCTATGTGGCTGAAAGTGGCGAGCCGGTCAACATACCTGACGCTTACAAAGTGAGTACATAATCATAAATGAACTTCATTACACCTAAAAAAAAAAAAAGATTTTGATAACATTTAATGTTGCTTATATCCTATGAACAGAACACAAAGTGTCTCTTCGAATCAAAACTTTAGATGTAAAAAATAATAGATCCGACAACAAAAGTAGAATGAAGATAAGATCATATGCGGATGTTGTGCAGACATTTCTACTCGAAAAACCCTCCATTCAAACCACTCAATTACGCGAATCAAACAAACTTGAAGAGCCCATAAAATATTTTTATGAGAGCCAATGTTTATGGAAAGAGGTCTATTCCGATTGGGCCGGTCATCAGCAAGTTACACGGGAGATTTTTCCAACTTTTCTAATAAAATTACTTCGGCTATTCGCATCATATACATTATTCGAAAAAACGTAGCATATGATCGCATTGGAGTAATTTTTCAAGCAATACTTGGCGGGACAAAAAGTGATATAGTTAATACACGTGGACCAAATCCCGCGAGCAAAGCTATGTTTATTAATTATTAAATAGCCTTACATTTAAATACCATTATATATTAAACAGCATGGTAAAGCCTTTGTTTTCTTATCACTTAATCAAGATAAATTATGGATTTAGAGACGATGATAAAGTTGCTGTCAAAATAAAGTTACGGGATTATAAATGGTTTCCAGAGCGAAGTATTCAAAGATCTGTACTAGCTGAAACGCGAAATTGTCTGTCTTGGTCCGTAGCTGCGCACAATGCTAAAGTGATGGAAGTTTCTATTCAGAACACAACAATACGTAATCAAAGACGTAGAGCGGATAGACTGGCTTCGATATTCCGAATGACAAAATGTCAAACTTTAGCAAATTGCTTTGCAAACTTTGGTACGAGTATCTTATAGTAAATTAACCGTTAATTTATTTCATGTCATTTTTTAATCAAAAGCCGCATATCAGATATATCTTTACAGTGTATATCTAGTTAATAAATTTCTATGAAAACGGTTTGAACGTAAGAACTTGTTTGTTAAACTTAGCTGGAAGCTATCAAAGTACCTATTTGTATAAATCTAAACTGGTCTCGGAGAGAAGCAAAACCTTTTTTCGATTCAGGTTTAAGAGGGTTTGAGAGTATTCTCGAGAGATGAAAACGGTGTATGTAATATTGATTGACTGTAGTATTCTGTTTGTTATTCAAATAACAACAGGCAAACTAAAAGTCAAGTACGTGATACTACTATAGTTATATGTCAGTAAGGGGGTTCCTGTATTTTTTTTGACAACTTGTCGCCGAACATAAACAACAAAACCAATCTGAGCAAACGTGTATTTAATTTAATTTAAAAAAAGATTTGATTACCTATATATAGCACGTTCCAAAATAATATTTAAATAATAAACACACATTTAGCAAAGTAGTTAACTAGTCCTAACAACCGTTTTTGGAAATGTCATTGCTCATTTAAATTATGTTTTTTTTTTATATTGGATTCTCCCTGTAAAATAAAAAAAATTTTGACGTTTCAAAACAGTTAAAGAGATACAATTAGAAAATTTATGTATGTCTAATGATTGGCTTTTAAGCAAACATGTTGGTATGTATAAACAAGTTGTAACATAATTTGAGATACAATAATTCATTTGTATATAAGTTGTTTGCCAAAACATTAGCGAACCATGAACAGATGCAGGTACGTACCTACATAGCTGAATGCATATTCTATAATCGTTCGAAAAACTAAAGAGCTTTTTTTGATTCTGCAAGTTGTGTGATAAATGTATATGGGTGCGTTAAAGTAAGCCCGGTGAAGCTTAACATGCCGTTTGAGGCAATCGGTAAACTCTCTCAAAAAAAAAAAAACTTTAAAAAGCCGGCTACAGCACTTAAACCTGCAATGCTTAATACAGCTCCTAATGAAAATCCACATTTAAGATAATTTTAAACGTTAGCAACTGTAAAAGAGTGATTCTGGTATATTTCTAAATTTCCAGCTTTACTTTAAATTGTAAACGTCAATTTTGTAATTTATCTAAGTATTAGGTACCAATTAAAATTAACTATGCTACTATAATACTTATCTAAGTGTTAGATTGGCAGGATTTTATCATATTTAATAAACATGATATCAAAATATAAAAATTAATCTATGAGAGTTGGTGTATGTAATCTACGCGTGCAGCTCGCGAACTTTTTGCAAACTGGCGAATTCACAGCATTCGCCAGATGTAGACATACCCTAAGAGTTCTATGACATCAGTAAATAGATATGAAGTGTATGACTGGCCAGGACAATGGTTCGTCTGCAGCAGAATCATTTGTAAGTCTCAAAGAAAAAATAAATTATAGAAATGTTAAAGAGAACAGCAATATATTAAAGGAACTCAAGAGAACAAAAAATGTAATAAATGTATTCAATATGACTAAAGAATGTTAGATATTATATGAAAAAGAACAACCAAAGAAAATAAAAATAAATAATAGTCCCGTGACAAAGCGGGTAGTGCAAAGAAACAAATTAAAAGAAAACCGTCGCAAAAGTAATCTGGCAATTGAAAATTGTGTATAATCTGTCCGATTTGAAATTTCAAAGTAAATACAAACCGTAAGTTTGTTCTTGCCGAGTTCGTTTATTGTTTAGAAGCTTGATCAATGTTGTTGTTGTTGGACGAATAAAGTTGCTGTTGTTAATACGAAGATTGCAACGCTTTTAGAAGATATTTCATTTAATGTTCAGACAAATTAAATATGAATGTTTGATAATTTTAATTTACATCATGGTCATGATGTAAATTTACAACATTAGGTATACCCTCAAATTAATTGTATAGTAGAAAGTTGACTTTTATTAAAGAAAAGGTGTCTCTTATATTTCTGTTGCTGTGTAAAAAGGATTTTGACAATTTGTTTATGGAAAAATATGCAAAATCGGGCCACCTTCATTGTCGACGATTTAAAGTAACATAATCAAGAGCCACTTTATTATTATAATTAACTACAACTTCTTTCTTTTTCATGTTTCAGTATTTTGTATACTACTGTACGTCGTCTCGTATCGACGTAATTGACGCGAGCCGTCAACGACACCCATAATTATAGAGCTTCTTTTTGCATATACAGAACATTTTACGGGAGTGAGCATAAATTTATTTCGTTTTTTGATGTCTTAAATAATATTCCCACTATTTGTCCGTAGTCTATCTAATATATAAAATTCTCGTGTCACAGTTTTCGTTGCCATACTCCTTCGAAACGGCTTGACCGATTTTGATGAAATTTTTTGTGCTTATCCGGTATCTATGAGAATCGGCCAACATCTATTTTTCATCATGTTAAGGGTGGTCCACCCCTAAATTTTTTTGATTTTTGAAATTTTTCCAATACAAAATGATTTGTTTGTAGTGTTGTCATGGAAACTGTCAAAGCGGTACGAAGTCCGCCGGGGGCAGCTAGTATTATAATAAATTTTATGACCTAGATAGGTAGCGCGAAAGTTCAGTGTAAATTTTTGATCAACTTAGCATTAGTTACTGACGCTTACTCGTACTACTTAATTCTGTAGTAATCAGATCATGCAATCATGTATGATGATTTTTAATAAAGCCAATGATTTAAAATTGATCCAACTGATGTTACAACAATTGTTTCTTTTTATACAAATCTATTCTACTCGTTCTCTACAATACAGCAAAAAATGAAAAGATTATACCCCTTTACGACTTGCCATTAAACAATGACAGTGCCAGGCTTAAACCCCTCCCTGCTATTACGAGAACCGTTTGCAACCTCCCCAAATGCCGTGAGAGGAGTTTTTCCACATAAACTTTTTACAGGTTGGATAGTAGGTACCATGTTATATTCTAATGGACTCATCATAATGCGCTGCGTACCAAGATTACCCAACAACCTCCTCTAACGACGCACATTTTTTAAAGGCCGATTGGGAGTAATTTGGGACATGACCAGATTATCAAACTTTCTTATTTTATTCAAGTTTTTTTTTCTTTTTCTATGCAAGTAAGTGACCGCGATCTCGTCTGATGGTAAGCGACGATGCGGTCTAGCATGTAGCATACTTGCCTAATTAATGCCTGTTCACCCTTGCCGTGAAAATTATTTTTATTGATCCAAACAAATCTTTTATGCGTTTACCATAGACATATCTTCTGCAAAGGCGTTTCCCAATCGTAAAAATCTGTATGCTGCTGTAACTCTAACTGTAAGTGACCCCTTTATTATATTTGAAAAAATATGGAAAAGATCCCATTAATAATAAATAATAAATAATAAATAATAGTGAATCTAACATGAAAAATTGATTTGCTAAAAAATGCTATTCTAAATTAGCTGCAACTGAATAATGCGTACGCGACATTCATCTAACAAATCAAATTACCATTAAAGTTATGAATGTCAAAGCAATATTTAGTATGAAAACGGGATGTGGAGAGGATTTTATTCGTTGCGCGTACTGTCTCGTGATCTTTGCTCCATCGCCTCCATCCCACTTTTATGATTCAACTTATCGTAAATTTTTGGACGTGCCTCTCTCTCTGTGGAAGCTCACTTGACTTTGCATACGAGTCTGTGGAAACCTCATTCGGGTAATAGAAATGGTCGATTTTGAGGCCTCTTTCTTGTTTGTGTTTATGTCGCCGATGGTAAAGAATGGAATAAATAAAACCTTTTTTGTTGAGTACTCTGATCGTGGTCATGCTAGCTTTTGTAGGATGGTAAGTAGAAGGATCACCGATTCTCAAGTGTGTGAATGTAAAACCATGTCCACGTTTTATTTTATCTATTACTAGCTGACCCGGCGGACTTCGTACCGCTTTGACAGTTTCCATGACAACAAAACAAACAAATAATTTTGCATTGGAAAATTAAAATTGTCGTTTTTAGTATTTTCTGTTACTTATTATTTGTTTCTTGCCGTTTTAAACCTTCCCTGAACTTCCACAAAAATTTCAAAATCAGAATTAGCCAAATCGGTCCAGCCGTTCTCGAGTTTTAGCGAGACAAACGAACAACAATTTATTTTTAAATATATAGATGACGTTATCAGTAAATGCTTATTATTATTTTATTTTAATATATTTACTTGATTTTTTATATAATTATTTTATCATATTTGTGCCGTAGTTGCAGATCAACTGTCTTTAGGATAGTTGAGAGGTTAAGCCACAAAGATTTTGGACTTGTCAAATCGAAATTATTTAATAAAAAATATTTTGAAATAGCGACCGTCTTCATCTAAAAGTCCTAGTTCTCAGTTCTTCTCAAAAAACTCGTTTGATGGAGCATAAAAGTGATTCAATATTATGTTATTTTTTATTTTTATTTTAGTGAGTATTAATAAACTTTCAATTTACAAAAAAGTCGTGTAAAGCTGTTATTTGGTATGGTTAATTTACATTTATTTCAACATTTCCAACATTCCGACATTTCAACATTTGTATTTCCAACATTCTTAATAATTAATTTAGTTTTAAATAAACGTTTACTCATTCTAAAGTAAATTCGTATGATTTAAGAAATGCTACAAAATGTTGATATCTATGATAATTTTCAAATAAAGAAGGACATGAGGATTATTAAACTCCATGACAGTGCCAAATACCGTTGCACTCAATGTCTTGATAATGCATATATTCCAAGAAACATATCGTTGGCTTGAACAACTAGCATAACTTGAGATACGTATTTTTAGGATTTTATTTAAGCTTTAAAATTTTCAGTAATTCAGATAGATATAACCAAATATTGTGTTCAGCGGCATGAAATAGTAGACTTATTTTTAGCTAAGTTGATTGTTTATCGCCATAGCAATAAGTTTATAATTATTTGTGAAATGTACACCTTCAGCCTTTTCTTATCGTCATTTACATACAATCAGGTAAGATAAAGGTGAAGCGCTTCCCCATTGTATAATAAAATAAAACCGCAAATACTGTCACATTCATAAATAACTGACTACAAAAACTTCAGATTTTTTCAGAGAGAAGTATTATTTACTTAGTTAGTCAACATTGTGTCTGAAAACGGAAAAATGTTACTTCCTGATCTAATTGAGGAGCTCGATGGTGCAGTGGTTAGCACGCCCGGTCTGCGAGTGCTAAGGTTAAGCAACTTTCGCAAAGGCCGGTCATCGGATGGATGACCAAAATTTATCATCCCGAGCTGCTCCGTGCGTCCCGGCTGCGTTAGTAGTCGTTAATAACCACCAATCTGCATTGGGCCCGCGTGGTGGTTTATGGCCCGTTCTATATCCATCCATAGGGAAGGCTCGTGCATGCCCCAGCTGGGGACATAAAATGTAAATATGTAAAGTATGTAAAAGTAAATAGTGTTGAATAATTTCGGCAGGCTGGTTAGAACCCCGATAGCTCAATTGGAAGAGCACCTGACCCGGTATGTCAGAAGGGTGCAGGTTCAAATCCTGCTCGTGGAAATTTTTTTCAACATTGTGTTTTTGTAATGAGCTGATGATGATAATAATCTAAATAAGCCTGTAGGGAAGCGTGAAACATCTTTTGTCGAAACTATGATATTCCATGCTTTAACTATTATAGCAATAAATCAAGGCGCGTTACATTACCCGATTTAATACAGTGTGTGTAGCACAAAACTGTGTCGGTAGCACACGAGTAAATACATTTATATTTACTCATGTGATGTAAGGCAGAAACTTGGAAATGTTGGATCAATAAATTACTATTGTCTTTTTGTGGTAGTAACATAACTGTAACATGTCAAGTAACAACAATAACAAGTGATATGTCAGCCCCCTTTTTATGTCCATTTTGTATTGGATTTTTGTTTATAGTCCACTCATGAAATTACACAAGTGTTGTAATATATAGCTCGTAAAGCATAAATCTTTTTTTCGATGTTCTATGTGAGGTTACATAAATTACCGTATTCGGTTTATTCTCTTAGTTTCATTATCATTTCACTTCCCGACGTATTGCATATTTTTGTTGTTTAACAATTATTTATCGTTGGATTTTTTCAATATTAATCGCTAGAGTTGATAGTCCTTTAGTTTGCAATAGATTATCTTTTGTATTTATGGGCGCTTCGTTCTTTTATCTATATCCTTGTGTTTTTCGTCAGCTTCCGTTTAAGCGCGCCACTTTGTCTTATTCTGTTTACCAGCTCTGTGGATTACCGGTTTCAGATCCTAGAGGTTTCGGGTTTGATTTCCAGTGGTGTTAAGGCTTCTAAGTTAAAGTTAAAGATACGATTAGATTTCGTTCGAAGTACGTTTTAAGCCTTAGAACATAAAATTGGAATACGTCGTGTCGTCGTTGCCATTTTTCTTTTGCCGCCGTTTCATTCTCTGCTACAATTCAAACCGTTCATTATACAACTTTTGAACGCATTGTGCAATCATTTTCCGTGTGCCGCGCCATCCGTAAAGCCGACGCGATTAAATCTGACCTGCATTTTAATCCAGATCGATGGTTTACAAATCCTCGCCGCAAACTTTTGGCGCCCACCGTCGATTTTTCACTCCATATGCACAAAATAAGGAGACTCCAGAAGGTAAGCTTTATACAAACGTGCTTGAGCAACGCACAGATAGACCCTCTCACGGGCACGTATCTCGAAACAGCTCGGAGAAATCCGAGCGCCGTTGTTGCGAGATTCTGTGTCCTTGATAGGTTGTCTGCCTTCCTCGAACGCGGTATATATGTAGCTTACCTTCTGGGTCGTCTGGGTCTCCTTATTTTGTGCCATATGCCTCAACATCAATCAAGCGAAGCTGACGTGGAACCTTTGGTAGGGAGGTGAAGTGTGCAATTTGAAATTTACATAACTTATCGATATTGTTTTAAACGTGCAATGCTCGTTCATGAATATCTGTTTTCTTCTTGTTATGATCGAGACGTCAATTTACATTAACGACAATTTGATGCCCATAATTTCTCATACCAAATTAATGCCTATGATGCAAATGTTGTGATTAGAGAATTTTATTACGACTTGTGATCGCCCAGTGGTCGAAATTCGATCGTAATTTTATTAAGGCGGCACGGATTGTATCCTAATTCCTAAGCAATGAAAAATTAAAAAAGATAAAATGTGAGTTTGGATTATCATTGACAGATTTCAGCCGCTACTCTTTCTTTTTTGAAATTTTTGAAAAACAATTATAATATTTAATTTAATGTATTTTTTATGCATAATTTACAAAAAAATATTAGCATTCTGCACTCCTTCTCTATATAAACTATAAGTGTGCGAAATTTCATACTCCTCCGTCCTCGCAATTTTCGTAAAAAGGGGTACAAAGTTTTTGCTTCACGTATTAATATATAGTTATGAAAATATTATAATATTTGAAATTGTGTAGCATTAATTTAAATGTTGACTGCTTTAAGTAGGTAGAGTTCTGATCTTTACTTCATGTAATTCTCGGAGTGACTGAACTAACGAGACATAAATGCCCACATCATTTAGTAAAATAATTTAATACAAAAAATAAAAGTACGACGCAGATAAAAGAATTTTAAACAATATTATCCTTTGTAAATATTATTTCTATATTTAAGAGGACTTCGCTTGTTCAAGTACACTTTGTTTGATAGGAGAATTGTATTACCTACTCATTGAGTCTGGGAAGTTGAGCGTTTCTTTCGTCTCGATGGGTTTTAGGCAGCGAATCGCTCGTTTTCTTGATATTTCAACGTTGCTACGATATCATTCATCACCCGCCGAGAAACCTCGGATCTTAGTAAAGGTCTAAGACCTATGACCTAGGTTCAATAAAACCTTTGTTAAAATGTTTTTGTTTTGTTTATATAATTTTAACGCAAATTTTGTTGCGATACAAATTACAAAAACACAATGTTGAAAAAATTTCCACGAGCAGGATTTGAACCTGCACCCTTCTGACATACCGGGTCAGGTGCTCTTCCAATTGAGCTATCGTGGTTCTAACCAGCCCGCCGAAATTATTCAACACTATTTACTTTTTTACTTTGAAAGCCAAAGGCGCCAATTCAATGTCAATTAAATTTTTTCAACATTGTGTTTTTGTAAAACCTTTGTTGAGAAGGTAATAACGGCAAATTATTTCACTCCAAAAATATATTAAAAATTAAATAAGTGAGGCAGCTTCAGAAATTACTGTTTGCTATTATTTTAAATTAGATGACTAATAGTTCCTTTTAGCAAACGTTAAGTGCGTTACCTTCTATAGAGGTATAGAAGTATCTGTAAAAAGTGAAAGTTCTATTCTAAACATTTGGCCCGAATTACTCGAGGAAAACAACTGGAATTTTGAACTGTTAAATAATTTAATTTAACCTGAACGGTGGAATTTTACCGTGTAATCCGCAAAACACCGCTCTCCCAGCGCGCAGGACTTGCTTAATCACTGCGGTAACGTTTTTGTGCGCGAGAATACTTCTCCGCCGTAAAATATTCAGCTACCTGCAAAAAATTCTCAATTATTTCATTCATTTGTTTTTTACGCAGCTGTTTCCGTGTCCTTTCTGTAAAATCGCCTTAATCTGACGGCTTTACAGCATAGGAGGCAGCGTTATTGTGGGTATGATCTTGGAGTTCTGGAAGTTATCCACGTATACGAAGGATTCACTGTAAACTTGTTTTCAAACTTTAGATTATCAGTAGATTAAGAGAAGCCACATGGCCTAGCATTTCCTCACTCGCCAAACACCAGTGCCATGGCTGAATGAACATGGTTTAAAGTATACGAGTTACAGTAATGTTGCATAGGGGCGTTATAAATGCGACATGGTTGGCAACGCGCAACTGGTGTTATAAGTCATCATCATCATCAGCTCATTATATGTCCCCACTGCTGGGGCACGAGCCTTTCCTTTACATGGATGGATAGGGAGAACGGGCCATAAACCACCACGCAGGCCCAGTGCGGATTGGTGGTTGTCAACGACTGTCAATGCAGCCGGGACCAATGGCTTTGCGTACCTTCCGACCCACGGAGGAGCTCGAGATGATAAATTTTTTGGTCACCCATCCGATGACCGGCTATTGCGAAAGTTGCTTAATCTCGGCACTCGCAGATCGGGCGCGTTAAACACTGCGCCATCCAGTTTCCCAGTGTTTTAAGTATCCATATATAAAACGCGGAATGTAACACAGTGACTCAGTAAAGAATGATAGAATGTATTGTTTATGCGGACATCTGCTCTATTACTCCTTTCGTTCGTATTCAGAAAACAGTTCGCCAGAAAGCTATGATATCAAACAAATGGAAAACGGATTTATATGCAAGACACTTCTCAACCGTAGGGTACTGGTGCTGCCAATTTAAATGCACATTTACAAAATGGCGGTTACCCGCTCGTGTGCCCCATTCCCAGCTCAGCCGAGATTCGTCAGTACGAGTGAACATAAATTATTCCCGGCTACTACGTCCAGGATAAATGGTGTGCTTAAAAATGCTATCCCTCTTTAGTCACCTCATGAATCCGCTGATGTCGGCTAGATTTATTAGTTCCACAGCCATTCAGCCGTTACAGATTGGCTGTGGTAAGCCGGCGGGTGTAGCGTGGTAAGGTTCGCTGAGTCCTTTGTTCTTATATGCTCGTCTGTTTTGTCAGATTCTACATGCATGAATACAAAACAATTTGCTTGCTAACTCAAAGCAGTTTGCGCTCTCGCTGTATCAGACATTTGGCAAATGTATTGTTACCAAAACAAAAGAAATCAGTTCTGAATTTTGGCGTTTTAGTAATCGATTGAAAATTAATAAAATCACATCTGGCTCTAATTACAGATTTCCCAACGTTATGGCATTCATTTTGACTTCGCTCCGAGTTAAACAAAAAATAATACAGCTCCTCCTACGTCATGAATATTCTATTGGGAAGTCAGTTTTCTTACTCCAGTTGAAATTATGAACATCATTAATTTGTCCTCAGTGCTTTACATCTACCCACACCGCTGTTCGTAATTCCCTGTTCTCTTTTCAGTTTTTATAGCATTTTGTTCTCTTATTTTCAAAGTTATTGCTGATTTAAAGGTCAAGGCCAGATTCGACTATACATTTTCATGGCTAATCTATCGCGTATTCAAGATGACTGTCAAGATACATTTTGGCTTGCCTCCAAAGCCGTGACCTTGCCAAGATTGGTAGTTCATGCGTGCTCACGTATCCACGGTTTATGAAAACGATTTGCATATAAACGCCTGAGGCATCATACTATACTGATAGTGCATAGAGGAACTTATGCTCCGCTGACAACAAACCAATTTAAACCCTACGCCTTTGATATACCGAGTAGAACTCGTATTACTTTGTGAATAGTTTGCTCCGTAGGGTGTTGCTAAACATCGCTATAGGTCCGCGTATTGTACTGGAAAATTGACATTTACGTGTCAAACGTTGTCTTCCCTTATTTCACGGTCGATTTGTATATGCAATAGGCAAAAAATATGTACTAATGTCCCGTGATAAGGAATGCTCTGAGTTTTTCATAGTCGAGCAGTTGCCAAAAGGGGCGGAGGGCGTCCTTTGCGAAAAATGTGAAAAGAAACAACGTTTTCATCTCGCATTTTGCAGCTTTGAGTTAAGCGATAGTTCAGCCGATTACTGGTAGGTATGCTCATTTTGTTTTCAGTACTACCTTATTAAGTGTTTTATTCTTTTGAATGGTCTTACCATTATGCAGGTAGAATACTAATATCTCAATATCAATAAATAAATAAAATCTGAAAAAGAAAGCGTTCCTGTGGCATTGGAAATCTGGGGGCACGACAGTGCCTCCGCCAAGTCGAGCAAAAAAGCGGCACGGCCGTACCATCCTTTTCTCGAAACAGTTCAGGCCATTTTCGACCCCCTATAACTTCGTTGTGGATAAAACTAGAAGCCAAAATTTTCAGTAACCAAGCAGGCATTGTATAAACACGGTATATTTCAAAATTCATTCAATTTGAACCAGCCCCCCGACCGCCTAACCGATTGCCTTGGCTACGTGTATAGTTTATGACGTCATCTTATCATTTCGTACCACCTATGAAAGCAATATCGAAAGCTATAGGCTATACCTATTAGCTAGATGGCAAGATGACGTCATAAACTATACACGTAGCCAAAGCAATCGAGTTAGGCGGTCGGGCCCCAGTAGTTAGCACTAAATAATAACTAACTAGCTGGTATAAACTAACTAGTAGTAAGCACTAAACAATCTAATTGAATAATATGTATTACTTGTGAGATACATTGTGTTTTCATGCGATGGCCAAGTCAATCTATTTATTTAAAGCATAAAATATTTTTAATATTGATATGGTCACTATAAGATGTTGTTAGGTTTGCTAATTACGTGATAACTTAAGACAGAAGGTCCCTTATGTAGGGAGTGAATAAATTAACCGACATGGTATTACATGGATCTCACAACTTTTTACGGTAGAACAAGAACTGAGTTGCGAGACTTGGTTTTTTTACAAGTTTGTTTTTGATGGCATTAAGATTTACATTAAAAAGTTAGTTATTTTGACGATATAAAGTGCACAGTTAGTTAGTTACTGATAAAGTGAATTTAAATATATCAAACAAAATTGCAAGAGAAAACCCAATGAGTAGAAGACAAATGAAAATTCACTGGAACCTATCGTTTATACATTCAACTTCAAACTTCTAAATTGGCTCATTGCTTTGAAGTTATTTTGCCTTTTGCGTTGTTGGAACATCCGTGCATTATTTATTATGTAAAATATTATAAATTACTTTCTAGATGGCCACCTACTCTTACCGTTGCCAAGCAACATATTTATTTTCTGAACCACGAAAGCGATTCATTTTATGGAAAGCGGTTACTCACAACAGTGATGGTGCGTTACTGGCAAAGTCTGCAAGGTGTGCAGTTAGTAGCATTGTCCGGGGAATGTTTGACATTGCACAGATCCATTGGGTAGAGTTCACCAACATCGATTACTAGCGACTACCCGCGACTTCATTCGCATAAACACCGTGTTCGATAATTCCGAGATGATCACCCGTGTTCCGGAATTTGACAGAAAAAGACTTGCCTGCAAATTTCCACTTTCTTGGTCCACTACACACTACTACACACTACTTCACTACTACATACCACTACACACTACTACACACTACTACACACTACTACACACTACTACACACTACTACACACTACTACACACTACTACACACTACTACACTACTACACACGCAATAGGGTTTAAACTGGTTGTCGAAAATATATATTTCTATAAAATTTATAAAATACAGTGAAAAAATTAAACGCCCACTCGGCCCCGATTTTTTTTTTCACTGTGTTTTATAAATTTTATAAATGTTTAATTTAGCTTCAGTGCAGCAATTAGCACTTGAAAATAAAAAGTAATAATATATATTTCTATTATAATTAGAACTTAGATCTACGAGTTGTTGACGAAGCCTCCTTTTAATCACAAAAATGCTTGTACGGGAACGCTCTTTTATAACACTAGTTGCAGGCTCGTGGACACTATCAACACTGTATATTTGAAGTCAATTTGAAACAATGTTTTAAAAAAACACATTTGCAGAAACAAATAGTTCAGACATAAAGATTTTTCAAAAAAGTTTGTACGTTTTATAGTATTTCACATATACGACTGGTTTCCGAGCCGAGTTCGGCAATCGAAAATGGAATTTACTCGTAACTCCTGTGCACATGAGTGAGAACCGAAATGAGTTTCGGTTACCTGTTTTCATTTCTTGTTTGGTCTGCGGCAAACTTCGCTCCCCTTCTGTTCCCCTTTATAAATAGTTGACTCGACCTCTAGTATTGACAATGAACGTATTTGTCTATTTCAAATTAGATTTATTGGTTTAGAGGTAGTCTAGGTTTAAAATTGGTATATTGCAGTGCATGCATGTCTATTTCAAACTAGATTTATTGGTTGAGAGGTAGTCTATGTTTAAAATTGGTATTTTTATTGGTGAATTCGATTTTACTTTGTATAGTTTTTTCACTTTGTTGTCTTGTCTGCAGGCTGCAGGCAAAAAATAAAAAGAATGCAGAAGTAAGCTTCGTACTAACGCGCTCAAGCAACGCACGCACAGACAACCTCTCACAATCACGCTATCTCGCAAGTCGCAACAACTGCGCTGTGGTTTGAGATGGTCCGCGATTTCTTGTCCGTGAGAGGGTGTCTGTGTGCGTTGCTAGAACTCTGTGGGTATTGTTATCTCTGTCTTTTTTACAGAAGCCAGGGCAAAATTAATTTGAATCGCCTCTGTGGTCTAGTGGTTAAGACCACCGGCTTAGACCCAGAGGTCCCGGGTTTGATTCCCAGTGGGGGTACGTGTTTGTGTACTCGGTTTGGTTGGTGGTAGGGCTTATTTGTCCGCCTGGCTAGCTACGACCATCTTATCTAAATATGTTGCTATAACATCAATGTTTGTAGCATTGTTGTGTTCCGACAGCTGGAGATAAGATAGCCAGTGCCTCACTATTTGAGGATTCTGGGTGAAGTGCGCTTCCATCATTGGCCTTATCATCATTTAACATCAGGTGAGATCAAAGCACTGTGCTTATCCGTAAAATATAAAAAATAAAAATAAAAATAAAAATTGGTGAATTGGTAGCGGTTTGTGCGTCGTCGATTTTTAGTAAACTAGCAAGTTGGTTGCGATTTTTGCGTTTTGTTAAATGTTATAAATAATGCCGTCATGGAATAACCGCATTTCGTGCGCCCAATAATTTTAATTTACTTTGATGGTCGCGATTCGTGTGTCGTTGGTATTTTACACTAAACTCATAGATTTTCTTTAGTGTTTGTTGCAACAAAAACCTTTTTCATTTTCATAATTTTTCAAGTACAGACGCCTGCGCTTCAACCTATCCAAAACTGTCAAATTTCTTCAATACGTTTTCAACCATATAATTAAGGCATAAAGTTCAAAGTCTATCAAGGAAATTTGACAGTTTGTGGTAGGTTGATGTGCAGGCGTTTGTACTTACAGTCAAGAGGAAATAAGCTGCAGGTGAGATGACCACAAATCGTTTCATCATCATCATCATTTCAGCCCGGAGATACCCACTACCGAGTATAGGCTTCCTTTCGTATCTGCCACTCATCTCTGTCCAAACACATACGCACGCAGGCTTTCCCGCTGTCCTGGTATGTCGTCAGTGTACCTTGCCAATCGCTTAACGGTTATGAATTAAAAATACCGTTTACCTATATACCGATTGCTTAGAACAAAATACACTAAAATCACAAAATCAAAAAATAAAACTTTTGAAGCAGCGGTAGCTCACATGCGTTGAACTTTTCCATTCGCTGTGAAATAGGGAACAACGTTTAGAGCAAGTAAATATTTTAGAATGTCGACTTGCCGCATTTATCGATGTAGCTCGGTCGAACGGACCGCAAAAGATTCGAGAATCGTATTTTCCATGAAGCTACGACTCGCTGTAATGGAAAAGCGTGCGTTTCGGTGTATATTATAGCCAGTGTGTAGAACTGTAGAGGCACATGTGGCAAGTCTCATTGTTTTAAGTTTTCTCTCGGCAAGTGAATATAAGGCCGAAAAGGGTAGTGCATTTCTCATGGAACTGTCAACCATTGAGGACTGGCTATCTTATCTCTTCACTGTTTAAACACAATGCTACTAACATTGTTGCAACAGTGACATACATAGATGAGATGGTGGCATCCAGCCAAGCAGTCTTGTTACAAGTCCTGGTACCAACCAAATTGATTACAATAAGAAAGATGAAGTCCCCGTCCGTGTTCCGAGATTTCGTTAGGTATGAAACCGGTGGATTAATATAATATATACATGCTTGAAGTTTCAATAGATGGGAGCTTAAAGGTAATCTAGAGCCAATGAATGGTTCAATCTGGTCAGATGTCAGTGGAACGATAAATGAACTGTGCCCCTAGCATTTAGATTTGTTCTTGGCTTTCAGCCATACGTTCGATTGTGGAACTGAACTCCACGTTCACACAATTCACGGTCCAAAAGGAATACACTGCCAAGACCGAATTTTGATAACTGTCTTTGTCGCGTTTAAAAACTGTTACTATAATTAATGTAATAATAGTTCAACCCCTAGGCTAGAGGCTCACGAATAACATAAGCTTCTTAAAAACATTTAAATGTATCTGTGATGTAAGTATGGTACTGTCGATTTTTTTATATATTTATGTTATATCGATGGGCACGTTTCTCGGCAGGCACGATAAGCCTTGTTGTTATTTGCCCTCAGACAAACAAATCGACGTAGACGCCTAGATCGAAGTTCAACTCTTCGATTTACGTAATATACCTCTTAACCCATTCAATGCCGGACCCCGCTTATATGAGTGGCGACAATTAAATTTCTATTATGTCTGGTTTTGAGGCAGTCAACGTGTTAAGCGTGTGTATCAAGTCGTAAATTTAAGTACAATGCATTCGTCAAGTTGACTTCTTTGTTCAATGCTGGTGCCACGTTATGTAATCGTTGGTGGTGTTGGAAGCTCTTGAAATGTCGCCATAATGGCCATTTCATATTGCTTTCGAAATTGAGCAAAGCACTCTTGCATACTTGATGTTACGAAGTTAATCTAACTATTTAAGCAAACCGCTGCGATGAGCGTTGCAGTGCTGCAAGACTCTTGAATACTTACAATAAGTGTAATTTTTGCAGTTCAGGTGCTACTTTCGCGTTGTCGTCAGCTGTACGAGTATTAGCACTAACGCTAATCGACAAATTTAATTTACTCATGTTTATGAACATACATTCGCATATTTCATTAACTTTCGCGTAGACGGTTATCGCAAATTGATTTCTATGGCCATTGTTAATAATTGAAGACTTATTGTGCAAGGTTTGGATCTTGATAACGAGAATTAACGTTTAAACGAACATAATCTGTAATCTAATTTCTTTGAAAATTTACATACATTAAATATTCAGAAACGTAAAAAACAACACTTCACTAGCTGCAGGTTTTGAACCCAGCACCTTCAGTAAAAGGTTCGGTTATAAAGGTTCTTAAGAACATTTTCAACACCCTGACCTGGCCTGGCTAGCTACCACCATCTTATCTAAATATGTCGCCATAACATCAATGTTTGTAGCGTTGTTGTGTTCCGGCAGCTAGAGATAAAATAACCAGTACCTCACTAGTTGAGGATCCCGGGTGAAGTGCGCTTCCATCATTGGCCTTATCATCACTTAACATCAGGTGAGATCATGGCACTGTGCTTACCCGATAATATAAAAAAAAGAAAAAAAAACCTTTGCATTCAATAAAATTTGCGTAAAATTACGTTTTTTTATGAATAGATTAAATGTCCTAAACTTTGTGCAACAGTAAAATTTTCCAGACGCGATATCAAGTTTTCATTTTACGTGCAAAGTAGTACTAAACTGTAAGTAGCCAACTTAGGATATGTAATAAAACAAGTTGCAACTAACATTACAAAGTCGTATTATAAAGGCGCATGCCCTCTTGAGCCGTGCCGTTTGGAGCAGCAATTGGAATATACGAGAGGTCTCTGCAGGCGAGGACGGCGGCGGCCGGCGGTCTGCGGTCCGCCGCGCTTCTCTGATTACGCACTTAGCTTCGTTCCTACTAAGGAATTACACTTAGAAGTTGCTAGAAACAGTAATAGCTCAATTAGAGTTGGCTGCCTAGTGGGCTGCTGCTGGCGCGATTTTGTGGAAAAATGTCGGCCGCAAAATCAGGACCGAGCCCATTTGAGAATGAACATTTAAACTTTTTAAATTGCTAGGTTGATTCACGAGTTACGTATGAACAAGAAGATGTACTTACAAATTTTAAAAGAACCATTCTTAATAATATATTGTCTGTGTTTAAAGCCAGTGATTAATCTACTTGCAATGGTTTCTGTTTATATATCGTAAGAGTACAGTCCCTACTGTTTTATTATATAGGTCAGATAACAAATGATACTTAGATACTAACTGAAGACGGGATCAGAGAGTACTTACAATAGGAAAACCCTGAGACATCCACGTGCTTCCCGTGACACAGTTAAAGTAATAATTGCGTAGAGGGCCATATTGCTAATGCGTGAGTTAAATCTGCACACATGAATTGTCTAATTGTGTGTCTGGTACCTGATTCTTTAGTCTCAATTGTTATATAAATCTTTCGAAAATACATTATCCCAAAACATTTGTATGTCGCGATTCTTATAAACTAGCATAGTGTCTAAGTACTCTCCATTCCTCTCCCTGAAGAGCGATAAGTAAGACTGCCAAATCGTAACTTTGTTCTAAATGATTTCTTCAATGTTATTTTTTCTTTATACATTTCGTTTGATAAACTTCATTTTAAAAAAACCTCTTAAAGTTGCGCTTTCAACTTCACACATTTAATCCTGTTTACTAAAATAGTAGTTTTACCAAAAGGGATGTAGCCATTTTTGTTGTATTCCACTAAAAGTACTTTTCTATTTGCTTTTTGTGCAGAACCTACATTTATGACAAAGCGATATATGTGTCCCCGATGTTCTGTTCACCGTGACATTGACCGGTTTCCATTGTTGCAGGACGAACGGTTCAACCACGACATTGACCAGCAGACGGGCTACAAAACGAGGTCGCTCCTCTGCATGCCGATCAAGGATATCAACGGGGAGGTCATCGGCGTCGCTCAGGTAATTCCTATGTTTTGGATTTGTTTATTAACCGTTTTATCGTTTGCTCGGAAACATGTTAACGTTTAGATAACGTTTTCCGAGTATTGTAGAGTTCATTGTTTAAAAGTAAATAATAACATCGGAAAAATCAAAAAGCATAAACATCCATCAAAAACCATCATTATGATTGTTCTGTATTTATAATTACTGTGAGTAATTATAAAGTAGAAATCCCGCCAATAATGCCAGGATTTATATATTATAATTTAAAGCACATAGATTTTTTATTATTATTAGTTCTCGTTTTGGTACCACCGTTTTCGATTTTGTCACTTTTGATTTTGGATCTGAGCAATGATTGTCCTATTTTAGCCATGATATCAATGATGCAATTTCTTTTTTTATTGGGTTTATTATAACAATTATGTTATTTGGTTGATTTCGTATATGTACATAGAAACAGTAGCGTCATATTAAATAGCGCCATATTAAATATCATAGGATGTACTTATCAATATAACAGCAAAAATAAAAAACCGAAGACATTATTGCCGTTGCTTTTCAACACTTATCATATTTGATCGATGTCCTCTGACATTTTCGAGAAAAGATGAGGTTGGAAATAATCTGAAAGTCCTGAACACCCTTATCACGTCAAGTTATGAAATATGACGTGATATTGAAATAGCCTCTGAAATGGCCAAACTCCAAAATATAACTCAACATGACAACATTTCTTTCGTATCTATTCGTGCTATGAAATTATTATTTTATACCACAAGTAGGTACCGTTATTAGAAAGAACCGGCCAAGTGCGAGTCGGACTCGCGCTCGAAGGATTCCGTACCATTATCTATAAAAACGAGCAAAAAAAATCACGTTTGTTGAATGGGAGCCCCCTTAAATATTTATTTTATTCTGTTTTTCAGTTTTATTTGTTATTATATGTTATAGCGGCAACAGAAATACATCATCTGTAAAAATTTCAACTGTTAACTATCACGGTTCATGAGATACAGCCTGGTGACAGACGGACAGCGGAGTCTTAGTAATAGGGTCCCGTTTTGGGTACAGAACCCTAAAAACAGCAGATAGTTGACTTTTTCAAAAGTCTAAGCCAAAATGTTACTTACAAATACTACCAAGGAGGCTATAAAATGCATAGCATAAAAAAATATAACGTAGAGTAAATTGCAACGACAACGTTACAAGGTAGTTTGATTATGTTTGTGATTTTTATTGATAAGTTTCATTAAATATCCCCTACTATTGTTCAATATGTGTTTTATAAGTTACTCTTTTTAAAACACAAATTGATCAATAGTTATATCTAAGAAATTGTTTTCTGATAATTTGGTGCATGTAGTATTTACCTGTAAGTGTTTGTTACACCTTTACCTTAGTATTATCTGTTTGAAACGATGTAAACAAACGTTGGTAAATCTAAAACATAAAATTAAAAAATACGAACTTCATAGAATACCTATAATAATTTCCAAAAAAATTATTTCTTATCGCGGCCCCAGCTCTCCGTGCAGAAGGAATTCAACCCTCCTCAAACCATCTGCCTAAAGGCAATAGCTCTCTTGGGCATCTGAATTGATACATCATTCATGAATAAATCATTAGCTGTGATTCATTTTTTATTTAACGTCTCCGCACACATTTGTACTGTAGAAGACGTTTAATAAGAACTTGGTTATGAAAATATTAAATGTCTTCAAAGGAGTTTTGCTTTATAAATTTTGTTTTGAAAGGAACTTTAGTTCTCTTGTGAGGAATTGTGTGTTATATTTATGGGCATGTTACCACATGCTAATAAAGTCGCAAATGCCTAACTCAGCCTTTTTACAGCATCTCCGGAAGATAAGTTATAGCTGTTTCAAAAGTATAGTTGCTATAATGAATTGAATTCATGAGTATTAACGTTGAAATAAATTAATTCTGTTTTGGGATCTACTTGAAGTAGTCTTTTAGTCTTTTTCTATGTATTTTAATTTGTTACAAACACTGTGCTGCATATCTGTAATAACTATTCGAGAAGGTGTACTCAAATTATAACGTGATGCCCGGTTAAGTACTAGTGCGGTATTGGAAGTAATACACTGTGCCGAAATTACGAGACGAAAGTTCTGCGTGATAAGGCATGTAATGCTTTTTAAATGACCAACAACAACACGTTGTGCACAAAGTTGGAATACGCCGAAAGTCGGTCCCGTAATTTCGGTGGTGTACCCAGATACGGTCGGTAAGGTTAGCCAACCTCGAGCTCCCACGTGCTCCAGACTGCATTATAAGCCGTCGGTCTCGTTTGTTGTAAGATTAAGGGTGGCCATACACATGCAGCTTAAAGCCGTCAAGATCGACTGCTTCAAGGTGCGACTGCATAAGTGAACTACAGTCTTCTATTTACAAACATACATGGAACCGCTCAAGCAGTTGCGACTGCTCCGGGCGGTCAGCAGCTTGGTGAAATGGCAGCTTCACTAAGAATGCTCAAACAGCCCGTGTATGTACACCCTAAGATGATAGTCGGTTAACTCCCACTTACCCGCATAAGGCCGGCAGCATCTTGGTTACGGATTCTCTTCCGTATCAACCCGCATCTTATCTTAATAGGGTTTGATGAGGTCTCCCCCTCCCCCAGAGCACTTTGACCGTTTGGGATCTTTTGCGGCGTGGATACATATTACTGCGCAAAAAGGCAGTCTTCCGGAAATGTCGCGTTTGCGATATAGTCTATGATGCGCAATGAATAATCCGTTTTTCTAGACCCTATTTTACCGATGCCGAGTCCGCAGCGAAGGCTTAATAGGTATATTTAGACAGATATGGATTCGGTTAATTTAGTTTAATTTAGTTATATTATGGGAGACGTAAATAAGGACGACACGTTGTTTCATGGCCTTATGTTTAATTAAAAGAACATGCTTTTATTTATAAAAAATTGGGTCTGATTTAATTATTTTTAACTTTTTAGTTCTTTTTTATTAATAAAAGCTTGCTTAAAAAGTTTTTTTCTTTTAATTTTATTTTTAACTTTTTAGTATTTTTGTAGGGGAATAAGGTAAGGGCTTCAGTACAACAGGGTTCGCCCTGGCACCGTGAGGCGCAACGTCAGCGATATGACATGTTTATACACCCTCATACCATGTAGCCCTCGGCACGTGCTCACCTTGGCATTAGGTCTTTCATCTAATCCAGACGGATGGATAATCAAAGACAGAATCCATATTCATAACAAACGGAACGAACGAACAAAAGAACTTATTTTCTCGAGTTCCTATGGCCATCTTTCAGCTCCATCATCAGACCCTGATTACCATCTTGCACCAAAGTACTTGTCAAGATGAATCATACGAGCGCAAACTCGATGGGGTTGTATCGTTTAATTACGGAGTTCCTATGGCCATCTTTCAGCTCCATCATCAGACCCTGGTTACCATCTAGCACCAAAGTACTTGTAAAGACGGATCAAACGGGTCCAATCTAGATGGGGTTGTGTCGTTTAATTACCGAATTCCTATGGTCATCTTCCAGCTCCATCATCAGACCCTGGTTACCATCTAGCACCAAAGTACTAATCAAGACGAATCATACGAGCACAAACTCGATGGGGTTGTGTCGTTTAATTACCGAGTTCCTATGGCCGCCTTCCGTCATCGTGATCATCATCAGACCTTGAATATCGCCTTGGGCTATAGTACTCGTCAAGACCATTTCAAAGAGCCACGGTGGGGTTAATTGATTGCATTCACTAGTTCCTTGATTGCATTCACTAGTTCTTATGGCTTCATCATCAGACCAGCTCCATGGTACCATAATAATGCATTGTCATCCAAGTTACATAGATGTACCAAATTTCAGCTCAATTGAACACCGGGAAGTGGGTCAAATTAGGCATGCAATATTTGTACGCCACATGCAAACATACAAACATGTGAACTTAAATAAAAAGGAATAAATTTTACTGTGAACATAAAATGACTTAGATGTTAGATGAACTTATCTAATAAGTTATCTTTTTCTTTTCTTTTTAAAACGCAAGATGTTATGTTGAAGTTATCCCAATTGGAATGGTTTCGGACGTCCAAACGATCGTAAGCTCACGACTAACTCATACCCTGTGTGCTAAAGTTAATGCAGGGATCTGAGTTTCGTGCGTTTCTAGAAATACGAAATTTCTATGAAAAAATCCGTGGTCACACACACAACGGACGTTAATTGTCTGCTGATGATGATAACGATGGTTCAAGTTGTGTTAACTTGTGATGTTAACGTTTGTTAACTTGTGTCATGGAAACAAGACTGACAGTTGTACACCAAAAACTGCAACATGCTCGCTCGGAGACGAAACAGTACGCAAATCTACGCGACAAACAGAAGTCGCACATACGTGCTAATGAATGTCTATGTGATGTTTTGCACGTTCGTTTTTATTGATTACACGCGATAATGGAACGAAAACATTTTGATTGAGAGATTGTATTTACGCGTTTTAAATCATTACTAATTCATTTACTATCATTTCATTAAATTACCTAGCATTTAGTTATGTAACTTTAGTAGGTAGGCACACACGCCAGCACATCAACCTACCCAAAACTGTCAAATTTCTTCAATACATTGTCAACCTTAAGCCTTGCATATAAAGTTCAAAGTCTATTGAGGAAATTTGACAGTTTGTGGCAGGTTGATGTGCAGTCGTCTGTACTTTACCGTTACCTTAAAGTTTTTTTAATCATTGTACATTTCTATTTATCATTTGTTTTGGTATGACGAAACTATAGAAAGCATATAGGTGCGATGTTGCTCCTAATCTGTTCGATATGAAATTAAACTAACGCAATGATTACCGTGACCACCACCAGATCTCAATTGCAGGTGATTAACAAGCAGAGCGACGGCCCCTTCACTGTGAACGACGAGAAGGTGTTCTCCGCCTACCTCCAGTTCTGCGGTATAGGACTCCGGAACGCGCAGCTGTACGAACGGTCGCAGCTCGAGGTGAAGAGGAATCAGGTGTTGCTGGACCTGGCCAGGATGGTGTTTGAGGAGCAGAGCACTATAGAGCATATGGTGCTGAGGATATTGACGCACACGCAGAGCCTCATCCGCTGTCAGCGAGTACAGGTGAGATTTGAGTTTGGTTTATTTGTTTCATTAACTTGACCTTAAGAGAACCCAGAAGGAATAGTGTTTAAGGAGCAGAGTACCATTGAGCATAATATGGTACTGAGGATATTGACGCACACTTAAAGGCTTATCTGCTGTCAAAGAGTAAATTTTATATTTTAGTAACTGGAAGTAAAGACCAAGGTGTAACAGGACCTGCCCCCCGACCGCCTAACTCTATAGGCTATAACTTTCGATATTGCTTTTATATCGTTTTCGAAATGACAAGATGACGCCATAAACTATAAAGCCCGATAGCGAGAGCGATAGCGATAGAGTCGGTAGCAATGGCGTTTGAAAAGCATACCACCAAAGAACATATTATGTCCTCGGTGGTTGGAAATTTCGGGCGAGATGCGCTTCCACCTTCGGCCTTATCGTCACCTTGCATCAGACAAAATAAAGGCTAACCGCCTTCGAAATAAAAGCCAAAAGAGTCCAGGTTTAAAATTAAAAAAAAAACGATAAATTAAAGCGATCTCAAGTTTTTATAAAAGGTTTCTTTTTTGAGAAAAATAAAAAATCTATGTGGGTAAAACATGTCTTTTGTTTGATGAATGATGTATATAGTATTTATTAACTAATTTATGCATGCACTTATCGCATGTAAATAGTCCATTCTAAATAAGTGGGAGTACAGTTATTGGAAACAGATTTCCGCATTGACTGTTTCTATATTGACAATTCGAGTGTTAAATATAGAAATTCTCCGTAATAGTCGTCCTGCGTAGGTTCTTTGACAAGTAAAGTTTCCAATGCAACATCAATTTTTCTACATTTCCGATGAGTGATCACGGCAAGTTATAACGGTGGCGATTCCGTTTATAGCGATAAGGTTTAACTAATTGATTCCGTGTTAAATCGACCACGGTACAGACAAAAGGCTTGGACCGTTCGTGTTAATTGAATAACCTTTTCAAATGTTCGCGTTATATAAGGTATATATGGTCGTGTTATGAACGAATGCTAATGAATGCTATTCCAATAGATTGGGCGGCTTTCAATAAATATAGGGAGGTGTTAAATTTACATAATAATGGTTTCAAAGGATTATATGGCTTTTGTTGACTTAAATAAGCCTAGTTTAGCTCGATTTCAAATTCATAAGCGTACTCGAGTATTGCTTTGGTTTCTTTGCTGAGTTTATTATGTTTATTATTTTTCTTCTGCCTCACTAAGTAATTTATAAAGTGATCAATCGCTATATACATACATATATAAATATGTATATAGTGATTTCATTATTTTGTAGTAGGGCTTTTTGGTCCGGCAGCTAGAGTTAAGATAGCCAGTGTCTCAGTATTTGAATATTCCGGGTGAAGTGCGCTTTATCATCACTTAACATCAGGTGAGATGAGTCAAGTGCTTATCCGTAAGGAATTTAAAAAAAAGGAAAAACACCGCAATCATAAATAAAAACTAAAGTTGCGTCTTTGTTATCGCTAATTGAAATTCACATCGGTTATTACTGTTGGTAAATTAATTACGATGTCAAAGGAGTTCCTATTATACACTGCGCTGCCTTAGCTTGGGGCTTACCAAATTAATTTACTTTTGGAAAGTGCCTCAATAATGGCAGTGCCACATTATAATTATGACGCTTGTGTTTATTAACGTATTACTGTGATTACTTTGTATGGTACGAGTTGTGGTTTCTATTCTAGTTTAGTTAACGAAGCGAAAGCGTTTATATAGCTTACACGGTAATGTTAAAAATGCTTGTGTCAGAAAAATCATAATTATTTCAAAGGAAATTTTCTTTTTATACTTACCTTAATTGTCTTTCAACATAAAAAAAACATAGACAGATCAACAATGTTTAACTCACGCACGTAGGTAATGAAAATATATTTAAAAAAAAAAGTGTACGAACATTCATTGTATATTACTTATTATATTTACTTGTTAATTTGAAGCACGACAGTTATACAGAGAAATGCCTGATGCTTCGCAAATATTACGATTTATGAATCCATAATGCATCAGAACAATATTTATAAAGGTTATGCATAGGACACCAGACGACAAAGATATTACATTTTAATACATCATTAATTATTCTCTGCCATTGTTAGAAAGCAAACAGTTAATGTCAATAATGTTTCTAAACTTTTTGCCAATTTCATGTAAATTTAGACCGTTTTGAAAAGATATTAACCGAGTAAGTGGGAAAGAATAATTTATTATCATAAAACAATATTTCTCAAATATCGGTGACTTCGGTGGTTTCGGTGACTGACCGAACACAAAATGACAACATGAAAAAACCAAAAACAAAAGAAAAGTAGAAAATACATTCATCAAAAAGGTTAGTAAGGAGTTCGCGACATTGTCTGTAAACGCTTTTCGTTCTCTGTCACGACAATACATTAAAGAGGACGATAGCGCAGTGAACTTAGCGACAATTTTCTCGTTTTTCTTAAAGAATCAACGCTGTTGATTTATACGGGCAGTCGTCGGTCGCCTATCTGTCGCCAGTAATCTCTATTTAATCGACACCATCGGGGCAAAGACTAAGGAAATCCAGAAGTATAACCTTTTTATAAATACTAGTGGTTGCCCAATGGTCGAAATTCGACCGTTATTTTATTAAGGCTGCACGGATTGTATCCTAAGCAATGAAAAATTAAAAAAGGATAGAATGTGAGTTTGGATTGGCATTGACAGATTTCAGAAAAGAGTATATATGCGTGTGAGTCAAATACATATGCGTATGTGTCAAATATATGGTAGTGTGTGTAATGTTTGTTTTATTGATTTAATGTAAATGTTATGCATAATTAAAAAAAAAACCCGGCGGACTTCGTACCGCCTTGACAGTTTCTATGACAACAAAACAAACAAATCGTTAAATAGTTTACGCGCGAAAGCGTATCAAACAAACAAACTCACTTTTTTTAAAGATATAGGATATATCTTTGATTATACTCTTGAGAATATGTGTACAAAATTTCATGATGATCGGTTGAATAGTTTACGCGTGAAAGCATAACAAACAACAAACACACAAACAAACATACTCACTTTTGCAATTATAATATTTTTGAATATAAGTATTTTCTGCTCAGGAGCACTGCCATACCATACACTACCATGCAATACCATACAACTTCTCGTTTTCTTCGTTGTTATGCTTCTGTCAACGCTCACTCTGTGATGCGGCGATGACTGAAGGCACCCGGCGTTGGATGGCGCCTAAGTCTTATCGCAGTCATTGAGCCACCTCAAGCGGAATGCTAATTCTCTATCAACTGTCACATAACGATCAATTACACTGAATGAGAACGATGAAGCATCTGACTGGTTAATAACTGTTGTTACTTAGATCTTTTTTTAATTAAATATCGAAGTTTAATTTGTTGTTTTCATTTGCTACTTTGACAGCTATTACTATTTGTTTAGGATAGTTCTCTTGATACAGTAGTGTTGACAACCTATTAATTTTCAACCCGCTACCCGTTTAAATGGCTGTTTAAAAGTTATTAGCTTTCTTTACTTAATATTGTATAATTACTAAAAGGTAACCCCTAAGCCGCCGATCGTGCTCAGTGGCGTGCACTTAAAGAGGCTGATGATGATAATGATAAACCGTTACACGATTTATTTGCACCTTTGAGCCTATCTCTCAGTATCGTTTTCTCTTTGAAAAGCCAATTGACAAAAGTATTGCAAATGAAATCGGCTGTTCGCTATAATAATAAAAAGAACATTATACAGAGTGGACGTTGATAAAATTGGCCCTTTCGTGACCATCGTAGTGCGAAGACAGATAACAAAAGTGTTTTTATAAGTAAATCCTTTTGGCAATTATCCTTTTCGACTTTTTGGATGGCCTCGGAAAGACGAACAATGTATATCAGACTTCTGGAATAACGCCAGAACAAAGTCTTTTAGAACATTCGATTACATTTACGATGTGAAAACAAAGTCTGATACCGGAACTGTACTTTGAGAGGAAAATGCAAAGCTTGCAGTAATGCGGAACAGAGGGACGTGTTTATATGTGTCAAAGTTGAAAATAAAGATTAACAAAGTTATTATATCTTAAATAATATTTCATCTCCATATGATGGAGATTCAGTTGTTAACACCGGTGTTACTGTATGTAATGCTTTTTCTGACTACTTTTGTTCAAATTTCTTAAACACTCACAATTGTCAATTCAATTCTTACCATGACTTAGTGTCTACTGTTTCAACTATTTCTGATATATTCACTGTTTTCATATGTGCTGAGGAAGTCGCCAAACTGCTTTCATCTCTCGATCCCTCCAAATCTGCTGGACCTGATTCCCTTCCCACCCGGTTCCTAATTGGGTGCGCGAAAACCTTGGCTATTCCTATCTCATTATTGTTCAAAAGATCATTAGATCATTAGATCACCACTTATAAGTGGTAACTTATTTAGATGGTTCTCATCGTACATAGACAATCGCAGGTAGGCGGTGGTTGTCAATAATTACATGGCCGGATGGGTTTTGGTACCTAGTGGTGCTCCGCAAGGATCTTTGCTTGGGCCACTTTTGTTTACTATCTTTGTGAACGATATCGAGGATTGCCTTCGATCATCGCGGTTACTCTCGGAAGCGTAATTTAGTTTTGTACGATTACATGCTTGATGGGGTTGCACTTCAACGGAGCAGTGTTGTCCGGGATCTTGGTGTTTTCCATGATGACAAACTATTATTCGATAAACATATTGATAATATAGTTTCTAAGGCTTCAAGGGCTCTAGACTTTGTGATACGTAGTGCCAATGATTTTAGCCAAATTAAAACTCTAAAGATTTTGTACTGTACATTTCTCCGTAGCTACCTTGAGTACGCATTACAGGTTTGCAACCCAAGATATCAAGTATATGTTGCGCGTATTGAAAGTATCCAGAAGCGATTCATGAAATATCTATGTGTTCATACTAGAATTAGGTATGAATCTACATCTTACTTGGACTTATGCAGAAGTCACCACCTACTTCCATTAGAGAATCGACGGGATATCTCAGACCTGGAGTTTTTGTTAAAAGTTGCTCCTGGTTCTGTGGACTGCCCTGAGCTGGTTTCACATATAGGCCTTAGAGCTCCCCTTAAGTCACGCAGGTTTCATCCGCTTCTGTACCTTCCCGGTGCCAACTCGAACTTCAGGCAGAACTCATATATGTTGCGTGCGGCTAACAATTTCAATGCAGTATCCAAGGAGGTTGATATAGATTTATTTAACACAAATTGTTTGTCTGCGAGGCTTCTTTTGAGCCAGTTGTTTTTTATTTGTTAAAGTGCTGTGCTGTTATTGTGTTGTCTTGTTTTTATTGAGTTAATGTGCTATGCTTGTAATGTATATAACCCTACTTTAATGTGTTGCTATATGTGAGGACCTGTAATTGGCTTTTTGTTGCTAATTTTGAGTTTCTTCTTTGTTTATTAGCTGTTGGTTTTCCAAATGAATAAATAAAAAAATAATAAATTAATAAATATTATTTATTTCAAAAATATGTGTTTTCATAAAGAAACCTCTTTCGAAGGTTTGCCATATATGTAGTTTCGAATAATCAGTTGCTTTACGGTTAATCTTTGCTATGCTTTATGCCAATATTACTCAGTCATTTGATACAAATATCAAAAAAGAGTTTTTTCAAATGATTTATATTAAACTGTTTGTGGTAAATTAAACTAAATAAAAAAAAAGCATTTATTGAAATATACTAAACTATATTTATTAATTTTTACAAAATTGCACAGGGAATCGAATCGGAGTACAATATAATAACTGTCCCCGTTCACCCGAAGTTAACAGTGGCAATGTCAGTGAATTTAACTCGAGCTTTATTTCAGAATTCTTTTATTCGCTAGTAGAATAGCTGCAGAAATTCTTTGTCATATAGATTGGCGAGGCGCCATAGCTGGAATGCATGGTGCTTATTCAACGCCAAGCAATATTTGAAATGCTTTTACATTCGGAGCGGGCGCGGCGTCGGCGGTATTGAGTGCCTATCTACAATAGTTTATTCATTTACCATCTCAGTTATAGTTAAAATAGACAATAGCGATAAACCATCCAGCACTTATTATTCGATTGCGGAGTAAACTCCAAAACCAAATATGAGTTATAATGCAAAGTGATGGAGTGGATGGTTTAGTCAACCAGAAACAATTAGTGCGCTTTTATTAAACAATAAATTCAGAAATACTGTACTAGAATATGTAAAAGAAATTGTTTTATGTGCCAATTTCCAATAGACGTAATAAAAATAAATAAGTAGTCTGTAAGATAGAATAAATAAAACTGCTGTTAGACTTAATAAAACAATATTTTAGCTTGTAAGAGCTCTGTGTTAATTACAATAGAAAAAGTTACTGTCAAAATAGGTAGTGTTAGCAATAAAATAAAATAAAAAGTTATAAAATAAAAATTTGTTTTGTAGGTAGCAGATGTAGCAATTAATTGGCACCTGACTACAGTTTGTAAAGCATAATATGCCAATAGTTGGCCTATCGTCTACGACGTCTTAAAGGTGGTGGGTGTTTACCCGTAGGCGTGCAAACTTTTAAATGTCATAAAATAACAATGTATACAAGACTAGCGGCCCGTCCCGGCTTCGCACGGATGGATATATCTTTTTTATATAGCCTATGTTACTCAGCGCTAATGTAGCATTCTAATAGTGAAAGAATTTTTTTAAATCGGTCCAGTAGTTTTTGACTTTATTCGTTGCAAACATACAAAAATACAAAGCTTTCCTCTTTATAATATTAGTATAGGTATAGAAGAAATATGTCTCGAAATTTCGAAAATTAATTTAGCTGTTAAAAATGTAAACTTAAAGTGCCATACAAATAAACAAATAATAAGGTCCGAATAGTTATTCCGTGTTTTGTTTCTGTCATATAAACGTCATTTCAAATTAGAGTAATAGACATTGACATTGAATGGGTGCCTTTGGCTTTCAAAGTAAAAAGTAAATAGTGTTGAATGATTTCGGCAGGCTGGTTAGAACCACGATAACTCAATTGGAAGAGCACCTCACCCGGTATGTCAGAAGGGTGCAGGTTCAAATCCTATTATATAAACAAAACAAAAACATTTTTAGAGTAAAAGAGACAAAACTTTGTTTTTTTCTTTGTTTATTTGTAAGTCACAAATAGTTTACTTAATCTCTATATACATTATATACAATTTTCGTGTCACAATGTTAGTTGCCATACTCCTCCGAAACGGCTCGATCGATTTTTATGATGTTTTATATGTATATTCGGTATATAGGTCTGAGAATCGGTCGTAATCTATTTTTCATACCCCTAAGCGATATAAGGGTGGTCTACCCCAAACATTTTTTTTGCAATTTATTTTCAAATAGGTACAAAATGTTCCACGATTTCTTTGTTTTATTGTCATAGAAACTGTCAAAGTGGTAAGAAGTCCGCCGGGTCAGCTAGTATTTTTATAAGTAAGTTAGTGAGTTCTTAATAAAATTGACCCGTGACCAAATTCTTAATATATTTTCTAAAGCTGATATGTTATGTATAGCACAAAACAATACTTTATCATGAAAATATGAATATAACGAAAACCGATTTATATAAAGTTACAGTAAGATGGAAACAGACATTTTAATCGACTAAATAAAACCAACTATGATATTTTAAACTAAATCACTATCAGTAAATAGGCTAACTATTTAATAGTATGTTTCGCAATTTTTATTCATTTGTTTCGTGACGTCATACTGGCCTGTGAACGGCACACGTGCGAATATTCTGTGCAAAACCAAGTGCATATAAATTTTAATCTTCGCAAATCCGGTGTGTATCCCAACAACGTCGATAGCTTTGAACGTTTCGTTCGGATATACCCCTGTTAATGCTGTTATGCTATACTGTATGTAGGTAACTGCGTTTATTACACCTTTATTTCCTGCGACAGCTTTAAATCATCTTTGTCATAGTTTTAGCGGGTATGTTACACTTTAAGCAGTAAATCACGCGAAACGGAAATCGTGTCGGCGGGCGGCACGGCGGCGCAGCGTTATATTATTGGTATCTTTTTTCTTTTCTTTATTCTTCTTTTATCTGTATCAGCAATGCATCCAAGTCTCTAGTTGCAAGTTGTTGCAAGCTCTAACCACCGGTAGCTTGGATCCTGGTCCCGATGCCGGCGGACCCTTACTTTTTTTATATTTTTAAATGTTTTATTTATTTTGTTAAATATTTAAAAATGTAAATTTATATGAGAAAAAATTAATAAAGATAATAATAATAATAATAAGAAAATCTTTCTATTTAGTGGCTTTTGCTGTGTAAAACTCTCGTTCTGTCCACACTCCATACAAATCAATTGTTAGGTAGGTACGGAAGAAACAACGCAAGTCGCTGACCACTTTAGTACCTACCTACCATACATGACGTGTCATAATAGTTTTCTAGAAGTTGACAAACGCCTGTGCAAATATTTAGTTGCAAACTACTATTATGTTCAACGAGCTTTGTTGCCGACTGTACTTTAAGATAGCTGAAACTCCATAAACATAAACTAACGGTACAGACGCCTGCACCTCAACCTACACAAAACTGTCAAATTTCTTCAATACATTTTCAACCATACAACTCAGTAATTAAGTTCAAAGTATATTGAGGAAATTTGACAGTTTGTGGTAGGTTGATGTGCAGGCGTGTGTACACAGAATCATAACAAAGCACATATACGTAATGCACAAGTCATTCCAACCATTAATTATCATTATTCTTGAATAAGAATCAATTTTTGAATGTACTTACCCGTTAGTCTTGTTAATTGTATTGAGATAAATCATCTTTCTCAACGCCTTCTACCAGCCACCAGATAATCAGACAGCGATCCGTAGTATTGTATGTCTTGATCGATCGCCCCATCTCTCAAATGACGCGACTTGAAATATAAAGCACAAAATAAGAAGGCTGCAGAAGGTTATTTTATTTTTTGAGAGTTCTCTTGTTGCCTCAAACGGCATTTTCAGCTTCACCGGGCTTTTTTGGGGGCGGCGAGAAACTTAAAGAGTACCTCAGGCCGTGTGAAACGAAACACCTTCGGAGGTTTTTTAGAGGGAACGGCATCACGCACTAGTGCGTGTCCCCGTGCCCTACTGGATTCTCCGAGGGGTTTGGATCGGATCGGGGAGCGGAACAACCCGAAGTCGCCTCTAAAGGCTCGGACCTCTTACGGACCTTTACGTTCCTCGCCGCCCCCAAAAACGCCTGGTGAAGCTGAAAATGCCGTCTGAGGCAATCTGCAATCTCTCTCCAAAAAAAAACCGGTCAAGTGCGTGTCGGGCTACGCGCAGTGTAGGATTCCGTAGCCCATCTCAATAATGCGAACTCGAGAAGAGAGCTTTTATGAACATTTATTTAACGATGGCTCATATACTTAAATGTAGATACTACCGGTTTCACACACCTGGGAACATTATTTAAGTAGTTCCCAATGAGGAATTTGTACTGCGCCAAGTACATTTTATTAGTTGGTCGACTGTTACTCGTAAACTTGTAAAGCCAACTTAGCTGTCATAGTTTTCCTCTTAATTTCGTCATATATAAAACTACCGTAAATTTTTTCACGTTACCATTTGGCTGACAGGGGGGGGGCACTTGACTCTAACAAAATTTTGCACTTTAATGCCTAATAGTTAATAAACACCCCACACTGTGGGGTAGACAAGAAAAAAAAATACATCCCCACTTCACGTGTAGAGGAGGTAACCTAAAAAAACATATTTTTCATAATTTTACTTCACCACTTTGTCGGCGTGATTAATATGTATATCCATGCCAAATTACAGCTTTCTAGTTCTAGTACTAAGAGTCTATGAGCTAGACTGGGGACAGCCAGACAGACAGACGGACATGGCAAAACTATAAGGGTTCCTTGTTGACTACGGAACCCTAAAAACCGGGTTGACCGGGCCGTGGTGGTGGGGAGAAACGCCCAGGTACATGTATGTAACTGGTATAGAGCGCGTGTGAACCGGCTCGCCGGCGCCGGCGGCGCCGTACCCTGGTTCTACGAGTACGGTGTCTTGGGCCTAAACTAGTGTGCATGTTTAGTGTATTCTGTAAATGTGTAGTGGCATTTAGAGGATCGGGCGGGGTGCAGAAGGTATGCTTCATACAAACGCGCTCGAGCAACGCACACATAGACAACCAAAGTAGTACTTTGAATTATAACAATTTTTATTATTTTCTTCTTTTTACTAATTTAGATTTCTTTTAATTTTTATTTGATTATTGTTTATGTTATTTTGTTATTTTACTTTGTTTAATTGATTTATTTTGGATTTTTAAATTTGATTAAGTATTGTTTTATTTTATTTTATTTTACTTTATTTTATTGATTGTAATTTTTAATTGTATAACAGCTAGACTTCTCTCTCTCTGTATTTGCATACCTTTTTGGTTAAATATGAGATGCTAATTGTATGTAAGAACTTGTTCCTACCATATTTACACAGCAATAAAGAGTTATTCTATTCTAATCTATTCTCACAGACACGGAATCTCGCAACAGCTGCGCTCCATTGTTCAGAGACTTCGTGTCTTGATAAGGTCTGTGTGTGCGTTGCTCGAGCGCGGTATGTATAAAGCTTACCTTCTGGGGTCTCCTCATTTGTGTATAAGGTGCCAAGGGATAAAAATTACGACCATTTATCTTGGAGGAAATGTAATTACTTCTGTACGCATGAGGGGTTTAATAATAATGCCATTAGAATTTTTGTGACTTTGTGGTCATGCTAGGGCACGTTTTTTAATAACGTGGAAACGTATTTTGTCGTTATATAATTGTGAATAAAGTTCTCTAGGACAATAACTAATAAGAGGACTTTGAATTATGAAGTTGAAGTTAAATACAAATCTGTTTTTTTTTTGGTGTATGTGGATGGTGTCATCACACCATCCGCTTCATCTCATCATATTTCATCAAATATCCAATAATGTTGACGAAGCCGTCGAAAAGCGACATAAAATCATATTCATTCATAAAGGTTTGCGTGCACCCAGCCCCAATTAACTTGTCTAAATAAATACCAAAAGTGACATATAGGTACTTAGCGTTCACATATTCCACTTTTCAGTGTTTGATTTCGGATATTTTCAATTGTTGATTTCGTTTGCCTTTTTGCCTTCGAAAACTTTTAAGTGCCTATTTAAAACGCTTAAACGTATATGTGCTTTTATACTATACTATACTATTATAGTATTGTATAAAAGCACTTGATTGTTTTCTAAATTTTGAAATAAAACTTTTTAAAGAGATCTCCTCGTAATTAAGTAGCTTTATTGCCTTCATTTTATCGCGTGTAGAGAACATGGGTTTTTATCGACTGTAGACCAATAAGTCGCCATCGCCACGCTGTGCTTAGTTAGGTATCTTAGGTATTTTGTCATTACTTAATCAGGTTCAAATTTTACGATCATAGATATGATATTGCATACTACATTAAAAAAAAAAGATTTTGTTAAGTTAATCACATCCGAAATACCTATTGCATTATGCGGTTCACCTATAGTTGACATTGCAGTCTGGATGAAAGCGTGTAATTAGCTAACGATTTATTTACCGAAGCTTAATGGTTAAAAAGCCAGATTAATATTTATGGCAGGTGTTCACTACATATACATTGCACGGCAAACATTTGGCTCGGGTAAACAATGCGAAATGAAATACCTGGCCGTGTGTGGGGTGTATGCTGTTGCGTCATGATGATGAGCAATTTGCAGCGTTCTATTCAAATGCCGTAAGTCTCAATTCCAATTGAACTTGAATGACTGATTTATAAATAGTTACCTTGATGATCCCTTGTTACCGTACTGACGGATTTCACAGTTCTAAGAATAGTGTTTTATTTAATACTAGAATTGCATTGCTGCATTAGCTAGCAGTCGTTATCAAACACCAATCCGCACTGAGTTCGCGTGGTGTGGCTCGTTCTTCCAGTGGTGTTTTCATCCACTGGAAAAACTCATGCCCCAGCAGTGGGGACATAACAAGAGCTGGTAAGATGACTGGATTAGCTTGACCTTTGTCTCATTTGGTGGTAAATGGCGATAAGGCTGGGCTGGGTGGAAGCGCACCTCGCTCTAAATTAGCGTTCATGTGTTTAAAGGTACTGGAAACATGTTTAATTTGCATTGAGTCTTCAACTATTGAGGATCGACCTTTTTTAACTTCGGTTGTCGGCCCGCAACAATGCTGTAGCCTACCACACCAACTAGCTAGCCCAAGAGAAGCTTCATTATGAAACTCGTTAAATGGTTACTAGGCAACGGATAAACATACTTAAAATACATACAAAACACCCAGACCCGAGACAATTTAGAAAAACAATAATTTCTTAATTGACCCGACCGGGGATCGAACCCGGGACCTCAAAGATGGCGACACCATGAAAACCGGTGTACAAACCACTCGACCAAGGAGGTCGTCAAAACAACCACTGACTGAACAGAGTAGGTAATATCAATATGCACCCCGACTGGAATTTTAACTCTGAACCCCTGGGTCTAGCATTAGTGGTATAACCACTAGACGTCAAAGGTGGTTCAAATAATTTTATGCAAAGCTCCGAACCGAAACTCAGGTAGGTAACTGCCTACGAAGATATTTTTATTGGGACAACATTTACCCCTGTTAATTGTTACCCGCGGTACGATTTACACTAAAATTTGCATTCAAATTCTCCGGGCCCCGGGAAATTAGATTAAATCGGTCTGCCGGTTCAATGTGAACCGTGTCTGAAAAGAAAATTTCTGTTAAAACTCCCAAATTACCGTTGTTTACGCGGCGTTATTGAAAACGAAATAAATTTTACTCCAGTCAGCCTATTCCCTAGGTTGGAGAGCGTTTTGGCAAGTGCCAAGGCAAATTTATGATGCTCTGCTCAATATTTACGGCTAGCCTAGCTCACATTCGATGTTATTTTACGCTTCTGGGCAAAAAAACGTAAAACATGTCTAAGAGAGGCGTTAAATAAATTACGAATTGGCGCAGCGGTTTGCGCTCTTTGCAACGATCGGAAAAGTTATGTTGTCTTTTACGCTGTTTATACCAGGCTGACCAACTAATAAGTAATGACTGGCCCAGTGTAGGGTGGTTATGTTAGGTATTACCGAATGCCATATTGCACAACAACCAATTTACAACCAGTTGATAGCTCGGCAGGCGATCTTTAAGTGACAGTCGAAATCGCAACAATTTGCAATTTATCGCTACCAAAACACATATTTCGTATTACGAAACGTATAGAACGCTGCGATAGCGCCACGAGCGAGCGATTGACGAACTAAAAGTGCATGAGATGGCGGGCGCCGCGGGCGCTCTAAAGTAGACCAACCGATTGTAGCAACCGCAGTCGCGTTGCCATTGTGCAATTAGCAACTGGTTGCTTTTTCTCGGTAATAAGCCTGCGGAGGAACTCGAGATGTTTTAATTTGGATTCACTTGCACGATTGCAACCCTCGCGAGATCTATTCTTCACTCACACGCAAATTCATTCAAAGATACATTAACTCGTTTCTTCACGTATATGTGAACAAATTCACAGATACATTAACTTTGGGAGCAGACATGCGGTCGAATGAATTTCATCACAGTCGAATATTTTATGCGTACCGAGTCCGCATTATCACAAAATAAAAAGACCACAGAAGGTAAGATTGACTGCTCAGGGCTCTTTCAAATTAGTCGTTTATTGTCGGACTAAATTGAAAGAGCCTTCAGGGATACGAAATCTCGGACCACCACAAACCAGCCCGAGTGCAGCTGTTGCGAGATTCCGTCTCTGTGAGAGGTTGTCTATGAGGGCCTTGCTCGAGCGCGTTTGTATGAAGCATACCTTCTGGTGTCTTCTTGTTATGTGGCATTACGCACACAACTGACTTTTTAAGTCCCCAAGGAGTCGTAAAAAGGATCGAACGTTATTAACAGTAGTCAATAGGAGGCGATAATGTTTTTGTGGCGGACTTTATATGTGGGTAATAATTTCACAATCGTCTTTCTTTGCTAGTTTGCTCTTTAAGACCGCACGAGTTTCATATAGCATTTTTCTTTCATACTTTTTTTTAACGAGCGTGGTCTTATCAAATGATAATGCACTGACCCTGGTAATGGTTAGAAACGTCAGACTTTACAGCGTCACCGGCCTTGTTTGGGGGCGGCGAGAAACTTAAAGTGTTCCTCAAGCCGTGTAATCGAAACACCGTCAAAGGGTTTCTAGAGAAAAGAACATCACGTCTCCGTTCCCTACTAGATTGTGTTCGAGGGGTCCGGATCGAATCGAGAGTGGAACAATCCGAGGGCTCCTCTAAAGACTAGGACCTCTGCTAGGTGTGCTAGGACCATTTTCGGTACAAACCTGTTGTTTGTTTTGTTTTAATAGTGCTCTTGGCCTAATGCCTTCACGGCTGTACTTTGTAATTTGTTAAATTAGAAAAATACCAAATCATTTCATAATGACTCGTGTTGAGGTATGGTAATTTATAAATTTTGTTAACAATTTTGGTAGCATTTCGGTAAAGTTAAATGAAGACTTTCAATGTTATTGGAAACCAATTTACATTTAAATGAACATGATACTGAATTAAAGAGGATTATTTATAAAATGTTTTTGTTTTGTTTATTTAATTTTAACGCAAATTTTGTTACGAAACAAATTACAAAAACACAAATGTTGAAAAAATTTCCACGAGCACCTGATCCGGTATGTCAGAAGGGTGCAGGTTCCTGCTCGTGGAAATTTTTTCAACATTTGTGTTTTTGTAGGATTATTTATATTATTGTTTTAAGGGTTGGTTCGGTTCGCCTTCTAAGAAAGAGTCGATGAGTTGTTGCAGATAGGTTTTTTTATACTTAGCACGGCAAATGACTCCATATCACCTGATGTTAAGTGAAAATGGAGTGCAGACGCAAGGACTACTTTTTTAAAGTTCATTTGAAGGAACTTTGACTTATAAACTTTTTTATAACGTTTGACTTATAAAAAAACCAGGCAAATTATCGTTTTCGCTCGTGAAAAGATAAGCTTATTGGTTTTTTGAACACGAAAACAAAGATGGTCTAGTTCTAGGGTTTACAATATAAATAATTAAGGCTGAATCCTTCCATTCTTCCATTTCATATTGGTAAAAATTGTCTTATATTTTATTAAATGCGTAGATTTGGTATTTTTTACATTCCAAATTAGCCCAAAAAATAGCTTGTGTATCATCTTGACTCCGCTTTCACCTAACATGAGGTGAAGAGGAGTTATTTGCCTAATTTAAAAAAAACTGGAAGCTATCCAGACGATTTCTATGCAGAAATCCTACCACCGCATCGGACCGGCTTACCAGTTTTACTTTGAAACTGATCGAAAGACGTTGTTTGAAACGAAATTAACTTATTTTTGTTTCCCACAGGTGCTTCTGGTTCACGAGGCTTCAAAGGGCAGCTTCTCCCGAGTGTTCGACCTGGAGGCGGGTGATGAGGCGGAGCCCGGGACGACCAGAACTTCGCCCTACGAGAGCCGGTTTCCCATCAACATTGGTATCACGGGCTACGTCGCTACTACAGGCGAGGTGAGTGGACGACAAAAATTGTGCCCTATCAGTGGGGACATAACATCAGCTGGTGATGATGGTGATGATGATGATGATGACTACAAAGAACAATGCGTGTAAATTTTGTTCCCAGACAGTGAACATTGCGGACTCGTACTTGGACCCGCGCTTCGACCCGTCAGTGGACGAGGGCACCGGCTTCAAGCACAACACGATACTCTGCATGGCGATCAAGAATTCGGAAGGCAGAATCATTGGGGTCATTCAGGTAAATTTGTTTTCATTTATCTTTCGCGCGGCGTTTTATTACGGAGGTTTTTTTTAAAATTAATCACCATGATATATTATAAATTTATATAACTTAGGTACTATTTATAATTCAAAAGCTTAACTTAAAAAATATAAGATAACATATTTTACTTTCAAAAATGGGCTTTCGTTTTCACTCTATATTAATAGAGCATTTCAGCAAGCGGATGATGAGAAATAATTAGTGATAGAAAACTTTGTGCGGCATTAACAATGAAAACAAAACAACACAAAAAATTGTTGATAATTTGTTACATTTGATAACTCATCCATTTAGCCCCCCTTAAACTTCTTTGTCATCTTTACAGAAAACGTTATTAAATCTCGTGTAAAATACTTCTTGGCGTATAATTTTCCACTAAATAATTAAGTCTGACGTAATCGTTATACCCCCTGCGTGCACGACAATGCCTAATACAACGTGATATATGGCATCCCGATGATGAGAAATGGCGTTTCGACGTTTGAGTTATAAAAGCCATTTGTAATCTCCCCGGGCGGGTCCAAATCAAGCCTTTAAGATTTATTGATATTCCCCGCAATATATTGAGATTGAGTGAGACCTTTGGCAGCCCCCGAACGGTCTGCCCAGTCGTGGCCCAGTCTTAAGCAATCCGTTGTTAAGCGTGAAATTGTGGTCACTGTCTGCATTTGGGAATGAAAACTCATTTTGTGCGTCAATTTTTTCGTTTGATGCCATAATTTATAAATTGCTTTTTTATGCTCATAATACTCCTATGAATAAGAAGAGCTTAATGATGCAGTGGTAAACGCGCTCGGCCGGCGATTGCTGAAGTTCAGCATCTTTCGCAAAACACCTATCATCGGATGGGTGACCAATACTTACCGTCTTGCTTCGGAAGGCACGTAAAGCACGTAAATCCGCGCTAGGCTGGGCCCGCGTCGCGTGGATTATGGCCCGTTCTCCCTTTGTTGGGGCCATAGAATGAGCTGGAGATTGATACCTATGAGTAGCTAAAAAAAAATTCAGATTTCTTAACAGTGTGAACTGCACGGAACGCTATCGTGAGCTGTAGCTACTATGTTGACTGAGCAAATTTGTTTCGAGTTTTATTCGGTCAACATAAGACTTAAATTTCGCCCGCAGAATTTCTTCTCTTCAGATTTATAAAGCGTTATGTGAATTTCATCTTTGGCTCGATGCGTAATAAATCGATGTGGAACGAAGATATGATTGCTATTTATGATTATCCCCCTATTGAAATTTGAAACTGAATCTGGGATATATAACGACCGTATAACGACATTTTTAAAATTAAGTTGTCAGATGTCGTTCGTACGTTATCAGTACAGAACAAAAAAATAATGCTCACGTGGTAGCGAGTGTTCACAATAAAGTTATGAAAAAAAAGCGCAATGCGGGCGCGTATGCGACGGTTTGGAGAGATGTTTCCTTAATAGTCATATAGTGTTAATCTTTGTTTACGGTGACATCCCTTATATATACCTATGTGAAAGGTTATTACGCTAACAAATATTTCAAGTTTGTTTTTTGGGTTAGCACTTGGCCTTCATCACACCTGATGTTAAGCGATGATAGACCGAAGGTGGAAACGCTCTTCACCCGGAATCTTCAACTACTGAGGCACAGGCTATCGTATCCCTAGCTGCCAGAACAGATGCTACCAACATTAAGAGTGAACGAAAATTCAGAAAATCTAGGAAAATTTCGAATGGACTTTTTACTTAATCACATTTTGTGCAGGCAATATAGCCTCTCTATGCTTGCTGTTATGCTAATATAGGTCCCTTTACGAAAAAATAAAACATTAAAAAATTTATCAACTTTTCGTAGAACAAACTAAAATAATAATAATAATAAATAATAATAATAGCTGTTTTAATTTGCATATCGCAAAGTTTTTATCGTGCATTAATGCTGTAGCTCATGAACACTGAAACAGAACTAACGACTTTACTTTTCGGTCCGGTTCAAAATTGCAAAGTGAAAATTTCCCGTTGAAAAAATAGTTTTTGGCTTAATTCTATTCCACAACTAATTTGGAGAGCTTAGGATCGTTGCGCACTGCGACAAATTTGTCCGACAACCGAAGTTCGAAGCTGATCTGTTTTTTGGAGGATATAAGCGCTTTTGTGGTCTAGTGGTGAGACCACCAGTCTCAAACTCCGTAGAACGGGGTGTGATTCCCAGCGGGACTATTTATGGATGTATTATGATGTTTACCTATTTAAAGTCCATCTGGTTAGCTACCAACGCATTTAAGTTTGTATCCGTAATAAAATACCTACTATGCAACAGAAATTGAGGATTCCAGGTAAGGCCTTATCAATGTTTACGATCAGATAAGAAAAAAGCCAAGTGCTGAAGTAAAATTAAAATAACTGCACTAAACTCGCCTTTTCCCACATCTAGCCCGATCGTTTATGAAATTGCTGTTACTAGCTCTAATTAAATGTCGTTAAGCGCTCTAAAACATTATGTTAGTGAGCTTTTCGGGGCAGTTCCCTTCCTTAATACCGTTGAAGATGTACCTTCAACATTTTCAGTTGATCGCGGAAAATGTTTATCGTTTCTATTTTCCTACTTAAACGTTACAGAAATTTCTGTTTTTAAAAATAAAAGAGACCATTGAAAGCCGTAAAAAAGCTTAACTTCCATAACATTGATATTATTTCGAATAGGAGCGGAACAAAATAACATTAGATAAGTGAGCGTTAGGCTTAATGTGCTGTGGTATGGACCATTAAACTCTTAGCTTATCGTTGAGTCCAGTTTTTTTATGGCCGATATAATAATTTTGTTGTTTTTATTTTGCTTAACGCTTTTGTGGTGAGGTAGTGAAATCATTTAATTGGAGTGTTCAATATTGATTACCTTAATTCATTCTGGCTTTTGTTTGTATACCTAACTCGTAGTGTACGATGTTATCATTGTGTAGATTCACTGTGTAGTTATAGATTTTATGAATATTATCTATCTAATATCTTTAAACGAGCAATTCTTGTATATATGTAAATATATAATCTAAATCTCGAAAACTCGAAATAATCTCGAAAAAAAATCCAGGTAAATATCACTACATAGTATAAAACAAAGTCGCTTCCCGCTGTCCCTATGTATGTATGTATGTATGTATGCTTAGATCTTTAAAACTACGCAACGGATTTTGATGCGGTTTTTTTTAATAGATAGAGTGATTCAAGAGGAAAGTTTCTAGGTATAAATACATGCATAATATAGTGGAGAAACACTGACAATTTTAGAAGTTTCACATTTTTTTGCGCTTACATTGCAAACACTGGCTTAACCCTACGATATAGATCAAAATTATGTACTACCTACAGTATTGTACACCATAAAAAGGTCTACAAAAAAGTCCGTGATGGTATATGTCTATCTCTTAGGGATAACCCATAATAATAATTTTTTATCTTTTACTTTTTACGAGAAATAATGGCTTGTTTACGAAGCGATTTTAAGCAATACAGCATTAATCCTTATCCAATTAAGTAAATTAAATACATTGTACATTGAATATAGATCAATATGGCCCTTTACAGCATGTAATTTAAATAAATATTTTCGAAGATATTACAGATTTAAAATGCAGAGACATAGCGGTTGTGTGTATATTAGCATTGCACCCGTGCGAAGCCGGGGCAGGTCGCTAGTTAGTTAAATAATATAAGACAACATCACATTACTTCAAGATAAATAATGGGCATCGGAAAACATCGGAAACAATCGTAAAACACTACAAAAACAATTTTAAAAAAGTTATTTATTTTTAAAGTACACTTCTAATTTCAACTTTATACAAACAAATAAATATCAATGTCATTTCTAAGAAAAGCAAATTTGTTAGAAGCCGTGCAAGCGCTGCAGCTAATGTGTCAGTTGCTCTTAAGATTGAAAGCGGAACGGTTGTCGCTATCGTTTTTTGGAATCATACAGAGCTAAAATAACTCTCCATCGGATTTATTTTAAGGTAAAAAAAATTTTTCATTTTTAAGTATTGTGTTTTTTTAATAATACCATACAGACGCCTGCACGTCAACCTATCCAAAACTGACAAATTTCTTCAATACATTTCCAACCATATGTTTAAGGCATAAAGTTCAAATTCTATTGAAGAAATTTGACAGTTTGTGGTAGGTAGATGTGCAGGCGTGTGTACATAATAACCATGTCATTGGACCATCAATGTATTGGTAAAAATAACAATAAACCATTTTACAGGATGAAGAAATTTAAATGTGGAAAATGTGTACATTTACTTTTTACATGAAGTGGGTACGTTAAAAAAAGCTGAAAACGGGTATTTTCAAAAAGTCCAGTTTCGAGTCGCTGACGCTACTACTGGAATTTTTAGAAATACTGTTAGAAAGATTGTGAATACAATGACGAAAAAGGGTCGCCGGCTTTTACGACATTAAAAAAAGGGAATACCAAAAAAAAACTTTCATTTGAACCTGGACGATTTCGACTACAGTGTCATTAGTAATATGGTGTACGATTTTCATTTAAGATTGAACCACAGTTTGAAAATATCACTGACACTTTTCTCATAAATGTGGGTTCTACCAGTGAGGAAAGTGAAAGTGAATGTTCCGAATCGGATATGTCAGGAAAAGACATGATCCTAGATTCTAAATGATCCACAGTATTAGTTGATCTATTCAAAATTCAAGTGTATTTTTATTCACCCCTATCGAGTTATGTAATATGACAGTTACAAATCACATAAATATCTCACAAATCACAATATCGTTCTCTCTCGTAGAAATTATAATCGTTAGGGCAATTTAATAAGAGCAGCTCTATATCATATACTGCCTAGTTTCGGTCGGCCATCTTCGAGAACACGAAGTTAGTCGATGCCCATTATTTACCTAGAAGTACTGTACATTGTTCTGATCCCAAGGTAAGTAGCTAAATTACTCGTTTCCATGGAAATCGGAAACAACGACGGTACCACACAATAGATCCGACACAATATCGAAAAGATCGTTTTCGACATTGACCCGTCCGGGAATCGAACCCGGGACCTCGGAGTTAACGCCGCCCAAAGTCCGGCGTGCAAGCCACTCGGCTACGGTGGCCGTCATCTATCAGTGTATTTATTACTCGTAGTTAGTTTCTTTTGACTTTAAAATGTTATAATACACGATTATGAAAGTAAACTTAAGTGTTTTTATATATTTTAGCGTTTTAACCACTTGGCCAAGTGGTTAAGGCAGCCGCCCGGAATGCGGAAGGTGCGTGGTTCGATTCCCGCCTGAGGTTGTCGTCTTTTTTCAGTGTTTAAAATTTTACTAAAGTAAACTTAGCTAAGATCAGGAAATAGTAGTATTTTACACATGAATATTGTAGCTTATAGCGATGATTTATATTATTTTTTAATTTTACATTCACAATGCTATATAGCTTGCAACGTAAATCACAAACTACTAGAAAAATTCAAAGAGTCTTCTGGGGCCTCGGTAGCTCAGCGGTCAGAGCAGTGGACCGGTTATCCGAAGGTCGTGGGTTCGATTCCCACTCGAGCTTCCTGAGGCTGGTTGATTTTCTCTAGTAAAATTTTATCTTGTAGCGATGACATGATTTCAATGATTGAGGAGACGGAGGCCTTTGTCCAGCAGCGGGAGCCATTATGTAAGCTTATTAATTACTACTACTACGTAATTATTTATCTTCAGTGCCTTTCAAATAACTGTCACCATTTTTTTTCAATCGGTCTTTTTTTTACATTTACGGATTGAATTTTTTTTTTAAGTTTAGTTTGTTCCTTAAGGAACCGGCTAAGGTCATAGACCATGCTGCCATGTCATAAGTTTCTTAATTTCATTGTGATACATAAATAAATAATATTGATGATGATGAATGATAATGGAAATGGGAAGTGAGAAATGATATTACCCCCCAACCCCTCGAGTATCTCAGTAAAGATGTGGGGCTTTACTAAGTCCTCACGCAGACTTCTTGTAAGAATTTGAAAAGTAACATTGCACTGTTTTGTTTCATTTGCCAACACTCATGCACACTCACGAGCACTTAACGGTTAATAATCCACCATTGTTTCACATTAATATTCGACATAACACAAATTTTAGAAAATAAAACAAAACCGCAGACATGACTTCACTTTCCCGCCAAGAAGTCCTTTACGGATTGCATTAAAAACTATGTTGTCATGCGTGACATGTCAATATATCATCATCATCTTCATGCTAAAGTTTGAAGAGATGCAGTACCTATACAACATTTTCTGCTTTTTTTTTTTTGAGAGAGATTGCTGATTGCCGCTGCGGCATTTTCAGCTTCACCGGGTTTTACATTTTCTGCAATCCATTGAAGCTTGTTTTATCTGGCGATAACTGAGTCCAGTCCACTATTTGTTGTCGTCCAGTCATTTGCGTCGCGGACGTCAATATTATATGTAACAGGATAAAGCTGAGTGGCAACTATTTCGGTTCCAAATATTCCATATCCGCTCAACTGTCAATAATGGTTAAATCAATTGTTAGCGACCAGTGGACGGTCGTTTGACGCTGGATATTATGTACAATTCCATACATTGTAAAAATATATATTTTTATAACATGTCCAAACACCTCCGAATCATTATTTAAAATCTCTAACTTTGTTATGAACAATATTCGTGACAAGCAAAAGCGTCAGTACCTTAAGCTAGAACATTGATAAAGTTTTATAATTTACATATAAAAGATACGCATTTAATTAATTATTGGCTGACATAATAAATTCGGATCATAAGCGAGTTTGTGCTCCCAGGGATCGTCGCGAACAAACTTCTGCAACTTGTTTTCTTAATTTCGTTATTATAACACTTTGGTAGCGGTTAGGGTTGGCATATTGTAAGATTCTAAAATTAGAACTTTTTTTGTTTCTTTATAAAACAAGCTGCCAGGGACGTTTCTCTTATAGAGATGCGCTCCCTTTGTATGTCTTGTGTAACGTGTGTTCCAATGTGTATTTTCTATGTAAAATATTGTTGCCGATTTGTCCAACCTAATTTACAAGACAAGACCTAATTTTAATAGTTCATCTCTGATTTGTCTATATTAATACACTTATTGCTCGTGATTTTGTGCAGTCCGGTAAGAATCGCGCTTTTTTTATGTCCCAATTCCTTTTGAAACTAGCTGAAAGAGATAATCTCTCCACTCATAATATATCTCATAATAATCTCACTTTTGTACGTGTCTTGTGTAATGTGTGTTTCTATGTGTGCTTCTTATCTAAGTACTTCACAATCACAATAAAGGATTAGTATTGTTGTCAATCAATCGTCTTTATAGACTTAATTTTAATAGTAAATGTGTTATTTGTCCATAGCAACTATGTCAGTCCGGTATGATCGCGCGATTGGTGACCCTAGCTCCGGGGAACTTTCGCACTGGCACGTTACACGGTGCGGGACGCATTATCAGTCCCACCGAGACGGTTGTTCCTCGTCGCAAATTGCCCGACTTTGTTTAACTTGGGCGACGCTTATTGTTCTTTGCGACATAATAACGTTATTGAATTTAGTTATTAAATGTTGGTAGCGACGACAACGGCCACGCTAGGAAAGTTTGGACTTTGGCAGCCCTTTAATTGACCGTTATGCAGACAACGGCGAACAGATGGGGTGGAGAGTCAGAACTTATTGGTCTTTCTGTTAACAGTTTGGAGTAGTGTATGTTTGTTTAGGTTTTGTTTTGACTATTGTACGTATAAACTTTATTGTTGTGATTCTTGTTTTGAATGAGGAGTTTGCGTTAGCGGCTAGCGCGTTCAGGTTGCATTTTGAAATGGCGAGTTAGGCAACTTACTCGATGATGAGGCGCCGGATTGGCGGTCAAGTTAAAGTATCTCGAGCTCCTACTTGCTTTGGAAGGCATGTTAAGCCTATGGTCCTGGTTGTTGTATGTAGTAGAAGTTTAAACGTACCAATTCGCATTGTGCCAGTGTTGTGGGTTATGGCCCGCTTACACATGTGTTAAAGATATTGTTGTCGTGAGATGCCTGAGCCCAGCAATGGAATGTTAAAAGGCTGCTGAAAGTGTTTATTTTATTTCAAGGTGAAATTGTGAGTGAATTTCGATCATCATTTCTTTACTTTTGTCTTCTTTTACTCCACACACAAGGTCCTTTGAAATCGTGTATTTATTAGGCGTAGCACGAAAAATACAAATTCGAATTCTAGTCGTAAATCTCGTTAGCATCAAAGAGAAGCGTTAATTTTTGTATGGAAATTGGTACAGTGCTACAACGTCCGTAACTGAAATTCATATCATAGAACAGAATAAATTTTCGTTAACGTTCCCATTTCCGTAGTAATTTCGTGCCGGACCATACAGACGCTAATTTGAAATTAAATAATAAACTATCATGGTCACTATAATAAGAATAATTTGGAAAAATAATAATTGAATTAGATTATTGACAATGCTTTTTATTGTATTCGAGCATCCGATATTTTGTCACGAGATACTTAGATGGACCATACTTTTGGGCAACACCCATACAACATCAGCAAAAATACATTGAAATATATATAAACTCAGAATGAATTGAAGTTATGACTTGACGGCCTACGTCTCAAAAGCTTTCCTGACAACCAACACAGATTCCCACATAAAACATTATGAAAATCTTTTCAACAAATTCTAATTAAATCAATAAAAAATTAGTTTATTTTTCTTATCGCCACGTTAAGAAAAATATAAAAGCTATGAACCCAAAATGTCAAAAGTGTCATTTCTCACCCACACCCTTCCATTACATTGCAGTTGGTGAACAAATTCGACGAGTTGCTGTTCACGAAGAACGACGAGAACTTCGTGGAAGCTTTCGCCATATTCTGCGGGATGGGCATCCACAACACGCACATGTATGAGAAGGCCATCACGGCGATGGCGAAGCAGAGCGTCACCCTAGATGTGAGTCACTTCTTTATTTATTCATTTATTTAATCTTTATTGCATAATACAATAAAATAAAGTACAAAAGGCGAAAATGCCAAAAAGACTTAATGCCAAATGGCATTCTCTACCAGTCGACCTAAGGGCTAGGCAGAAAAATTGGTAAGCGGTGCGACAAAGAACGTAAATGAAACATATACTACATAAATTTATGAGAACTGAAATATACATATTAAGTTTATTAAATTAAGTGATAATAATATAATATACATACCATAAAAAAACTTAAATAACTACATGAACTATAAGACTACATGAACATACTTAAATATAACAGACGAAAAGATGATGGGAATCTCTTACGTGGGTGTTGATTCCTGTAGAAACAATTTATACACCATTGTTTTAAAGACCATTTTACTTGGAGCTTGTCTGACTTTTTCTGGGAGAGCGTTCCATAATTGAATGGCCTGAACCGTGAGTGAATTTGCAACGTATCCTGAATGATGCAAAGGAGTGGCGAGAAGGTGATTGTTTGATGAGCGAAGTTGGCGGGCATGAGTTGAGCTAAGGAAACTGAAACTACATTTTAAGTAAGAAGGAGAATTAGGATCATTTAGAATAGAAAATAGAGTTGTTAGAATTCTGGACTTACGACGTTGCGGGATGGTCAGCAATTTAAGCTGAAGACGATACACGAACAAACATACATCCATCCATACTTACAAACTTTCGCGTTTATAATATTAGTAGGATTTGCGTAAACCAAAAATAAAGCGTACTAGTAAATCTTTATGACTCTTGTACCCTCGTCAACAGAGTAAAAGCTTGGAATTCCGAGTTTTGCTCCTGTCATGTAAACTTCACTTAAAATTTAGTAAAGAACAAAAGTGGACAAAACACGGACTAAGGGCTCTTTCAATTTAGACGTTTAGTTACAAAAACACAAATGTTGAAAAAATTTTCACGAGCAGGGTTTGAACCTGCACCCTTCTGACATACCGGGTCAGCTGCTCTTCCAATTGAGCTATCGTGGTTCTAACCAGCCCGCCGAAATTATTCAACACTATTTACTTTTTACTTTGAAAGCCAAAGGCACCCATTCAATGTCAACAACTACCGTCATTAACATCCGATCGTAACATTTTTACAAATACTAAAGATCAGTTAAGAAGTAGGCAAGCTATTATAAAATGTTTTTGTTTTGTTTATATAATTTTAACGCAAATTTTTTCAACATTTGTGTTTTTGTAATTTGTTTCGCAACAAAATTTGCGTTAAGATTATATAAAAAAAACAAAAACATTAGACGTTTAGTCTTTGAAGACTGCCGCACGAATGTACTGCGGTCCAAATTAAAACACAGTATACCCAGAAGGTACACAGAATCTCGCAACAGCTACGCTCGAATTGTTTCGTGCCATCCGTTCCGTGTTCGTGAGTGGCTATTTATGTGTGCGTTGCTCGAAGCGCGTTTGTATGAAGCTTATCTTCTGCAATCTCCTTATTTTGTGCCAGATAGGCAGTAGATAGATAGATTCGTAGCTTATACTCTGTTTATTGGTAAGAAACACTTCCTATTCTGTGACGGGAGGTACAGTTTGAGCAAAGTAACGATTTTTTTTACTTGAAAGGTCGCAAACCATTACCTTATTTATTATTTTAATTACCTTTAATTTATAAAATGTTTTTATTTTGTTTATATAATTTTAACGCAAATTTTGTTGCAAAACAAATTACAAAAACACAATGTTGAAAAAATAAAGTAAATAGTGTTGAATAATTTCGGCGGGCTGGTTAGAACCACGATAGCTCAATTGGAAGAGCACCTGACCCGGTATGTCAGAAGGGTGCAGGTTTAAATCCTGCTCGTGGAAATTTTTTCAACATTGTGTTTTTGTTTTTGTAATATCTTTAATTTACTAATGTGTGACACCGAATAATTTATTTTCATTATATTTACATAGGTAGTATAATAAATTATGTATTTATTTATTTCAGGTTTTAAGTTACCACGCATCCGCATCGACGGATGACGCTCATCGGCTAAGGGTGAGTCTATCTAGCTATAGCCATTTATATACAATACAATACAATATACTAATAGTGGGCGTCTCCCAATTTCCTTAACAAAGTTATTAATATTGTTCTCGAAGTTATAACCGAATGTCACGAAACTCGTTTGTAGTAACGAAGTTGACCGCAATGCCGTTTAAACGAGGGTCGTTCTTGATAATCCGACTTATATTGTATTCATGAAACTATTGTATTTTCGGCCTGAGTGGCACGCCGAAATGTTTATTATATGGCTAATACAAAGCGGTGTTGATATAAGTTATGAACATATTTGGGGTACGTTAATTAATGCTTTATATTTATCAATATATAATATATATAAATATTACAGAAAAGCCATGAATTTTGGCCTGTTGCATAGTATAACTTCATTTTACGTAGATTTTGAGAATCAGTAAAATTGGCTACTACAAGTATTTGTTACACACGTCTTGCAAATGTTAATCCAGGCACAATGTTTGTTATAATTTTAACCTGCCTTTCAATCTTATTTCAAAGTTCAATATATAGCTAACTTATGTCCCAACTCCCAATGCCATCTATGGGGGTAAAGTATCGGGAGAGTCTGCTAAAATGTGTCGACGGGCTATTTACAAATAACTACCCAATATAATTCGAGAAGTAATGTCACATAAAAAAAACACACCTCAGTATCTTTACGAAGCTCTAAAAGTTTACGACGGTGATAAGCATAACCCGGTTTCAATTTATTCACTGCTTTTTGTCGTTATCATAAAGGTGGTGATAGTTCACTTTTTTTATTGCTTTCGAGCGTTATAAACTTTTCGCGCAATGTTTATGTTTGCACAGTCACTGGTCGCTCGGTACACACGACTGCACATCAACCTACCACAAACTGTCAAATTTCCTCAATAGACTTTGAACTTTACAACTCAGGCATACGGTTGAAAATGTATTGAAGAAATTTGACAGTTTTGCATAGGTTGATGTGCAGGCGTCTGTACATACGGCAAATCTTATGTGTGCTATCCTTATTTACCTATTTACTTTTTACTAGGTAATTCTTGGGGATCCCAAATCTCGTGTAGGTACTTGAAATTTCAGCAACAGTTTACCTACGGTTTCCACGATTATAAATAAACTTTTCAATTCTATAGTTTGCAAGTTGATGAAACATGACCACCATTATCGAAACTCGCAAGAGTTGCTACCCATGACTGTTTCTGTGGAAACGGTAACCCCCATATTCATAAAAGCTATTTGAGCATTATTTAGTTAAATATTTTGTTTTGTCAACGTCACACAAACGTCATTTTTAATTTGAGAAAAAGAGAAAACAATGATTAACTAAATAATGCTCAAATAGTTTTTATGAATAGGGGGGCTAGTTGTATTCCGAGTTGTTGTTGAGTTGTCTGTTGCCGCAACACTGTAATCAAAGTTGCTCTGTCTGCGAAGCGCCTTAGTCGCTGAAGTTACGATCATTGTAAATATATACTACGTAGTAGGTATAAGTACATCAGCATTTTGTGACAGCTGTTTAAAATTAGAAGACTGGAAATGGGCTATCCTAAAATACTTAGTTTAAAGTTAAACAAGAGTCAATGACGTGTTTAGAATAATTTATATTTCTGTCTAAATAATATTGTGGGGTAAAGTGGCACTGTCTAACTTTAGACATCGTTTTGTGACGTGTTTCGAATACTTTATAACTCGATCTAAAAATATTTGAAAGAAAGTGGCACTGTATAAGTTTAAGGCTTCCACAAGGGCGGGACTGCGCGCTGACGCAAGCTTGCGTGCGTCTATGTTTCGCTGAACTGTATGAGCAGCGATTAAAAAAAAAATTATTCAAATTTTTTATGAAAATGAACTTTTGCAAGTTTGTTTTGAACGTCAAATTAAAGTTATGGCGTCGTAACCCTACATTGGAGACATTGTACCGAGAAGAGCCCAGATAAGTTCTAGCCGTCGCCCTTAGACATCGTGTGATTTTATCGTAGTGACACTAGTTTTCGACATAGTAAGACCTATGGTAAGACCAGTGTTCGACATCAGCTTTCGTCGCTAAATCGATTTAGAATTTCATTGAAATTTTACTGGATGCCAGCTAGGAAACAGGTGGTAAAATTAAACAAAACTATTAAACAATGCCAAACATTTGCGGGATCCCGCGTGATCCCGCGCGGTATTGAGTAATCCCGCTTATCAATCCCGCGGGATTGCAAACCCTACGCGGGGCACAGCTATTAAAGGTGCCGATCATTGGTTCCTGTCGAAAACTGATGCCACTACCAATATTTTATATTGTGTTGTCTCTAAACAAATACTCATTAGTTATCATTTTAAAGCTTCAATCTTTGCAGACGTTAAGGATACCCTCGTCCGTCCACTTCAGTTTGCACGAATTAGATTTCGACGACATCGACATGACCGATGACGACACGCTCACCGCCTGCCTCCGCATGTTCCTGGACCTCGACTTTGTCGAACGCTTCCACATAGACTACGCGGTGCTGTGCCGCTGGCTGCTCAGCGTCAAGAAGAATTACCGCAATGTAACTTACCATAACTGGAGGCACGCGTTCAACGTGGCGCAGATGATGTTCGCGATACTGACGGTGAGTTGAGAAGTGTGGATTTTCATTACTACTGATAAATTGCACTCAACTTTTACTTTATATTAAATATAAATTTTATTAGCAATTATTCTTTAGCAGCACTAATCCTACGTCTCATAAACGTGCCCAAAACTTTCCTAGGTATGATACTTATATCATTACATATATATATATATATATATATATATATATATATATATATATACTGTATAACGGCAGTACAAGCCTGAAAAGTGGGAGCAAACGTTAAAATCAACAAATACATTATTTTATTTACAATAAGTTTGTACAGAAAATTATGAAAGTTATGTACAGAAAGTTATAAAAAAAATTTTTAAAGGAACCTTGGTACCTTGTACAATCAGCGTCAAATAGTTAGTGACACTCAGGGTACTCAAATAAATAGACGCAGCTAAAAAGTCAATAATATCAGTACAAACAAAGTTTCCTTATTGTTGTCAACAATATAGACGCTCATAAGGTCGAGACATTTAAAATGTCATATAGATCGGTTCAGTCAAACCGCCATAAATATGGTTACAGTCATCCTGTCATGATAGTGTGTTATTAAGGAAAACATTAAGGAAACTTTGTTTGTACCGATGTTATTGACTTTTTAATTGCGTCTATTTATTTGAGTAACCTGAGTGTCACTAACTATATGACGCTGACTGTACCGAGAAGAAGCCCTGTTAACTGGTAGTGTGAAAATTGTTCACATTCAAATCATAACCAATAATGTCTTGAGCATTATTGTGTATGTGTATGCCTTCCACTTTATAGTTTTTCACACCTTTACTTATCTGTGACCAGTGATCGGAAGGAACGGGGCTAATTTACCTAACCAATCTAGGATCGGGCTGGTTGGAACCACGATAGCTCAATTGGAAGAGCACCTGACCCGGTATGTCAGAAGGGTGCAGGTTCAAATCCTGCTCGTGGAAATTTTTTCAACATTGTGTTTTTGTAAAAACTAGGATATTTTTTTTTAATGGGAGTTTTAACTACTAGCCATATAGTCGACAACTTTACGTAAATTAGCCCTCATTATATTCCGATCACTGCTTATGAAGGTTTATTTGATAAATACATTGTATACTCAATTTTGTTGGTACACATTTTAAAGGCATAAAAGTCTTTTGCAAAATTGCAGGAAACGCAGTGGTGGAAGATATTCGGCGAGCTGGAGTGCCTCGCGCTGATCATCGGCTGCCTGTGCCACGACCTGGACCACCGGGGGACCAACAACTCCTTTCAGATCAAGTAAGTTAAGAAGAAAATCTTGTCCCTGAGACACGACTGTGGATCATCATCATTTCAGCCCGTAAGCATCCACTGCTGGGCATAGGCCTCCCCTTTAACAAGCCAACTTATTCGGTCCTATGCGAGCCACATCAACTGCCTTTCGGCCACCCCGACGATATGGTCTAACTATTTTTTTAAATTTCTTACTGGTAAGTACTTGGCCTTTATTTTACGTGATGTTAATTGATGATAATGCCGAAGGTGGAAGCGCACTTCACCCGGAATCCTCAACTACTGAGGCACTGGCTATTATGGCGACATATTTAGACAAGATAGTGGGAGCTAGCTAGCCAAGCGGGCAAACAAACCCTACCACCAACCAAACCGAGTACACAAACGTGTACCCGCCGCTAGGAATCGAGCCCGGGACCTCTGGGTCTAAACCGGTGGTCTTAACCACTAGATCACAGAGGCGGTTAAAAACTAACTGAGTAATATGGTATACCCGCTGGGTATCTCCGGTTTCGATCTAAGTCTGTCGCCGTAACAACAATTTTTTATTTTTATTTTATTTATTTATTAAGGGCAACCAACAAATCTTACACTATTTACATTGTTTAATCTTACGTACTATATTTAGGATAAGTGCAGATTCACTTACAGGCTGCCACGAGAAGCAAACGTGACCAAGACTATAAACTACAACTAAGACTATAACTAATAAAATATAATATAAAATAACAGAATTAGGTGCACCAGAGCTACAACTTGAACGAATCAAGTATAGCTCTCTTAAGCTTTTGAGCTTTTGAGCTTTGAATTTCAATAGCATTTATAATTAAACGACAATAAGCGATCCAAATTCTCATTAGTTGAGGTTTCCGGGTGAAGCTTGCTTCCAACTTCTAGAAATAGTAGTTTAAATAATAAGTTTATATAATAAGCGCTTTTGAATCGTCTCACAATATTTTACCTACCACCCATCCAGGTTTTGTAGCAGTGTTTAGTAGTTAAAGTCTAAAATTGATTATCGACTACTTGCAGGGCATCCTCACCGCTAGCGCAGCTGTACTCGACGTCGACTATGGAGCACCACCACTTCGACCAGTGCCTCATGATCCTCAACTCGCCCGGAAACCAGATCCTGGCGAACCTTTCCTCCGACGACTACGAGCGGGTCGTCAAGGTGCTGGAGGACGCGATACTGTCCACCGATCTGGCTGTTTATTTCAGGTACTATCTTTGAAAGCCAATATCAATATCAGTGGGGCTGGTGATGGTGATAATGGCAATGTCTTTGGGAACTGGACCGTGACCGATCAAACGACGAAAGTTTTCAAGCAGTTGAATTTACCGCAATTAAATCCGTATTAAATAGTCGTAAGGTCCAAAATCGAGAGGAACCGGAAGGAAGCATTTATTTTGAAAAAGCTACCGGTGGCGTATTTACACATGTTTTTTCAGCGTTTATTCGATGACGAATTAACTCTTATGGCGAGTTTACAATAACTCGAGGAAATCGCTCAGGCACATGTCTGACATGTTTGTATGTGGGTGTGTAGTTGTAGAGGCATTGGAAACCAATTTACAACAACCGATCAGATTTGGACAATTATGATTCAAGTCTAGCTTTGTTTAATAAATCCGTATATGACCATTGGTTCGAGTCGGTTCTAATTGAAGTGAGTCGCAGTAATTCTATAATTACTAAATTAATTGAAGTTTATTTTTTTCCCTTCGGTTGTATACAAACATTGCTTTCATTCCTAATAAGTCCATCTTTTAGATTAGCTAGCGTGAATTTTAGATAGGTAGGTACTATGAAATGTGAAAACATATAACTGGTTTTTAGTTATATTTATTTTTTTAAGTTTTAGTAATAATATCGCTGTTTGTTTTTCGAATAAAATAAAAAAAACCAAAATGGTAAGCTTTTTTACAATTTTCATTTTCATCCTCAACTTGAGCGTTACCCTGTTTCAGCAAACGAAAGCCGTTCATCGAGCTGGTAAGCAGCGAGCGAAGCGTCACCACCGCGTGGGGAGAGTGCGAGGATCGGCGCGGGCTGCTGCGGGCGATGCTAATGACGGCGTGCGACTTGGCTGCGATTACCAAACCGTGGCCTGTGGAGCGTCGCGTGGCCGCACTAGTGGCTGGGGAGTTCTTCCGACAGGGCGATCTGGAACGGCAGAACCTCAACCTAACGCCTATAGTAAGTTACATCGGTAACTATCGATAGTTTATCGACAGCAAGATTATCACCACTTCTATCGATAGCTCGAAACGTGACGATACTATTAACGGAAAACTATACCTACTATCGATTACGCGATGCTGGTGACGGCGTAGTAGAACCTGAACGTTACGTCTATACATAGTGTGAAATAAATTACATTATCGGTACCCGATAACACTCGCTACTGAGGTCTGGCTAGTTTAGTCGGCTATCGATAGTTTTATCGCTAACTAATACTATCCATAGATAGTTTCTCCGACAAGGCGATCTGGAACGGCAGGGCCTTAACCTCACGACTATAGTAAGTTCGCACTTACCTCGCGATAAGGAAGACGATGAACCCACCCAGTCTCTCGTTTGTTGCTGTTGTTGCGATGCTGAAGACGGCGCGTGCG